>OX467717.1:20624641-21824641 GCA_950111635.1 Agelastica alni | reverse complement strand
ACGCGTATTGTAAATTATCCTTTTCTTTTTGTATTTGCACTTGGGACGATAAGATATGGTAATGTTCAACCATTAAGAACGGTATTTTGCCACCCGTAAGCTATAAACCGTCATTCTGAATGTACCTGGACGACAGTATCTCGAAGAAATCTATTATTACTTAAATTTATTGGCAATAAATTATTATTTTTCGATGAAAATATGCCCAGTTTTTTGCTAGAGGTTAATTATATTACATAATTCGGTATTTTATTTCCTCCTCCGTCCCATATATACTGCAGCCAACAAGCCATATTGTTCCTTTCCTATAAAATTAGCAGTCCTGTACCTTCGATGGCTTTTGAATGCGCCGGCGAATTTCTTTTTCTCTGTTGCTTACTAGCCCTTTCGCTTTTCTTTGTCCTGGCACTTTATGCCAGTGAGATTTTATTTCATCTGTTTTCCAGCGTCGAAGCTCTTCTTTCAAGTGTGCTTTGGAAAGTCCACACAAGGGTTTTGGGCCGGAAAATTGTGTATTTGCCCCTTCTTTGGCAAGGCAGTCTGCTTCCTCGTTGCCTTTAACTCACTTGTGACCTGGAACCTTCATCAGAGTAACCTGATTGTTTGCTGCCAGTTGTCTCAGGATTGTTTACAGTCCCAAATCAGTTTAGACTCACAAATGTATGACTTCAGAGCTTTTAGTGATGCTTGGCTATCTGATAAAATATAGATTTTTGCCCTTCGGGTGTTCCTTTTGATGCACGCTTGAGCATATAATTGGCATGTAATTTTGCTTGAAAAATGGTTGGGGTGTTACCGAGGGGTTTTGAGAGCCTAAAATTCTTCGCTGTATCGCCCACTCCAACTCTTTCATCCATCTTGGATCCATCAGTGTACCACACTAAAGCATTTTCCAAAATCTTCAAATGTCCGATTTCCTGCTTCTTTCATTACACATAGGTGCAATAGTGAAAGGTTCAGCATTACCTCTACGGCTGCAGTAGGGCACGTGAATGTTTCTCCTGTGATTCCCAGACAAGCTAGCCGCTGCACTTTTTATGGCTTAACTTGTGCTGAAATTTGTTAAATTTTTGGCCACCATATCAATAATTTAAAAAGCTTACTTCCGGTTTTGTACACAAAAAAATTAAAAATTTCGAATCTTAAAAATTAAAAACAACTGTAATTTTTTCATACAAATCACCACGTTTAATATTTTATTGCAAATTTGTTTGATTCGGAAAAGGGCTTCTAAAAGTCCTTTCATTGAAAGCGTCAATTTTTTATGAGTCCATAACTTCGCAACTAAGCCTTATACAAAAAATAATGTGTGTTCACGTTCATACCATATAGAAGTACGTTTAGGTCTAATATGAACGAATTTCAGAACGTCGCATTTTTTCGCTGTCTGCTTCACATAAAATGCCCCTATTATTAAAACAAAGGTTGCTCTCAAAACGATAGTTACAACATTGTTATCAATTTAGTAAAATGTCTGTTCGAGTATCATCGGTACGATTATCCTTAGAAAATAAAGAAAAACTGGACGATTTTATTTGTCCCAACATTTTGCATAAAAAGAATGGATCGATAGCAGTTCCCATTAAAAGCGGGATGATTACAACAAAAGGAGAAGTCGTCGATTTTGATAAGTGGATGACAAACAATCTCCGAAAAACCGCTGAATGAATGTCAGAACAATGACAGGCTGAAATATAAGGGGACCACAAAGAAATTACTTCTAGTGGCATATCCTTTCGGCATGAGGTCGATGTATTGGACTTTTGTTGTAGGTTTTCCTACAAAAAAGTTATTTATCTACGACTGCTTTACTTTGAAGCTACTAATGTCTTCCTCCCGAAGACATTAAAGAACTAAAGCTTAGAAAATAACTGAAGAATGTAGACGAATTACTAGCGAAACTTTGCAAAGAGTTCGAGAAGAATTTAAAAATAAGTTATATTATTGCCTAAAAAATTTCGCTATTTTTAATGTTATCTGCAAAATAAGTGAATAAAATAAATTGTTGTTTATATGGCTAATTTGAATTTATCTTGTGTTTTCATTTGATGTATCACAAGGTAGGGGTTGCTTTTTGACATTTTAAAGAAGGGGTGGGAAATGTTAAAGGGGTGCCGCTTAAAATCAGCGAAATAACATATTTAAGTCTTCCCCTTGATTTAAAATTTAACGTGTTTTTTGTTTTTCTTACATTTATGCAAACTCAAAAGTTATTTGGCTTGTTTTGAAATAAAAGCACTGTATATTAATGATGCCTTTATCCCACTTATGTAGTAAATAGAGCAGACCGGGGTCAGTTCATACAGGGGTAAATTTATACAGTCCAATTTTCAAATTTACCGCGCTTGTTATAGTGTTGCTGAACGGTGGGTATATGCATTTCGACGTTATACACTCGCCGTTGTGATTTCATTATCGTGTATCAAGTCATAGTATTTGTTGGTTGTAATATGTAAATTTCAGCTGCATTATGGATTTCGAAGACAAGTTCGAGTGAATGTACATCTTAAAATATTAAAGGTATGTTAACAATAACGAAATACATGAAATATAACCTAACCTAGAGTAATCGTCATTAGAGTTGCCAAATCACACATGGGGCATATTGATACATGTATAAGCCTGAACCATTCGTCTTTTTACATAATATTCATCATTTATTTTTTACAGGAAAAATGGTTCAAAATTATAGAAAGAAAACGAATCAAGATGAAAATTTTTGCTAAAGCATTTGCTGCTGCAGCAGAAGTTGCTTCTGCAATATATTTAAGATAAGCAGCTTAAAATGTATCTATCAATAAAATGACATCAAAAAACAATCAAAAGGAGAACCATCTATGCTACCTAGAATTGATTATGCAAAATCCAGACAAATTTTTACAAACGACCAAGAAACCAAACTCTCCCAATATATTTTACATTGTTCCAGAATCTATTACGGATTAGCTTCTAAATAAATTCGAAGGCTTGCATACGAATATGCAACAGCCAATAAAGTAAACATTCCAACTAACTGGACTGAACATGGCATCTGCTGATTGGTTTTCTCTATTCATAAAACGATTTCCCAGATGATCAATCCGTACACCAGAAGCTACCAGTATAGGAAGAGCTACAAGTTTTAATAATTTCAATGTTGAAAACATTTTAAAAAAATTTAAAGTCTGTCTTGGATCGTTATAATTTTGACTTTGCATCTATTTGGAAAATTAATGAAACTGGCCTTTAAACCATACAGAGACCAGGAAAAATAGTAGCAGAAAATAAGAAAAATTAAATTGGACGTGCCACATCAGCTGAAAGGGGTACAACAATAACCATTATTTTGATTTTTGAGTTAGCGGGAAAGAGAAGACTGTTTGAAGAAAACACCATTGACCAGCCCAGGAGTGAAACGATGGTATACTGATGGATCAGGGTACCAGGGATGCTACGGGGCAGGTGTGTTTGGAGCATCCGGCAACCACAGGTAAAGCATACCCCTGTGGAAATACGCTTCGGTCTTCCAGGCTGAGGTCTATGCCATATTTAGGTGCGCTACGCACCTGACAGAAAACAAAGTGACCAACAGTGAGATTGATATTGATATTCTCACTGACAGTCGCGCGGCCATTGGGGCCCTCGTGAGTAACACCACAACATCATCGGTGGTGTGGGACTGGATGCAAGCCCTCATTGAGTTAGCGACGGTAAACAAAGTCACTCTTACATGGGTTCCTGGGCATACAGGGATAAATGGCAACGAGGTAGCCGATAAACTGGCAAGAAATGAGACCCTGGTGGAACCAAGAAGCTAGTTGGTCGGATTGCCGAAGCAAAACATTTATTAAAATTAATCCTTGAACAAGAACATTTTGCTCAGTGGAATGCAAATACTGGCTGCAGAACATCAAAACAGCTGATGAAAAACCTCTCCAGAGTAGGGCTGACGCACTCTGGACGATGGACCGGAGTAGACTAAGCAGCACGCTTGGCCTGCTCACAGGACACATCGCACTAAAGACGCACCTCTTCAAACTTAAGCTGGCGGCCGAGAAAAATTGTCGACTATGCGGAGAAGAGGAGGAGAGCAGTATACACATTCTGTGTCACTGCCCGATGCTAGCGGTGTACAGGTATCAAACCTGGGGCCGTATGATAATGGATCCAAGCGATTTAAATGAGATAGGGACAACAGAAATCCTGAGGTTCGCCGAAATCAGCGGACTGGAATTCTGATTTCCTGAAGACACAGCGGTAGTCACAGAGGATCAAAAGATCTAGGTGACATAGGTGCCGATACCAATAGCCCAACCGTAAGAATGTAATGTAATGTAGCGGGAATTCGGTCGAAATGTTGAAGAAAACCATATGTTAAATTGTCGACGTTTCGAAACTTTATTGTTTCAACTTCAGGACTATTTAGAGTGGCTTTCCGAGTTTAAAAAGGAGAATGTTAGAGCTATAAGGAAGACGAAGAAGGCGAAACGTGATCTTTGTGGAAAGGATGCAGAAAAAAAACAAGATATTTCTGATGCGAAGGAAAACGAAAAATAAAAGGAAATTTTCATTTTTATTATAATTAAACAGTTGTTATCGGGTCTTGAGTTTTTTTTTAATTTCAGTATATATTTGTGAATATGATCTCAAATAATAATATAATTATGATATCTGTAATTTATTGCTAAATATTACTTAGTACGATTTTTGTGTTTATTTTTTAAATTTTTTGCAATGAAAGAAAAATAAAAATAACATTTGTTTACAAATTCAATGCAATGTTACTCGAAACGGATTAGTAACACAATCCTTAAATACTCAAAAATCCGATGATTGCTATTATTTGTTATTGTCATTTCAAATGAAAAAAGCCTGTGGCTTTGTAATAGATACGAAAATAACCGAATTGGTTTTTCGGATATGTAACTATAGGCGTGAAATTTAATAGGTGACAGAGCAACACATATTCGGAAATAATATCCGAACAGAATGGGCAATTACTTGAGTTCAGAATGTTATTAAACGATCAATAAAATTACATAGGTACGTTAAGGAATAAAAACAGAACACACTGCAATAGAAAGTTTTATGGAGTATAGAGAAAGCGAAATAAGTCTTTTGTCCTTAGCTTCATTGTTCTTGTGAGTTCGGTGGAAAAATTACACGTCTCGGAAATAAAAAGCAACTATAACTAAGTTTTAGTTTTGCTTCATTTTAGTTCATTTGTTTAGTAATTATTTCTCAAGAAAATATGTAGTCGATTTTCCTTTTTTAAAAAAATTAATGTTTAGGAAAAAAGAAACTAGACTCTTACTCAGGGTTGTGCGTTCTTGATTTCTCAGTCGAATTAAATTCGAGGGAATATATAGATCAATTCGCGGATATATCTATTTTTTTTAAACGCTAACATTAATTTCACCTGTATCTTGTTTGCTTGTATGTATGTTTGTAATTGACTCTTTGGCCTCGATTTTGCCCTACTTTCAGCGATCAGATTTAATTTAAACTTTGCATATTTGTCAAAGACCGACGACAATGCAATCATTCGATTATCCCGATTAGTTTTTTTTACTGAAAATAGTCGCAAAAAGGGTAAACCTATCGTGCGGGTCGCGGACAAGCCCGCACTGCGACTATTAGAAGGGGGAGAGATTACAGAAAGTAGATGATTGAGGATCCGCTTTTTGAAAAGTTGCAGGTCATTATTCTCTGGAAAAACTGATTTTGGAAGCTTGTTCCATTCTGTAGCAGCCCTGTAAAGAAAGGATTATCCTAATTACTTTCGCCAGGATTCATAAATTTCTTTAGGGATCCTTTGCATGAGAGTAAGAGAGATAGAACTAGTGCGTGAACAAATATTAACACAGTTCATCGCATCGGTGGTTCAGTGATTGAATGCTCGCTTGCCACGCGGGCGGCCCGAGTTCGATTCCCAGCCGATGCATTTTTTGTGCTTTTACCATTTAATAAATTATGTTTTTAGTAAGTAAAACTGTTGGGATTATGGATAAAAGTGTCGGTGTATTATTTTATAATGAATTAAGATTTTATTCATTGGAAGATTTTATTTATTGAAATAGAGTTTCGTGTGTCTTAACACCATCAAGGATCGGATAGAACTAACTGCTTGCAACTTTATTACTACAGTTGTCTTTTTTACATCGTGTAACATTTAGTGTTTATGCAGTCAATACAATGCTTGAATTTTTATGACTAGTAGTTCGAATATTTTAAACCATACTTCTTCGAAATAATAAGGTTGAAATTGTGTTCAACAAATGTTACTTAAAAAAGAAAACTTTTACTTTCAGAATGAAACTAACTTAAAATGGTAAAATATAATATCTTAAAAAGAATGATTTTTGTATAGACGAACTCAATATTTCAACAAAAACAAATTAAACTACAAGCGAAAAATGAATTATAGTTTAAAAAAAACTAAAAAACACGCTTTTAGAATTAATCAAACTAATAAGTAAAAAATAATTCTTAACGTTGGAATAAAATTACTGACGAGTAAATTAATGTCACTGTTCTAAAAGCGTGGGGTAAGAGTTATTAGTTTCTTTATTTCTGAATATTAATTTTTTCTTAAAAAAGAAGGTTAGGTTAGGTTACGTTAAAACGGCGGTTCGGAGGGAACCCACTTATGCCTTTTGGCCCGTTGTGATACCGTAATGGTCGGCGGGGCCTTCCCCCTCTATCGTAAGAACCAGTTAAAACTTTTAATAAAAAGTGTGAGGTCTTTAATGCTAACTGAGCTGAGATCAGTTAAATCATCAAAGTTCGGTTGCCCTAGTATATAAAGCCGGTATAGGACAGGGCAGAGGCAGAGAAGATGTACCATTGTTTCCTCCTCTTTCTCATCGTGACAGCTTCTACAGAAGTCGTGTCGTAGCTCTGCGATTCCCATGCGCCGTGCATGGGTTGGTTCCACCTGCCCAGAGTCCTGTTATGGCCGCGATCGCATTTCCAATGGACTCCCTGGATAGAGTTAAAACATCCTTAGTTCGACGTAGATCTAGTTTAGGCCAGATCTGTTTCGATGATGTGCATGTGGGTTCATTTTGCCACCTCACGTTGGATTTTTGAACTACTTTGTTGTGCAGGCAATTTGCTGGGAGGGTGGTGCCCTCTCTTGCTAGCTCGTCCGCGTTACAGTTGCCTGGTATATCCCTGTATCCAGGTACCCAGACAATGTGAACTCTAAACTTAGTTCGTAGCTCATTCAGGGCGGCACGGCATTGCACCGCTGCCCTAGAGATCAAATAAATTGAGTTCAGTGATTTGATAGCAGTCTGGCTGTCGCAAAGAATGGATATTTCGCTAAACTTTTGTTCGTTGCGGAGTGTCCTCGGTAATCGAAACCACAGGCTAAGTTAGGGGTCTTCTTAAAATAAACAAAGGAAATCGACTACATATTTTCTTAAGAAATAGTAGGTTACACAACGTACTAATTAGTGGCCTGTATTAATTATTGATTGTCCATAATATTAACCACCGAGATACACAAGTCGGTGTAAACTGTACTTTTTCTACGAAAAATGCAGCATGAATCACAATGTGTCAGGTCCGCGCTACAAAAGTTAAACCGACAACAATTATTAAAAAAGTATTATGACCGCAAACCACTTGCCCCCTGCAGTTGTTCACCCCGCCGGTATTTTGGTACACTCACACGCACACAGATCGGATACTGATTAATACCTATCAATACATCAATAGGCGATCGGTTCTCTAATCCCCCGACAATGAAGCGAGCCCTTCAGTTACGTCACAACACCTCTTAAGGGAACAATACCTTAGAAGAACCCTTACATACTTCGCTAACCGCCGATGCTCTACCGAAATCCCGGTTAATATGTATATTATGCGTTTCCAAAGATTTATGTGACTTATGAAATTAATCTTAGTTGTATGAGCAAGGGAGATTCTTTGTCCCTCAATAAAAGGTACGAGTACAAGGGTAAATAGAGCCTTTTAAAGGGTAGTGAAATTTATGGGTGAACGTAATAAAAATGAAGACTTTATTATCTGCATGACAATACAATTTATAAACATATAACCTTATTGATTGATAATTATTCACATAGGCGTAGTCCTCCGGGTAACTTCATCTTTATTTTTTTTGATACATTCGCTATATTAAAAACACGGTAATAATCCTATAATTTTTAACGTTAATACTATCTATAGACAAAGTTTAATTTAAAGTTTTTAAAATATGCAGCTAATAATGGGTTTTAAGCACAAACGGGCACAGTGTTCGCTACAGAGTGTTCCATGAACAAAACAGTTCAAAAAAATCAAATTTATAAGGGTGTTTTTCTTTTAGACACAATATTCGACACAGAGACACAGTATCATCTTACGAGATACAGCAAAACTTAAGGGTGCTTTTCATTTATAATAAATAATATAATAATTTTAAAGTTGATATATGTTAAATTAATATAATAATATTTTGAATTCTTCATTTATGTATTTTTTAAAACAGTCACTTTTTTATAACACGTGGTGTGATAACCGAAAAAATCAAGTGATGCTTTAGTAAGCTCAACATCATTGTATTTAAAAATTTTTTTTACGAAAAGCTAACTTCAATAAACAATTATTGAAAATTTCATCATTAAAATCAATTAAGAGATTATCTGGGTCACATAAGAAAAACTTTTAACCATTTTTAATTACAGAAATAAGTACGATCACGTGTTGTCAATATCAATACAATATTTAAGGTTACTAACTGCTCTAAAATATTGCTGTTTACCAGTCTATCGCTATCATTTTCTGTTCCATGGACTACTGCGCACTCTCTTACATCCTGCGTTCGCGCCGCGCGCAGCTACAGCTCTGTGTCTTCGTCTATCGCACGAGATATTTGTCTCGGATCTCTTTATGGCACGTTCATAGTCCCATTAAATTTTTTTTTTAAAATTCGACAACCATCATTAAGGACAGACTGTTTGCGGGCCACCCTTTATCATTGTGTTCGCAATAAAACAGCGCTTATTTTTATGTTTAATTTATAGAGTAAACAAGTAGGTGCAAATAACTTGGACCAAAATACCTGTCTATACCTTCCTATGGGGATACGGGGAAAATAAAATAGATCCCAGGTATGGTCTGCCTGTCGTAAAAAGCGACTAAAAGACTCCCAATTCAAAGTGTTATGCGACCCGTGCTGATGGATGCATGGCGGTGGGGGAGCACCGTCACTAACGGAGCCTACAGGAAACCGGGCAAAATCCTGTAGTAGACAGCTTAAGTCCTGTGCAGGGGGCACCTCAGGGCCGGACCACCCCTTTCCCCATACTCGTTTACTGCTGGTTTACGCTGGTAGACCGTAATCACGTCAAACGGGTTCCAGGAAGCCAGCAAGTTGCAGGTAATGAGGAAGTAGACGAACTTGCAAGAGGTTCGGAAAAACATAAAAAGGTATAGCAGGAAACAAACACGGGAAATAATACATCAAATGACCGTACCATAAAAGGACGGCAGAACTGTTACCAATGAACAGGAATCAGCTAAGACCGTGTAATGGAGGCCAGGCCTGCGGGTTGTGCGGTGGGGATGCGGTGGAGCGCTTGCTGTGTTGTTTCGGGGTGCTGGGGGGAATGGGTGGTTCTTGGGTGACTACATTGTTCCCACCCAGTACAAAACTTGTACAAGGTACGAAGGTACTGGATTGGGTGCAGCGTGGTTCTAGATCCCGGGAATTGCCTGTATTTTTCGGACCAGTGCCTCGCGGCGGCGCAGTGTGTGTTTTGCTGTTTTCGGATCCTTGCCGGGAAGCAAGATACAATGGGCCAACAGGCCTAAGTGTCACCGGAGACAATAGCCATACAGTTCTAAATAGGGGTGGAGTTTTTAGTGAGTAGACCTGACACAGTAAGTGGAGTCTTACAGTAGACCTTGAGCTTTCGGACTCATAACTTCTCCATAAAGGATTTGCTTCACCTCTGAAAAAAAAGAACCTTTTTATACCTGGCAACCAAATAGTTAGACCGGGAAAAATATAGGCAACCCTACATTTGCAAATTCTATATGCTTTGTAGGTACTTACGGTTGGTGTCAAATTTTTTCGTTAAACTCATCGGTAGAAATAAAAAAAAAAGTGATTTTTGATTTTTTAATTAATTATAGCCTGGCGAGGATTTTTTCAGGCAACCAATTTTTTTTATAATTTTTAACACACTAAATTACTTATAAAATATTTTTTATCCATTAAGCATATGGGTGTAAGTCGGCTTTACTTCGGATCCTCTACTAAGGGCTATTTGGGTGGTGTTACGCCCATTCTGTAGCTCTCATTCCCCGTGCTAATTCGTATGGGTTCTTCACCGGTAGGCCGTTACATATTTTTCCTTATAATAGTCGAACTACCCCTGCAGAAAAAACGCCTGTGGTAGTTGGATTTTTCGGTCCATTGGTAAGTATGGTAATTTTTTTCCGTCCGTTGCCAATGTATGCGCACATGTGGAGGAAGAAAAAGAAATATTTATCATACATATATATTCAAATTGAGGACAAAAGTTTCAATGGTCGATTTACCTGTGCGATATATGCATGTGGGATAATTGGTATCCATGCACATTTCGCAACCGAAGTGTTTTTTAATGTAATCAGATGCTCGAGAAAGTTGAAGGTATTAGTTAAATGTACATACCGAATACCGATACTTAATGTATAGGTAACTAGTTCTAAAGGGGAACAGGATTTTATAAAAATACTATTGTTGTTCCATGAGAAAATTTGCAAGTGTTTCTGTGCAATATATGAGTTATGTAGACCGAGTTTCACAATTGAATCGCGTTAGGAATGCAAAAGGCAATCTGCGTTACACTTATGATTAATTTACTTTTAATTTGCAGTTAAACAATCCCCAAATGAATGTGTACATTATGAAGATCAACGGGGTAAAAAGTACTGTCACGCTAAACCAGACACAAAGGGAGTCGAAAATTAAAAAATCAAAAAAACTCGAGGAAAGATTAATGACACAAAATATAAAAACGTCTAATAATCAGAACGAAAGAACATCGTTGGTAAAATTCGTACAAGCATCGTGCTAAAAGGAAATGACATTGTCCACTCTCCAGGAGATTATTTTGCAGCGTATTGTTACGAGTTACAATGCTATTGAAGGCCTCTATAAAGGTCCAGTAATAACGTCGGAATAACGAAAGATAATTCTCGCTCTTTCGAGTAATAATTCGTAGAAATATAAAAAAGACAGCGGTCGCGAAAGTTAAGTTTAGTTTAAAGTTTCAGTTTCAGTAATTAAAAAGTGTTATAAAAAAAATTGTGTAAAAATATTATCATTATCGTGTGTTTTATAGACCTGGAAAAGGCGTTTGACCAAATACAATTGGAGGACGTGGTACACCTTCTATACAACAGGCAAATCCCATAGAACATCTTAAAAACCATCGAAAATATTTACCAGAGAAACAAATTACAAGCCAAAATTAATGGCACAGCTACCAAAGAAATGGTATTCGACAAGGACTCAGCCCCTTATTGTTCAACATCGTTAAGGACGAAATAATAAAAAGCACTAGTAACTTGAAAGGGTATAAAATGGGGAACAAAGACGTCAAAATCCTATGCTATGCCGATGATGCTGTTCTGATTGCAGAAAACAAAGATGACCCACAGAGATTACTATTCAAATTTAACACAACGGCAAAAAGTGTAAAAATGAAGATATCTGCAGCAAAGACGAAATGCATGACCACTTCAAAAACACCTATCAGATGCAAACTGGTTGTGGATGATAAAATTATACAACAGGAGGTAAAATTTAAATACCTTGGCATAGAAATATCAGGATTCGGTGACATCGAGGCGGAGGTAAGAAACCAAGCGGTAAAAGCAGCACGAACCTCAGCTTACCTAAACGATACAATCCTCCGAAACAAATATAACGGAATCGAGACCAAATCCCCAATCTACAAGGCGGTCATCTGACCTATATTAACATACACAGCGAAAACTAGACCAGATACAGCGAACACAAAGAGAATATTAGAAACCACCGAAATAAAAATAGTGCGAAGGATCGCTGCAAAAACACTTTTTGACAAGGAGAGAAGCGAGGACATTAGAAGAACATGTAAAATAGACAACGTAAATAAAGGGATACTGGTAAAAAAGAGAGAGTGGAACGAACAAATAGATCGGATAAATGACGACAGAATGGTCAAAATAACTAGAGACAAGTCACTCTTAGGGCACCGAAGCGTTGGCAGACCCCGCAAGAGATGGAGCGACAACCTTTCTAATAATTGAACGGCAGAGGATACGAAGAAAAAACCAGCAATTTGCATACATTAAAGAAGGAAGAAGAAAAAGAAATATTAAAATTAAATTGTTTGGTCATTGTACTGAGTGATTAGAATCATCGAGCCCAAAGAGTAAATAACAGTATCATTGACAAGATTTGTCTTCTTTAAACCTCCAAACTGCGAGAGTCATTATTAATAAAAAACAGTACGTACCACCGAGTTGCAGTGAAATTGTATCAAAATTTCTATCATTTTTCTCAAATGAAATTTAGAACAATATTGAAAGTTGGGTTTATTTGTGTGATTACGCCATTGGGGAAGAAGATCGAAAGGATCCAGGAATCTCGTCGATTTATATAAATGTTATTTTCGCCCAGACATAAATTAACTTATTGTTAGATAAAGCAAAGAATTAAGGGATAGCACGAAGGATTAGCTTTTTTATCAACAATAATCCAGAGAGAAACTGAGGTGAGAGTAGTCATTCGAAAAGCTGTTTTATTGCTTATAACTTAAAAAATGTATCTAATTACTGTTGACTCGTTTTTAAATTTAGCCTTTATACATTTAATTTTGCAAAAAAAATTCAAAGATATTTAAAAAGTATGAATGGGATAATACCAACAACAGGCGAGAAAAAATACTACTACCAGCAGTACGAGTCACGTCCATAAAATAAGTATTATTTTGGACAAGAAAATCAAAGAAATTATGCCGAAATACTTATTTTATTTTGATGTTTTGTTATTATTGAATATAAGTTTCTTGTTACAATACTGTATAATTTTTAGCAATTTTCGGTGTTAACAATAAA
The DNA here is from genome assembly GCA_950111635.1 of Agelastica alni. Lineage (NCBI taxonomy): Eukaryota > Metazoa > Arthropoda > Insecta > Coleoptera > Chrysomelidae > Agelastica > Agelastica alni. The sequence continues at coordinate 21,811,558 of OX467717.1, read as the reverse complement.
ATAAAAATAACTAAATAATAATTTCTTTAAATTATTTTACTTTTCAAAAAAATTTACCGTGGTTAGGTTGTAGATTGTAGAAGGGGTCGTGAAGGCTATGCTGCCTCTCAAGCACTTCGACCTATCAGAATTTTTGTGCATAACCTTTAATCTATTCGAGGCCCGGAATTTCGAGAACTCGTTCAAAGTTTATCAGTTTCCTGGAACCTATGTTTCTGACATCTAAGGGCTTAAGAAATGCCCCTTCCAGAAACTTGAGCCTTTTGCAGAAAAGCGCTGGGCATTCGCAAAGCAAATGTTCTGCAGTTTCAGCGAAGTTGTCGCATTAGCGGCAACTATCACTCTCTGTTTTGCCCATCTGTTTAAGGTGATACCTCAAAGGGCAGTCACCAGTTTCAAGTTTTTTTTTTCCAACTCGAGAAGCTGTTGAAGCTTTCCTTGGCGAAAGGCTTACTATCCTTTTCGCTTGACTTTGTCCTGGCACTTTATGCCAGTTAGATTTCATTTCATCTGTTTCCCAGCGTCGAACCTCTTCTTTAGTGGACCTTGGAGAGTCCACATAAGGGTTCTGGGCCGGAAAATTGTGTATTTGCCTCTTCCTTGGCAAGGCAATCTGATTCCTCATTGCCTCTTACTCACTTGTGACCTGGAACTCACATCAGAGTAACCTGATTGTTTGCTGCCAGTTGTCTCAGGGATTGTTTACAGTCCCAAATCAGCTTAGACCCACAAGTGTATGACTTCAGAGCTTTTAGTGATGGTTGGCTATCTGATAAAATATAGATATCTGCCCTTCGGGTTTTCTTTCGATGCACTCCTGGGTTAACACAATAGTTGTGTGATTTGTAATATTTCATGCTTTTTAAATAAAACATGCGTAGTATAGATGATGTTGTCTATTTATCGTTTTAGCAAATTTTGTATTCGTATTTCCCATTTTGAAAAAATGGGTTGAAAAATAAAACTTTACTTAGAAGGCCATGGCCATCTAGATTTATTTTTTAATTTTTTAAAATAAGTGTACTTTACTCTTGTCTCAAAATTAAATTTTTGAAGGCTCCCCGTCATATTGTTTTACTATATTTTGTTGGTGCATATTTAGTTTTAGGAGATGCACCAGGAATAACTTTTTGTCGAAAAACGCTTAATAAATAAGTTTCCATATGATGCATACTTTGGGGATGACACCGTATACATCTTATATGACGTTAACGCAATGAATAATGATTTTTTTATTGTTTTATTTTACACGAATTTAAAACTCCCCGTATCAGCTGATATATTATTATTCTTCGTTTAATGTAAAAAAGCGAAAATATTATTTCAAAAATTAAATTCTTTTTCATGAAAAATTACAGCTCATTTTATATTCTTGCCGACCTTTCATCTAAGGAAGAAGACAAAACAATAATTCGATATTGAAGTGCCACAGGATCGTTCGCGACAAAAAAAAAAGTTAAATTAAATAGCGAGGAAGAAGAAGGAAAAAAAACCTTTTTTGTTTCCAGGACGCGCTCTCCGAATTCTGATAAGATAGGAAGGATCCCGGCATTAGAAGTGGCGTATTGAGTTACATCCCCAGTATAATTTTAATCTTGGTAAAGGTATTAAAATAGGTATTTTCGTGCCTAAAGACTAGCACTCGAGCACGTTTATACACGAGAGGCGTATTGTGTTACCAAATCAAATAATATTCACGACCAGAAAGACTAAGCTTTATTTGCATATATTTTTTTTCCATTAACGTTTTTGTTTCGTACACGAAAACTTTGTTTGATATTAAAGTGTGCATATGTAACCGTATAATTAATTATTTTTTTACTCTTAGCTCGGAGACGGCCCCCTTCATTTATTAACCGAGGTACCACGCCCCCTCGCGATTTTATCGGGATTCAAGTGATTTGATTCGTTGGAAGTTTTATCTTTCAATCTGCTACGGCGAATGCTTACGCTTTTTTGACAACAATTTCAACATTTTATTTAAAATCCTGTTAAATTTAATTATAAATAAATAAGGTAATAGGTAATTACCATTAATTTTTATTTTTTTCAAGGCAAATATAACAGTTATGGATATTTTGCAAATAAAATTTTAAAAAAATGTTAATTAATCACCATTGCAACATTTTTATGTTAATTAATATGATATTTATACTCTTTTTCGAAATGGTAGAGTACCAAAGTATGTATAAATGCAAAACAGAGTGGTCAAAAAAACTTTTATGATTTCTAAATGGCCGCAACAGCTGTTGTAGTGTGGATTATTATATTTTACTGTTTTGAAAGCCTGCCGCAAACAAAAGCTTTTATCAGCAAAAAGGTATTTTCTACCCGAAGTGGTGTAACTATTGATATTACCATATAAATTAAACAATATTATTATTTTAATTTAAAATGCTCGTTATATTTACCGTCCTACAGATTCCTGTCTCTGGAAAGGCAAATTAAAGGACCACTTCAGGATACTGAGTGAAACAAAAAACCACCAAATCTTCGGGATCATTCCTGACATGCTAGCCTCACAAATACTCGTAGAAAAGTCCTTCAAAGTCCTCTTTCCAAAGAGAGATGAATGGGCGAGGGAAGTAATCTTCTTCCCAAGACTGAAAACGTAAAGTACGCAGATGGCTCAAAAGCCCCAGATGGAGTTGGGGCAGGTGTTTTCAGCAGGAAACCAAAGACTGAAATATATACCAGTCTTGGCAGGTATGCTACAATCTTTCTTAGCTATCAAATTGTGTGGAAGAGAGCTGACTAACAGACTTCCTTGTATGGAATGGCATCGAATCCCTGGAGTGCCCTGGTGCGAGCAACAGAGTGACTAGGTGGAGAGGTGGAGAGAAAAAGATTCACGCACTGGTCCGATATACCAGTGTTGACTCACTCGAATGCGTTCTTACCTAAACCCTCGAAAGCAGATCCTAGAATGGAGCAGGAACGACCTGCGAATTCTAACAGGACACTGTCGTCTAAGATACCAGCTTGGAAGAATAGGTCTGAATCAACAAACGGACGAAAAATGGGGTATGAGCATGAATATGACAAAAGTGGAATATATATGCGAGTATGAGAGGGGGACGAAGATCAAGATCTAGAATTGCGAAAAATAAAAAAGTGTGAAGAATATAAATATTTGGGAAGCCTAATCTCGAACAAAGGATCTTTAGAACGTCACATAAAACACAAAGCACAACAGGGTCAGAGAACGATACATATTCTCAACTCATTACTTTGGTCCAACAAAATTAGCCTAAGGACTAAAAAGACAATCAACACTGCAGTTGTAGAGCCTATTTTAACGTATGGGTCAGAATGCTGGCAAATGACAAAAGAAAAAAAGAAAGATAGACTGTGTGGTGATAGACTACCTAAGAAGAGCCTGTCGCATATCAAGAAAAGAGCACATTCCAAATAATGAAATTAGGCGGAGAACAAATAAAATTCATAGAACCTCAAAAATAATAGAAACTCGACAGGTAATATGGTATGGGCACGTGCAACGCATGAACGAAAATAGGTGGCCTAAACGTGTTTTAGAAAACATTCCAGAAAACGTGGAAGAACAGCAACTACATGGATAAGCGGAGTTATGCAACATGTATGTAGTGTTCAGTTTTTATTAAAGAAAATAAAACTATATTAAATATAGTAGAAAATTATGTATTTATCTATTATAGTGTGTTGAAAAGGGTCGACATAGTATATTAATAATCGATGGAAACTATAGGATCAACTGGCCATTATACGTCATACATTCCAGATAGGAATTAATGGGATCAATGGTGTATCAGCAAAAAATGTATCACGCCACAGACAAGGAGACTAAAATTTTTGCTCAATTATGTTTATATATATATATATATATATATATATATATATATATATATATATATATATATATATATATATATATATATATATATATATATATATCTTAGAATAGAAACTTGTAATATATAATCTTATAAAACAATATGAAAATACTTATGTAGTCAAGTCATTTCCCGGTCCTCATCAAAGTAAAATCAACATTTTTCTTCGTAATAACATTACCAGTAGAGAAAATATTAATGAAGACATAACATTTTGTGAAAAATCTAAGCTTTTTATTAGTCTGGGATTTTGTGGTGATAAAGAATCCTTCTGATTAGAGTTGTCAATTCTTGTGCGAGTTTCTGTCCGCCGTATTTGAGCAGTTAATTTGTTATTCCGTTTTGTCAATTTGGGCATTTTCATTATTAACTATTTCTGGCGTGCCCATTTTCTCTTCTATGTTTTCTGCTCTATTTAGGTCAGTTAAATAGTTGACCCAGTCCTCTTTGTTTATGTGAGTCGTTTTAACCAACTCATTGACCAACTCAAGATTGACACTACAAGGACCAATCTTCATCAAGTATCCTTCTTTTACAGGGCTGCTACGGAATGAAATAAGCTTCCAAAATCAGTTTTTCCAGAGAACTATGACCTGCAACTTTTTAAAAAGCGTGTCCACAATCATTTCCTTTCTATAATCCCTTCCCCTTCTAATAGTCGCAGTGCGGGCCGTCCGCGGCCCACACGATAGGTCTACCATTTTTGCGACTATTTTCATAAAAAAAAAACCTCTCCTCTGTGATCTGATTAACCACCATATTTGCTTTTGAAGTCCATAGAAGTCGTTTTCCATACGTTTTGAAAAAATTTTGCAGTACTGATTTTTGATCAGTCTTACTAATTCTTTTGTTTCGTTTTTAATCCGTCGATACTCGTTGTATAATTTGGGCGTTCCACACTTTAGTGTATTCCTAAATATAAAATTGGAAAAATTAATTCCCTTTTTGTCTAGCTTTTATCTAGCTTTTTAAGAGTTTTTGTTTAAACGAGAAATCTGATTATCCTTAACACAATACCTTCAACTTTGATTAAGTTTATTTTCCTGTTTTAGCTAAAACTTCCGTTCTGTAAGCGTTTCTCAGCTTTATAAATAAAGACGATATTAATAAAAAATGTTACGTGACTTCGTATTTTATGTGCCACGTAAAAAGGTTTTTTTAAAAAAAGTGAATCGTCTAAAAGTCGAAAACAACATGCAATTTTTAAAAAAAAAAACACCGAATTTATTTCATGGAACCATTAATTATCGGCCTTATTACAAGTTTTTTGTACTCATTTACATTTTTGTTTTACTAAACAAAAGAAGCCGCGTGTTACTTTTGCTGCTCCAAAATTGAAGTAAAACACACAAAAATTAACTGATTTTATCGACAACAAGCTACGAAATTTATTTCTAAATACATAAATATTTGTATGTAATTGCGATTAGCTTATTGGCGATTTAAAAAAAAATGCAGGAGTTTGGACAAAATTAGTTGTACTGCGTTATTTACTATAAATTAACCACCCTACATCATTATTATTATTATTGCTTACAGAAGAGTTTGTAGCTGAATTTTGTTAAAATGCTATTAAAAGTACAGGGTTCAAAGTGTACGAGAGATGGAAAGTATGACAGTGACATTGAGCGAAGGAAGTTGGCAGGAAAACAAATAAATGGGGCACTGCATAGCTTTATGAACAGCCAGAAATTGTTAAAAAAGGCACGTCTGGCTGTTCATAGAGGTACCATGTATGGTAGTGAATTTTGGGTTTGGCAAAGGAAGCATGAAAATAGGATTAATGCTGCGGAGATGAGTAGTCTGAGAATTGTATAGCCGGAGTGACTCGGTTGGATAAATTAATGAATAGTGAGATAAGAGAACGCTGTGGTGTAAAAGAAGATGTAGTTACAAAGATACATAAAGAAATGCTTATAAGGCGAGTGTGAGTGGAACAGGCCGATAGAGGTCGACCTCGGCAAACATATCTCGATCAGATCAACATTGTTTTGAAGAAAAGCCAGGTCAAGAGTACCAACAACCTACGAGCATGTATGAAAGCACTGATGAAAGTAGAGGAAGCAAAACATGTGTGTAAGAACCGTAGCAAGTAGAAGGAAGTGGTCTCTGCCTACCCCTACGACAAAAAGGCGTTTATTTCGTAAGATCTTTGAGAAATCGGGTCCAAAAGTGTGTTGAAGTAAATGGTGGGTATTTTGAAGTTTTTTATTTTTGTTTTTTAATTTGTTATTGTTACACATTTGGAGAATGTAATTTTTTAAAAAATTAAAATTTATTGAACTTTTTAGAAGCAAATAACTTTATAACCGATCGAGTTACATAAATCAAACAAAAGTAACTTTTTTGTAAAATTTAATATATTTTTTTATTATTTTTCGCCTTGTCCATCTAAAAAAAATTTTTTTTGATTTACCAAACACAACCAAGTGTAACTAGCGCCCCATATTAGCAATGCTAAATTGAAGTCCAAATTGGCAATCCTTATGCCAAAAAACGTAAAATTGCCAATTTTCAAATAGAAATTGTAAAAACATGAAAAATTATTGCGAAAATCAAAATCCATATTTAAACTTTAAACACATGGTATCTCGGAAACTAGCAATATTTGTTTGAGGCATGTTAGGCAAAATCATCATATTTTGAGGTCTAGAATTCTTAATGATTCACCCTTTGTTTGATCAGATTTAACAGTAGTTGATAATTGATTTGAATCTGAGCAAAAGAAAAAATCGGTACCAGATTCACTTATTCCTATAGCTATAAATAAAAAACGTTCTATGTAACAGTGTGTGTAAACAATGCAATGGTCCACCGAATAGACCAAGGAATGTCCTTTGTTCCTGCAAAGGAAGATGAACGTCGCCGTCGGTTGACGCGAATTAATTCAACTAGACTATGTCATATAAAGTATCATCTGATTAATAAAAATACTTGCACGGCATGTTGGTATGATAAGCAAAAGGTGTTCCCGAATTACAATGAGTCACGTTTCGTAGGTGCGGTGGAAACCTAAATCATCGGGGATACAAAGTGTCCCTTAGTTCATATACAAACGACAATAAGTTTGTTGTTCCATATTGCATCGCATGTCAACGTATTTTATATCAGTATATTCTCTAGAGACTGCGACGTGCACGGTACGTATATTAATAAAGTTTCATTAACTAATATTTATTCTTCGGCTACTTATTTCTTCGACTGTAGTGCCATGGACACGGGCCGCTAACCCAACGTAATATTACTTATTTATTATTTTGATAAACAAAATAAATATGAGCAAAACGAAAGTAATGGTTTTTGAAAGAGGAGAAAGCATAACAAACTGTGGAGTTTCGATTGAGGGAGAAAGAGTGGAACAAGTAAATGAATTTGTGTACTTGGGTTCAAAGTTTGACATTTGACATTAAGCGAAGGGTGTTGGCAGGAAAATAAATGAATGGGGCACTGTATAGCTTTATGAATAGCCAGAAAGTGTCAAAAAAAGGCACGTCTGGCTGCGCATAGAGGTGTATTGGTTCTTACACTTATGTATGGTAGTGAATTTTGGGTTTGGAAGAAGAAGCATGAAAATAAAATTAATGCTGCGGAGATGAGTAGTCAGAGAAGTATAGCCGGAGTGACTCGGTTGGATAAAGCAAAGAATAGTAAGATAAGAGAACGCTGTGGTGTAAAAGAAGATGTGGTTACAAAGATAGATAAAGGAATGCTTAGATGGTTTGGACACGTAGAAAGGATGGATGAAGGAAGATTGACGAAACAAATTTATATGGCGAGTGTGAATGGACAAGTCGGTAGAGGTAGACCTCGGAGAACATATCTCGATCAGATTAAAATTGTTTTGAAGAAATGCCAGGTCAAGAGTACCAACAACCGACGAGCATGTATGAGAGCACTGATGAAAGTAGAGGAAGCAAAAGATGTGTGTAAGAACCGTAGCAAGTGAAAGGAAGTAGTCTATGCCTACCCCTATGGGAAAAAGGCGTGACTATATGTATGTACAAATTCTAAAAAGATCTATAATAAAATAATACAGGTCAAATTGCAGAAAAATTTAGCTATGGAAAAATTATTATTAAATAATTTTTCCTTCTAGAAAAACAATAGCTGAAACATTACCAAAAGTATTTCGGTCCAATAAAAAATATAAGTTATGGTAGATTTTTTAATCTCATGATATACCTATAATATTTTATTTATATTGAATTCTACTTATTTTTTTATATTAAGTACTCCTTAGTATCTACATTTGTCATATTTTAGCTTTATATATAGAATTATCTATATCTATATCATTAGATTGTAGATTGTACGGTGGGTCGTGAAGACCATGCTGCCTCTCAAGCACTTCGACCTATGAGATTCAAGGCCCGGGATTCCGAGACTTTGAGTAGAGTTTATCAATTTCCTGGGGGCTAAGTATCTATATCAATAAATAAAATAAAAGTAAAGAAAGGAAGTGGTCTCTGCCTACCCCTACGGAAAAGAAGCGTGACTATTGTAATGAATTCCTTCCAAATCAAGGTTTTTACCCCTGTATTATTTCAAAACATAGTCTTCTAAGTATTTAGGTCTACGACAACATCTATGGGTTTTGTCTTCAGCTATATTTTTGTTTTCTGTTTGATTCCCAGTTACTTGATTATTCATAAAATTTTGAATTTCTGCCGTTTTAGTTGGTTTCATTGAAAAATGTTCTTCTGGAACAATTGTTTGAGTTTTATTATCACATTGCATTTCTGGACTGCTACTTTTAGTCGGAGCATTAAGCTGTTCTTCTGCTGACTGTGGATAAAGAGTTTCATCACAAATTTGTTGATTTCCCAGGTTTATTAAGCACAAAAACTTGACATATACATGACAATAGTATTTGACAACTTCAAACAATAACATTAGAATAAATATGAATGTAATACAGAATGTTTCACTACAACTATATGTATGTATGTATAAAACAGGGGTGCAGCCCAAAAATATTAACTAAAATAAAAATATAAACTTTGTAATGTCAACTCGACAGTTTTGCGTTCGGCTGTTAACCGAAAGGTTGGTGGTTCGAATTTGCGTGCGACATGGATAGTTTGCGTGTGCTAAGTATAATTTGCGTGCGCCAAATAACACTCAAATGATGTAAGCGTGCGCCAAGTATACTTGTCGCTCTCAAATGGGCAAACAGCTATTTTTCAACCGCAACAGCGTGCTCTAAGATACTACGTATTCCGCATGAGTAATAAAAATAGAATAGAAAAGACAATCGAATACAACGGAGCTTTAGTAATGACATTCGTGGACTTCCACAAAGCCTTCGATACAATAGAGCTAAATGCATTGTGATCTGCACTTCAGGAATGTAGAGTCCACTACCGATATACCAAACTCATCCACAATATCTACAAAAATGCAACGATGACGGTAAAACTACATGAAAATACCAACCTCATAACTATTGAACGTGGTGTTCGGCAAGGCGACACGATTTCACCAGAGCTGTTTATTACAGTCATGGAGAGTGCATTCAAAAAGTTAGACTGAGGTCAGAGAGGTATAAACATAGATGGCAAGAACCTAAACAACTTACGTTTTGCAGATGATATAGTGCTATTCTCGGACAATAAGGAAGAAATGCGACTGATGCTGCAGGACCTGCAAGAGGTGTGTGAAAAAGTCGGTCTTGATATCAATATGGCAAAAACAAAATTAATGACAAACCTTGTTCCCAGCTGTGGCTTGAAGATTGGCGGAGTTGAAATTCAAATGGTAGATAGATATGTCTACCTTGGCCATGAGATCAGCATCTCAAGGGATAACCAGACAGAGAAGGCTCACTCTCTCATGGGCAGCTTTCGAAAGACTTAAAGACGTTTTCAAGAGTGACATCCCCGTCAATCTAAAAAAAAGGGTTTTAGATCAGTGCGTGCTGCCAGTGATGACATACGGCTCAGAACCCCTAACACTAACAACAGCGACAGCTAAGAAACTTTGAGTTACACAGAGGAAGATGGAGAGATCCATGCTTGGTGTGACCTTAAAGGACCACATAAAAAACGAGGATTTGCGCGGAAGAACCGGTGTCAGCGATGTCGTTGAAGCTATTGCGAAGCTTAAATGGAACTCGGCTGTCCACGTTGCACGGATGCGGGACGATCGATGGGAAAAGAGGCCTCTTGAGTGGAGACCTAGAACGGACAAGCGAAGTAGAGGAAGACCGCCTACGCGTTGGTCGGACGATATTAAAAGGACCCGCAGAAACTGGATACAAACAGCACAAAATCGATCGGAATGGAAAATGAATAGGGAGGCCTATGTTTAACAATGGACACAAAGGGCTGAATGATGATGAATAAAAAAACTACTCCTGTGTTTCGTTCTATTCCACTCTAATCGAAGCAGCATCTCTCTACACGACTGAATATTGTCCGAACGCACCCAGTATCACTGGATAAATTGACGCCCGTTTCAAATGGCGACCGTCTCTGTTAAATTTATTCATGGATGCACGTCTGGATAGAGTCGTGAGTAACTGTAAACTTCACATAAGTGAAAATGATATTTTTTGACCGGTAAATCCGAATTTATTATACCGGCGAGCGTAAATCTCGAAACAGTTTTTTTTTTCCTGCGCTACCAATCGGACAAATATGTCAATAGCAACCCATCAATAAAACATGAAATTACGATTTAAAAATAATAATTCTCGATCGACTAGTACACGGTTAACCGGTACGATCTGAATTAATAAATATATATTTATATGAAAATGATATAAAAAAAATGTAAGTCGCATAAACATATCCGTTTAGTAAAAGAGCAGCAGCACATTGTCGAGCGGGAATGAATATTCATTTTATTCGCCGCGACCACCTTTCACGTTAAATGCAGATGGCATGTCCACTTGTCACATAATCGTATGAATATAATATGCCAGTATTATTAATAGTCCAGTACGATTTCATGACGAGAATGGCAATTCGGAATTTGCATATTGCGGCGGTCGATTTTAATGCGTTTGGTGTTGGCTGGATGTTTTGTGCAATAACTAGTAGCGGAAGTGTCATGTAAGGAAGATGTATTTCAGGCATAATTCCTCCTTACGCATTTTATTTTTAAATATGCACCGACTGCTATCTGATTACTTCATTTATTAGAATATCCTTATTTGTTTTTATCCCTGTTTAATTTACCATGTAAGAATAAGCAAGCTAATTAAAAAAAAACTCCAAATTTCTCAAAATAACATCCTTCGTCGCATCACAAACGCCCCCTGGTATATACTGTAATGATGATGATAATATGACTTATTACGTTTATATGATTTGGTAGATATTAATTTTTTTATTTTCTTTTACTTGTATGGCCGATATAAAATGTCTCTTTCACTCGGAGAGGTTCAATACCTCAAAAAAAATTTATAAACCTTTACAAAAATTTTATTAAACCAAATTTTTTGATAATTATATAATTATAAATAAATAGCCAAATTTTTTAATAAAAAAATATGTAGGTAAATACAGCAGTCATAATTCCCACACCTATTTTTCGCTGTCGGAACTTTAAAATACTTTTATAGTTTACTGCAATAGTCTTACAGTTTTCTATAATTTTTGCATATATATAAACAATCTACTGAATTAATTTCTAAACTTTTTGTCCAAAATGTGTCAAAATGTTTTTATTTAATATAAATTTTCAGACCTTATATGTTTTAACCACTTTCTTGATGATTGTCCTCTCCTATCTATGCATTCCGCAGCAAAGGGCCCCCCTGTGAAAGATTTCTCAGGATACTGCCTATTTTTCTTGATAAATTTTGTATTCACTTTTATATTATTATTATTTAAAATTTGATTTTTATATTATTATTATTTTATATTTACTTTTTTTGAAATTACATCCATATATATTTTTTACAATTTTCATACTGCTAATTTTTATACAAATTTTTAATAAACAACTTTTTTTATCTATAAATCTTCTAGAAACACCGTTTCTACAATGTTTTAAAATACCTTATAATTATGATATATAAAATCTTTTAAAGATTACGAATTTTTTCTTTACCTTTGACTGAATTGTTTCTTTTACAAAACCAGACATATTTTTGATACCCCTACAAGGAAAAATCGCGTAACACAAGATGGCGCTGTCAATGACAAAATATAGGATCGAGGTGTGAACAACAAATATTCTGTAATTTTACCACTTGTAAAAACAAAGTTTTTCTTGAAGGGAATTTTAGTTATCTCAGAGATTTGAATTGATTTTTTATGTTAAACTATTGGATTGAAGTAGGATTTTAGGTTTGTTTTCAACGTTTCTTAATTATGGAATGTTGATACTTCAACACTGAAAGGTTCTAGCTAGGAAAAGATTTATCTTTCAAACGCTTTCTCTGTCACTATGAATAATAACAAATAAAGTGATGGATCATTGGACAACAATATCAAACTTACCACTGAAAAAAACAAACAAAGATAAACTTTGGGATTTGTTTTCCTATCTTTAAGATCTTTAATTTCTGAGCTGCCTTAAGATTTGAAGGAAATTTATGCAAAGATATAATCGAAATGCCATATGTAGAGCATTGTGGAACAGAGCATATTTTCCGAGATTTTATCTCAATATAACCTTTTTTAATTCTTTACATTTTCGGATTTTGTGGTTTTTTAATACCAATTCTTCACAAAATATCTTGTAATATAAAACCTTTAATGCTTAAATGCTCAAAATAATATATAAAGCTCATTTTTCACCCATATAAACAAATGGATTTTAGTTTGTTGTTCACACCTCGAGAAGTTTATACGATTAATAATAGATGTCGCCCACTTTGTGATTCTTTCCTATACTTGTCTATCAAATTCTTCTTTTTATTTTTATAAACAAATTATTGTCAACGTAAACTTTTTTTAATTACTATTGTTTACAAATTTTTAATGAAATTTTATATTTTAAACAAATTATCATATCATAACAATACGTTTGCAGATCCTTATAAAGATCTAAAAATATAACACCAAATATGAAAAATTATCAAAAAAACTTAATAAAAAAGACAGAGTCACATTGCAAACCAAAACACCTTCGTCTACGAGTGTGGTATTAAAAAGTTTCCGACCTTAACGTCAAGATGGCAGCACTCGTCATTAAAAGCTGGAGAATGTGATTGCGCATATTATGACAGGTACTTATCAAAATTTCAGCCATTTTGGACGTTCACTCGTTGTTTGACAATCGTTTTTCCAAAATAAAAATCTAATATTCCTGAATAAGTCCGACCTCGTGTTTTTGTACCATTATTAATTATTTTTGTTTACAAACGATGTGCATCAAAGGTGTGACTTACAGTAAAATAAGTTTAAAATTGTTTTTATTATTTAATAAATGGTCATGACACAAACAAGCATCTTTAGTTTTTTTCGTCATCGTCACTGCAGGACAACAGGTTATGTACATTGTAAAACGTTGTAAAACCAATAGCGTGGGCATTTAAGATGTATTTATGTAAGTGTTGGTACATTTTCTAAAATTTAATACCTTTTCCGGGCTGACGTCAGGACTGGACGAGATCATTCGGACAGCAATTTAAGAAAAATAAACTGTATAGATGGGAATTTCTAAATTATGTTTAGCACAAGTACCTCTGTACCTGAAAATAAAGCGTTCCCTGAAAGGAGGTGTAGAATAAATATTTAGGAACAAAAAATTCTTATACACTTTTTTCCTTAAGTCATCCGTTTTCCCAAAAATTAAGAACAAAAATTTTGATTTATATGTAGGTTTGGCAACCATGCGTTGTACTCTAGTAAACGAAAAGTTCTCACAAAAAGTTCCTACCACCGATAAATTTAATTAGTTGTTAACGTGTTACTCGCAAAAATACAACGGTCGTAATTTTTGTTAAAATGCCTGCGTTTTTTATTCGCGAATATCACAACATGGTATTTACATACGAAAAGGCTCACGGTAATTCCAATGCAGCTCTTCGGCTGTATACAGAACGTTATCCTCAACCTCAACGACAATGTCCTAATGCTCGCAGTTTTGTAAATGTGTCGCAAAAATTATTGGCTACCGGTTCTGTGGTACCTAAATAAACTAATAGACAAACAGGAAGTGCTGGTATTCTAAACGCAAAAGATATTATCCTAATCCCTAATCTTATTAATTTACAAGGCATACGTAAGTAATACAATTTATTTCTTTTCCATCCCGTACAACAAATATTCTAAATAGGTACCTATCCACCGAAGTAAATAATCTACTACTTTTTAAAGTCAATGCCAATGCTGCGAAGATGAGTAGTCTGAGAAGTATATGTCTCGGTTGGATAAAGTAAAGAATAGTGAGATAAGAAAACGCTGTGGTGTAAAAGAAGATGTGGTTACAAAGATAGATAAAGGACTGCTTAGATTGTTTGGACACGTAAAAAGGATAGATGAAGGAAGATTAACGAAACAAATTTATAAGGCTAGTGTGAATGGACGGAAGTCGGTAGAGGTCGACCTCGGCGAACATAATATCTCGATCAGATCAACATTGTTTTAAAGAAAGGCAAGGTCAAGAGTACCAACAACCGACGTATGAGAGCACTGATAAAAGAAGAGAAAGCAAAAGATGTGTGTAAGAACCGTAGCAAGTGGAAAGAAGTGGTCTCTGCCTGCCCCTACGGGAAAAAGGCGTGACTATATGTATGTATGCATGTAAAAACTTATGTAATTGTTTTTTTGCAAACCGTTGACTTGAGAAAAAAATGTTATAGGGCTTTTTTACTCTGCATACTGTATTATGTTTTGTGTCTAAAGGAACGCACTATTTTCTGGGACACCCTGTATAACTAAAAAATGTTTTTATGTAAATTGTAAAAAAAAATGTTTAGGAACGTCCTGCACTTTGGAACAGTAAAATTTATTTTCATTTCAAGTTGACCAGTCCTAATACAATCCTGTGAAATAGTCGTCATGATAATGCGGTAATTTATATTCTTTTATGGACCTGTATGTGGTCATCTGCATACGATATTCGACATCTATTGAATTTATATTAAATATAAGTTCGATTTCGCTGCGGTATTATAGTTTTATCGTTAACATAATAAAGTTTTAAAAAATGTTGCTGTTGTCGACTTGCAGGTAATGTGCTAAAAATTAGATTGGATCGAAGATTTTATTGCTCTACAATTAGAGACAATATATTTCCATATTAAAGTTATAAAATGATTTACAGTGGATTGTTGGATAACAAAAATCTACTGGGTTATGTTGTTGGGTAGATAGGGATAATTTTCGTAGAATCCAAATCCAGGGCTAAAATTGGGGGTAGTTTCTTGTTTCGTCAATTCGTGTTTCGTCACCTCATCTTTGCACCTGCTTCTTCTTCTTCTTATAGTGCATCTCCCATCGGAGGTTTGCTAGCATCACAGCTATCCGGACCTTATTGACTGCAGCTCGGAAGAGTTCAACATTGCTACAATTAAACGAGTCCCTTAGGTTTTAAAGCCAAGACACACGGCGTCTTCCAATATTCCTCCTTGCATCAATCTTTCCCTGAACTATTAGCTGGAGAAGTGCGTATTTGGGTCCTCTTAGTATATGACCTAGATATTGAAGCTTCCTCTTTTTTATGGTGTTAATGATTTCACATCTTTTACATCTTTTCTGTCCAGGGGGTAC
Organism: Agelastica alni; assembly: GCA_950111635.1. Taxonomy (NCBI): domain Eukaryota; kingdom Metazoa; phylum Arthropoda; class Insecta; order Coleoptera; family Chrysomelidae; genus Agelastica; species Agelastica alni. The sequence continues at coordinate 21,796,017 of OX467717.1, read as the reverse complement.
GCCACATTCTACGGTAGCACCACATCTCGAAGGCTTGTAGTTTGTCTGTGAGATTCTTTTTCAGAGTCCATGCCTCCACTCCATACAAAAGCGCGGAAAACACGTAACAACGCAGCATCCTCATCCCAAGTCAAATCTTGATATCTCGACTGGTGAACAACTTTTTCATTTTCGTAAATGTTGACCTGGCTATCTTTATTTTCGTTCTTATTTCTCTTGTTTGATCACCTGACTGTTCTATCCAGGCTCCCAGGTATTTGTATGACTGCACATTCTCTATTAAGATGTCTGCTACTGAAATGTTTACATGGTTTACATGCGCTAGTGATTAATATTTAAAATGAATTTTAAAGGGTAGGTATATTTTGGGTGCCTAAATGTAAAACTTTTAGAAGGTTCATGTCCTTGCATGTCCTTCTTATATTCTCGCTTCTTTCTCTGTCCAAGATCGTCTTTCCAGTTATTCTACGAAGTACTCTCATTTCGGGTGTCTCTAGAAGTTGTTTTGTTCTCGCTGTGTCTGGTCGAGTTTCTGCCGTGTATGTCATAGTTGAACTTACTATTGCATTGGAATTTCTTTATTTGGTTTCTATTTTAATGTTTTTATTTCGCCATATTGTGTCATTTAGGCATCCTGCTATTCTTGTTGCCTTCGTTGTCTGTTCTCTCACTTCCGTCTCAACATCACCATAGCCTGAGATTTCTATGCTCAGATATTTATATTTTATTTCCTGTTGGATAACTTTGCCTTCAACTTCCAGTTTGCACCTTAATGGCGTTTTTAAAGTCGTCATGCATTTAGTTTTCTGGGCCGATATTACCATATTAAGTGATTTGGCAGTGCAGTTAAATCGATGTTATAGTCGCTGCAGATCGTCTTCATTTTCAGCAATTAGTACTGCGTCATCGGCATAGCATATAACCGAAATTTTACGGTCATCCATTCTGTATCCTTTCAGTAAACGTACTTTGCTTATTACTTCGTCCATAATGATGTTGAAGAGCAAAGGGCTCAGGTAATCCCCTTGGCGAATACCTTGGCCCACAGCTATTGGTTCGGTTTTGGACTTGTGTAAACCAAAAATGTATTGGAAGTGTGACAACCGATAAAACAATTACAACAGTGTTGAAAAGTAAAGAACATTCCATATGTGCACCAGATGTTGCAAAAAATGAAGTGGAAACAGCCTTGTTCAATGCCAAGAAAAGGTCCCGTGAAGAAATTTTACCAGTAAATCAAATATATCAGCAAGAAGTTATGAATAAAGCCGTAGACAAGGGTCTTGATTTTGTAATCCAAATTCACAGTTTTTCTTCAGTGAAGCAGCAGTTGTATCATGCTAGACATACTTCTCTTGGAATTAATAGTTTGCCTAAACACCGCAAAGATTTTGTCATTTCAGATAAATATAAACATTTCCTTTTATTTGACAATAAATCGGACGATGGGAAACTTATATTTGCTGCTAAATATGGACATATGCTAGAGCATGGTAAAATCTTTTTTGGAGTCGGAACATTTAAGAGTTGTCCTTTCTTATTTGAACAATTATACACCATTCATATGGACTTTGTTAGTACGAAGAAAAAACTTGCGTTTGGCCAGTTATTTATGCTCTATTACCAAACAGAAAAAAAGTGACTTACACGGAGTTTTTTACCATATTAAACGAAACGAAAATAATTCCGAAAGTTTACCATTTTTTTCAGTTTTTTGATCCTCCATAAAAAACAGTTTAACCGATTTTGCTAAAAATCTAATCAGTTCTAAGTTGCGTAATTATGTGTCGAATGCCATTGTTCCCACGTCAATATCATTTTTTGTTCTCGAGATAATCGAGACGAAAAATAATTCCGAAAGTTTACCATTTTTTTTAGTTTTTTGATTCTCCATATGAAACAGTTTAACCGATTTTGCTGAAAATCTAATCAGTTCTAGGTTGCGTAATTATGCGTCGAATGCAATTGGTCGTACGTCAATATCATTTGTTGTTCTTGAGATAATCGAGACGAAAATTAATCCGAACGCACATACGAACATGGGCACATAAGCACATACACACACACTTAAAAACCACTTAAAAACTATTGTATTTGATTCTGGGGACCTTTAAATGTGGAGATATGTCAAAATTCGGGATTCGCAAAATCGGACCCATTTCTATAACTTCCACTGGAAAGTTAATAATACAATATTTGATTGACGAAATTTGTTAAAACTCACTAAAAACTATAATTATTTCTTTAACTTTTTGTTTTTGGCTTCCCACTCTTTAAAATTTATTCCTTAAGATCACCGTTATTTTTTTTGTGTGTAATATTTGTAGACAAAAATAAATTTACCAATAACCAGTTTGTTGTTTCACAGTTTCCATATTTTTACTAGCTAGAAAAATTATTATTGAAAAAATCAAAAATGAAATACGATGCTTGGCATCTCGAAAGTACCATATATCATTAAGTGTATGGTCCAGAGACTGCTTTGAAAATAATTCATTCAAAACTTAATAGGGGTCATGCGAAAGGGGACATAAATCATTATATATTTCCTATATTTATGTTGTTCTGACAACACATTTAGAATTTTATTTTTTTTATTGTTTTAAATAAAATTGTGCATTGTTTTTCGTAAAATTATGTCTTAAAACAAAAATATTTAATAATAGATCATTTTTATAGCGATGTATCCTTACAAAAAAGAAATGGACAATAAATTATTAAAATTTCTAAAATTAATTAAGCAAACAAAACAAAAAAAATAATGCAAGATTAGTTTACTAGCTTCAAATGTTGCAAAATGTTTTAACCATTTTTAATTTTTTAAAAAGATAGGAAAAGAAAACTTTAAAAAATTAAATCACAATGCAGCATATTGAAATGTATATCCAAAAGATTTTTATGCATTGAAAAGGTTAATTAAGAAATACTTTAATTTAAAAGTAACTAAAGTTTGACTTTAGCAGTAATAGATCTGGAATCTTTCCAGAGATATTGCAAGAAGCAAACCTCTCTCCTGGTCTTCGCCACACTCGGTAACGACCATCTGGATGTGTTAGACTAACCCTAGTGTCATCTGTACATAAAACTTTTTTCCAATTATCCAAAGACCAATTTTGATTATTTAAAGCAAAAATTTATCCAGCAACTCTGTTCTCTTTAGTCAGCAAGGGTGTAGTGGCTAGTCACCTACTGTTTTATCCAGCTTCATCTACCTGCTTTAAAAGAAATTGTGACATTGCGGGCAGCTTCGACCTCGTTTTTGATCTCAGAACTATTGACGGTCTTGTTTCTTAAAGCTAATTGTCTAATAAAACGTTCATCTCGGTCGTTGATGCATCGTGCAGAATAATTTTCTACCTTATTCAAGCGAATTACCATACGACTTGTTGTGCAATGATTTTTGACTAACAAATTGGCAAGATAACTTACTACTATTAAAATACTTTTTAAACTTTAGCAACGGACATAAGAAAAAAATGTATTAATTTTTAAGATAATTCATATTGTTGCAATAATTTTTTTCAAAAAATTATTTTTGGATAATGAATAAACCTTTTAAATAATGTATCACAAGTCCCCCAATTAAACATTTGGGGGTTACAATTATTAAAATAATGAATGTATTCTATTTGGCTGTTAGACACTATACAAAGAGAAAAGAGTTTTTGTACTCTTTTTTAATGTTTATGATATTAAACCTATTATTAATTTAATTATTAAAAATTTAAAATTCATAGATTTTTTAGTACCACAAAGGTGTAAATTAAAATGCGCGTACGAAATAAAACTGAAGAAATACCGAGAAAATATTACTTAAACAGTTCCAACAAATTCATTGAAATAGCACGGAGTGATACGTAATTGACCCCCGAAGTGATAACTGAACAATAATCATGCAATTCTAACATTAAGAATTCGTAACGAGACACCAGCGGCTTAGCCGAGAGGTAACTCAGATGCGCGTCTCATTCTTTAATTTTGTTCGTCAGGCGACGAAACTTGCGTCGATGCTTTTCATATAAGGGATTCTTTTTTTTTTCAGGAAATTTTGTGATGTTTAACACTAATTTTTTGGTTATTCTGTGCATCTATGGTGAATAGTCCACCATATTTTGATCTTTACCAACTTATATTTCGGGATCTAGCCCTATATAATCCGTAAGTTCATAAATAATCTTACCACCATCAAAATGAGGAAACTGCAATATTTCCGGCATGTTATAAGAGGCGAAAAATACCGATTACTGCAGAACATTATGCAGCGAAAAATTTATGGTAATAGAAAGCCGGTCCGCAGGAAAGCATCATGGCTCAGGAATCTGCGTCGACAGAATAAGGTGACCAACGTTCTAGAAGGACATGGTACTTAAGCAAAAGAACAGTCTTTTTCTTCTTATTGGCTATTCCCACTTTATTGACTGCAGCTCGGAATAGCTTAGTTGTTGTCTGGTTGAACCAAGCTCTTAATTTTTCAGCCACGATGTTCGTCGTCTGCCTGGTCCTCTAGTTCCATACACTTTGCCTTGTGGAATAATTTGCAAAAGTTTGTGTCGGCTTTCATCACGCATTACATGTTCTAGATATTGTAACTTTCGTGCCTTAACCGTATCGAGGACTTTTCTTTCCTTGCTCATCCTTCTCAGCACTTCTCCATCGGTAAACTGGTCTGTCCAAGGTATTTTTTGAATTCTCCGGTACAGCCACATTTCAAATGCCACGATTCGACTCCATAAAATAGTACTGAAAACACGTAACAACGAAGTAAATGTATTTTAGTTGGTTAGCTGTATGTCGCTGCTTGTAAAGACTTTTTTCATCTTGAGAAATGCGGTTCTTGTCTTTTCAACGCGAGTTCTGATCTCAATTGAGTGATTCCACTCATCATTAATATTTGTGCCCAAGTATACGTAACTATTAACCCTTTCCAGGGGAGTTTCATCTGCTAATGTTTCCTCGGATGGCTTGGTTTTTATTTATTATCATAAACTTCGTTTTACACTTATTTATTTTCAGCCCATACTGTTGGCTGAAAGCTGTGAGTCTGTCCAACAGAAGCTGCAACGTAGCAAGGCTGTCTGCGAAAATAACAGCATCATCTGCATACCTTATGTTGTTTAACCGTTCCCCATTCAGTAGTATTCCGGCCTCAATATCTTGCAGCGCCTCTCTAAAGATATATTCAGAGTATAAATTGAAGATGACCGGGGACAGTATGCATCCTTGTCTTACACCTCTTGTATTTTTATGTATTCTGTTCTGTCTCCGTCTATCCTGACACAAGCCACCTGGTTCCAGTAGAGATTTCGGATAAACTTTATATCTTTTCCATCTAGGCCAGTTTTTTTCAATACTTTCATCATTTTGGTGTGTCGTACTCGGTCAAACGCTTTTGTATAATTGATAAAATATGCATACAAATCACAGTTGACATCCCTGCGTTGCTAAAACAATACTTGGACTGAAAAAAGAGCTTTCCTGTTTCCTACGGCGCTTCTGAAGCCGAATTTGGGCTGAGATATTTGTTTTTCACAAAGTTTAAATATTTGGTTGTGGATTATTTTCAAAAATATTTTTAACAGATGAGTCATCAAGCTTGTAGTACGAAACTCATTAAATTTTCTAGTATTCGGTTTTTTGGGAAGGACAATAAATTCAGATTTTAGCCATTTTACGGGTATGTAACCCTCATCATATATTTTATTAAATACCCTTGTTAATCACTTTAGGTTATCTTCTTTCATTAGTTTTGGTATTTCAACAGAAATTCCATCAGGACCAGTTGCTTTCCGGTCTTAACAGTACTGTGTTAAATCATCTTCTCTACTTCCTAGCTCGAAATGTATGTTGTTACCTAGAACACTAGTTAGTTTTCACAATGTTGACTTGTCAAAAGGAGGTTAGGTTAGGTATCATGTGTTTAGGGCGTAGATCGCCCCTCCACTGCGACCCAAAATAGATCTATTGTGTTTCTTTTTACGAAGTTTATGGTTGTATGGGGTGATATTTTTTTAAAATCGATAGGTTCTAAGTTGGTTACACCAAATATAAAAAACCTTATTTTTTCTAAGTAGGGGCATGAACATAATATGTGATCAGCAGTTTCGACTTCCTCTGTCAGAAGCAATTAGTTTTGTCAATAAAATACACCTTTTGGAAAATCAGTTCTTTACCACAGTCATCTATACTTTTAAATTTTAAAAAGCTTGAGTGTGACTCAATGGTCATTTTCATATAAATATTAATAATAATAGTAAACTGGGGGCAGATCCCTTTGGATCTCACCCACGGCACTCAAACAATGTCCATTTTGTCTCTTCATGATAGCAGTTAGCAATCTGCTTGACCTGTCTTCCTTCACAATGAAAGCAGTTCGCCGATTGGTTACTACCTTGGTTGTTCGGGCTCAATAAAAGCTAAGCCCAGCAAAGTAAGCCTTAGTCTGACATACACCGAGCATTTTTCAATGATATGGAGGCTAGTTTCCTCCTCTTCACAAAATCCACAATTGGCCGTTTTGGTCAGCACCAAATTGTGCATGTGGTATCTAAGGGCTCTGTTTTCCAGTACATCAAGTTCTGCTCCCCGTACCAGTCCCAGATATTGCCCAAAAGGGAAACTCTATTGCCAGCTCTGGGCCCACGAACTTGTTATTTTTTGGGGTGTTTAGTAAGAAGCGGTCGGGTTAGAGAGACGCCCACACTGCAGCTTTAAGCTTATTGTGTTCCGCTGCTAACACCTTTTAGCCTGGTTGACCTTTAGCCAACTAGTCTCCTGTTTAATATTGATCGACGTGAAGCTTTAAACTTAAATTTAAAATGCCCCTTATAATGTTTTTAGTCCGTACTAATTCAGCCTGAGTTGTATTACCCCATACTGGCTGCGCCATCTAGTGAGGGCCTCATAGTCACATATAATGTGGAATGCTGTTTTCTTCCTATTTCCACATAGTCTGCATATTGGATTCTCCAAAAAGATCCCCTTGTTATGCAGACGTTTCCTCAGAAAACAGTGCTCCGCAACGAGCCCTGTTAACATCTTGAACTTTTTTCTGTCCAGCTCTAAAACCTTAATAGCAAGCCCACGAACTTAGTCTCAGATCCAGCTTACGCCAACTTATCAATCCTCTCGTTGCCTTTGATTCCCTAGTGACCAGCAATCCAATGAATAGTGACCTTATGACATATTAATGCTATGAATTAGGAAATACTTTTTCATTCGTAGTGGCTGCAAAGATGGCTACATAAATTGGACATTAAGCTGCTTGACTTCATCTAGAAGCTCACTTTATTTAAACACTGTAGGATAGTGGTTTGTAACTTTTTTTGACAGTCTCTTTCATATGCTATAGCTCTAAGAGGTCTTGGTTGTGCTGATAAATACAATGACAGTATGCTCTAGGACTTTTTGCAGATTGTTTTACAGTAGATCCAAATTAAGACAAAAGAATGTGCTTTTTTTGTATAAATATAGCTTACCCTATGACGTACTAATTGTTGCTTTCAAAATCAAACAGTATACGAAATAAATTTGTTTGATTAATAAATATTTATTATAAATATATTGGTTATTTTTTCTGTAATGTGTCTTTTTATACTCTTCACCATTACAATGTTTTGTTTCACTACATTTTTTAATTACTTTGGAAACCCATGATATGTTGTTTTAAAGTTCTGATGGATGCTGCAATATTTTAAATAATACTTTTATTGGTTTAACAGTCATATACTTTATCCTTTTCACTTCCAAAAATAGCTGAGATAGCAGATTTAACCATCTACTTCCCGACGATACGACAGATAAGAGAAGCCTCAGATTTTACATTATGTCAAAAGTTTCTTTAAATACACAGTTTTAAGAAATGATTATTGTCGTCTTAGTTTTTGAAGTACAGAAAAGAAGGCTAATTGTTGATCGTAAATAAATTTAAATTATTGTGATAAAACCAGGTTAGTTGGGACCCATTACATTTCTAATGGTGATAATTTGTAATATGCAGAACCTACGGCAAAATTGACGGTTCACCACTGGTCACATATCGTGATTGTACACCATAGTTTAGACATGTTTTCAAAATAAGAAATGGCAAATTACTCAGTGAGAATATCATTTCGTTCTGAGGATTTGTACTAAAATATCATTCCTACAAAAGTACTAGTTCGCAGTAAAGGTTAATAAGAAGTTGTAGAACTTGAAAGGAAAAAAAAATCCAAAATTGCTTTGCCCGAAAGGTAAAAGATTTTCATCATTGATGGTTTGTAATTTTTTTTTGTCTTCATCGCTTGCAATAGGAATGGAAAGATGATTCGTTGACGAATTATTCGATAGTTTGTTGAAAACGATATTTTTTTATTTCTAAGTGTTTTTACAAAAAATAAACACATGTACATATTTTAAGGATATTTTATTCTGAGCTGAAATTGTTTTTAACTAAAGTGAGGTTATGCAATTGATACATTAAAACAAGTTTCGTATTTTAATAATTAATATCCTTTAAATATTTCTAAATATTTCTACTGCACCGAAACTAACAACAAAAGTTATAGCAAACAAAATTAATAACCCAACACTGTTGTAATTGTTTTATCGGTTGTCACACTTCCAATGCATTTTTGGTTTACACAAGTCCAAAACCGAACCAATAGCTGTGGGCCAAGGTATTCGCCAAGGGGATTACCTGAGTCTTCTGCTTTTCAACATCATTATGGACGAAGTAATAAGCAAAGTTCGTTTACTGAAAGGATACAGAATGGATGACCGTGAAATTTCGGTTAAATGCTATGCCGATGACGCAGTACTAGTTGCTGAAAATGAAGACGATCTGCAGCGACTATAACATCGATTTAACTGCACTGCCAAATCACTTAATATGGTAATATCGGCCCAGAAAATTAATGCATGACGACTTTAAAAACGCCATTAAGGTGCAAACTGGAAGTTGAAGGCAAAGTTATTCAACAGTAAATAAAATATATGTATCTGGGCATAGAAATCTCAGGCTATGGTGATGTTGAGACGGAGGTGAGTGAACAGACTACGAAGGCAACAAAAATAGCAGGATGCCTAAATGACAGAATATGGCGAAATAAAAAATTTTTAAAAAAAACCAAATTTTTTTTTTTATGAAAATAGTCGCAAAAAGGGTAGACCTATCGTGTGGGCCGCGGACGGCCCGCACTGCGACTATTAGAAGTGGAAGGGATTATAGAAAGGAAATGATTGTGGAAACGCTTTTTAAAAAGTTGTAGGTCATAGTTCTCTGGAAAAACTGATTTTGGAAGCTTATTCCATTCCGTAGCAGCCCTGTAAAAGAAGGATTCTTGATGAAGATTGGTCCTTGTAGTGTCAAGCTTGAGAGCAAATGGGTGAGACTGATCAGCGTGCCGAGTTCTTCAGGAGTAAAAAACTTTCTGGCTTTCCGCAGAAAACCTAGCCTATGGCTTGCCGACTTTGCGATGTTAGCAACATGGTCATGCCAAGACATATTATTGGACACCGCGACTCCCAAAGTCGAGATGGAGGGACTTGGTTCAAGGGTATTTCCGGACATTGTGATGGGATGATTTGAGGAATTCACTTTCTTGGAAAACGTGGCACTTTGTGTTTTTTGGGCGTTAAACTGAACTAGATTGTTGGTTCCCCACTCGTCGATTGCTTTAAGATCTCTATTGATGGAATCAACCTGTTCCTGCCTGAGTCTATTTGTATCATTCACCGAAAGTGATCGATAGTGATCGATGTGAAAGTTGAGACAAGTGTGCTATCGTCTGCGAAACTGTAAATGGGGTTCGTGGTGGTTTTCAAGAGGTCGTTGATGTGTAAAAGAAATAAGGTGGGGGACAGGATGGAACCCTGAGGGACCCCGGCATTAGTTTTAAACGCATCAGAAGAAATACCGTCAACTGCCACATGTAAGGAGCGATCTTGCATGAATCTCAAGAGCCATTGGCGCAGTTTGGTTGGGAGACCGTAGGCAGATAATTTACTTAACGAAGCCTGGTGCCAAACGCGATCAAAGGCTTTAGATATATCCAAGGCTATTGCACGGGATTCACCAAACGTTTCAATAGTGTTTGTCCAGAGCTGAGTGACATAAGCCAGCAAATCTCCAGTAGACCGAAGTTGTCGAAATCCATATTGTCTGTCATGGATTATCTCAAATTTCTCTAGATATTTGATAAGTTCTGTGTTAATTGCTTTTTCCATAACTTTAGATATGACTGATAGCAATGCAATAGGGCGATAATTTGCAAAAATAGTCTTTTATCCTTTTTTCGGAATTGGTTGGACTTTAGCGTTTTTCCACATGGACGGAAATACTCCTTTGCTGTATGATAACTTGAAGAGTCTACAGAGAACTGGGGTGAGCTCTTGAGCACAGGTCTTCAGGACAATTGTCGGAATTCCATCTGGTCCTACTGCCTTATTAGAGTCAAGATTTCAAGAATTTACAAGGCAATAGTAATACCAACTATGACATACACGGCAGAAACTCGACCAGACACGGCGAGGTCTAAACAACTTCTAGAGACAACCGAAATGAGAGTACTTCATAGAATAACTGGAAAGACGATCTTGGACAGAGAAAGAAGCGAGAATATGAGAAGAACATGCAAGGTAGAAAACATCAATGGGTGGGTTCTCGGCAGAAAGAGGGAGTGGAATGACCATATCAGTAGAATGGACAACGAAAGAATAGTCGAAACAGCACGCGACAAATCACCAATGGGTCGCAGGAGTTTAGGACGCCCCCGAAAACGATGGAGCGACAATAGGCAGTGCAATAGGCAGAGGAACGAAGAAAAGTAACAGGCGATCCACCTATATTAAAGGAAGAAGAAGAAGAAGAAAATATTTTTATGTGTGTAGGTAATAATTTACTTAGGTTAATTGTTTAAAGAGGGTATATTTTTGGTACGCCATTAATAAACTATTTTTAATCACCAAAAATCACAAAAGTCATCGTCTGCTTTGTTTATATGAAAGTAACCACACCAAAAATATCTTTAAACCACTTAATTTCATGTATGATCAATGTGAAACGTCGAGATAGTCGCACAAACGAAGTATTAATGTTGATAATTAACTTAATTACTTTTCATCTTTTTAATTCATCATAATTATTAAATGCTTCAGACGAATACGATACATCGAGCCACTTGATTAAATGACAGTGACATCACCGCTAATTACCACTTAAATTAATTCCGTCCATTTCCTGCATTATACAAATAGAAAATATTAAAAAGAGATGGGAAAAATTCGAATAAATCATAAGAAAAATACCGGGATTTGACTCAATAACAGTCTTCTCACTCAAAAACTACCATTAATAGAACTTAAAGCTATAGCGCAAATATTCAAAGTAGTAATCAAAACTGGATACTTTCCCAATGAATGGAAAATCGCCAATGTATTTATAATGCTGAAACCTCGTAAGCCTGTAGTAGAAGTGATGGATAATAACTTTATATAGACAATTGCATAAAACAATAACTCTTATAAATACATTACTTATGAATATTAATTACAGAATTATGACAATTACTTATATTAATATTATTAGGGATATTAATAGAAGTGGCAGTGTTGAAATAAGAATTTGTCGCATCAATAATTGTACTAGTTTTCGAGATATTAATTTCATTACGACCCTTTTGAATCTGTAAGGTTATGTGAATTTTGTTTCTTAAAGAATTTTCTATGTATCCCTCTGCTACATTGGTTGATTTCCATCCCCTGTGTCTCTTCAAGTTGGTTATACTACCACCACTTTCAGCAAGTAAAGTGGCTGAGCTCCTGCGTAAACAGTGCCCGGTGTATCCTTTGGGATTAGATAATTTAAGAAATTCAGCAATTGTGCGGGCGATTTTTCCAAAAGTGTGAATACCAATAGGCTGTATAGAAGCTACATTTTCCGTTTTTATAATAAACAAATAATCTACGATGTGGTGTGTTTGCTTGACGGCTCCTCCTGCACAGCAAAGTAGTTCAAAAAGCCAACTTGAGGTGGCAAAACGAACCTTCATGCACATCATCGAAACAGATTTGGCATAAACTAGAGCTACGTCGAACTAATTTAACTCTATCCAGCGAGTCCATTAAGAATGCGATCGTGGCCATAACAGGACACTAGGCAGGTGGATCCCATGCACGGCGCATAGCTACGACGCGACTTCTGTAGAAGCTGTCACCATGAGGAAGACGAAGAGATAATGGTACATCTTCTCCGTACTGGCCTGCACTAGACAGAAAACGTTTTTCTATACTAGGGCAACCGAACTTTGATGACTTATCTAATCTCAGCTCAGTTAGTATTAAAGACCTCATACTTTTTATTAATAGTTCCAACGGTAGAGGGGAAAGATACCACCGTCCATCATGGTATCACAAGAGCTCAAAAGGCCCTCCAAATCGCCGTTTTAACCTAACCTAACCTAATCTAAACATGTATTTATCGATAAAAAAATTATCTCTTATGTATTTACCCCCGAAAAATGTACAAGTGTACTTTCCGAAGCCCCCTAATAAATTTTGTTGTTGGCATTACGTATAAATATTAACTTATAATTAATTTATTTTAGAATTATCCCATGTGTTTATAACTTATGGACTTAGATTGTAGATTGTAGATTGTAGGGGTGGATCGTGAAGGCCATGCTGCCTCTCAAGCACTTCGACCTATCAGATCTTTTGTGCATAAGCCTTAATCTATTCAAGGCCCGGGATTCCGAGACTTCGAGTAAAGTTTATTAGTTTCCTGGGGGCTAAGTTTCTGATATCGAAGGGCTTTAGGAAGGCCCCTTCCAGAAACTTGAGCCTCTTGCAGAAAAGCGCTGGGCATTCGCAAAGCAAATGTTCTGCAGTTTCAGCAAAGTTCTTGCAGTAGCGGCAACTATTACTCTCTGTTTTGGCCCATCCTTTTCAGGTGGTACCTTAAAGGACACAAAAGGGTTCTGGGCCGGAAAATTTTGTATTTGCTCCTTCTTTGGCAAGGCAATCTGCTTCTTCGTTGCCTCTTACTCCCTTGTGACCTGGAACTCAGGGATTGTTTACAGTCCCAAATCAGCTTAGACCCACAAGTGTATGACTTTAGAGCTTTTAGTGATGGTTGGCTATCGGATAAAATATAGATATCTGCCCTTCGGGTGTTTCTTTCGATGCACTCCTGGGCACATGTCTCTATGGCATGTAATTCTGCATGAAAGATGGTTGGGGTGTTACCAAGGGGTTTTGAGAGCCTAATATTCGGCCCTATAACGCCCACTCCAATCCTTTCATCCATCTTGGATCCATCAGTGTACCACACTAAAGCATCCCTTCCTAGTTGAGGTCCGTTCTCTGTGCAAACTTGGTGGTTGTTTATTACCACTTCAAACTGTATTTCTATCTATGCATATCTGTCGGCTTAGACATGGATTCTAGGGAAATATTATCCAAAATCTTCAAATGTCCATTCTGATTTCTTGCTCTAAGATTTGTTGTCTGGCTCAGTCTGAAGGCACTGATTGCTGCTTCTTTCATTACACATAAGTGCAATGGTGGAAGATTCAGCATTACCTCTACGGCTGCAGTAGGGCACGTGAATGTTGCCACTGTGATTCCCAGACAAGCTGCACTTTCTGCAGCTTGCGTTTGGTATGACCAGTAGATTATTTTTGGTTTCAGACCCCATGTCTTGCCAAAGACTCTGCGGCATGTCTAGCTTGCAACTTATGGACCTAAGATCTTACTCTCATCTGGTAGATTTATTTTTAAACGGGAATAAATTTATTTTTCTTTCTAAACATTAAAACCATACTATATTGAGGTTTCCTAAAGCAGCCGCTAAGTTAACGTTAAATTGACCCTGTTAACAAATAATTTCAATATTTGTTGCATAAAAAAACACTTTCATTAAAACAGTATTTAAATATTTAACTGTAATATTGAAAAGTAATGTCAATGTAGTTTTTCTGCATGGCAATGCGATAACCAGAATGAATTTGTTCCCAATTTTTATTTTACAAATCTTTTCGTTAGCGACGAGATGAGTTTAAAAATAGTTTTGTTTTTAAAAGTGAAAACTTGTTTGCGTTATCTCGACTAAATCTCGTGTAATTTGTTGCTCTCTAAACGGTTAAAATATAATACATATGTAAACGTTATATGTATATCCGACCAAAAACCCGTTAGAGCTCATCTCAACTTCGATCAAGTGAAAAACAGCCACAATATCATCATTTTAATAGGGTACAAACCAAAGCAATTTGAATTAATCATCGAGTATACGCCGCATGCACGCTTCGTCATTAAGTTGATGCAGTCCAGTGTTGGGGTCAACCGCTTTTCAGTATCAGTACCAATAATTTGCTAACAAGAATATCCCATGAAGCATTATTCGCTCTAATCCAGGTATATGTGGACGGAAATCAACCACTCCATGTGGTCCCATTAATTGCAATAAAGATGTTTAAAAATGATTCATTTTATTATCATTCGAAACTCAAACATGAAAGATATTTAAATAGTAACATATTTGTTTTACCAGAGCGCAACTGTAGATACAAAATAAGTCAGAGAACTCTAAAGAAATTGTTGCGTGGTCATTTTTCCCGTAGGCAGAGACCACTTTCTTCTACTTCCGCTACGGTTCTTACACATATCTTTTGCTTCCTCTACTTTCATCAGTGCTTTCATACATGCTCGTCGGTTGTTGGTACTCTTAACCTGGCCTTTCTTTAAAACAATTTTGACATGATCGAGATATGTTCGCCGAAGTCGACCTTCGCCGACTTCCATCCATTCACACTCGCCTTATAAATTTGTTTCGTCAATCTTCCTTCATCCATCCTTTCTACGTGTCCAAACCATCTAAGCATTCCTTTATTTATCTTTGTAACCACATCTTCTTTTACACCACAGCGTTCTCTTATCTCACTATTCTTTGCTTTATTCCACCGAGTCACTCCTGGTATACTTCTCAGACTACTCATCTCCGCAGCATTAATCCTATTTTCATGCTTCTTTTGCCAAACCCAACATTCACTACCATACATAATATACGTAACTCCTCTTCAGATGACGCTAATATGATTTGATCACATTAGCATCATCATCAAATGAGAAGTTACAGGCAAAGGTTAATTGTATGCATGATACCCTACAAATCAAAGAGATGAAAGTAAAGGCAAGCAAAACGAAAGTAATGGTTTTTGAAAGAGAAAAAAGAATGACAAATTGCAAGGTGCTGATTAAAGAAGGAAAAGGGAAACAAGTGAAAGAGTATCAAAGTATGACTGTGATACTGAGCGAAGGGCACTAGCAGGAGAAATGGATGGGGGGGGCTCTGCATAACTTTATGAGCAGCCAGAACATGTCAAAAAAGACACGACTGACTGTGCATACATAAGAGCTGGACCTTACACTTACATATGGTAGTGAATGTTGGATTTGGCGGAAAAAGCATAAAAGTAAGATTAATTCTGCGGAGATCAGTAGTCTGAGAAGTATTAATGAATTGACTTTGACAGATAAAGTAAGGAATAGTGTGATAAGGGAATGCTAGGGTGGGAGAGAAGGTAGATAAAGGAATACTTAGAACATAGAGGGCGTGGATGAAAGAAGATTGACGAAACAGATTTATAATGCGAGTGTGAATGGGTATGTCGGTAGAGGTCGACCTAGGCGAACGTATTAAGATCTAAATTGTTTTGAAGAAAGGCCAGGTCAAGAGTACCAACAACCGACGAGCATGTATGAAAATGCGTATGAAAGTAGAAAAACGAAAGACGTGTGTAAAAACCGTAGTAAGTAAAAAGAAGTGGTATCTTTCTACCGATACGGGACAAAGGCGTGACTATATGTTTGTATGTATATGCATTCAACTCTGTACTCGGAATCACTAAAGAACTTAACGCAATTTATTGATCAGGTGGTATAACTGAAAAAATTATTTAAAATTAAAAGTTACCAAGACAATTATAGCACGTGAACAACTAATCTAGAATGTTGATAATTCAATAAGGAACTAGAGTTAAAAGAAATAAAAAAATAACGATTCACAAGGTAATGAAAGAGGATTCTGTTTATTTTTATTTTACTACTATTTAGCGTATAATTAAAAGAAATTTTGTTGGAAGTTCTGATTTAAACAACAATCGTAGTTAATGTCGATGAAAAACCAATTCATAACATTGGATATGTATTTAACAATGTATCTTCCAATTGTGGAATCACTAGAAGACTTTCTAAAGAAAATTAAATATAATTAAAAGTTAACAAGACAATTACAGCGGGTCAACAACGAATCGAGAATATAAGATCAATGAGGAGCTATAGCTGAATGAGTCTGGTCTTTTTAAATCAGAGCGCCAAGGTAAAAACAAGATAAGAAAGAGATCTCTGTAGAAATAACGACAGGAAGTAGTGATCGAAACATTAATTGTACTTAAATGCAACGAATTTATGAATAACATTGGAATTGCATTCAAAACTGGAACTATTAGTTGCCGAATCAGTGGAAAACTCAACGAAATTTATTGATCAAGCGGTTTAACTCAGTAAACAAAATTAATTAAAATTAATAGTTAACAGGGCAATTATAACAACGATTTGAGAATTTATAAATTATTAAAGCGCTAGAGTTAAAATAGTCTTCTCTTTTTTAATCAGAACGCCAATGTAAAAACAAAACAAGAAAGAAATTATGATTAGCAAGTGAACGAAACATGTTTTTGTTGATTCTTATTTTAGTACTGTTTAGCCTGTATCCAGAGGAAATAATACAGAAAGTTCTAATAAAAAAAAACAATCGTAGTTAATGTCAACAAAAAACCAATTAATAACATCAACATTTATTTATCAGATGGTTTAACTTTTTTTTTTTTATAAAAATAGTCGCAAAAAGGGTAGACCTATCGTGTGGGCCGCGGACGGCCCGCACTGCGACTATTAGAAGGGGAAGGGATTATAAAAAGGAAATGATTGTGGACACGCTTTTTAAAAAGTTGCAGGTCATAGTTCTCTGGAAAAACTGATTTTGGAAGCTTATTCCATTCCGTAGCAGCCCTGTAAAAGAAGGATTCTTGATAAAGATTGGTCCTTGTAGTGTCAATCTTGAGAGTAAATGGGTAAGACTGATCAGCGTGCCGAGTTCTTCGGCCGAATGTGGCCAATGGTGGTACAAGAGTTTTTATTTCTCTGGAGCATCTGCCATGGAAATATCTGTAGAGCAATGACTGGTCTGCAACTCTTCTTCTATGTTCTAGAGGGTGAAGGGTAACTGTGAGAGTTGAGCTTTTTATCAAGCGAATGGCTCTTTTCTGAATGGAATCTAGAAGACGAAGAGAATGCCTTGGTGCTGAACCCCAAATGTGCGAGCAATACTCCAGTAGAGGTCAGATTTGAGCCTTGTACGTCGTCAACAGTTGATCAGGAGTAAAAAACTATCTGGCTTTCCACAGAAAACCTAGCCTCTGGCTTGCCGACTTTGCGATGTTAGCAACATGGTCATGCCAAGACATATTATTGGACACCGTGACTCCCAAAATCGAGATGGAGGGACTTGGTGAAGATAATTGATTTAAATTACCACAAACATCTGTGTTTTTATAAAAAATGGTAGAAATATTTCTATCCCGCAATAAAACCAATTCCTTTCATTACGTTTTCATAAAATGCATGCATATTTTAAACCGACTTCAAAAAAGTAGAAGGTTCTCAATTTGAGTGTATTTTTTAATGTTTGTTACCTCAGTACTTTCGACTGGGTAAACCGATTTTGATGTTTCTTTTTTTATTTGAAAGCTGGTGCTTTCCGTGTAGTCCCATTTTAATTTGTCCAGTTCTGACCATGGCATTCATAAGAAAACCATATAAGTCTTTGAAGTCGTTTTTTTTACGTTCTTGCGTACCGATTATCCTATTGTACATTCGTCAGAAATATTATAATTGCAATATCTTTTTAAAAATCTTCCAAGTTGTATTTTTTGAAAAAAAAGAAAATATTTGTCCGTACTAAAGATTTGTACAAATTCTCATTATATATGTACATTCTTGTCATCCTTTTTCGCCGGCGCTTTGAAATGACCTTATGACGCATGGTTGGAGTTTCATTTTTTGCAATTTGGCTTTATGCAATGATGTTTTTACGACTTGAACTTTTTTCAAAAACAACTATTTTGGCACAAGCTTTGCGAAACTCTTTATCCTCATGGAGTTTAAACTTTTTATTTCACATAGAAATTCTAGACATTTTTTGGATACTTTGTACTTTTTTTCACGTGCAACTATTTTTACACGAGCTTTGAAAAACATTTTATCCCCATTGAGCTTAAATTTTCCAACCCACGAAGAAATTCTAAACATTTTTTGGACACTTTGAACTTTATTCACAACCAACTACTTTAGCACCAGCTTTGCAAACAATTTATTCTTATTGAGGTTAAACTTTTTTATACACCAAGAAATTCTAGACATTTTTTGGATACTTTGTACTTTTTTTCACGTACAACTATTTTGACAGGAGCTTTGCAAAACACTTTATCCTCATTGAGCTTAAATATTTGAACCCACGAAAAAATTCTAAACATTCTTTGGATGATCTGGACTTTCTTTAAAGCTTAAAAATGCTTAAAATTTTTAATCCACGAAAAAATTTCCTACATTTTTTGACACTTTGGACTTTATTCACATCCTACTATTTTGACACAAGCATGCAGAAAACTTTATTGTTTTTGAAACTTTTCTAACTACAAAGAAATACTAGACATTTTTTGGATACTTTGGACTTTTTTCACAAAGAACTATTTTGCCACAAGCGTTGCAAAACACTTTCTCTTTATTGAATTTACATTTTTAAATCCACGAGGACATTATTTAGACACTTGGATTTATATTCACAAACAAATATTTTGGCACAAGCTTCGCAAAACAATTTATTCTTTTTGAGCTCAAACATTTTTATTCACGAACAACTTCTAGACTTTTTTGGACACTTTAAGGAACAAGACTTTGCTAGCAATATAGCTAAACTTTGAGCCAGACTCTATCCTTTAACTTAATTAAAATTACATTAAAAATAGTGGATAATCGTTGGGAAGATTATTTTGGAGTAATTTCTGGGAATTTCAAATAAACCGTTTTAATGCATTGTGGGCACTTTGTGGAATCGCCCACTACTCTTTTATTTTTTAAATAGGTAAATTTTTAAACCACTGGTAAATGCTACATTTGTATTTTCTTTAAAAACCCTTCTAAAATATGCATATATACCTATGCATTTTGCATATATTTCACGCTCTGGGCATTATAATTGTGTATCCTTTTTAATGAATGCTGAAAATGTTGAAGGATCTTTTTATATTACGCCCCTGTCAATGAGCAGATCCGAAGGCGCTGTCAAAGAATCCTAATGTATTATTTAAAAATAGAAATATACGTGTACCACTATTCGCCACACCTAAATACTATTCGTCTTGGTGGAATGCTCGCACGTTGCAAATTACTTAACACTTCTTATATATGCCTCAGATAGGTAAAATGTGGTGGTCTGCACGGTTCAGCGCTTGTGCCAGTGTTCCATCTCCACGGGTGCGAATGTTTTCTTGTCTTTTACGAGTCGGAAGTCATCCATAAGATATTTAATTAGTCGCTAAATAACGAATTTTTTTTAATTGATATAACTTATTTATTTATAGTGGTGTCGTTTATATCATTAACAGGTTCCTGCGTCTTTTGCCAACTTGAATTGTGTTCCTAATATTGTTACAAATAGTCATTTTTTAAACAAATTTTAAAGAAAGAAAAAGAAAAAAGAGTTCTTGATCAGATCGAAATTGTTTTAAAAGAAAGTCAGGTCAAGAGTTCCAGCAATTAACGAGCATGAATAAAAGCGCTGATGAAAGTAGAAGAACCTAAAGACGTGGGCAAGAACCATAGCAAGTGAAAAGGAGTGGTTCCTGCGGTTGATCATTGACAGGGTCATCTTTTAATCTCCATTTCTATAATTCAATGGTTTTAACAACCTTATCTTTCCACTTTTTCTTGTACAAACTTATCGCGCTTCCTACCAGAAAAAGCACTACAGCGTCTGCTAAGACAACTACTGATATATAGTAGTATAAAAGTAAAACTATAATTATAATCAATGTTGAATATTTAGGAAAAATAATGTATAAATAATGATGATTGCAAAACAATTAAATGCCATTTTAGTAATCTATTTTAGAACTGTTTATTTACTTAAAATTTACCGAGTCTCGCCGGTTTATATCACTCATTTTCTGTACTGGGTGGAAATAATATAGTCACCCAAGAACCGCCCATTCCCCCCAGCGCCCCGCAGCAGCACAACAAGCGCTCCACTGCCCCCGGATCCCCGCCGCACAACCCGCAGGTCAGGCCTCCATTATACAGTCTTAGCTGATTCCTGAAGCTTGCGAAGTATTTAGTTTAAAAATAAGCACGGCAAAAACCAAATACATGCTAATAAGCAAAGGAATTAATAATCAAGTTGCTAGTGTCTACGTCAACGGAACACAATTAGACAGAGTCTCAAGTGCGAGCTACCTTGGTTGCAGGATAAACTAGGACTGGGATCCATCAGTTGAAATCGAAATACGTATTGAGTGTGCCCGGGCAACATTTATCCGCATGAAAAAACTTTTTACCAGTCACGATCTAGCGATTGCCCTGCTAATGAGGATGATTAGAGCTTATGTCTTTCCAGTTTTTTTGTATGGAGTCGAGAGCTGGGTACTTACAGAAGCCACGCTCAAACGTCTACAAGCTTACGAGATGTGGTCGATCACAAACGAGGGGGTGCTTAGAAGAATGCATAAAGATACAGAAGTGGTCAATATTGTAAAACAACGAAAACTTGAATATTTCGGACATATCATGAGACACCCAGAAAAATATGACATTCTACATCTTATGATACAGGGTAAGATTAATAGTAATACACGCCCCGGCAGACGAAGAACTTCCTGGCTCAAAAATCTCAGACAGTGGCTTGGTCTCACCACTATACAACTTTTCCGAGCGGCTACCAACAACATAATGATTGCAAACATGATAGCCAGAATGATCGTCAACGATCGTTAAACGATCATGGCACCTAGAAGAAGAAGCTGATTCCTGTTTATCGGTAATAGTTCTGCTGTCCTTTTATGGTACGGTCCTTTGATGTATTATTTCCCGTGTTTGTTTCCTGGTATACTTTTCCAGTAGTTTTTATGCTTTCCGTCCTCTTCTTGCAAGTTCTTTTTTTCGCATTTCCTGCAACTTCCTTGCGTCCTGGAACCCGTATCATTTTGACGTGATTACGGTCTACCAGCGTTATCAGTTCTTCTTTGGAGTCAACGAATATGGGGAAAGGGGTGGTCCGGCTCTGAGGTGCACCCTGTATAGGACTAAGGCTGTTTACCACCATACCTGGGATCTATTCTATTTTCCCCGTATCCCCTGGGGATTTATATTTATATCACTCATACTCGAAAATGTGTTTTAAACTTTTAGATTGTGTAACAATAAAACGCAAGCTATTGTTGTATTTATGACATAAAAGTTGATTTAAAAAAGGTAAATATTCTTTTTTAATAAAATATTTTTTACAATTCATGGAATAAACGAAAACTATTAAGACGATATTGACATGCCCGCCATATTAAAAATCTAATTATTCTACTCACGCTGTTAATAAACATAACTTTGCAGCAACATTTTGGGGACAATTTTAATAATTACAGTTAAATGTCGGAAAGTTATTAACTTTTTTCAAATTATAAAAATAGCTGGGAAATTTTTTTATTTTGAAAATATTATGATTTTGGTGACTTTCCGACATAATTTACATTAAAAGTAACAAAATATTTCAATTATTTATTACCATAAATTATTTGGTTTTTAAATAAAGTGAAGAACTAACATTAAATTATCGTCCGTCGAACGGTGTAATCAACGACAAATGTTCGCAGAAAGTGCTTAATACAATGTAAGAGAAAGTATATGAGAGATATGTCGTCACTTATTTATTGGATGTGTGGGGAGATTTGAAGCTAGACTGACAGAGCGGTTAATGGCGAGCGTGAGCAATTTCGTCTTAACAAAATGTTAGAATAACAATTAGTTGTCGGTTCACTGTGTAGTTTGTGTCGCCATCTTTGTTGGTTATATTACCAGTATTTACTGATATCAATGCATGTACGGCTACGAAACTAGTTAATAAAAATGTATCGCTTTTACTGATATATATATATATATATATATATATATATATATATATATATATATATATATAATTGTGGAGCAATTTCCATAAATATTGACAAAAAAGTAATAATCTAGACATCGCTAACAGAGAAAAAGTAAATTAAAAAAAAATGGACATCATCTTAAAAATAAATAAAGCACCACAATATTCATGGCAAAGATCATTAAATATGGTGTAGGTGTAAGTTATGACTCGATTCCGTTAAAAAAAATAATAGTAGAAACTCAGTTCTGTTTTCCTTGTGGTGATTACTTTGAGAAATTAATTTCCTTGTTGATTCGTCGAGACATCCTTATTATCCTATCCAACAACCACCTGTAGCTAAATATCTAAATAACACTGACTTATTTTCGATCGTGACCCAACATACGAACGGACACTTAAAAAAAATGAAAACTAATCGAATGGGAACGTGTTACGCCAGTGGCGGCGAATAGTATGGGAAAGCTTTTATTAAATACCAGCTAAACTGTAGTCTTTGATTGTAAATAAATCATTGTTTAAAAAAACTAAAAAACACGCTTTTAGAGTTAATCAAAGTAAAAAATAATTCTTAACGTAAGAATAAAATTACTGACGACAAAATTAATGTTACTGTTCTAAAAGCGTGGGGTGCTTTCATTCCGAAACGCAGAGTTAGTTTAAAAATGTAATACAAAGCACCCTACGCTTTTAGAACAGTGACATTAATTTTGTGCTTTTTCGTCTGCCTCTTCGTTTCCTCTAATTCCCACTTGTAACGGTACCCAGAAAAACACTATATTTTTATTGTCTTATTTTAGATTATGTACTTTATTTTTTATTTTGATTACAAGTGGATGTCTTTCATATATTTTCTTTAGCAATGCAAGTGAGTTTAGTGAGTCTGTCCCATTTTGAATTTATTCAATTTGTTGTAATAAATGTATTGTGTATTTATTCAATAATGCATTCAGCATGTCATATAATGTTTATACGGGTTATAAACAGAAAGCAAAAGTTCGAACATTTATTAGTTTATTGAAAAATAACACATTCAGTTCTTCTTCTTCTTCCGTAGCCTTACAACCCAGGGTGGGTCTTCTGCAATTTCCTGCCATCTTTCTACTTCGATTCCCAGAGTTGAGAGGTCCTTCCTTATGTTATCTCGCTATCTCAATTTAGGCCTTCCTAGCGGCTTCTTTCCTTAAGGAGCCTCCTCCCATACAGATTTAATGAGTCTTGTGTTCTCACTCCTTTGTATGTGGCCAGCCCATCTCAGTCAATTTGCTTTTATTTCTTATATGATGTCCGGGCTATTGTACAACTGGGCTAGTTCAGCGTTAGTTCTTATTCTGTAATGGCCTGTCTCTGGTTAAGGTCATGGTCCATGTTTCACATGCATATGTTACAATAGGTCTGACGATGGTCTTATATAAGATGATTTTTGAGGTTCTAGAGAGGTGCTTGGACATGAAGAAAGATCGTAAGGCGAAGTAGTACTTATTCCTTTGTGTAATGCGACGTTTGATTTCTTCATGCATGTTGTTGTCCGCTGTTAATATTGCTCCAAGGTATTTGAAGTTTTGTACTTGCTCGAAGTTAAATTCGCCGAATGTTACGTTTTGACGCAGTCGATCACGTGCAGAGTTTCTTGTGACGTGAATGTATTTGATTTTAATTTCATTAACACGAAGCCCGATTTTATTAGCTTCTTTTTCTATGCTTACAAAATTTTCTTTCACGTTAATCGTACTATCCCCAACAACGTCAATATCATCAGCATACGCCAGTAATAGACTTGGACCCCGAGGTCCAAATATTTGGGCGTGTACAGTTGCTGTTCTTGCTGTTAAAGAGAACAGTAGAGAGTGCATCTCCCTGTTTTAGACATGTATTTACGGCAAATACCTCGCTTTATTCTCCCTCCACCTTAATTCAGTTGACACAACAATAATTGAACTCAGGAGACAAGAAATAATGAGGTTCACTCTTCAATAAAGCGTATTACCACAACGATTCTGGATGACACTTTTTACTGTTCGCCGGCTCAACTGTACTACTTATTTCTTCCATCTTTACCATAAAGGCACATTCTAGACTCATCCGTGAACAATACCTTTTTCCAGTCATCAATTGTCCAATTTATGTGTTCACGGGCAAACTCAAGTCTGCGTCTTCTGTGAACTGCAGTAAGCAAGGATCCTTTAGCTGGACTGCAAGCTGTCAAACCACTTTCTTTTAACCATCGTCGAACAGTAGACATGCTGACTGCTGTTCTGTGAGCTTGCTGAAGGCCACTTTGGAGTATTATAGAGGTTTGCTTTCGGTCTAGCAGTACAGCAATCTTGAGAAAGCAATGTTTCAATCTCAACAGCTCTCCGATAATTTTTATCCATTGTTAAGGCTTAAACTTAACTCTGTGAAGGCTTCCTTATTACAAGGATACGTCTTAAACTTTAAACCACCATGAATGTTACAAAGAATTTTTTTTAAATCAATATAAACGTACATGCAGTTGTCGAAATTTTCAATCGGTGCTTGACAAGTAATTGACTATTGTATCGTTTTTAAGGTTCCGAAAATTTGTTTATCCTCTGTACAGGGTCGGTATGCCTTCTCAGTATACATACTAACCCATTTTACTTAATTAAAAAATAAGAAATAAGTAAAAATTTCTAATTCCACAAGTTTTTGGGGTGGCCCGTTTTCTCTGACGCGTAGTGTATTTTAAGTGCCTGAAGATAGTTTTGTAAATGTCGGAACTAGCTGCTCGTATCGTCTTTAATAAAATTCTTTAATACCTATTTCGTTTCAGTGTTTCGTGATCAATTTTTTTAGTTTCTTTTTTTCAGTTGTAAACGAAAATTTGAACGTGTTCTTATAAATCATACAGCTTTTGCAAGTGACACCTCTCTGACCACACGCAGGCTTATCTGTATATAAATCTACATAACAGTAAGGTCCATTAACACAGTAATATGTTGGATAGGAAAAGTAATAAAACTTTTAACGTTTTATACGCCAGCTTATCAAACTGAACTATCTTCGTATTACAAACTATTGCCGAGCACGCCTGCTAATAAAATAAAGGTAACCCAACCGATTTGAAATATTTTTTAATTAGTTTAAAATAATCTATAATATTATTTATCGTAAACGTAAAAATGCCCTTCGTTTGATTCACGACGACTACAAAAATGTGGCGTATTTTAAATTGATACTAATGGGTTAATAAATTATTACAAAAAAATCAATAAATATATATGTTTTACATTTCGAGTCGAGCTGATTTAAAATTTAAATTAAAATTCCTTCTTAAACGCTGCGAGTTTCATTGATACATTATTGGAATAGAATTTTTCTCATAGGCGGAGATACTACAGTTACTGTTTGGCTGGAACTGGATGCATCAGCTGTACTATCAAGTATGCTTTGAACGTGGTTACTATTCGCGTATTTAATTACCGTTGCGAGACCTGAACAAATATGGAGGACTGTAAGTAATGTCAAAGGCAGAGACTGTTTTATGGTCGATTTCTTTACTTTCAATTATCTATTGTAACGGAAATTTTTCCTTTATATGTGATATCGGGTTAAAAGAGCCGGTCCTGGAAGTTTGGTTTAATTATTTTAATTTTAAAGCCGAGACCAAATCCCGAATCTACAAGGCGGTCATCCGACCTATATTAACATACACAGCGGAAACTAGACCAGATACATCGAACACAAAGAGAATATTAGAAACCACCGAAATGAAAATAGTGCGCAGGATCTCTGGAAAAACACTTTTTGACAGGGAGAGAAGCGAGGACATTAGAAGAACATGTAAAATAGACAATGTAAATGAATGGATACTGGGAAGAAAGAGAGAGTGGAACGAACACATAGACCGGATGAATGACGACAGAATGGTCAAAATAACTAGAGACAATTCGTCGAAGAAAAACAAGCAAATAACTTACATTAAAGAAGAAAGAAGAAGAAACTATAAATGGTAAGTTATTCTTGTTGTAAAACTTTCCCAAAGAAAAGTTACCTTCTACAATTCTATATTCTAAAAAGTTTCACTGTGGAAGTTATTGACTTTTACTTTTTATGTTGAATATTTTTGTTTTCTGCTATCCGGCATTCACTGTAAGCTTCTGATTTGTTTCAATTTTTAATTCTTATTATAAGAAAAAATGTTTGACAGTTCTAACAACTGTTCAAATTTTGTCATTTTGTGTCACATAAAACAATTTCACCCAATCATGTCAACATTACACTGAAAATTTTTTGCTCAAGTTGATATCCAATAAAATCAGTCAATTTGTGGTCATCTGATCGAACACAACCAATCAAAACAAAATTATACTAAAAAGAGCCCATGGGTTCTTTTCACTAAATCATGTCAATCATGTCATCATCTATCTCAAGCTTGTTGCTTATAGGAAACAGACCTCCGCCTACGGCGTCGGTCTGTTTCCAAGCAACAAGCTTTCGAAATCTGTTATAAAATTGTTTCGACAATTATCAATGTCCTTGGGTTATTACTACTGATAATTGTATTCAGTGCAATTATCAATCACTATGACAACACGATTGAGTTTGACAACTTCATTCCAGATAAATTTTAAAATGTCACGTTTTGGCAATGCGAATGTTCAAAGTATAAATGCGCTAATCAAAGAAAAAATTTCCTGAAGTCACAAATATATTTGGAGAATATTTATAAAATTTTGCTGCGAACTAGAATATGAATTAAATGAACATAGAAATTTAATGATGACTCTCCAACAAATCGTATTAAATACAATCTGGTGTTCGGTAAAACGTGCTAAGGTGGTTCTAAAAGCTCTACAAGTAATAAATGGTTGGTTTCCAATAGTGAAAGACAAAGCTGCCCTATACGTCTTTTTCATAAACTGATATCAAAACGAGGAGACAATATTACCTCACCACGACTGTTCTTAAAATCAAATCGACACTGGAAAAATGAAACTGACAAATGGTAGATACGATAATGTACCTGTTAAAAGAAATATAATAAGTGGATGGACTAAATCTGCTGCTGAGGCAATTGGCTTGAATGTAAAGAACAAAAAGATAAATCACTCGAATAGATCAACTGCTGTTAGCAAAAAGTGATGTAGAAAAACAACAATTGTTGAAAATTACTGGTCGTAGCAATCAAAATTCTACAAAACCATACTTAAATCTTGATCAAGAACACTACAACAAGATTATAAATATTATACGTGGTAATAGATCTTTTATAGTAGAGAACAGCGACGAAACTAATGTTGAGTTAAATTTTAATAATTGTACTTTCACTAACTGTAGATACTTTTAATAGATAAATAAATGCTTCGTTGTGTTAAGTTATAAATTTTTTTGTCAAAAAATTTTCCGCCGAATATTCCTCGGACATTGACAAATGCCTCATAATTTTATGATAAATTTCTTAAGCTCGTTGCTTCAGCAAAAAGCCTTCGGCTTCGGGCTGTTACCAAGGAACGAGCTTTGGAATGGTCATAAAATTATCCCGTCTATTATCAATGTCCCAGGGATATTACTACTGAAAATTATATAAAGCTTGTGCAGTTAATATCGAGATTTTTATTTGGTTTTTTTTGTAAGTTTTCTTATAAATTATTTTAAGTGATTGACTAAATTCCTGACTAACTCCACGACTAAATACATGAAACAAAATTGGACTGAGTAAATGGCTAAATAAGTGGATATCTAGATACATATCTGAATGAGTACTTACTACCCTCAGTAAGTTTTTTTTTGTTACTAATGGTAACTACTTTTGGGCCATTATATAATTTTATTTCAATATTTTGAGCAAAACATTCACATCTCTCCCCTAGCACTATTCTGCCACCCCCCATCTAGACGTAACCAATAAACTATGTGAATATCTGTACAGAAAACCATCTTTTCATCCCCTTTGTTCAGAAATCTGACGCCAGATGGCTCGTTGGCTACCCGATTGATTTTGGTTGTCTGATTTAAAAGCGGGTTTTTTCACATCGGCGTTGCCGAATAACTTACCCCTTGCAAATTAATTTAACCCTTTTAGCATCCCTTCTGTAGTTATATACAGGACGAATCAGTTTTGGTAAATTTTTTACGTTGCTTTTGTGGTCGCTTTTTTCTGACAATCAACAGATAATTTTAAAAGGTTTCCATTTTTCATTTTGTTGGTTGAAAAAATTACAAATATTAGTAGTATCGAAGTTAAAATATTAATTTAATTATTAAATTTAAATATATTTTTCAAACACCACATGAAATTAAGAGAAAAAAATTATTTTTTTTTAGAAAAATGTCCAGACCTCCTCTTTCTACAGTATTTTTTTTAAATTTTATTCCTGTAAAAAAATTGATATTTTTATCAGTTGATTACGTCTAACCTTGTGTTAATTACCTTAAATAATGAAAACAATTTATTAGATTCGCAATTCTGTATTGTTTGATTGTACTTTGTAATAGTTATACCTAAATATATATTTTTTAATTTTAAACCTAGTAACTAAATAGGAAATACCCCCTTTGAATCATTAAGCGAATGAATACGATAAAAATTAAAAATTGTTTATTCAGTGTCATTACAGAAAAACAAATATCAGTGGTCAGGGTGCAACCCGAGACGTCCACACGTTCAACTTTCTATTGGAAAGCATGAAAAAATACCATATGTTATGTTGTTATAATTATTATTATTAAAAAATTATGAAAAACAATCTTAAATTGTTTATAAAAAATTTTAAATGTCATTTACAATATTTCTGTTTATGTCAACCGTATTCTTTTAAACTTTTTCCCATCATTTCATAATAATTTTTTTTTTAATTATGATGATCAATTATCATTTGTAAGTTACAATATTCCATTGTTATAAACAATGCTTGAATATTACTAACAATAATTTTTCAAAGTTATATGCTATTCTCTCAATACTGACACAAGTTTAAAATTCTCCAATTCCTATTTTTGTTATCTAAAACTATCTCTTTTTATGAAATATTTTATATTTTTTATACAAATATTTCTAACATGCAATAATCATATTATTCAAAAGATCTTAAAATTCCATATTAAAAATAATATAATTTATAAATTGCAAAATTCAGGTAGTTTACCATTTTTTTTATTCTCCAAAAGAAACAGCTTGATCGATTTCTCTGAAAATCTAAATCAGTTTCAAGTTGCGTAATTTTGCGTCGAAAGCAATTGGTCCCACGTCATTTTTTGTTCTCAAGATAATCGAGACGAAAATAATTCCGAAAGTTTACCACCTTTTTCAGTTCTTTGATTCTCCATAAAAAACAGTTCAAACGATTTTGCTGAAAATCCAATCAGTTCTGAGTTGCGTAATTATGCGTCGAATGCAATTGCTTTCACGTCGATATCATTGTTTGTTCTCAAGATAATCGAGACGAATAATAATTCTGAAAGTTTACCATTTTTTTCAGTTTTTTAATTCTCCATAAAAAACAGTTCGACCGATTTTGCTGAAAATCTTATCAGTTCTGAGTTGCGTAATTATGCGTCGAATGCAATTGATCCCACGTCGATATAATTTGTTGTTCTCGAGATAATCGAGACGAAAATAATTCCGAAAGTTTACCACCTTTTTCAGTTCTTTGATTCTCCATAAAAAACAGTTCGACCGATTTTGCTGAAAATACAATCAGTTCTGAGTTGCGTAATTATGCGTCGAATGCAATTGCTTTCACGTCGATATCATTTTTTGTTCTAAAGATAATGGAGACGAATAATAATTCTGAAAGTTTACCATTTTTTTAGTTTTTTAATTCTCCATAAAAAACAGTTCAACCGATTTTGCTAAAAAACTTATCAGTTCTGAGTTGCGTTATTATGCGTCGAATGCAATTGATCCCACGTCGATATAATTTGTTGTTCTCGAGATAATCGAGACGAAAATAATTCCGAAAGTTTACCACCTTTTTCAGTTCTTTGATTCTCCATAAAAAACAGTTCGACCGATTTTGCTAAAAATCTAATCAGTTCTGAGTTGCGTAATTATGCGTCGAATGCAATTACTTTCACGTCGATATCATTTTTTGTTCTCAAGATAATCGAGACGAAAATAATTCCGAAAGTTTACCACCTTTTTCAGTTCTTTGATTCTCCATAAAAAACAGTTCGACCGATTTTGCTGAAAATCCAATCAGTTCTGAGTTGCGTTATTATGCGTCGAATGCAATTGATCCCACGTCGATATAATTTGTTGTTCTCGAGATAATCGAGACGAAAAATAATTCCGAACGCACATACTAACATACGCACCTACGTACATACACACACACAGACGACCACTTAAAAACTATTGTATTGTACTCTGAGGACCTTCAAGATATGTCAAAATTCGGGATTCGCAAAATCGAATCCATTACTATAGCTTCCTCTGGAAAGGTAATATTATTGTACTAAAGCAATTACAAAACAAAATCCAAAGCAACTGCTTTTAATTTTGTGTATTATACTCTTAAAAAACTTTTTTTTTTTAAACGAAGATAAGTTTATAATTAAAATGGCAGCATTTACAAGTAAAACATAACCTTAAATGCTCCTCAATTTTTAATAATAACAATTAGTCAACGTTATTCATCTTGTTGCATTATACCATTACGAAAACACTATGCACTTACTATCTTTTAATTAAAATCGGCATGAAGGATCATTATTGTTTGTTACTAATAATGCAAAACAATATTTTGTTGTTTTTTAATTTTAAATCGTGTGAAAACTGTACAATTTGAATAAAAATCTATTATTATAACATAATCGTGGACAAAACAAGCCACCCTGTTGATCTTACCCCTTTCTCTTGGACTGGAGTATTTTTATCGGTTTTTTAAGAGAGAAAGCGATCCAGAGACGAAAGAGACAACGCTATATCGCAATAATGCTCTTACTAATGGTTGAAAAAAGAAGAAGAAGATATTCAGAAGTAAAAAAGCGTCATGGCTCGCTCTTTGATTGAAGTGTTCGCTATTTAAAAACATTAGACTGTAAAATAATTTGGCTAAGGACCTGCTAAGGATTGCTTTCGCGCTAAATAATAAAATTAAAAGCGACGATGATAGATGGTAGTTTCTGCAAATTAAGAAAATTGGGAAGTTTAAGCATTAAGCGACGAATTAAAACAATTTGATGTTAAACATCCAAATCCAATAGTAAATTCACTTTTCGGTTTCAAAGATGTTAAAATGTACCTAACTATAAAATGCGCTTGTATTAGATTGGTTTGAAAAAAATCCCTTTTTTTTAATTTTCGTTTTTTGATTTCCCTGATAATGATCACAAGTTTTTATATACTTACTAATAGTGGATACACATGTCACGTAAAACAATCTTTAAGTGCTATAATTGCAGCAGTGAATTAGGTTTTTTATATACGAGGCATAGTCGAAAAATTCTTGGCAGTAAGTCAAAAGGGTGAAATTAGTACGACAGAAATTGTGGAAGCTTTGAACAGTATGAAATTGGGAGAGGCTGCAGGTTACGACAGGATTACGGTTAAAATGCTGAATGCTGAATGCTGGACAGGATATGGTAGATAGTCTGTTGTACCGCCTTTTTAACATTTGTAGGAGGAGCGGTAGCGTACCAGACGGCCGTTATCGTTCCGCTTTACTGGGAACAAGGTTCGCAGCAGTACTGTGAGAACTACCGTAGGAAAACTGTATGCAAAGATAATAATCAAAAGACTGGCAAATGAAACTGAGGAGATAATATGGGATGTGCAGCAGGATTTAGAAAAGGAAGATCAGTATGGATCAGGTCTTTTCATTACGAGGCATAGTCGAAATATCTAGGCTGGAAAACAAAAGGTCTACTACGCTTTCGTAGACTTGGAAAATGCCTATGACGGAGTGGTGATGAATGAATTGTGGTCGACTTTGTCTATGTGTGGGGTAAACAGTAGCTTGATAAGAGCACTAAAATTACACGGACTGGTTTAACATCGATAAAGGTGTTAGACAGGGATGTGTGGCTTCACCCTGACAGTTTTACTTTTACTGAGACGATTGTTTAAAGATTTGATTAAATGATATGATCGTCAAATGCCTCCATTACGCCTATGATTAGGTCACATTTGCATCATTTGAAGAGAAAAATCGATGGTTAATATTCTGCATGATGCACTAAAAATCAAAGGAATGAAAGTAAATGTAACTAAGACAAAAGTAATGGTTTTAGGTAGAGAAGAAAGCATGACAAACTGCGAGGTGCTGATTGAAGGAGAAAGAGTGGAACATGTGAATAAGTTTATATACTTGGATTCAAAGTTTACGAGAGACGGGAAGTATGACTGTGATATTGAGCAAAATGTGTTGGAGATGAAAAAAATTAGTAACGCCCTGCATAACTTTATGAGCAGCCAGAACGTGTCAAAAAAAGCATAGAGGTGTGTTAGTCCCTACACTGAATGTTGGGTTTGGCAAAAGAAGCATAAAATAAGGATTAACGCTGCGTGATGCTGGAGTGACTTTGATGGATGAAATGAGAAAAAGTTAGGTAAGAGAACGCTGTGGTCTAAAGATGTGGTAACAAAGATATATGGTTTGGACGAAACAAATTTATAAGGCGAGTGTGAATGGTCAAGTCGGTAGAGGTCGACCTAGACGAACGAATCTTGATGAGATCAAAATTGTTTTAAAGAAAGACTAGATCAAAAGTGAGTTATTTTCCAACAGTTAAACTATTGAAATAATTTCGTACTAGTAATTGGTTATGATACTTGGAAATAAGGAATCATTTTTATCTCTAAGTTTTGCGAAATGTTTTTTGACGGCCCATCCTATATTAGTAAATTGAAGGTAATAAAGATAAAATCATGTTTTTTATTTAAAGTTTTGGTTGTTGGGGGTTTAAAGTTTGATTAAGACCGTAAGGGGGTGATGAGAACTCTCTTCATGCGATAGTGTTATTAATCGTAGAAATATTTAAAAAACATTTCAAAGTTATCGTTTCGAATATACATAGTAGCAAAAAAAACAATATTGTACTCATTACAATATACCTTAAATAGCTAATACGATGTGTGCAAATAATGATAAAAAAATTAAGAGGAAAAGTATTGACAGCAGACAAAGGTTTCAGCATCAAACTAAAAGCGTCATACTATTTTTAAAAAAGAAATTCATAAATATTTTTAAAAACTTCTATACGGACACGATTGAAATTTTTAATTTTATTTTATTGTAATTATTTAAGAGTAAATTTCAATTAACAACATCTAGTATGAAGGGTCACTTCTTTAGAACAAAATCCTTGAAAACGATTATAATAATTTAAATTGGATGACATAGAAAATTCTATAATATTTAATATTAAAAAAAAATGTCATCGGACTATTTTCAAATTAGATTTGAGGCTTTGATAAAGTTTTTGTGTAGGTACCATTCCCAAAGGCGCAGTTTTATCTATTGAAAGTATTGGCGATGTTTGATAAAAATTCAAAGCATAGAGCAACAATATAGGTATTCGTACTATAGGATACAATGTATAAATCTTGATTTATTGCAAGATTGCAGGTCCTCGTTTATCATTAACCCATAAAAGTTAATTACTATGTTGTTAACAGGTGCGAAACGTTTGGTTTTAACTTTACCATATATCTGGATATCCCCATTTATTCCACCTAAGAACATCCATGGAAATCCAGGGTTATGTTTAAAGCTTTATAATACTTATATTTCATAATGCTATAACCCTTTTTGGATAACAAAAAGTTTTGCCTATAATTAACCTAATTTCTTCTTTTTTTTCTTCTTCTTCTTCTCATGCCGCTTCTATCAAAGATTGGCGATCATTATTGTAATCTTTATGTTGGTCGCTGCAGCACGAGACAGGGATCCTGTGCTATTCCCAAACCACTGACGCAAGTTCTTGAGCCAAGCTCTTTTTCCTTTAATCCTCCCTTAAACAGTTTAGTGAAGCAGACGACATTAGTCATTCCTCATTACATAAACAAAATACACAGTTTTTTTTCTTGATACACACTAAGGTCGAACGGCTGCACAGAACCTATATGCAGATTATGTAATGAGGAGGAGGAAACAACCACTTATATTATCTTCAAATGTGAAGCCACCACCCAATGGAGGCACTAACTGGGTTGTATACAAGACCAAGGAAGTGATCCACCTGGGGCAATAGCAGTACAAGAGCTTCTACTCCTTAACAGGAGAATTGAAGAAATCTCTTCCACTCATTTATTTATTCATTTATTCTTGAATATGCGGGGCCCGCCTGGTATCCTGACTTGATTCGTGATAGAAGTTTATTAGAAAATGTTCAAAGAAAAGCCACCCGACTTCCCCTGTGAACGAGAAGACCTTCCTATGAAGAGAGACTTGCTATGGCCAACTTAACTTCTTTTGAACTTCGACGTCACCGTAGAGATCTTATCACAACATTTAAAATATTAAAATTCAACTTTGGAAACCTTTCCGTGATATTTCCATTAAACCATGACAATCGGCTCAGAGGACATGAATTAAAACTTAAAAAAGAAAACTTTGTGACCAGATCAAGACAAAATTTTCTGAGTAATAGAGTTTTTGACGCCTCGATGTTGACATTATTTCTGCTTCTTCTACCAACATATTTAAAAATAGACTGGACCGCCTTATAAGTCAATAACTTTTTATTTAATATTTATCCTGATAACAAGTATTGTATTTTTGTTTTGTTACCCTTTTTTTATTTTTTATTTATTTCACTTTATGTATTAATTTGCTATAAGGTAATTGATTTTTATATTATCTACAGTTTTTGGGTAATATAGGGACTTGTCCCTCTGCCCTTGTTTATATGTAATAATAATAATAATAATAATAATAATAATAATAATAATAATAATAATAATAATAATAATAATAATAATAATAATAATAATAATAATAATAATAATAATAATAATAATAATTCAAGGCCGAACAGAATAAAATCCGGGTTTATCATCACACACACGCCGGGCGCCGGTCTTTCTCAATTCTCGGAATGCTTCTTAATCGGAAGGCTAGAATTTAATACAAAATGTACCTACCACTCGTCACATACCCGGTCAGCATCGCAGATCAGAACGTTTTGTCCGGTCAGAAGAGGTAAAGTTCGAGATGTAAATTACGATTTACCAGTATTTTTTATGCCAAAGTAGGCCTGAAAATGAATTTGTCCAAGACAACAGCATTGGTTTGCAATCTGTCTAGGAGAAGGAAAACTCCAAAATCAAAGGTCAAGCTTACGTGGCCTTAAGTAGGGTAAACATTAATTAGGTCTCCTTATTAAAGAGCTATACTGTTCGAAATTAACCGACAAACAACTTTGCAACAATGATGCGTTTATTGAGTTGAACAGCCTGAGAAACCTGTCAGGCGATAACTTAATAGTAGAAAATAAATTAAGGTTAAAAAATAATTCTTAAAAACAAGCTTTTATTTAAGTGCCCTAAAAAGAAGTAAATAAACTTTTAATTAAAACAATCCAATCAATTAAGTACATGTATTACACAATTTATTAAATGATTAAAAGCTTGTGGCGCGATTTACCTGTGTACTAACTAGTCTTACTTGACATACTCATTGTAAGTAATCCCGAAGAAGCTATTACTGGTTTTGTTGTTACTTTTAAGGCGCAATTATTACAACTATTAATTAAACTTCTTTAAGGTTCAAGTTCAACTTCTCCTAAAATGTTCGAGGCAACTTTCTTTTTATTTTCAATGGAAGAATCTTTGTATCCCTCAGCAACAGTATAATTTTTCAGTCTACATGTCGCTTTATAGTCAAAAGATCTGCTTCTGAATCTGCAAGCCATGAAGCTGATGATCGCCGGAAGCAGTGACCCGTATATTAAGCAGAATCAGGGTATTTTTTAAATAAAGCAATTTTTTTGGTAACATTGCGAAAGTATTTATGCAATCAGGCCTGTCTTATGCATGCCCCGTTCCAATATCCAACAAAACATTTTCCATGGATGCTATGACGAGGACGCAGCTGAAAATATTGCCAAACATTTGGACCATATTTAGTCTATTGATGCCTCCAGAAGTTACAAAAAATTCCAGTGATATTTTGGTTTTGTATCAGGAATCTGTATATGACAAACTTGCTCTTCATCCATAAAATTTTCTAAAACCAGAAGTTACAAAAAATTCCAGTGATATTTTGGTTTTTTATCAGGAATCTGTATATGACAAACTTGCTCTTCATCCATAACATTTTCTAAAACCAAATTGCAAATTTCGGCTTTCCTACATGCTTCAGCTAGTCCAATAATTAGTGCAACCCAAAAAAAAATCTCATTAAAACCTACATACATACAGTCCTTTTCCCGTAGGGGTAGGCAGACACCACTTTCTACGGTTCTTACACACATCTTTTGCTTCCTCTACTTTCATCAGTGCTCTTATACATCTCGTCGGTTGTTGGTACTCTTGACCTGGCCTTTCTTCAAAACAATGTTGATCTGATCGAGATATGTTTGCCGAAGTCGACCTCTACCGACTTGTCCATTCACATTCGCCTTATAAATTTGTTACGTCAATCTTCCTTCATCCATCCTTTCTACGTGTCCAAACCATCTTAGCATTCCTTTATTTATCTTTGTAACCACATGTTCTTTTACACCACAGCGTTCTTTTATCTCACTATTTTTTACTTTATTCAACCGAGTCACTCCGCCTATACTTCTTATACTACTTATCTTCGCTGCATGAATCCTATTTTCATGCTTATTCTGCCAAACCCAACATTTACTACCATACAAAGTGTAGGAACCAACACTCCTCTATGCACAGCCAGACGTGCCTTTTTTGACACTTTGTGGCTGCTCATAAAGCTATGCAGTGCCCCATTTATTTGTTTTTCTGCCAACACCCTTCGCTCAATGTCACTGTCTTTTCGTCTCTCGTAAACTTTAAACCCAAGTATACAAACTCATTTACTTGTTCCACTCTTTCTCCCTTAATCAGAACTTCACAGTTTGTCATGCTTTCTTCTCTTTCAAAAACCATTACTTTCGTTTTACTTACATTTATTTTCATCCCTTTGATTTTCAGTGCATCTTGCATAACATTAACCGTCGCCTGCAACTCCTCTTCAGATATCGCTAATATGACTTGATCATCGGCATAAAGAAGGCATTTGACGATCAAATCATTCATTTTCAATCTCCATACGCACTTTCTTTCAAAATTTTTAAACAATCGTCTATGTATATGTCTCATACCTTTTTCGATGTTAAACCAGTCCGTGTAAGCTCCGTTTATCCTGACACAAGCAGTGGAATCCTCGTAAAGTAATTTTAGTGCTCGCAATAAACTACCATACATAGACAATGTCGACCACAAATCACTTCTCACCACTTTGCCATAGGCCTTTACCAAGTCTATAAAAGCGCAATAGACCTTTTGACTTTTAGCCAATGTAAATATTGAATTAAAGTTTAAAACTTTCTTTAAACAACTATTTTTTATACTAATCAATCACGCTTGACTCAATCGATTGACGCGAACTTTTGATCAAAACTAAATATACTATTAATATTTTTAAAACAAAGAAACAAAATGACAAAAAATGTGACATGTATTCAGAAGTAAGTTAATTGATCCCTTATCAGATATCTACCCATCCAACAGTGGCGTGGGTCGTTTTTGTTATGGTCTTATGTTATTTTATGAAATATCGTTGACGTCATTATAAAAGTGAATAATAGGTTGATGATGCCAGACACTGACCCAATCAGGTTGCTGCCTAAAGATTACATGGTATGTTATGTCTAGCCAATATCATCCAACAAAGTTAAGGATGTGCTGGGACAACACTATTAAAAAATATCTGCACTAACTGACTTGTTAACAAAAAAGTGCCTTTTTTTGTGTACCTTATTTTTTTTCGACAAAAAACTTCCAAATCACGCTTGACTCAATCGATTGACGCGAACTTTTGATCAAAAAGATTGACCGTCTAGAGCCTACTTAAGATTTTTATTGTATCGAGTTATCGCTTGTGTTTAGTGTGTGAGTAATTTTTGTTAGTACGGCAGGCAGGCAGACCCATACGTTGTAGGGGTGTTTACTTTCGTGCTATTTTTGGTGGAATCGACGCTGGATTAAACGCGTAGACGCATAGGCATGAAGTCGCGTCGGTAAACCGACCGGCGTAGGCGTGCTTGAGTAGGTTGCTGTAAAAAACCGATGGTCAAAGGTCAACTGGTATCATGCTCGGTGTAATATCGAGTTCTGTGAAAAAATTCAGTCGGGATTACTGTTAATCAACGGTATGATGATTTTTCGACATCTGCTTGAGCAATTAACGTTCACTACTTGCTTCTCAGGTTAAGTAAATGGTCAAGTTTCTCATAGTGGTACTCATTAAATCGCCTTTAATTATTTTAAGTACACGAAGTTGTTCTATTAACATTAAATTTCATTTTGATTTGATCGTAAAGTTGGAAAAATTTCTGAGCATATTTTACTACTAATTGTTTATTTAACGCCTAATATATAAATCGTAAACTTTGTTAGGTTCACGAATATTTAATAGAAAATAAAAGTTAATAACTTAAAGAACACACGCAGCGTTTTTCGATTTTGTTCAAACAATTTTACTACAACGTTTAATTTATTCAAAGGACGTATGTACGAGGGCAGTTTGATAAGTCAGTGACTTTTTGAATTTCCCGCGCAGTTACTCCAAATATAATTTTGAGCAAGCTACGTCGTGCAGTTGGTGTTTGATAGCCGTTCAAAGCAGACAACCTCGTGAATTTTAACGAAAATGAAAAAAAGTGAATTTCGTGTGCTGATTAAGCATTACTTTTTACGTAAAAATCCATCACTGAAACTAAGGAAAGACTTGATAAATACTACGGGGACTCGGCACCATCAATTTCAATGGTTAAGAAGTGGTTTACAGAGTTCCGTTGTGGTCGCGTACCAGCACTAGTGACGCCGAACGTCCAGGTCGCCCAAAAGAAGTGATCACGCCGGAAATCGTCGATAAAATCCATGAAATGATATTGGATGATCGGAGAATGAAAGTGCGTGAGTTGGCTCATGCTGTAGGTGTATCTCAACTGAACGGGTACATCATATTTTACACGAATATTTGGACACGAAAAAACTCTCTGCGAGATGGGTGCCGCGATTGCTCACACTCGACCATAAGCGCAATCGTGTGACCACTTCAAAAGAGTGTTTAGCGATGTTCAGCCGTAATCCGGACGAATTTTTGCGCCGTTTTGTTACTGTGGATGAAACATGGATCCATCACAACACGCCAGAGACCAAGGAACAATCGAAACAGTGGGTTGCTTGGGGGTGAACGTGGACCAAAGAAGGCGAAACAGAATCGTCTGTCAGCCAACAAGGTCATGGCCACAGTTTTTTGGGATGTACGCGGTGTCATTCACATCGATTACCTCAAGAAAGGTAAAACGATCACCAGCGAATATTATTCCAAGCTTTTGAACAGATTCGACGTTGATTTGAAGCAAAAACGGCCGCATTTGGCTAAGAAGAAGAAAGTGCTGTTCCATCAAGACAATGCACGTGTGCACACTTGTCTAGTCACGATGGCCAAAATCACGAATTGGGATACGAACTGCTACCCCATCCATCATATTCTCCAGATTTAGCCCCCTGCGACTATTTTCTGTTTCCAAACCTAAAGAAATGGCTGGGCGGTAAGAGATTTGAGTCGAATGAAGAAGTCATTACCGAAACAAACGCGTATTTTGAGAGCTTTGAAAAAACCTATTATTTGGAGGGAATAAAAATATTAGAAAAACGCTGGACTAAATGTATCGAGCTAAAAGGTGATTATGTAGAAAAATAAAATGTTTATTTGCGGAAAAAAATTTGTTTTATTCAAAAAGTCACTGACTTATCAAACCGCTCTCGTATTCAAAGGATGTATGTATATTGTTAAATTTTATTATTTGGGTTTTGTTTTCACACAGATTATCTGAAAAAGCTACCATCACAATTCTTGTTAAATGGTCAATTCTGTATGAGAAAAATATAGAATTAAAAAGAGTAAAAATAACATAAAAAACAAATTGATAGCAAAATACATTTGTCACAAAAGTTTTCTGGGGGCACGGGCAGTGCAAAAAAGCGGCACGGCCTTACCATCCTTTTCTCGAAGCAGTTCAGCCCATTTTCGCTCCCTCTATAACTTCGTTACGGATAAAACTAGAAGCCTGAATTTTTAGTAACCAAGCAGGCATTGTATAAACACGGTATATTTCAAATTTTATTTAATTTGGATTATAATTAGTCAAAGTTTCTTAATTCTGTCACTCACTCACTGACTGACCGATCATCAAAACTCTAAGGCACTTCTAGCAGACATAGAAGCTTCAAATTTAGAATACAATTAGTGATTAATGTATAAATCAAGGAAAAACTAAAATATTTTGCAATTTTGGTCCAGTTTTCTAGATACACTAACTGGGTAAATAACTTTGTAATCCCATATGAATATATGGCACTTTCGAGAGTTACAAGACTGGGCGGCTTACATCTAATTAATGTCGACTTTGGAAGTTTTTAAGAGCAGGAATCCTCAATTTGTGAATACAATAAAATAAGAAGCATTTATAGTCCAAATACCTTTTGATTTTGCGTAGATGTGAAAAAAAAATAAAATATGTCAAATTTTAAATCAAGAGGGAGGTTTAAAAATGTTATTTCGCTGTTTCCAAGTGGCACCCCTTTAGTATTTCCACCCCTTGTTTAAAATTAACTCCTACCTTGTGATACATTAAATTAAAACCCAAGAAAAATCCAAATCAGCCATATAACCAACAATTTTTTATCAATTTATGCCTTAAAACTTGTGCTAAGTGTATTCCTTATAGCTTAGTTTTTTTGAACAAACTCGAAGGAACTTTCCAGCACCATTAATTGTTAAAGAAAATCCGTGATTATTCCCCATTTTTATATTTTATTGTTTCTTACTGTGGCACGTAACATAAAAATTAGCAATTTTAATTGCACAAGAAATATTATTCGCAGAACGATGATTTTGTTGGATTATGTTGTTCGCAAGAATGGCGTGCGGGAAACCGTCGTCCATTATGCCATTGATGCTGCAAAAGTAGTCTAAAGTCTAAGTAAGGCTTGTATTTTATAATGCCAGTAATGGGTGTAGCAGGTATCACATTTCAAAATGTTGCATGTCTCTTATTTATCGCCCTTGCTTCGAATAATTTAACTCTTACGTATTCTTTTTTATTTGTAATAACATGGTACATCAGAAGCTCGTCTGCGAAGAATTTCATGTTTCATGCAATAATCAATTTATTAAAGAACATTATACTTGAATAATGATTGAGAAATATTAAATTCACGTCATATATTTGTACTATCAATATCCACAATTATAATTATTGACTGCTAAATTATTTTTCTTGCTCGAGTTTTTTTAAAAATTTGTAATAACGCATTGAGGAAATCTTTCACATTTCTTCTTATTCTAGGTGCCATGACCGTTTAACGATCGTTGGCGATCATTCTGGCTATCATGTTTGCAATCATTATTTTGTTGGTAGCCGCTCGGAAAAGTTGTATAGTGGTGAGACCAAACCACTGTCTGAGATTTTTGAGCCAGGAAGTTCTTCGTCTGCCGGGGCGTCTCCTACTATTAATCTTACCCTGTATCATAAGATGTAGAATGTCATACTTTTCTGGGTCTCACATGATATGTCCGAAATATTCAAGTTTTCGTTGTTTTACAATATTGACCACTTCTGTATCTTTATGCATTCTTCTAAGCACCTCCTTGTTTATGATATTTTCCACCCAACTTACTCTTAGCATTCTCCTGTACAACCACATCTCGAAAGCTTGTAGACGTTTGAGCGTGGCTTCTGTTAGTGTCCAGCTCTCGACTCCATAAAAAAGATTAAAATATTCCTTAAAATGCTTTCACAGTTTTGTTACCCACACTCTTTTAAATAAAAATCACAATAATACAACTATTCATACGCAACAAAACGAAATGCATTATTACAGAATGCCTAAACACAAGTGCACACTGTGCAAGTCTTGGCTTGGTTGTCAATTTAAACCAATTTAAATTAACCGCAAAATTTTAAAAA
Organism: Agelastica alni; assembly: GCA_950111635.1. NCBI lineage: Eukaryota > Metazoa > Arthropoda > Insecta > Coleoptera > Chrysomelidae > Agelastica > Agelastica alni. The sequence goes on along the minus strand of OX467717.1, from coordinate 21,753,671 downwards.
TTTTGCCTAAATTTAATAATTCGAACAGTATGTTAAAGTGGTTTAAGTAGCAAAATAGGTTTTGACACAAATATATTAAACTCTAATACAACAAAATGTTTTTTGTTTTACTGTTTTTAACAAAAATTTAAAAACTTTTATTATTATTTATGGCATTCAAAGAAGGCGCCCGTATAAATTGAAACTAACAAACTGGCTAACATGAAAAATAGACGAACTCTTCACTGTGGTATTCTATACCATGAAATAATTGATAGCTGTATGAATAGATGTACAGAAAAATTAGATTTCGCATTGATGTTCTTTTTCTTCTTCCTTCTTTAATGTAAGCAAATTGCTTGTTTTTCTTCGTATCCCCTGCAGTTCAATTTTTAGAGAGGTTGTCGCTCCATCTTTTCTATTTTACATGCTCTTCTAATGTCCTCGCTTCTCTCCCTGTCAAAAAGTGTTTTTCCAGCGATCCTGCGCACTATTTTTATTTTGGTGGTTTTATTAAAAAGAATGAAGCACGTGCCATTAGAGAACTTAACAAGTAAGAAAACATTTAAGTTCTTCCTACTGACAAAGGAAATGCCACTGTAGTGATGAACAGGATTGACCACAACAAAAAGATGGTTGACCTTCTGGAACCTTTAACACATAAAAAACTAAAAAGAGATCCAACACAATCTGTAATCAAAAAAGTGAATCACCTGATTAAGATTTCTTCTTAAGATGAACCAGTCAAAAAGAAACTAAGTCGAAGCGAAGCCCTGATACCGAGATTATATGGAGTACCAAAAATTCACAAGGATGACGTGCCTCTCCGACCCATTGTTAGCACCATAGGTTCACCTACGTACTACCTTGCGAAACATCTTGCCACGATCTTGCAGCCGCATATTGTGCTTACAGATTCGAATGTTGAGACTCCACCAACTTTATTAAAAAGATCAAAAATATTAGAATAGACGAAAATGACATTCTAGTAAGCTTTGATGTTGTCTCCTTGTTCACTAATGTGCCATTAACTGAAGCAATAATATATATATATATATATATATATATATATATATATATATATATATATATATATATATATGTATACGTCGAAATCCTAGCACTAGAGGTGGCATAAACGATGAACTAAGTAGTCGTCAAGTCACTTCTTAAGCGTATTTACCCTACATTCCTCGAGTGACAGATAGGATCGGCCGGATTCTAGGAGGATATTACATCAAAACTTTCTTCAAGCCATCTAAGAAGATCAAAAACTATCTGATATCTGCCAAGGATAAGAGAGCTCCACTAAGTTCTGCAGGTGTTTATCGTATTCCATGCACTTATGGAAGTGTCTACATTGGAACAACAGAATGAATCTCCGGAACGTGACCAATTTCTGAACAGCCATCAAATATGCCCCGCCCACCAAAACGTATACAACCTGCGATCGTGACGTACAAATGTAATAAACTGTCAGCCTTAAAAAAGCAGACAATTAAATATCCAGAAGATGCCATCCACTAGAGATGGCGAAACGTCGAGTATAAATTTAGACCTACGACGGCCAAAATACCCGAAAAACCATTAATCAATAAAACAACTTGTCTACATGATAGAATAGCTTTATGAATAGCCAGAAAGTGTCAAAAGACGATGTGGTTACAAAGATAGACAAAGGAATGCTTAGATGGTTTGGACACGTAGAAAGGATGTATGAAGGAAGATTGACGAAACAAATTTATAATGCGAGTGTGAATGGACGGAAGTCCGTAGAGGTCGACCTCGGCGAACACATTTCGATCAGATCAACATTGTTTTAAAGAAAGGCCAGGTCAAGAGTACCAACAACCGACGAGCATGTATGAGAGCACTGATGAAAGTAGAGGAAGCAAAAGATGTGTGTAAGAACCGTAGCGGAAGTGGTCTTTGCTTATCCCCATGGGAAAAAGGCGTGACTATATGTATGTATGTATGTCTACGTGAAAAATCAACAACAGCCATTTTCAAGAAATATTTAAAAACACAGCTGATGTGAAATGGCTTACAAAAAATATATCAAAGTTACTTTGGAATCTCCCCGTAGATACATTCTAACAGTTGAATAATTTAAATTTTATGAGTACCTACGTTTTTATTTATTCGGTTCATTGTTATTTTCACATATTCAAATGATTATAAGCTCCTTGTCCCGACAGGTAATAAGTAAAATTTTCTTCTTCCCACGGATATTTCGAAGCCCACGGGCATAACAATTCAGTGAAAAAAAAATCCTAAAGGGTTAAATCGATCGTATTTTCTTTTAGGAGCTGTTTTGCATACGTTCAATCCACGATATTCAAATCGGCCCTTTACTTTTAGCAAAGGGTCGCAGTTAGGGGTGTCCTTTGTTAGGCTTGTCTCGACAAAAACTTCTTCAAGTTTTTATGCTAACTGCGTTCATTTCCATATGACTTGAAGTCATCACTGTATACGAAAAAAAATTTTCCACCCCTTATCCAGTAGGTAAATTACTCGTTGGGATTCTTAATTTAAAGTATTTACAAATATCCCGTCTTCTATAAATATTATTTTAAAAAATTATCATCACTAAAAAAATAAACATATTTTATAGAAAGATCTTAAAATAAAACAAATAATTTAACGAACTAAGATGAATAGTTAAAGTCAGAGATAAATTTTCCTTTTTTAATTATATATCAATATTACCTATTATTAAATCTTTACAGTGTGTCCGTAAAGTATGGAATAAATAAATTATCGGTAATAAAAACTTTAAATACAAGCTTTTATTTAAGTGTCCTAAAAAGAGGAAAATAAACTTTTAATGTATTACATGTATTACACAATTTAAGGCAAGTTTATACACCAAATAAAATAAAATAAGAAATAACATAAAATAAAATAAGTAATGAGTGCAAAAAACATTGGTTTATACAGATGACTAAAATAAAATAAGAATGAACCGACGTAATCGCAGCTTTTTTGACAATGATTTTTGTGTTTTGTGCATAACAGTACACAATCTCCAAATTAATTTGTTATTTTATTTCAAACTAGCGGACCCGGCAGACGTTCTCCTGCCCAAACGATATCTTGCTTTGAGAATATCACTATCAAACTCAGCGACCCCGAAAACTATAAACTCGACACTTACATCGTCGTTTTTAAAAGATTTTATATTCCATCCTCTTTCCACCCCTTTCGTAGGAGATATTATTGAAGATATCAAAATCAAACTCAGCGACCTTGAAAACTACGACTTCGGCACTAATATTGGCGTTTTGAGTATTTTTTTATATTTCACCTACCCACCCCTTCCGTAGGGGTTCTAACAAAATTAGGAATGTAGCTATTAAATTTAGCCACCCAAAAACCTATGAATATAACCCCTTTCGTAGGGGTGCTAACAAAATTAGAAATGTTACTATTAAATTCAGCCACCCCAAAACCTATGAATTTGACACTAACATCAGCCGTATTTAATAGTTTTTAAATTCCATCCCTTTCTCATCCCTATCGTAGGGGTGCTAACAAAATTGGGAATGTTACCATCAAACTTAGCCACCACAAAAACAATGAATTTGACACTAATATCGGCGTTTTTAATAGTTTTTACATTTCATCCCCTTTTGTATGGATGCTTACATAACTGGGAATGTCACTATTAAACTTAGAGTTCCCAAAGACTATGAATTCGACACTAATATCAGCCGTTTTTGATAGTTTTTACATTCCATCCCCTTCTCATCCCCCATCGTAGAAGTGCTAACAACACAAAAACCACCACTGGTATGTATAAAACAACTTCTGAAAATTTCATCCCAATCGGTTCAGCCGTTTGGGAGTTTTTGAAGGACATACATACATACAAACATTTTTGTATGGGAATATAGAAAAATGTTGTTTTTAGACTTTTTCAGGCAATTTTTTAAATTTTTAAATTTTTCTCTCCGTAAGAACCATCCTCGTACTTTAAAAAATATTATAAAAAAAGAATTAGCGAAATCGGTTTAGCTGCTCTCGAGATTTGCGCTTAGCAACACATTCAGCGATTCATTTTTATATTATAGATACATATTTTTTAAATTTTATCATTATCTAAAATCCAACTATATATCTACCATTTATTTCCTATTAAAAATATTATAATGGATGATGGCATGTTGATAGAGCAGTTATCGACCTTTCCTCAGTTATATGCAAAAACTGATGGAAAATACAAAACAGCCGACAAAAAGAGAATGCTTTGCTCACAATTGCCAACTCAATGGAGAAAGTACGTAAGTGCCAAAAAATCAGAGAGTTTAACGTTTTTTAAATCACTCTTTCTGTAGCTGAAGCTTCTGAACACAGATGGAAGCTTTTAAGAAATAAATATACGGGCCATAAAAGGAAAATCAAAAATACCTCCACAAATATTATTAGGTTAGGTTAGGTTGATTGTAAACTCGGAACATTTAGAACAGAAAATATTTGGGTCACGCGCACTAGCAGTTTTTAAACAAAATAAAATAATACTAAGAGATAAAAGTTGACCATCTTTTGTTCTTATTCTTATTTCTTATTTTATCTTCCTATCGCGGCTGGCTGAGTGACTTACAGTCTATGCCAAAAGTAAAAATATTTTATCTTATTTGTTGTATAAACGCTTTTATAGTTTTGGGCATGTTTATCTTTCTTATTTTATTTTATTTTATTTGCTGCATAAACTCGCCATTATTAAATGATATAAAAGCTTGTCGCGAGATTTACTTGTGTACTAACTAGTCTTGCTTAACATACTCATTGTAAGTAATTTTATGAAAGAAAATGTTTCCTATAAAATATACAATCATTTTATAAATTATGTAATATATGTACTTAATTGATTTGTTTGATTTAATATGAAGTTTATTTTCTTCTTTTTAGGGCACTTAATTAAAAGCTTGCTTTTAAAAATTATTTTTTAGTCCTAATTTATTTTTTACTTTTTAGTTATCGCCTGACAGGTTTCTTTGTCTATCCATCTCATTCAACGCATCATTGTTACAAGGTCGTTTGCCGGTTAATATCGAACAGTCTAGCTCTTCAATAAGGAGACCTTCTTAAGGCCACGTAAGCTTGACCTATGATTTTGGAGTTTTTCTTCTCTTAGACAGATTGAAAACCAATGCTGTTGACGCCTATCTCGTCAAATAACACAAATCAAAGTTAACCAACCGATGCTACAGACTCAAACAATTTGACTTTAATATCATAATCGAGGACTTCGAAAACCCTAGTACACCAAAATTTCTACTCTCAGTTAGTCCTTTTATTTGATACCCATATTGTAGGAAAGCATAAAAAAATTAATCCGCAATCTTTTAATTCCGCCATAGTGGATTCAGAGTGACGTCAATTTATTTTTTTTCAGTTATTCTCAGAAAACCCTTTCATTTGATACCCATATTGTAGGAGTGCATTACAAATAACAAGTCCTCTATCTTGAGTCTTCCGCCATGTTGGATTTAGAATAACGTCACACAGCTAACCATGCATTGTCATCCAAACTAAACGTTTGTACAAAATTTCAGCCCAATCAGTTGAAGATATCTGCTTCAAATTTGAGTTGCAAGTTTCCACCCGGACAAATATACATAAATTTCAAGTTAAATAAAAGCATTTAAAATTTAAAATGTGTACGCAAATTAACCGTTCGCGGCCCACACGATAGGTCTACCCCTTTTGCGAGTATTTTCAGTAAAAAAAAAATATACAATGGACAAATCGCTATTTTTTGACCGTAACAGCAAGCGTAAAGATATCGCTTTTCCCGCATGAGTAAAACAAAAAATATTTCTAAACCGTCCCTTAGAAAGGTAATTACAAGCGAGGAATATATTTTAAGAAATAAGCGAAATCAGAGATTTTTGGTCACTGTATGTACTGTATGGTGAAGAATATTAGAAAAAATGTGTATAATTTTTATCCTAAAACAATTGTTCCGTCTTTTCATATGATTAAATCGCGATGACAGTAAGTTTGATCACCTAAGCGCTCTTTTCCATAATCTTTTGTAGAATTAAAACAATATTCTTCTTCTTAAATTGCCATGCAGATTCCCGCGTAGGCGTTCATCGCTTCTCTCATTATATGATTCTATTAATTGCAGTGCCTGAAAGTCCCGTATTCCTGTCCATTGTCGTATGTTTCGTAGCCAGGATTATTTTCTTCTACCTACTTCTCTTTTTCCTCCTTCTACTTTACCCTGGAGAATAAGACGTTGGAAATGATAACGTTCTCCACGTAGTATGTGTCCAAGATAGCCTGTTTTTCTTCTTTTGATGTTTCCGAAAAGTTCACGCTCTACTAAACTAGCTATTCTCAGTATGTTCTCGTTCGTCACATGGTCAACCCACGATACTCTCAGCATTCGTCGCAGGGTCCACAACTCGAAGGCCTCAAGTTTGTTAATAATTGCTGTTTTCAGCGTCCATGCCTCGACTCCGTACAAGAGAACGGACCAGACGTAGCACTTTACCATCCTATATCTGAGACTGAGATTTATGTTTTTATCTGTCAAAAATTTTTTAAGTCTTAAGAACGTTGTTCTTGCTTGCTTGATTCTGCATTTTATTTCCTGATCTGGGTCCCATTTTTGGTTGATCATGCATCCCAAGTATTTAAATTGAGTGACTTTTTCAATGCTCTCTCCATTTATGGATATTGTGGTATTTGTAGTATCGTTTCTACTAATGGCCAGACCCAATCTTTGACTTTCTTCATTGACCTTATCTAGTAGAGTTTGTAGATCATTTGCACTATCCGCCAATATCACGGTATCATCCGCATATCGAATATTGTTTATGGGAATTCCGTTTACTTTAATGCCTATGGAACTGTCGAAGATTGACTCAGTGAATGCTCTTTCCACATACAAGTTAAACAACATCGGAGACAAGATGCACCCTTGGCGGAAGCCCTTTTTTATTTCAAAATCCTCAGTTGTTCCTGCATTCTGAATTCGGATTTCCGCTCTTTGGTTTCAGTACAAATTACCTATAAGTCTGATATCCTTTCCATCCAGTCCCAATTACCTAAGATATGATATGAGGAGCTGAGGAAAACAATATAACAACCAGTTAAAGAGAAAGAACAAATAAACTTAATTTCAATTAAAATACCTGTATCAATATATACTGCAACATTTACAATAATTTTTCAATAACAATGTCAATCTTGTTAACAACGTTCTCAATTAAAACTTAATATTCTGGTGAGCATCTAATGATAAACCTGAAAACTAGAAACCGGATTAAGAATATTTATCTTTATTTTGTTTTAGATTATATTTCTAATTAACTTGGTAATGAAGTATGTTGTAACATACAGGATGGTGTATTTTAAACTGGCAATCGGTAATTGATTGAAAAAAGTGGGCGCCACTTCAAACAACTTTGATAAATTATCCAATTTGTCTGTATTTAATGATCCGGTCTTTCACTTTCAACAAAAATAGATATTAGAAGGTGACTTTAAGAAAATGAGCTATTGGCACAATTTAAAAATATGTATTTGTTATATTTAAAGTTAAATTATTAGCTGACATTTAATGTGTCTTTTAACGCCTAAAGACTTCTTCTTCTTTAGGTGGCCTGTCCTCCTCGGACGTTGGCAATCATCAGCGCTATCTGAACCTTGTCTACAGTTCGTCGGAACAATCTGGTAGTGCTCACTCCATACCAATGTCTTAAGTTTTTTAGCCAGGATATCTTTCTTCTACCCGGGCCTCTTCGTCCTTCGATCTTCCCTTCTATAATAAGCTTTAAAAGTCGATACTTGTCATTCCTTAAGATTTAACCAAAATACTCCAGTATGCGATTTTTTAGTGTAAACAGAACTTCCAGCTGCTTGTCGAGGCGTTGAAGTACCTCGGTGTTACGCACTCTTTCTACCCAGGAGATTCTTAATAGTCTTCTGTACGTCCACATTTCAAAGGCCTCCAATTTTTTGCACATCGCATCTGTCAAAGTCCAAGCTTTCATTTCATAAAACAGTATTGTGAACACGTAACAGCGAAGCACTCGGACGCGCAGAGGCAAGCGTAAATTTCTGCTGCAAAGTACCTTACGCATCTTCAGGAACGAAGCACGAGCTTGTTCTATTCAGGCACGAATTTCCTGCATGCCGTCCCACTTCTCATTTAGTTGACACCCAAGATATTTAAAAGTTTCTACTCGCTCAATTCGTTGACAGTTAATTGCCAGGTTTCCGTACACGTTGTTTGATTTGCTAATTGCTAGCCACTTTGTCTTTCTCACGTTCAGGCTAAGTACGGCCTCTGAGCTTTCAGCCGTCACGCGACTTACCAGAATGCCACAAAAAGCTTTTGGCAACGAGCAGGCTGCTAGAGCTTCGCAAATATTGGATATACCATCCAGGTTTATGAAATTTAAACTCTCTTATCTGGGGGCTGTCTAAGAAAACGACAAAAATAATCCTGAAGCTTGGGTGAAGGAAAATCGTGCATGCTGCATGAAAAAGATGTAAGGTTAATCAGCAATCTGTACTGGTACCAAAAGGCAGAAATTAGAATAAGTAACGCTGGAAGAACTGAGGATTTTTAAATTAAGGGTGTAGGCAATTTTACGCAAATAAAATAAAATAAAAAATAAACCATATGAAAATAAATTTAATTGTTGCTTAGAGTTATATCTTAGTTTTTGGTTGTACTCATGACTGCACGGTCATTTTAATGTTTTATATTTAATTATTTTTATTAACGTTTGTGAGTGACTTGCAAAAAATTGTATAGGCAATTTTTCGCTAATAAAAAATCATATGAAAATTAATATAATTGTTGCTTAAAGTTATATCGTAGTTTTAACGTTTGCAATAAGTAGAACATTTAAATTTTATAAAATTTAATGGTAAAATACAGTTTAAATCAAATTATAAGATATTTAAAACTGATTACAGTTATTTTTCTTATTAATAATAATAATAGTAACAAACATTGTACACCCTGTAAAAATATAAACTAGTTGCTACTGTAAAAGTACGTAGAAAGGACACTGTTAATTATTAAGGTTAAAAGAGTAAAACGAGATGTTAGATTTTGTGATAGGAGATGATATACTTGTATGAAATATTCAAATGACAAGATACACAAGACATAATATGTATAATGGATGCTACTTTGCACTACTTTAAACAAAATGATTTACGTCTTATGAAATCAGATAGCGTCCGTCAATGCGTTTTAATTTATGAAGTAAATGATACGAATAAATGAATTATCCAAGAATTTTTTATTCTCACCGGACCTTTTTTTAAACGGCAAACTGCTTTAGAATTGTTTAAAAAACCGTTGATAAAATAAATCGAAAAAAATACAAGCGTTTAAATTGCAGCTCATTTATTTCCATACAATAATAAAATTCTCGACATTTTTAAAATAAAATCGACCAGCGTCGTGTTATCCAGAACAAAAATTTTCGATGGAAAATATCTGAGGTGGACACTTTTAAATGGTGCTCGCTCCATGTTAATTTTTCATTCGGACTCTTTCAGCCTTCGGACATTCTGAAGTGCCCCACTTTAATTGCGGAAAATATAATTTATATAAATTTAAGGAATAAATCTTCATGTGTGTAAAGTTACAACCCTTCTGGAAATATCTTTACCGGGATACTGGCACGACATGTTTAGCATTGCGGACTACTCTTTTGGTTCCACCGAGTGGCCAAACCGCTCCGGTCGGAGCTTTCCGTTTAGTCTTACCGTTGAGGACACCGTCTTGGCTATATCTTTTGAAATTTGCAGCCAAGCCTATTGTTGCATTTGTCACGTGCCTATTATTTTCTTCTCCTATCTTCCGTTTCAATAGTCTGCATTTGGGTTCTTTGTATGTAGTGTTGCCTATGTAGTAGTGATAGAATTCGATTATTGATAGCTGTGACATTTTTGTCTCTCTTATTGGACTTCGCCTTGATTATTGGCTTCGATTGTAGTGTTTTGTGAGATATATTATTGTTGGTTTGCTTGGGCTGGCAACTGATGCGAACGAGCGCGTTTATGAACTAGGGACTTATACATGGAAAGGTTGGCTGACGCGTGACCCGGGACATTTTCTTGATGTCCGGTCTGAGAGCGAGGAAGGTGTCTCTTTCGTTTGGTGGCAGTGGTGGAAGTCGGTTGAGAGTTTTTGGAACGGTTTAATATTAACACGGGAGCGGAACTTCTATGGTTTCTTCTTCCATATCTGGCTGAATTTGGGGCCATCTTTATTGGATTAGGAAGAAAAACCATTTAATTCTTAACTTGACCATTCTGTCGTCCCTATGTGGTGAATATTTTTGGATATTGGGGTCGAGTTAAGATCACCACTTGTGGGATTTGATGAAGTGAAGCCATCGTGAAGTACCACGTGCAGTTCCATCCACATCGACGATAAATTTCAGCGTTATAAAGACTTGCCTGGTAATTTTAGCAGAAATTATTGATAATACTATTTGGTTTTTCGGTTCTTGAATCATCGATGTTACCGTGACGTCTCAGTGAGGTTTTCAATTGGTTACATGGTATGGAATTTAATTTTATCAACTTATCAGTTATGTGCCTGATCTAAGTGTTTTCAATAATTTAAAAGTAACAAGTTATTCTCATTTAATTTGTACCTGCTCCCAGTGACGTCCCAATAAAGTTTTCAATAGTTTAAAAGTAACCAAATTATTTTTCGTTAAATTTGTACCGGCTCCAAGCTGAATCTGAATTTATATATCACTGAATATAATTTATGTGGATATTGTAAGGGTTTTAAAATATTATTTTTGTAGCAAGTCCATTTATTTAGTATTTCCTTTTTTTTGTTGTGTTAATCTTTTACTATCAGGAATTTTATATAAAACCAATTATTTTCGAAATTTTAAATATTGTGAACATTTTCTTGTTGTTGTTTTTTTTTGTTATTTTAATTCTCTTTTGTACCTCATTAGGTTTTTATTACTGTCTGGAAGATTGTTATAATTAATTTAAATATTATTTTAAGAAAGTGTATTAAATTCGTTTAAACCACTTTACGAAAATACAGAATTTATTGTAAAAAATCAGAACATCATTTTTACTTAATTAATATATTGCAGTAATTGTAAATATAGTTTTATTTATCTAGTTCACCATAATTGTTTGTTGTTTTTCGCGTGGCTCTGCTGGTGCCTACAAGACCTAGGGGTTTCCGGCTTGTACCGTCTTAAGTCGGTGGCGCGGCTCACTTTTAGATTTTTTTCTTCTACCCTCTACGGCTGAGCTCGGGCATAATTTGCCAGTAGAGAGACCACTAGCAGAGTACTCTTTAGAGAACCAAAAAAAGACGTGGCACATTCCATAACCAATATTCAGCACAAACAATATCATCCTCTCTGTTTTAGCAAAAAAATTTATAGCTGTTAATTTTGACTATATTTGTTATAATTTTATTATTGAACTGTGTACTTTGATTTATTGTAGGAGTAAAGTATCCAATATATTTTAGCTATAATTTCATTTATCTAGTTCACCATAATCTCGGTTGTTTATCGTGTGGCTCTGCTAGTGCCTATAAGACCTAGGGGTTTCCGGCTTGAACCGTCTAAGTCGGTGGCGCGGCTCACTTTTATATTTTTTTTTCTTCTACCCTCTACGGCTGAGCTCGGGCATAATTTGCCAGTAGAGAGACCGCTGGCAGAGTACTCTATAGAGAACGAAAAAGACGTGGCATTAGTTATAACTTCTTCATTTATTTTTCTGGTAGTCCAGGCTATACGGAGCATTCGTCTTTACATTCACATTTCGGAGTTCTTCCTACTTCATCGTCCATGTCTCGCCACCGTATAAGAGGAGGAACTATATATAACTCTTTACTGTTCTTAGCCTAACCTCTAGCGATTGACCTAGATTACATAGTATGTTTCGCACTTTTAGGAAACCTGCCCTGGCTATTTTTATCCTTCTTTTAATCTTCTTCGCGTGGTTAAGTTGGAGGTTTATTTCTCTGCCCAGGTATAAGTAACTATGGACATTTTGGAGGGTGATGCCGTTGATTGTGATATTGTGTTCTTATGTATCAAGATTGAAAACCATGATTTTAGTTTGTGACGCATTCACCTCCAAACCCATTCTCAGGCTTTCGTTCCGTTAGCGTTCACTTCTAATGATTGTTTGATTATATATTCCGCATATACATTATGGTCTTACTAACATACATACATAAAGTCACGCCTTTTTCCCATGGGGATAGGCAGAGACCACTTCCTTCCACTTGCTACGGTTCCTACACACATCTTTTGCTTCCACTACTTTCATCAGTGCTCTCATACATGCTCGTCGGTTGTTGGTACTAACATTTAAAATACTAAAAAAAATTACTTATTATGCAGACGCATCACAGAAAAGCTTTGTAACTAGAAGCTGTGAATATATTATCGGTTTTAGAATCTGAGGACGAATCATCATCAGTTGCAAGAATTTGTTTTCACTTGAAAACGGTTTTTTGTTCGAACAATCGCAGGAATTCCTTTACCCTTTGCACGTACCGACCCTGCGTGTAACAACACCGATAGAAGAACCAGTATTTCTATTATTGAAGGCGATAATTAGCTAGGAGTGGCGAGAGAGTGTACAAGGTGTTCAAATATTACACGACCATCTGTTTATTAATTCATTTATTTCAGCGTAGGCGTCCAGGTGAATTCTAGCATTCGAAGCATACACATTCTTGTTTTATTTATTTATTTATTTATTTTTAATTCGAAAATGTTTTTAAAACGGACGTTCGTCGCACGAAATTATAATTGTAAATTTTGACGGCCCTTTTAAATGGACTGCCCGGGTATGAGTCAAATAAAAAACCTCGTGGACACAAGATTAAGTTTCACTGATAGCAGTAGCTTTATTATTTATTTATTCTTGGAAGTGCTTTTTTCGTAACGGAGTGGTTAACATTTCAGTTAATAAATTTCTAAAACAGTAAATTAAAGAGGCAACGTTTAGTCACAAAGTTTTTACATCAAATAGTGCAAAACTAGACGTTTTAAATTGTGACTATTTATGAGTTCAGTGAAACTACTGTTAACGGACATTTCTGCACAACGGAAACCTCTCCGGAACGAACAATTTTTAATGTACCGAACATTTCATATGTGTGTAAATAGGCTTTATAATTCTTGTAATTTTATTTAGCTGCCGACAACGGACAATAGAGGCGAATGAAAATGGGGCTCGGTAAACCCAAATAACTTATTGCAGCCATAAAACTAATTATACTAGGATAGTTCACGATTTGTTGTCCCTAACATAGAAGCAAACACATGAGAAGAATGAAACTAATTTATTTTTCAACATAGTCACCTGCAACGTTTATACTCTTGGTATATCGGTGTCCAAACCCTTTTGAAAAACATTCAGAACTTTAAGTCTTCAGCCATTTATCTATAGCCGACTCACTTCGTTATCATCAGCAAAGCGGATTCCACGAAGATGTTCTTTTAATTTTGGGAATAAATGGTAAATATTTCCATATGTGTATTTTAGGGTGTATCAAAAAAACTTTTAAATCGGATTGGACATTTGAAGGTTTTAGAAAATATTTTCCTAGAATCCATGTCTAAGCCGACAAATATTATGCCAGAAGGTACGACTTCGAAATGCAGTTTGAAGTGGTCATAAACAACTACCAAGTTTGCACAGATTACGGACCTCAACTGGGAAGGGATGCTTTAGTGTGGTACACTGATGGATCCAAGATGGATGAAAGGGTTGGAGTGGGCGTTACAGGGCCGAATTTTAGGCTCTCAAAACCCCTTGGTAACACCCCAAGCATCTTTCAAGCAGAATTACATGCCAAAGAGATATGTACCCAAAAGTGCATCGAAAGAAACACCCGAAGGGCAGAAATCTATAATTTATCAGTTAGCCAAGCAGCACTAAAAGCTCTGAAGTCATACACTTGAGAGGCTAAGCTGACTTGGGACTGTAAGCAGTCCCTGAGACAACTGGCAGCGAACAATCAGGTTACTCTGATGTGGGTTCCAGGTCACAAGGCAACTAAGAAGCAGATTGCCTTGCCAAAGAAGGGGCAAATACACAATTTTTCGTCCCAGAACCCTTTTTGTGGACTTTTCAAAGCCCACTTGAAAGAAGAGGTTCGACGCTGGGAAACAGACAAAATGAAATCTCATTGTCATAAAGTGCCAAGACAAATACAAGTGAAAAGGCTAAAAAGCCTTTCGCTAAGGAAAGCTAAACGAGAAAGACTTGAAACTGGTGACGGGGCTCCTCACGTCGCTGAAACTACAGAACATTTGCTTTGTGAATGTGAATGCCCGCTTTTCTGCAAGAGGCTTAAATTTCTAGAAGGGGCCTTCCTAAAACCGTTCGATGTCAGAAACTTAGCCCCCAGGAAACTGATAAACTTTGCTTAAAGTCTCGGGCCTCGAATAGATTAAGGGTTATGCACAAAAGATCTGATAGGTCGAGGTGTTTGAGAGGATGCATAGCCTTCACGACCCCCCCTACAATCTACAATAATAAATTGTAAAGTCGAGTAAGCAAAAAATCATATAAAATCTTTTTTGTAGATCGTTTAAGTCCTTACAAGTATATGTATTCAATTTTACTGGCCGATAATTCGTTTGAGCGCAACAAAATTCTAATTAAAAAAAACAATTTTTCCCGTGTTATTCAAATCAGAAATCAAGAATCACGATGAGTGACCTCTAAATATTAATATTAAGAGCTCAAACTTTATCAGAGTTTTTTTTTCGTCATCGTGGACGATATTTTCATGGTAACTAAAGATAGGATTAATGCTGCGGAGATGAGTAGTTTGAAAAGTATAGCCGGAGTGACTCGGTTGAATAAAGTAAAAAATAGTGAGATAAGATAACGCTGTGGTGTAAAAAAAGATGTGGTTACAAAGATAAATAAAGGAATGCATAGATGGTTTGGACTCATAAAAAGGATTGATGAAGGAAGATTGACGAAACAAATTTATAAGGCGAGTGTGAATGGACGGAAGTCGGTAGAGGTCGACCTCGGCGAAGATATCTCGATCAGATCAACATTGTTTTAAAGAAAGGCCAGGTCAAGAGTACCAACAACCGACGAGCATGCATGAGAGCCCTGATGAAAGTAGAGGAAGCAAAAGATGTGTGTAAGAACCGTAGCAAGGGGAAGAAAGTGGACTCTGCCTACCACTACGGGAAAAAGGCGTGACTATATGTATGTATGTATGTTTTAATCTTAAATTGTTTTATTCAAAATTATAAAAATTCTGTATGTATGTACGTAAGTAAAGAAAAA
The DNA here is from genome assembly GCA_950111635.1 of Agelastica alni. Classification (NCBI taxonomy): domain Eukaryota; kingdom Metazoa; phylum Arthropoda; class Insecta; order Coleoptera; family Chrysomelidae; genus Agelastica; species Agelastica alni. Next base: position 21,738,389 of record OX467717.1, on the reverse strand, counting down.
AAATTAAAAAGTTTTTTTTGACCCACCCTAGTGTATTTACGATTTCAAAATATTGGTGTAAAGTAAATTAATAAGTTTTCTTTGACAATAAGAGATTTAATTAATATCTAGTAATGATTTGCTCACGAACATAGGAAGTATTAGTATTTTACGGACGATAATAATATAAACAAATGAACTGTACATATTTAAAGTCCGTTATCTAAAGAGGAGAGTCCACCAGCTGCATCATGGGTCTTAAAAAACCCAATACCCTCATTTATGTACGTCTCGCGATGCCGACGAATGTGTGTAATTCATGATATTCAAATTAAATGTATCTGGCATAATCACACTTTTTAAGATCTATTACGACATACTGTGAACACTGATGCGTAGGTAGGTGCGTACCCGGTTCTTAAGGTAGCAGCTTTCTCATGGGATTCTAACGCTTGGGACACACTGATTTGAATATTATCGTTGCAGATATTCACCGGTGGTGGTTGGAAATTTGTGGGTATTTTTATTTATATTGACCCTTTTTCGTATAATCAAAAACTGGTTGAATACTTTCGGCTCTCACAGTAAATTATTTTTACGACGTAAGCTATTTGATCAAAACGGACGTATTTGAGGGTACTAAAATTGGTAATTGCTTTTTTACAAATTAAAAAATTATCTTCGGTTTTATAAATCGTATATTTATATTCTACTATCGTTTACCGCCACTTGATCTACAAGAAATCTAGTCTATAATTGTAAAAAAGTGATTTTTTTTATATTGTTAAGAGTTAGTTGATCATTCCTTAATTAAGGCTTCTGTTCTGTACAGGTTTTGTACCCATGGACCATAGTTATTTTTTATGTAGTTTCTTTATTGTGTTTGTGTTCCCAAATCGGTGATTTTGAGTCAGAAACACTTAAAACACCAAATCGTTATATTTTTTTTGTTAATACGCGAGTTAAAAAATAAGGCAAAAATCTCTTAACTGTGCTCGTGATTTAAATTGTCACTTAAAAAACTCGGACTTCTTTTTTTTAGCAACCTACAATCATTAACTTATTTTTAAATTGGCCTTTATACCGTGTCATTAATAATATTTTCTATTGGATAGGTCGAAGGGAGTGAGAAATATGTTCTCCACAATTTATTGACACATAGTTTTATAGTGTCTTATATCTTTTAATATTAACAATTATCCAATCAAAGACCATTCTTTTTCTTAAATTGGCCTTTATACCGTGTCATTAATAATATTTTCTATTGGATAGGTCGAAGGGAGTGAGAAATATGTTCTCCACAATTTATTGACACATAGTTTTATAAAAGTGTCTTATATCTTTCAATATAAAAATACTACCTCGCAACTGGAAAAAATCAAAAACCAAGATGGTAGTATGGTAAAAGGAGAGGAATGCGTTTTAAAGATATAAAAGGAATACTTCGAAAGTTTATTTGAAAAAGAGGATACACAAGTACAGGCCCCATTGGGAGACATGAGTGAAAGTTGCAATGAAAGTAAAATTAGTACGACAGAAACTGTGGAAGCGTTGAACAGTATGAAATTGGGCAAAGCTGCTGGGTACGACAGGATAACAGTTGAAATGCTGAAGGCTGGACAAAACGTGGTAGCTTGTCTACTGGATCGCCTTTTTAACCTTTGTTGGAGAAGTGGTAGTGTACCAGACGACTGGTGCAAGGCCGTTATCGTGCCGCTTTACAAGGGAAAAGGTTCGCAGCAGGACTGTAAGAACTACCAAGTATGATTTTACTCAGCATAGTCGGCAAACTGTATGCAAAGATATTGATTAAAAGAGTGACAAATGAAACTGAGAAGATGATATCGGATGTGCAAGCAGGATTTAAAAGAGTAAGGAGATCAGTATGGATCAGGTCTTTTCATTACGAGGTATAGTCTTAGCTAGAAGTCAGAAGGTCTACTGCGCTTTTATAGACTTGGAAAAGGCCTATGACAGAGTGGTGAGGAGTGAATTGTGGTCGACATTGTCTATGTATGAAGTGAGCGGTAGTTTAATACGAGCACTGAAATCACTTTACGAGAATTCCACTGCTTGTGTCAGGATAAACGAAGCTTACACGGACTGGTTTAACATCGAAAAAGGTGTAATACAGGGATGTGTGGCTTCGCCATGGCTGTCTTACTTATACATAGACGATCGTTTAAAATATTTGAAAAAGAATTCGTATGGAATATGGATTAAAAATGATTGATTTGATCGTCAAATGCCTTCTTTACGCCGATGAACAAGTCATATTAGCGTCATCTGAAGAGGAGTTGCATGCGATGGTTAATGTTATGCATAATGCCTTGAAAATCAAAGGGATGAAAATAAATGTAAGCAAAACGAAAGTAATGGTATTTGAAAGAGGAGAAAACATGACAAACTGTGAAGTTCTGATTAGGGGAGAAAGACTGGAACAAGTAAATGAGTTTGTATACTTGGGTTAAAAATTTACGAGAGATGGAAAGTATGACAGTGACATTGAGCGAAGGGTGTTGGCAGGAAAACAAATGAATGGGTCACTGCATAGCTTTATAAGTAGTCTGAGAAGTATAGCCGGAATGACTCGGTTGGATAAAGTAAAGAATAAAGAGATAAGGGAACGCTGTGGTGTAAAGAAGATGTGGTTACAAAGATAGATAAAGGAATGCTTAGATGGTTTGGACACGTAGAAAGGATGGATAAAGAAAGATTGACGAAACAAATTTATAAGGCGAGTGTGACTGGACAAGTCGGTTGAGGTCGACCTCGGTGAACATATCTCGATCAGATCAACATTGTTTTAAAGAAAGGCCAGGTCAAGAGTACCAACAACCAACGAGCATGAATTAGAGCACTGATGAAAGTAGAGGAAGCAAAAGATGTGTGCAAGAACCGTAGTGGAAGTGGAAGGAAGTGGTCTCTGCCTACCCCTACAGGAAAAAGGCGTGACTATATGTATGTATGTATGTATGTTTTAATCTTAAATTGTTTTATTTAAAATTATAAAAATCCTGTATCCTCTGATGTTTCTACTTAGGCGTCTCCTTTGTAGATTAATTAATGTAAAAAAATATATCACAATTAAAAAATATGCAATGCCAGTTTTAAATTGTGCCCAATTCTTTACAGAAATGTTTTAAGGATGAAACATCCATTCCACATTTTTTTTATTTTGCATTAGCAACTCCGAATCAAACGGATGATTATAATTTAAATTGTAGTAGAACGTAGTGAGGCATTTTATTGTTTGAAACCACAAAAACAACACGAGAGGCATTTTACAAAGTACGTTACAGCTTCAATCGCCGTAATGAGCAATGAGTCGCGATGATATCATTGTCCTCCTACTCTTGAACGCGACAAGCATTAATTTCGCGAAATGATGTGAGTCATCTCAATTACTTTATTTACGTTTGGTGTGTAGAAAACATCATCCTGTCGACTCGATTGCCGCAAAACCAAATCGTATTCGAAACGACGTTGTTTTATTATATTTTACGAGCCATAATAATTACAAAGTTGGAAATCTTATTCTTTTTATTCGTTAAGTAGATTACGCAGCCATACGTTGGCAGAGCCAACTAAAGGCCTTCTATAAAATAGAGAAGATAACGAAGAAGTTCTATACTACAAAAAGGAGTGAACTACACTTGGTTATAAGTTGGAAATAGGTAATATAAAATTTGTCGTGCGAGCGTGTTTGTGTGTCTGAAATATTGGAACTGGAGCGATGTAAAAAAAGAGTCCCCATTGAAATTAATTCAATTTTCGCTTTCGACAACAGGTGACGTCCGAGTGTAGCATTAAAAGGTATGGCTCATTATATACACCAGCACGTTCAAGTAATGATTACTCGTGTGACTGACACCTACTTTTGTTGGCCAGAAAAGGATGGCTTTATTGTTAAAAGATACGCAACGTATAATTTGAGAAGAGGCTTAGAATATAGATATACAATAAATGGAGAAAGTTAGGACTGAGGTCGGTGTCTACAATTAATGTGGGACGTTAAGCATTGCATGCATTTACCTTTGACGATGTGACACCGCCTTAAAATACTTTTTTGTCTCATTAGTTAATGCCTTGCGCGGATAAAACGTGCAATCAAATTTTTCCTCTTGTTTTTAAAATGCATTTGACAAGAGAAATACGATGAGTACATTTTTTTATTCGATTACATATGACACGCAGGAATAAATTCGTAAATTTACATCACTTAATTAGAGTTATAAAGTGTGTAGGAGGTGTACCAGCTGTATCTCGGTAACTATTTGCCGCATGGGTTTGGGATAAAATATTTATGATGAAATTGGCCAAGAGAAATTTCTAGAAATTATTGAATTTTTTAGACATGATAAGTTTAAGTTCAGGGTAATGGTTTATTCAACCATTGGAGTATTGAATTTGATATGTTAAATAGATTAAAAGTATAGTACATAAAAATGAGTAAGTAAATAAAAGAATATGTTTTACTGTGATCCTTGCTCCTATGGTAATGGTATCTCAGAAGGCGAGGGATTTTCCGTAAAATTTTTTTTTTGCGATTTTCCCTTAGGCCAGCCTTTTATATTTTTCTTTCCTGTATTGGACTGGTGGCTGGATTGTGATTCCTCATTCGGGGAATATATTCGGAAACGTTTAGGTTTTTGTGATAAAGATTGATTATCAGAATTTAAGAAAGATATCTGTGAGGGATGAGCTTGGGGGAAATTGAGATTTTTCTGTAGGGCACTTACTAAAAGTGGAACTAGTTCTCCGATTAGCACTTGCCTATTTATCGTTGGAGAGTTTGTCGTTTAACTGGGAATCTCTAATATGAAAGTAGAGTAGAGCAAACGAGAAGAAAAATGGTGAAAACTGCGAGTTGAAACCTCTAACTTCAATAATCAATCATCAATCAATCAATCAATAATCGTAATAAGAAATATCCTGTATCTATGAAATTATAATTTCAATAATTTATTTATTTTGGTTTTACAATAAACAAACCCCAAACTGCTGTAATATCTCACAATAGTGAAGAATACTAGCTCTCCAGATCTGACTTGTTTAGATTTTTATTTATAGGGGGGATTGAAAGATATGGCTTTTTATACCCGACCAACAACTAGTGATGATATAATTAATAGGATCACAACTGCCGTCGAAAAAAGCATACCAATGGCCGAAGTGGAAGCTGCAGTTTTATCCGAAAATGATGGCAGACAATTTGAGCATCTAGGAAGGCACTAATGCTACTAGTGCGCCCAAAAAACACAAAGTGCCACGTTTTCCAAGAAAGTGAATTCCTCAAAACATCCCATCACAATGTCCGAAATTACCCTTGAACCAAGTCCCTCCATCTCGATTTTGGGAGTCACGGTGTCCAATAATATGTCTTGGCATGACCATGTTACTAACATCGCAAAGTCGGAAAGCCAGAGGCTAGGTTTTCTGTGGAAAGCCAGAAAGTTTTTTACTCCTGATAAACTGTTGACGACGTACAAGGCTCAAATCCGACCTCTACTGGAGTATTGCTCGCACATTTGGGTTTCAGCACCAAGGCATTCTCTTCGTCTTCTAGATTTCATTCAGAAAAGAGCCATTCGCTTGATAAACAGCTCACCTCTCACAGATATCCTTCACCCTCTAGAACATAGAAGAAGAGTTGCAGACCAGTCATTGCTCTACAGATATTTCCATGGCAGATGCTCCAGAGAAATAAAAACTCTTGTACCACCATTGGCCACATTCGGCCGAAGAACTCGGCACGCTGATCAGTCTCACACATTTACTCTCAAGCTTGACACTACAAGGACCAATGTTCATCAAGAATCCTTTTTTACAGGGCTGCTACGGAATGGAATAAGCTTCCAAAATTAGTTTTTCCAGAGAACTATGACCTGCAACTTTTTAAAAAGCGTGTTCACAATCATTTCCTTTTTATAATCCCTTCCCCTTCTAATAGTCGCAGTGCGGGCCGTCCGCGACCCACACGATAGGTCTACCCTTTTTGTGACTATTTTCATAAAAAAAAAAAAAAGTTCCTATTTAATTTAAATTTTCTAATATTATTTCTCCGGTTCCTCAAGAGGTATCACCATTTTTCTTCTCGTTTGCTCTACTCTACTCTCATATTAGAGTAAGAAAAATTTATGGTTCCATTTAAAATTCTCGAAAAAAAAAATGGAAAATTGTCCGACTTTTCAAACGGTGTCATCTAGTGGCCACCACGAGATTTAAATCGACTCGATTCGTGATTTAAGTTAGGTGAATTCCGTCACACCAAACTGTAGTAATAAGAGTTATTTCTTAGTGCTATTCATCCTCCCCTCCCTCTTTTATTTAAAGAGCTAGCGCATTTTTTTTAGTCGAAATGATTCGATATCAACTAGAAATTATGAAAAAAGAGTTTTCAATATGTCTTGATACATCAAATTCTCATAAAAACCCGTTTTTAAACTGGCAAATGCAATTACCCCCTTTAGCGGCCGTCCTGGAAACTTGAAATTTCAAGAGGCTGTAATATAAATATAAATAATTTAGGTCATCTGCATAAGTCGATTAGAAGTATACCGTTGCTAAAAAATAACCTATTAACATAATTTTTTAAAAAGTCCACCCTGTATATATTTTCGTTTTTTCATAATCTATTAAATTAAAAATACAACCGGTAATACCGCATAACTCTACTTTTAATAGCTCCAAAGTTACGGTGGTTCAAAACTAAAATTATAAAAAAATTGTATGTCAAAAAAGTAGTAGGTTTTTCTACCATTAATTGGTTTTAAATGTCATGAATTATTTCTCATTGTCATTAGTGAAAGGTGTTTATTGTAATTAGATACTTTTAAAATTTAAGTTTGTTTACCGAACAGGAAAGAATAATGATTCTTATGATGAGAGGTTACGGTGATCCTAAAAGAACTTATGATGAGGTAGTTTACTTATTTAATGATACGTATACAAATCGCAACGAAATTACCAAAAATGCAGTTTGAAAGATTGTGAAACTTGTTAAAGAAGTAGGTTCAACTAAAAATTGACCTAAAATTGGCCGACCAAAGACCGTAACTAATAATAAAAAAATCCTTGGACGTTATGCAAATTTTGTAAAAAATCCTTTTACATCCATTCGGAAAACTGCATTAGAACATGATGTTAGTGTGAGATCCGCCTGTAACATTATTAAGAAGAATAAGTTTCATCCTAATAAAGAAACGCAAGAATTATTTCAAGATGTTTATGACCGCAGAATGAAATTTTGTAAAAGTATATTGCAAAGGTAGATGCAGACTCTTATTTAACAAGTAAGATATTCTTTTTCGATGAAGCCGCGTTTATGTTAAATGGTACAGTAGATCGCCACAACTGTAGATATTGGAGAGATGCTAATCCTAGATGGATGCGGCATCATAAAACACAAAGGCCTTTAAAAGTTAATGTTCATGCAGATATTATCGGCGCCACTGTTTTTGACCATTTTTTGTAGAAGAAAATTTGAACGGACCAAAGTATTTAGATTTGTTAAGAAATCAAATAGTTCCTGCAATAAGAAATGCAGTCGGTAACAATTTTAATGATATTTGGTTTTAGCAGGTTGGTGCATCACCACAATGCTGTTCGAAATTACTTAAATGAAGTTTTCCAAGACGGGTGGATTGGAAGAAGGGGCACATTTGAATGGCCAGCCAGATCTCCCGATTTATCGCCTTTGGACTATTTTCTCTTGGGATATCTGTAAAACATTGTCTACAAGACAAAACCTGATAATCGGGATGAACTGAGAAATAAAATACTGATAAAAGCCTGTCAGCTTTTTATAATACACTTGGATACTGTCAAATAGAAAAATAAAGACAATTTAAACATTTAATTAAATGAAATTATTAAGTTATTTATTCATGTTAATTATTTTGGTAATAAAAACGTTTTCGTAAATTATTTTTATCAATAACTGTATAATAAATAAGGTTAGAATTATGCGGTCTTGACAGTTATATTTGTATTTTAATAGATTATAAAAAACTGTGAAAGTTATTTTTAAGTAACGGTTTTAGAAAGGGGAAGGACGCATGACAAACTGCTGATTGATGGAGAAATAGACTTCTTCTTCGTCCTTTTATGTACGCAAATTGCTTGTTTTTTTTTGCATCCCCTGCCGTTCAATTGTTGGAGAGGTTGTCGCTCCATCTCTTGCGGAGTCTGCCAACGATTCGGTGCCCTAAGGGCGACTTGTCTCTAGTTATTTTAACCATTTTGTCGTCATTTATCCGATCTAAGTGTTCGTTTCACTCTCTCTTTCTTCCCAGTATCCTTTCATTTACGTTGTCTATTTTACATGTTCTTCTAATGTCCTCGCGTTTCTCCCTGTCAAAAAGTGTCTTTTTATCGATCCTGCGCACTATTTCTTTTTCGGTGGTTTCTAATATTCTCTTTGTGTTAAATGTACCCGGTCTAGTTTCCGCTGTGTATGTTAATATAGTTCGGATGACCGCCTTGTAGATTCGGGATTTGGTCTCGATTCCGATATATTTGTTTCGGAGGATTTTATCGTTCAGGTAAGCTAAGGTTCGTGCTGCTTTTGCCGCTTGGTTTATTACCTCCGCCTCGATGTCTCCGTATCCTAATATTTCTATGCCTAGGTATTTAAATTTTATCTCCTGTTGTATAATTTTATTATCCCCAACTAGTTTGCTTCTTCAATTTTAGACTTTTTGCCTTTGTGCCGAATTTGAATAGTAATCTCTGTAGGACATCTTCGTTTTCTGCAATCAGAACAGCATCATCGACATGGCATAGGATTTTGACGTCTTTGTTTTCCATTTTATACCCTTTCAGGTTACGAGTGCTTTTTATTATTTCGTCCATAACGATGCTAAAGGGGCTAAGCGAATCTCTTTGTCAAATAATACTATTTACAGGAATTTGTTCGGTAGTTGTGCCATTCATTTTAGCTTGTATTTTGTTTTTCTGGTAAATATTTTCGATGGTTTTTATAATGTTATATGTTCATTGCGCAATGTGATGAATTCAATTATTTTACTTGTTATAATCTTTGTTACTAGCTTTAAAGTTGTATTTAGAAGGTTTATGCCTCGGTAGTTTGCGGGTATCTTTTTGTCTCCTTTTTTGAACAGTAAGATTTCGTCCGGAGAAATATTAAAAAAAGTAAATGAGTTTGTATACTTGAGTATACGGAAAGAAATAAGACAGGCTAAAGAACAATGGTTCTCTCAGGAATGTAAAGAAATAGAACAACTACAGGAAAAGCATGATACATTCGCTGTCCATAAGAAAGTAAAAACTCTAAGGAAGTAATCATCGCTCAAATATCAACAACTTACTAGACGAAACGGGAAACCTTATCACCACCACTGAGGACAAATTGAAAACAAGGAAAAAATACATAGAAACCCTATTTAATGACAACAGAACACTACACGATATTACCTCACAAACAATATTGACCACAGGTCCATCGATAACAAACACCGAAGTAGAAAAAGCAATGTCACGAACAAAAAATGGAAAAGCATGTGGCCCCGATGGGATTCCAGCTGAAATCTTGAAACTGTTTACCGGTCATAACTTAAACAACTTAGTTGACTTATTCAACGATATATATCGATCTGGAATGATACCCGAGGAATGGCTTCAATCGACCTTTATAACGTTACCTAAAAAAAGCAAGAAATGTGAAGACTACCGTATGATTAGTTTAATGTCTCATACACTCAAATTGTTTTTAAAGGTGCTACATGAACGAATATATCGGAAACTTGAAACACGTATAGGAAGTACACAGTTCGGATTCAGAAATGGACTCGGCACCAGAGACGCTCTTTTTGCCATACAGGTATTAATACAACGGGCCAGAGACGTTAACTGTGAGGTAAACGCTTGCTTCATAGATTTTGAAAAAGCCTTCGACCGGGTACAGCATGAAAAACTTATTAACATCCTAAGAAAAACTGGATTAGATGATGGAGACATACGAATAATAGAAAACCTCTACTGGAATCAAAAAGCCTCGATAAGAGTGGGAGATCAAGCTACCGAAGCTGTGGAAATTAGACGTGGGGTTAGACAGGGTTGTATATTGTCTCCGCTGTTATTCAATATATATTCGGAAGAACTATTTGCTGAAGCATTGGAAAACATTTCTGAAGGCATTTCTATAAATGGTTTTAAGATCAACAATATACGTTACGCGGATGACACTGTTATTTTAGCCGATACATTCGATGGCTTGCAGCATATCATGAATGAATTGATGGTTCATTTAAATGAGTATGGTTTACAGCTCAATACTGCAAAGACTAAATATATGACAATAAGTAAAGGTCGCCCCACAATGAATCAACTACTAGTGAATAATACTATTATAGGAAAAGTTGACCATATTTCCTATCTGGGCTGCCTGATAAACGAAGAATGGGACCACTCAAGAGAAATCCGCCAACGTATAGAAAAAGCGAGAGCCACCTTCCTAAGAATGAGAAGTGTGTTCTGTAATAACAACTTGAGCTTGAAACTCAGGAAAAGGCTTCTCAACTCTTATGTGTTCTCGGTTTTGCTGTATGGTGTGAGGCGTGGACAGTGACAGAGGCCACAAGCAAACGAATCGAGGCATTTGAGATGTGGGCGTACCGTCGGATTTTGAAAATTAGCTGGGTAGATCATGTATGCAACGCAGAGGTTCTGAGAAGAATTAAGATACGGACCCCTGAAATACTTAGAACCGTTAAAATACGGAAGCTCTCTTACCTTGGACACATAATGCGGAACGAAAAATATAACATATTACAACTAATAATCCAAGGCAAGATAGAAGGAAAAAGAGGACCTGGCAGAAGGCGCACATCTTGGCTCAAGAATCTGAGACAATGGTTTGGCAAAACATCGACTGAACTTTTTCGGGCAGCAGTGAACAGAGTAACTATAGTAATGATGATTGCCAACGTTCGCTGAGCGGACAAGGCACCAAGAAGAAGAAGATACTTGAGTACAAAGTTTACGAGAGACGGAAAGTATGACGGTACATTGAGAGAAGGGTGTTGGCAGTAAAAACATGAATTGGGCGCTGCATAACTTTATAAGCAGCCAGAATGTGTCAAAAAGAGCACGTTCATATAGAAAATTGCTGGCCCCTACACTTACGTATTGTAGTAAATGTTGGGTTTGGCAGAAAAAGCATGAAGTAAGATCAATGCTACGAAAATAAGTATTCTGACAAGTATAGCTGGAGCGACTCTGATGCATAAAGTGATGAATAGTGTAATGAGTGAACGTTGTGGTGTGAAATAAGATTTAGTTACAAAGTAAGATAACGAAATGCTTCGATGGTTTGGTGGCCCTAGGCGAACGTATCTTAACCAAAACGAAATTTAAAAAAAAATTGGCTATATCAAAAGTACCAGCAACTGACAAGCATGTATCAAAGTGCTAATAAAAGTAGAAGGAGCAAAAGACGTGAGTAAGAACGTAGCAAGTGGAAATAAGTGGTATTTGCCTATTACTACAGAAAATTATTCTTGCCTATTTTATTATAAAATATTTAAAGTAAAATTGTAAGAAAATAAAGAGTTTAGTTATTACCATAGTTTTGTTAACGTTTAACAATGGGAATTTATCTGGCTCACCTCAGTCTATAGAGCTTTGCGCATTGCCTACGGGAAAATGCTCATGTGTACAATGTACATCCCCATTTTGTGTGAGTACCTTCTCAATGGACTGTTGACCAGTGACGTGTCCTGCAACTGTTCCGACCCAGTTCCTACCCAAGTTTAGTCTTGTTTTTTAAGGATTTATTAACGTTACCAAACTATTTTGCATTAATAAAAGAAATTCTTAAAACAACAAAAATAGGTATAATTATATTTTATTTTTAATAAACATTGAAGGGACGTTGCAAATATTTATCATATGCAGCCTTCACCTCTTTGTATTGTCGAGGTAATATTCCAGTACTAAAGGTGCTGTCTATGTTTAAATATTGCAAAGATGAAGCATCTGTCGTTGGCCAAATTATGTTTTGAAGATGTTCGTCTTTCTGGGGAGTGGGATTCCTAAAATAATTATTTTTAGTTGATAATTAATATTTTTCGCAATTACAGTATTTTCGCGTATAAGCTGCAGCAATCGTGCTAATTATTATTTTATATATTAAGTACCCAACGACAATTTATAAATGTAATACATTTCATGACAAATATAACTTACTGTTCTTTTATGAAATTGGTCCAGAGTTTTAACAACGATTCGCGGATGTTTTCATTGGGCTTAGGGAATGGGGATGGCGTATCGGGACTATTCCAAAAATATGGTACGTCTACTCCGTGTCCAGTTTGTCCGGTACCTAAATTTAAGAGTCGATACAAAAATCATGGCAATACACAATTTAATTAATCTTACCTGGAATTTTTGTATCGCTATTATCGCTGTAGGAAAATTGATATAAATATACTGGAACGTAATGGGAAGTAGCTTCAGCTTGACGTAATGTTGAACGAATGAAACTGGCGTCGCTGCAATACTAAAAAAAATATGGTGTAATAAAAACAAGAAATACGTTGAACACGTTTTCAATTCAAAATAAAATATATTTTAGCTCAACTCTCAGTATGATCAAAATCGGTGCCGGAATCGATTGGTAATTCGGTTTAATTATTTTTGAAGTGATAACTTCTTATGGCACGCTGTGAACTTTTTTTGTAATGAGTAAAAAATGTTAAACTCGCGTCAGGACACGTGGCCTGATCGAAAATTCGTAAGACGGATGTATTTCACTGGAGCAATATAAAATGCGACTTTTCTTGACTGGTAAATTGGCAACCTTATTCAACAAACTGACAAATTCAAGTACATTTTTTATGTCATTTTGACAAATTAATTTAGTAGCTAAATTCAAAATTTAAGTACTTTTCATTAGTTTATTGATTAAGTTCTGCTTTTGCTGCATTAAAATGGTCCAAGGAGAGGTGTCGTTTTTAGCAGATGTTATGGACACCATAGCGTGTCTTAATGACTCTAATGGTTCTCCCCCCGACAAAATTTTAGATCAAATAATTTATCAGTGCAAGAAGCCGTTAAAAAATGCATCAATTTGTGTTAAAAAAGCATTAAAAACTGGACTGAAAGCTGGTTTGATCAAAGAGAACGGGGGAAGGTTTAAATTGGATTTTGGTTTGCCGATAACGGAGGCTCGAAGACGAAGAAAAAATAGAAGCAGAAGCCGTAGACGACGTAGCCAAAAGCGACAGAACCGAAAACGAGGTAGCCGAAAAAGAAAAAGTCGAGGTAGGAAGAAAAGCGCCATATTGAAAGAAGATCAAGCAAAAAGCGGAAGAAAGAAATCGAAAACATTCAAATCTGGTACTGATGTTTAATATATGATTTATAATAAAGCGTTAATAAAAATAATGCATTATTCATAAACTATGGAAATCTGGAGACAATATTTTTCAGATTAAAAATAATATTTTTTGAAGTGAAAACTTCTTTAGCGGCTTTTTTTGTAATGGGTAAAAAATGTTAAACTCGCGTCAGGACACGTGACCTGATCGAAAATTCGTAAGACGGATGGAGAGTAGACAGCTGGCGTGGCGTAGGAGAGGGAGTATCCTCCTCTCTTTCTACGGCGCGGCGAAAATGTATGCCTGCGCCGGCTGTTTCGTTTAGGCGGCGCAGGGCCCACAACGTTAATACTTAAGTTTTCACTTCTGCCGGCACTCCCAGAGTGCAACCCGTAAAAATTTTTTCTTTAACTATAAACACACAACTGCTTTTTTAAACTGTGATTGAGCAATGAAATACACTGTATAAATTATATTTCATTTATTTATTTTGTAAAACAATACAGTCATTGTATTATTGTTGATCATTAAATCACGTCCCCTTTGGAAAACAACGAAAATTTAAGACATCTTTGTCAATACAGTTCACCAAAATTTGTTAAAAGTTTGATAAACAGTGAAAGTGACAAACGAATTCCTCTAGACATAATTCTTTGGAAGTAACGGAATGGAAAGAGAGATTGGTAAAAGAATTAGGTCACCGCCCCAACTTCATAATGAATATTATGATTAAGTAAATTTTAAAAAATAATCTGCTTCACAAAAGTTAAGAAAGTTTATATAAATTCGGAATTTGTGTTTTAACAAATTACCATTTTTGGTCACCAAGTATTTTATAAATTGAATGTTTTTTCTTTTATGTAAGCGATTGTTTGCCCTTTTGCAGTTTTAAACAACAATTTGAGGTTGTGTACCAAATTAATTTTAATAGAAATTAAAGTACAGACGTTCATAACGAGTATGCTTTCCTCTAATAATGATTACAGCCAAACAACGCCTCTGCTTACTTTTGATAAGGTCGTTGAAGTAGCCTTGATTGATTTGGCTGCAAAGTTAGGGTAAAGCTGTCTAAGTTCTTGGAGTGTCTGTGGGGGTGGTTAATGAAAATTCAAGGCTCTTTGTAGCTGGTTCCAAGCATGCTCAAAGAGATTAAGGTAGAACGATAAAGGGAGGAGTGCCAAATGTGGGACACCATGGAATTTCAAAGCGCGTTTGACTACTCTTGCTCGATGTGGTCGAGCATTATCGTCTGAAAAGAGGAAAGTTGGTCCAATAGCAGCATAAAAATTGTAGATTGTAGATTGTAAAGGGGGTCGTGAAGGCCACGCAGCCTCTCAAGCACCTCGACCTATCAGATCTTTTGTGCCTAACCCTTAAACTATTCGAGGCCCAGGATTCCGAGACTTTAAACAAAGTTTATCAGTTTCCTGGGGGCTAAGTTCCTGAGATCGGATAGCTTTAGGATGCTCCCTTCCAGAAACTTGAGCCTCTAGCAGAAAAGCGCTGGTAATTCGCAAAGCTAATGTTCTACAGTTTCAGCGAAGTTCTCGCAGTAGCGGCAACTATCACTTTCTGTTTTGCCCATCTTTTTCAGGTGGTACCTTAGAGGGCAGTGTCCAGTGAGAAGTCCCGTCACCAGTTTCAAGTCTTTCTTGTCCAACTCGAGAAGCTGTTTAGCTTTCCTGGCGAAAGCATTACTAGCCTTTTTGCTTTTTTTTGTCCTGGCACTTTATGCCAGTGAGATTTCATTTCATCTGTTTACCAGCGTCAAACGTCTTCTTTAGCAGCATGAAACAAACGTATAACATTTTAATAACTTGTTCCGTGCAGTCATGTTCCCATCAAACACTAACAATTCTGTAAGCCCATTAAAACAACTGCCTTCTCAAACAGCAACTGTACCACCTCTGAACGGATGGGCTTTCTCGCACTGCTCTTCGATTTTTAGGTACTAGAGGAAGAGTCCGTTCACGAACACGCCAACTATTAGAAAACCGTCCACACCTTGACTCATCTGTGAACAATGCGGACCTCCATTCAGCATTCTTAAAAGTCTTCGTGAACGTAAGTTAACCTCGTGTTATCTTTGACGTACTATTTTAATTGAAACCTAAACACCAGAAGCATTTAAAAGACGGTGTTTTATGATCTGACAAGTACTCAGAGGTCCCCTACGGGTACACAAAGTCAGATAACGATCTGTTGCGGGGGGGGGGGGGGTAACCCTTGGTCACCCACTTCTAGGTCTTTTTATCAGGTTTTCAGTTTCTCAACTGACAGAGAAGCTACGAAATTACTTGGAAAACGTCCGAAATTTCTCTTCTTAATCATACCGATAGCTCCATTAGCTTTAGCTTTAGCATTAATAAAACAAAATTCTTAATTTGGAAACAAAAAATCTAGTCAGATAATCAAGTTAACATTTAATATACAATAGACAAAACCTTGGTGAATAGTTAATGATTATAAACATAAATCCAATATTTGTGAACTTCCCCAAAATACTCACCCTTACAAATGCCGTTTTGTTTTGCAAAAATGGAACGCTGGTATACAAGGCTTTGACTTCTTTTCCTGCTGTTGCCTTATTCGATTGTGGTATGTTTAGTTTGTCGCTAATCAAAAGAGCTGGACTTCTGTCGAAAAGTGTTGCAGCCAATGTATAGTCAGCATCGGAAGTTCCTGAAAACCTTAGGTTTAAAAAAGGAACATTTGCCGTAACTTTGGTCTTTTGTAACAATTTACTTTCTCAGAGACTTAGTTCAATAGGTAAAATAACGAAAAAAGACCAATACAAGCATCGTTATTAATGTGGTAATACACTCATTAAAATTAAAAGAAATAAAAGAATCTTTATTTCTTTCCCTTTTCCTATTTTACTGATTCTTTTACAAACTTTTCGCTAAAGAAGTGTTTTACGTGGTCATTGTGCGTTTCAAATGTGTGCTAATGCATGTTTAGGTACCTGATAAATATGTCAAAGATTCTTCAGAATTAAAACCCACGAGCGTTGGGACACGGTTGAAATTTCCATTTTCAAAAGCTTCTCGCATTGGTTGTGTTATGAGAGCACCTTCGATACTTTCATCTTCGACTATCGGTTTCCAAAACTGACCCATAATATATCCGATTCGTTCAGTTGAGACATACTAAAAAAAAGGCATACATATATTATAGCACTAATTAAAGTAGAAGCAAAAGATGTGTGTAAGAACTGTAACAAGTGAAAGAAAGTGGTCCTGCCTACCCCTATACTGGGTGTCCAAAAAGTCTGAAAACACCTTAATAATTTCACAGGTAAACTCAGCATAGTCGGCAAACTATATGCAAAGATATTGATTAAAAGAGTAACGAATGAAACTGAGAAGATGATATGGGATGTGCAAGCAGGATTTAGAAG
The DNA here is from genome assembly GCA_950111635.1 of Agelastica alni. Lineage (NCBI taxonomy): Eukaryota > Metazoa > Arthropoda > Insecta > Coleoptera > Chrysomelidae > Agelastica > Agelastica alni. The sequence continues at coordinate 21,721,667 of OX467717.1, read as the reverse complement.
AGGAAGAAGATCAGTATGGATCAGGTCTTTTCATTACGAGGTATAATCGAACAATTCTTGGCTAGAAGTCAGAAGGTCTATTGCGATTATATAGACTTGGAAAAGGCCTGTGACAGAGTGGTGAGGAGTGAATTGTGGTCTACATTGTCTATGTATGAGGTGAGTGGTAGTTTAATACGAGCACTAAAATCACTTTACGAGGATTCCACTGCTTGTGTCAGGATAAACGGAGCTTGCACGGACTGGTTTAACATCGAAAAAGGTGTGAGACAAGGATGTGTGGCTTCGCCATGGCTGTTTAACTTATACATAGACAATTGTTTAAAAGATCCAAAAAAGTGCGTATGGATTAAAAATGAATGATCTGATCGTCAAATGCCTTCTCTGGAGTTGCGATTAAGGAAGAAAGAGTGGAACAAGTAAATGAATTTGTGTACTTGGGTTCAAAGTTTACTAGAGATGGAAAGTATGACAGGGACATTGAGCGAAGGATGTTGGCAGGAAAATAAATGAATGGGGTACTGTATAGCTTTATGAATAGCCAGAAAGTGTTAAAAAAGGCACGTCTGGCGGTGCATAGGCAGTAGTCTGAGAAGTATAAAAGAACGCTGTGGTGTAAAAGAAGATGTGGTTACAAAGATAGATAAAGGAATGCTTAGATGGTTTGGACACGTAGAAAGGATGGATGAAGGAAGATTGACAAAACAACTTTATAAGGCGAGTGTGAATTGACAAGTAAAAGTCGACCTCGGAGAACATATCTCGATCAGATCAACATTGTTTTGAAGAAAGGCCAGGTCAAGAGTACCAACAACCGACGAGCATGTATAAGAGCACTGATAAAAGTAGAGGAAGCAAAAGATGTGTGTAAGAACCGTAGCAAGTGGAAGGAAGTGGTCTCTGCCTACCCCTATGGAAAAAAAGCGTGACTGTATATATGTAAGTATATATGTATGTAAATTATTTTTAAAAAATGTAAAGGTCATTCTAGAGCGTCAAAAAAGGCACGTCTGGCTGTTCCTACACTTATGTATGGTAGTTAATTTTGGGTTTGTTTGTTTGTTTGTTTGTTTGTAATATTTTTTAATGGGATAGAAAATTGGCTTACCTCTTTTTGTACTCTAAGAACTTCGGATGCAGGCGCGTTCATTAAAATCGTGGTTAATTCTTTATTATTATTTGTATTCATTGAAGAGTTCATCCTTCTGCCCGCTTCAAAAGCAAGAGCTCTGTAATTAATCTGAAAACCGTACGCAGTAACAGCTGAACCACTTTGTTGTATTACTGCTTTTATTAAACCTGAAAAATATATTACAAAATGTCACAACTACTGTTTTTGTTAAAGCAAAAAATTAGACTGGCGCAATTTTTTTGTTCGAAAGATTATTTTATATACTTAGTATAAAAATTATCCACCGCATACTATCGGTATTATTACCTACAAAAAAAAGTTTCGCACAAGAGTTGTGTGGTTGTGTAAGAAATAATAAAAACGTATTCCACTCAAAAACTATTTTTATCGTAAAACGTATTCAAACTATCCCTCGATAACAAAAATGCGTCTATTTATTGTCGTCCCATGATCAAGACTGCCGCCAGCCTCTTTCTTGTCCCTTTCCCCAGATACCTGGCTTCCAGATGTACTTGTGCATCAAAAAGGTCTCGTCGACTACGGAGGCGAATCCAAATATATCTTACACTCGGCCATCCTGCATTAGAGGTCTGTCCTTAGACCTATCGCTATTGAAAATAGAATTATCTGTTCCTAAAGAAATAAATTATACCTAAAAATAATTTACACATGACAATATCTGTATTTAATAAATTAAGTGTGAGCGTAACAACTCCATTGTGACAATATCTGTCCGTAAAAATCGAATATGAGTGTAACAACTCCTTTGTGACAATATCTGTTCGTAAAAATCGAATGTGAGCGTAACAACTCCTTTGTGACAATATCTGTCCGTAAAAATCGAATATGAGCGTAACAACTCCCTTGTGACAATATATGTCCGTAAATAAATCGAATGTGAGCGTAACAACTCCTTTGTGACAATATCTGTCCGTAAAAATCGAATGTGAGCGTAACAACTACTTTGTGACAATATCTGTCCGTTAAAATCGAATATGAGTGTAACAACTCCTTTGTGACAATATCTGTTCGTAAAAATCGAATGTGAGCGTAACAACTCCTTTGTGACAATATCTGTCCGTAAAAATCGAATATGAGCGTAACAACTCCCTTGTGACAATATATGTCCGTAAATAAATCGAATGTGAGCGTAACAACTCCTTTGTGACAATATCTGTCCGTAAAAATCGAATGTGAGCGTAACAACTTCTTTGTGACAATATCTGTCCGTAAAAATCGAATATGAGTGTAACAACTCCTTTGTGACAATATCTGTCCGTAAAAAATCAAGTGTGGGCGCAACAACTCCATTCTAATTTCTGACCTACCCTTGTTTCGTAATTAGGTGCGTCTTTTAATAAATTAGCAAATGGAACAAACACACTTACGAAACTAGTCCAGCACGCTATTTCTGATTTCTGTCCAACTGGTTTTCACCTGAATGCAAACGTCATGTATTTTCCCAAGACAGTTTAAAATCAGTCGAACAACAGAGTGATCATCCCATTTGTATCGACTAGCCAAAGTTTCAACCTTCCGGACTCACTCTTCGACCGTAATATCACCACGCGAAGGGTCAAAAATTGGCACCAAACTCTCATCACCAACGCGCACTTCACAAACAGTTCTGTTTTTAATGTCACTTAGTTCTTTTTTTTTTTCAAACGTTTCACCTCACGTTTTAAGTTTATCGATGATGATCTACTACTATCTGAACTCGAAGAACTTGGGTAGTACTTGAACTACTACTACTTTGTCGGCGGCGACGTCTTTCTTCCCATTTTTATCAATACTCTTTTTTTTTCTTTCAATATAATAAATAAAAAAAATAGTAAAATGTTCACAATCCCACCGCTGCTTCCAGATGTACTCGTGCATTAAAAAGGTCTCGTCGACTACGGGGGCGAATCCAAATATATCTTACAGTTGTAAAAATGCTTCAATTGTGACGGCATTTATTTTTGTTTTACGACTCTGGAGTCAGAAGCAAAAGCCAACAAAATTCATGTTTTTACTGTTATTGGATGTCACGCACAAGGAAGAATATATTCAGAATAGTGCGGAAATTTTTAAATCTTTAGATCAACTTTTTTCCCTATTTCAAAAATATTCCACGTGTGACCACTGTGGTAAACCTGTTATTTACTATACCTTCGTTTGATTTTGCCAATAACTGATAACTTGCAGATATAGCACCCGCATCTTCGCCTCCGACAACAATGTGCTGAGGGTTTCCACCGAATAGATGAATATTTTCAGAAACCCATTTCAATGCCAACTGCTGATCTTTCAGTCCCAAATTTCCGGATATGTTTTCGTCATTTAGTGCCAAAAAACCTAAAAAAATATTAAGTACTATTAACACACCATTGCGAACGGTAGATTTTGTTAATGAAAGAGGTAATTTGAATGAAATTTTAACCAAGAGAAGTAATTAATATTAATTCATAATTTATAAAAAAAAATTATACAATTATTCAAACTATTAGATTAATTATTTAATAAATTTTTTAAATATTTTGCAACTTTCACATAAGTAATTCAAAGATTTTTTAAAAATCTGGTCTCCCATAGTAACAATTAATTAAAAATGAAAGTATATAGACTTAAATAAGGTGCCACGTCTTTTTCGTTCTCTATAGAGTACTCTGCCAGCGGTCTATCTACTGGCAAATTATGCCCGAGCTCAGCCGTAGAGGGTAGAAGAAAAAAAAATATAAAAGTGAGCCGCGCCACCGACTTAGACGGTTCAAGCCGGAAACCCCTAGGTCTTATAGGCACTAGCAGAGCCACACGATAAACCACTGAGATTATGGTGAACCAAATAAATGAAATTATAGCTAAAATATATTGGATACTTTACTCCTACAATAAATCAAAGTACACAGTTCAATAATAAAATTATAACAAATATAGTCAAAATTAACAGCTAACAATAAATCAAAGTACACAGTTCAATAATAAAGTTATAACAAATATAGTCAAAATCAACAGCTAACAATAAATCAAAGTACTCAGTTCAATAAAAAACTTATAACAAATATAGTCAAAATCAACAGCCAACAATAAATCAAAGTACTCAGTTCAATAATAACATTATAACAAATTTAGTTAAAATTAGCGGCTAACAATAAATTAAAGTACTCAGTTTTGGCATATTATCTAATGCAATAAATAGTTTTTAATAATGTATTATATTAATAAATTAAAACAAAACTTAATCGTGGTGTCAAAAATAAGTCACGTCGTTAAATATTCAAAAATAACTCACTTGTAACCTTTGGGTAAACGTATATTGTAGATCAAATATAAAAAAAAAAGAATAACTTTAATCTTGAACACCTTAATACGGAGTTCCTGCTAAAAACACCAAGCAAGTTTTTATAACACTGCAATTTATCGTCGATATGGATGATACGAATGTACTACTCCTGTGGCCGGTTTGGGTTATGGAACGGCACCTGCTAATTAACAATGGCTTCCCTCAAATAAATCCCGCATGCGGTTATTTTAACTCGACACCAAAATCCAAAATATCAACAACGAAGGTAAGATAGAATGGTCAAGTTAAAAATTAAATGGTTTTTCTTTAAAATCCAATTAAGATGGCCCAAATACAGCCAGATATGAAAGAAAACCGTAGAGGCTCCGCACACTTGTTAATATCACAACGCCCCAAAAACTCTCCCCACACCACTCCCAAGACTGTCACCACACGACTCACACTACTTCCCCAAGCCGGATATCAAGAAATGACACGGAACCGACGTCAACCAACAATATTCGCAAGTCCATGCTCCACACCAAGAATCGCGCTCGTCCTTGTTGATAGCCAGTCCCATCCACACAGAAATGCAAACCAAACAATAATATAACCGACAACACACAACAATCGAGCCAAAAATGATCTATTTAAGTTACAACAAAATACGGTACGCGACACTATTTACGAGTACCTGAGGAATACAAAACTATCAGAGACCCAATTATAATGGAACTGTAGAAGGGAAAAAAAAGGCACGTTACAAAGGCTCATGACAAAGTGGTGAATTCAGTTTAAGAGGATTCCAGTGCTTGTTTCAGAATGAACGGAGCTTTCACACACTGGTTTAAAGTTTACGAAAGACGAAAAGTATAACTGTAATATTGATCAAAGGATGTTGGCAGGGAAACAAATGAATGGAACCCTGCATACATTTATGAGCAGACAGAACGTGTCAAAAAGGTACAAATGGCTATGCATGCATAGAGAAGTGCATGAAAGTAAGATCGATACTGCGGTGTTGAGTAGTCTGAGAAGTGTTGTGAAAGAAGATGAAGTAACAACGATAGATAAAGAAATAGGTACTTAGATGGTTGAATGTTGATAATAGTAAATATTTTACCTATGATTTTCATGAAGTGGAGTAAATTAAGTATACGCAACGATTGTGTGGAGTAAAAACATCAACAATATAATATTGCTCAATACAATACTACATTCGATAATAACCTGACCTAACCTAAACTAAATTATGAAATCCTGAATGCCACCCTTCGAATAAATCAACAAAATTTAAACGTTGCGCTATCTTTAGTAAATTTTTCAACTGTTAGTTAGGATTTATCGATTATGTATATTGATAATCTATTTATTTGTACATGCGTAGTAGTATGATTTTTTTAATTTCACCTGTTTCTCTGGCACAAGTCTGTGTTTTTGAGGTTATTTATGTTATTTGCATTATTGTTAATAACTAAATTAGTGTCCCTTCAATTTATACGATCACAAAAGGATTATAATATATTATTATTTGAGGGGATGACGTATTGTAAAAAGCGTAACAACAAAAATGATATTTCCTGGCGGTGCAATGTTGATCCAAAGTGTCATGCTATCATACATACAGATACTGAGAGCAAAAATGTTTCAGGGATATTTTGTCGCGGGGATATTTTGTCCAAGGATATTTTATCGAGGATATTTTGTCCGGGGATGAAAACGCGTGTCACCATTTAATTGAATGATGTGTTCTCTCGGTAAATATATGTTTCTTACAATACTTTTATTCTCTATTAATTGATATCAAACTGAGCAATAGTAAAGCGTAGCCATGTTTAATAAATAAATAAAAATGCATATTTACCTAATATTCCCAATCGATAATTGACAGTAACAACAACAATGTCATTACTTATAAAATATTGGGGGTTAACATCTGCTATTTGTCCACTTCCTCTCCAAAAATCTCCACCATGAATCCAAAAATATACAGGCAAAGAAGATGTCGATCCAGGTTTCTAAAATATAAAACATTTATAAAGAACCTTATTGGTTTGGATCTATAATCTTAGTGATTGTAAGTTGCTAACTTTAGACTTTATTTCCGACTGTTGCTCAGAGGAGCTTTTTGGACAGCGATCTGGCGACTCAGAACTATATTGTTTCCACCCAGTACAGAACTTGTACAAACTTGTATAAGGTACGAAAGAACTAGATTGGCTACAATGACATAAAACCACATAGGCAAGAGATACAATTGGCCAACAGGCCTAAGGTCACCGGAAGCAATAGCCAGACAGACTTACATAGAGGTGGAGTTTTTAGTGAGTAGTCCTGACACAGTCAGTGGAGTCTCACAGTAGACCTTGAGCTTTCGGACTCATAACCTCTCCATAAAGGATTTTTTTTACCTCAGCAAAAAAAAGGAGCTTGTGTTCTAGGTACCTCCTTACAGAGATCTCTGAAGATTTGTTTATTAAAGGTTCTGTTGTGTTTAGCATTAGACTTCACAGATTATAGCCCAGATTCTAGATCCTCCATTTACAGGTGTCCCAGTTGTGCGGTAATGTGTTTTTTCCCTATACAAAGTGAACTAGGAAAGTTTTGCGATACAGCTAGCTCTATTTATTTAAATTTTTTAAAGTAATTTTCACCACAGGCAATACATCTTTCCATCCTCAGAAATCAATCCTTAAACCACATCTGCCACGTCTCGTTGTCCTCCCCTCCCCGCTTATCGCTGGAAAACCGTTTTTATTCCAGCTTTTATTTACACAGGGAACAGTGCAAAGTGCAAGGTCTGGACTGTGAGAAGGATGATCAAACAGTTTTAGTCCTGTAATGGTCAAATATTCGGTGCATGCTTTCGCGCGGTGAGCTGGAGCCTTGTAATAATAAAAGAACCAGGTGTCCATTTCGTAAATTTGGTCGATGACTTAAGGAAGGCACTGTTTAGTGTACCTCTTAGCTGCGACTGTCTTTTGTGTGTCCAACACGATACGCTCCACAGTTCCACTCCTTACTGATCTCGTCACCTGTCACGATGTTGTTCACATACCGAGATTGTCCCTTATCAAACATTCTCAGCGTCTTCCGGCTCCATTTTACACGTCGTGTCATCTGGTCTTCTGTCAAACTATGCAGCATCCGGAGAAAACAAACTTTCGTCACGTGCAAATAATTGTTCAAGATCAAACGAATTGCTGGTGCGTTTAGGCCCAAGGGTTTTCACAATCTAGTGCATAGCAGTAACGTTTTCCTCCGTAACGAACGGTGGTGGCTTTCCCGTCCTCCAGACTAAAATTTTTCTTTTGGAATTCCCTGTAATACCTAAATATAGCTGTACGATATGGACAATTATTACTCAGTACTGAGCCCACATACACCAACACTCAGACTCCTGCGCCTCGTGGTTGCATCATATTGCAAAACTTTCCTTGCAATGTTTCTTTAATACACGTAAATGTTACCTAACAATACAAATTAAATATTTAAGACTTACAACAGGAGAATAAACATTTAGCACTAAACAATCTTCATCCGGGATTGGGTCAACGCCAATTATTGTGTTTAAACCATTCTGAGGACATATTTTTTTATTGCTTGTGGTTTGTATTACTCCATCCCAACTGTCTAGAGGTTTTGGTGGCTAAAAATAATTTTTATTTAGGTAACTATGATTTTATCGCATAATTTGTTTATTGCAAGACTTTGTTTATAATTAATTTTAGCAAATAAACCAAAATTTATGGAAGGTACGTACTGAATAATTGGTACTTATAATTCTACACCATACCTCGTTCAAATTATTTTAAAACTTTGTCACTATTTTAAAATCGGATAGTGCTTCAAAAAAAATGGAGAATGTAAAAAAGCATTGTGTTCGCAGCAAGGGTTAGAAAGAAACTTTCCGTAACTTTTTGGTCACAAGATACGAACTTTTATGAGAATGTATAGGTAATACAATTTTTTTTGTAATAAAATTATACCTTAATAAGTTTTTTTTGATGTATTTTATTTAAAATATTAATTAAGTAAAACAATAGCATGTACTTGTACTTTTTATCTTGTTTTCTACGAATTATCTTATGATATGTGATTATTTATAAAAATTGTTATAAATTGTATTTTATTAATTATATTTTAAAAAATACGAACTGATATTTTTTCAGAAATATTCGGAATAGCAGTAACTACGTTTGAACATAAAAGTTATTGCTCTTGTTCAAAATACGATACAAAAATTGTAATTTTTCCAGTGTACATTTCAGAGACAAAATTTATTTATTAATTGGTACATACCTTGAATCTATTTTCACCAACTGGTGGTTGAGCATATGGAACATCTTGAAAAGCATAGTAATTTTTTCCATTTAGCCCTTCAATAGTGTGCCCCTGAATTTTACCTAAAGGTTTAGCTAATTGTACCACCAAATCATTATCTTCAATATCAATGAGGTCAATAGAATGTGCCTGCATTAAAAATAACAGTATCACTTTAAATTTATATAAAAAGCAAAACGAAAGTAATGGTTTTTGAAAGAGAAGAAAGCATGACAAACTGTGGAGTTTCGATTGAGGGAGAAAGAGTGGAACAAATAAATGAATTTGTGTACTTGGGTTCAAAGTTTACGAGAGATGGAAAGTATGACAGTGACATTGAGCGAAGGGTGTTGGCAGGAAGACAAATTAATGGGGCACTGCATAGCTTTATGAATAGCCAGAAAGTGTCATAAAAGGCACGTCTGGCTGTGCATAGAGGTGTGTTGGTTCCTACACTTATATATGATAGTGAATGTTGGGTTGGCAGAAGAAGCATAAAAATGGGATTAATGCTGCGGAGATGAGTAGTCTGAGAAGTATAGCCGGAGTGACTCGGTTGGATAAGATAAAGAATAGTGAGATAAGAGAACGCTGTGGTGTAAAAGAAGATGTGGTTACAAAGATAGATAAAGAAATGCTTAGATAATTTGGACACGTTGAAAGGATGGACGAAGAAAGATTGACGAAACAAATTTATAAAGCGAGTGTGAATGGACAAGTCGGTAGAGGTCGACCTCGGAGAACATATCTTGATCAGATCAACATTGTTTTGAGGAAAGGCCAGGTCAAGAGTACCAACAACCAACGAGCACGTATGAGAGCACTGATGAAAGTAGAGGAAGCAAAAGATGTGTGTAAGAACCGTAGCAAGTGGAAGGAAGTGCTCTCTGCCAACCCCCATGGGAAAAAGGCGTGACTTTGTGTATGTATGTAAAAAGGCCGTTATAGCGCCGCTTTACAAGGGAAAAGGGGTGCAATGCTAGTTCGCCTCTATGTGGTGCACCCTTGATAGCGTCTACTTACTATAGACGTGAACAAATAATCCAAGCTACTTAGATCCTCTGGTCAATATACATTACTACGGCACAAACAGAATTTAAGCTATTTAAAACGTGATTCCGTCTATCCATCGTGACCTTCGTCCGTCGACTTTGCCTTGAACCACCAGCTTTTCTAAAGCATCCGGTCTTCTGGAGACGCACGAAATACCGCACTTTGTTCCAGTTAATTATCTTGGACAGCTTGTCCTCGATTTTCTGTTCTTCTATGATCGATACATTGGTGCGGTGCTGCGTCCATGATATTCGGAGCATTCGTCGGTAAACCCACATTTCAAATGCATCTATTTTCTTTCTGTTCGATTGTCTAATCGACCAGGCTTCAGCCGCGTATGATGCAATTGGGAAAATTAAAGTAGAGACCAGCCTGATTTTCGTAGCTTTACTAATTGACGTGTCCTTCCATATGCGTGTCAGTTTAGCTGTGGTCGTTATTGCTATTGCTAGCCGTCGCCTAATTTCGGCTTCGCTACCTCCTGTATTGGTGATGAGGGAGTCAAGATAAATAAATTTATCCACTACTTCGAAGCCGGCTACCTGTCGTATATGCGGAGAGTTGTTCGTTTTTTGGTCTACTATCATGACTTTGGTTTTACTGATATTTAGTTTTAAGCCGTAGTCTTTGCTGATATTTCCCAGTCTTGTCATGATCATTTCCAGCTCGAGTTGATCTGTCGCCAATATGAGAGTCTCATCGGCATATCTCAGATTACTTATGCGCCTTCCTCCCACTGCAATCCCCCCATACCATTCATCGAGTACTTTGCGCATGACGTACTCACTATATATGTTAAATAGGATTGGTGACAAGATACACCCTTGTCTAACCCCTGCTCTAACGTCAAATTTGTTTGAGTAAGTTTGATCTATTCTGACCCTTGCTGTGCTGTGTTCATAGAGGTTCCGTATCAGTTGTATTAGGTGGCCTGGTGTGCCCATTTCCTCTAAGATCTGCCAGAGGGCATCCCACTTGATGGAGAAAAAGGTAAAACTGGTTAAAAGCCAAAGAAACTTAGCTGATGCCTAATAATTTAAATCTGACTAATCATTTTTGTTGGTCTATCGTGGAAGATAATCATCTTTTAAACTTCCATAAACCTTGTTATGAGAAAGTGTTTTCTAAAGTCATGGAAACTGTAAGTAATTCTTATTTAATATCTTGTGCCAGCTGCAAGTACCTTAATCTTTGCAATTTTTTTATTAGTTTTTTAAAAATCGTATAACCGCTATCCATTCGACCTTCCATGATACTTCTGTGTCCAAGAAAATCCCAATTAAACCCAAAAATGTACTTGAACATATTTAGTGTGTTAGGTGTTAAAATGCAAAATATTAAACTGAAAATTTTGTTGCGGTTAGCGCATGATAACAAATCTCATGCAGCATAGGTCAAGATTTTCGAAAGGTGCTTGATTACACCATGTTCAATCAATGATTTAGGACCTAAACCAGTCAAAAAAGTAGGAACATTTTACGATTTAACAATGGTTCACCAGTCCGAACCGTGTTCGCAAGTAAGTCAAATCAAAACTGTGGACACTTCGGATAAACTTTTTTCTCTCGTAAGAACCATAAGTTATCTCCGTAGTTAAAATTTTACACCTGTTTTAGATAGCAGACACCTTATAAGAATATTGTCGAATGAGCTAAAGTAAAATCTCTGCTATTAAAATCGATTAAATTACTATTAAATGTCATGACGTACCTTTGTAAGGGATGAATATAAAAATAAAATCACTGCAACTGCATCTAATTTTGAAACCATCGTTTCGCTGTAGTACACTACTTATGTTTAACGAAACTTTTTGGATCTAAAAACAACTGACTTGTATAAGTATCCTTTAAACAAGTACCTTGGGAGGAGGGGTCATCGCGGAGTTTATCTTAGATAATTTTATCTTCGATATGTGTAATGATTTATCATTTTGATTTGTTCAAAAGTTAATTTACCTTCGTATTTTTTTTTAGTACAACAATACATACGATAAATACTTTTAATATGTTTCCCGTTTGATTATGTTCAAAAAAGATTGCATATATTCGTGGTAGGGCTATTTTTACAAATAATCAGCAACAGGAGATTGACGAAAAATTATTGAAAGGTGAATTGTACAGCAAAGAAGAAATATTGTCTAATAACAAAAGTGTAGATATATAATGTACAACCTTTTATTTAGCTATATCACTAAGGAACTTTCACATAAGTTTTGTTAAAACGTTTTTGAAATTATTGAATCTTTTGTTTACAATTCTTCTTAATTTATATTTAACTGTGTGTGTATGTATGTGCGTATGTTCGTATGTTCGTATGATCGTATGTACGTTCGGAATTATTTTTCGTCTCGATTATCTCTAGAACAAAAAATGATATCGACGTGGGACCATTTGCATTTGACTGATTAGATTTTCAGCAAAATCGGTCAAGCTGTTTTTTATGGAGAATAAAAAAACTGAAAAAAATGGTAAACTACCTAAATTATACTATTTTTAATACAGAATTTTAAGATCTTTTGAATAATATGATTATTGTAGGTTAGGAATATTTGTATGAAAAATATAATGACAATATTTTATAAAAAGAAATAGTTTTAGAACAATAATAGGAATTGGAGAATTTTAAACTTGTGTCAGTATTGAGAGAATAGCATTGAAGACGCTATAACATAGAAAAATTATTGTTGGTAATATTCAAGCATTGTTTATAACAATTGAATTTTGTTACTAACAAATGAATATTGATCATAATAATTAAAAAAAAATTTCAGTTGTTATAAACAATTAAAAATAGCTCCCGCTTATGAAATGATAAGAAAAAGTTTGAAAGAATACGGTTGACATAAACAGAATATTGTAAATGACAATTATATTTTGTTAAAAACAATTTAAAATCGTTTTTATAATAATTTTAATAATAATAATTATTATAACAAAACATTTCGTAATTTTTCATTCTTTCCACTGAAAAGTTAGTCGTGTGGACCTCTCGGGTCGCATCCAGACCACTGATATTTGTAGAATCGTATTCTTGTAGTCCAAAAACCCCCATTTTTTCTAAGTGTAAACTGGAGAACACAATAATCAAACTTCAAATACAGACTAACTTTCGTCATCGCCGGTTAATATTTACATATAACGCCACTGTCTAGAGAATTCGAGAGAACTCGATCACGTATTTTAGGTCTTTCCATGAAACACTCGTGATTCGTCGTGCGCTTCTGGAATATTCTCGTAATTGTCTGTAATATAAGCGTAGCATATTCCAGGGGCGTATCGCAAAATAGCTGCAATATTAATTACTTAAAAAATACATATATATCCATAGTTATTTTTTTAAGGTCAACATTTTATTTAAATTTAATGGTATAGCTGATCTTGCTTAGGTACATGAGACAAGTTTGTTAAAGTTAGGTTCAATCTTCGACAGTCTGCTCCAGGATTGAGTTTACTTTTTTTTGGTTTTTATATGAGCATACTTAGAACATCAAACTTTACAAGTCTTAACCAATGGTAGTAACTTTCTTATAGCACAATTGCTAATTTTTAGGTAATGGTATCTAAGCTGGGCCCAATACAAAGTAGCAGAATTAGCATAAGCTTTTGTGTGTCTATCAGCTGTCATATCAATGAGCTGTTGAACTTGTTTAACAGTTGTAAATTGATGTTAATATTTGATTTTGACAGAAAATAGATTGCGAAGCCTACTGAAATCATCCACTTGTGTTGAAAAATATTCCTTGACTGATACCTGTAAATTCTAAAGATTCATGTTTATATTTTAAGTCATTTTTGCTAAAAGTGGAGTCTTTGAATTAGATACAAAGTCATAGAGTGTAGAAAAAACTCAATTATTTCTTTGTTTATACGAGATTACCGAAACTTTTTTTAAATTGGCTTCAGTTTTGTCATTAAGTAAAAATATTGGTTTTTATACACCATCCTAGAATGGAGCAGAAATGACCTGCGAATTCTAATGGGACTGCTTACAGGACACTGTCGTCTAAGATACCACCTCGGAAGGATAGGTCTAAACCAACAAATAGACCGTCGGTTTTGCTGCGTGGAAGACGAAACTGCTGAACAGATACTATGTTCATGCCCTCATCTGGAAAAAATAAGGTTTAAATTATTTGTTTACACCAACCTAGAACCAACCAATTTCAAAAAAATCTTACCCCATATAACCATTAACTTCGTAAGAAGGGCTGGATTGTGCGGTGAGCTGCAACCTCTAGTGGTGAGCCACAATAGACCTACTAAAGTTCGCAGTAGAGGTGCGACCACGCCCCACTTACATGATACGTAATCTAACCATACACCGATTTAGTGGATCCAGAATTTTCTATTGGGTTTTCGACGTATAGGAGCGCGTCAAAAACTTCTTTTCTTCTCTTACGCGTCTGTTTTTGAAATTCGCTCATTTGGTAATAGTGACACTTTTACTCCCATTAAGAAACAGCGACATACAATGTTATTCCTATTGGGGAACAGTGATACTGTATTTTTTATTGGGAAACACTGTTGCTGTAACGACTATAGGGTAGCAGTAATACAGTTTGCTCATTTGGGAATAGTGACACTTTTACTCCCATTTAGAAACAGCGACATACAATGTTATTTCCATTGGGCAACAGTGATACTGTATTTTTTATTGGAAAAAACTGTTGCTGTAACGACTATTGGGTAACAGTGATACAATTTGATCATTTGGGAAAAGTGACACTTTTACTCCCATTAAGAAATAGCGACATACTATGTTATTTCCATTGGGGAACAGTAATACTGTATTTTTTATTGGTAAACACTGTTGCTGTAACGACTATCGTATAACAGTGATACAGTTTACCCATTTGAAATAGTGACACTGTTGCTCCCATTGAGAAACAGCGACATTGTAATGTGGAATACAGCGACACTTTAATGCCCATTGGGAAACAATTACGCCCATTGCGATTACAGTTGCGATGTAATTCCAATTGGGAAACAATAAGATTGAATCACAAGTTGTTTATTAATAAAATGTACTTTATCTTACCATTATGTCGATAAATATATAGGCACTAATTTGATATGAATATAAAATGAAATTCTTAAGCAATTAAAATCTGGGTTGTTCTTAAACCATAAAGATGTCATTAACGGAGTTTTATAAAATCGCGTATTTGAAATATTCCGGTATTATCAGAGCATTAATTATGTGGTAACCCACATTATACAAGACGTCGAGAATTTAAACAATTACTTGCATAGAAAATGACCCGTAAAGATCTCGGTAGCCATCTTGTAAATTCCCATGTATAATAATTAAGGTAGGCATGTATAAGTTATGCCCATATTTGTTTAAATGCATATCAAGCCCCACCTTTATCGGCGAATAATTATACACTTCTTTAATAATCAACGTTTGTAATTCAATATCGTTAAATAAAAAAAATTTGCATACAAATGTTTTACACGTGATGGATTTAAATGCTTTGCTGTGGGTAAAATGAGCGAGCGTTGGTCGTAATGTGCTAATTTAAAAAAAAAACAATTTAAGCAATAACTGCCATCCTTGCTAAGAATATTTTTCTGAGAAGCTTTAAATCTGCTCTTTAAAATTTAAAGATAAAATACCAAAACTCCAATTGCGTCCTTCGTCAAAATCGGAGAGAAGCGCTCTTCGGACTAAACGTACATCTGCTTTATCGACTTTCAAAAGGCATTTGATCGAGTCCAACACCCAAAACTCCTAGAGATACTAAAGAGAAAAAACACTGATAGCAAAAACGTAAGTATAATATCTAATCTCTATTGGCATCAAACAGCACGAGTCAAAGTCGAAGAAGATCTGAGTGAGGAGTTTAAGATATGTCGAGGTGTTAGACAGGGATGTGTATTGTCGCCTCTCTTGTTCAATGTATATAGGCATCTTTAAAGAAGCGCTGTCAGAGAATACCGGTGGTATTGTCATAAACGGGGAACGAATTAACAACTTGCGATACGCAGACGATACCGTTATCTTCGCCGACAGTCCGGAAGATCTACAACATCTGGTTGAGTTAACAAGCATTTTCTGCAAGAAATATGGCCTAGATATGAACCTAAAGAAAATCAATGTCATGGCAACTTCAAAAAACCAAAGCACAAATCACAATAGACCATCTATAAATATTAATAACGACAACCTAGAATGAGTATCCCCTTAAAAATATCTTGGCACATGGGTTACTGAAACAGCAGAACACACAACAGAAATCAAGTGACGAATTGAAGTAGCTAGCAGCGCTTTCATAAAAATGAATAAAATACTCTGCAGCCGAGATATAACATTAGAACTGAGAACCAGAATGCTAAAATGCTATATATTCTCCATTCTATTGTATGAAATGAAGGCTTGGACACTTAAATAAGAAAACATCAAGAACATAGAAGCATTTAAAATGTGGTGTTATAGGAGGATGCTGATAATACCATGGGTTGGTTGACAAGGTTTCAAATGAGGAAGTGCTACGCCGAATGAATAAAGCCAAAGAAATTAGTAACACCATAAAAAGGAGAAAATTAGAATATCTAGGACATGTTCTGAGAGGAGATAGATATAATATCCTTAAGCTAATTATTCAAGGCAAAATAAAAGGCAAGAGAACGATTGGCAGAAGAAGAATCTCTTGGCTGCGCAACTTGAGGGAGTGGTTTGGTGGTCCGCAGAACTCTTCAGGCGGGCGATTGATAAGGTCCGAGTAGTGGTGATGATTTCCAATTTCCGATAGGAGCGGAATTTCAAGAAGAAAAAGCACCTTGATCGACGGCTTACATGGCAGAAACACATTTTCACCAAACGTAAGCAACTTGGTCTCAAACTCAGATAAATGTACTGGATAATCGGCTTGAAATCACAGCTGTCTTTGGGAAATAAGTTATTACTATACAAGTCTATACTAAAGCCAATTGGACGTATGGAATCCAACTCTGGGGGACTGTAAGTAACCCTAATAATAGTTTCATCCAGAGATTCCAAAACTAAGTTATTCGCCTCATGGTAGACGCCCCCTACTACATCTCCAAATTGTCTCCGGATAGGTTGCTGAATAAACCATGTAAAAAAAAAGAAATAAAGAAAATAATAAATAGATCCGCGAATTAATCTACCTGTTCCCTCATATTGAATTTAATTGAGAACTCACATCCATGAGATAGAGGCTCTGTTGAGTTTTTTTTGTTTAATTATTTTTTATATCGACTATTCTTTCCTAAAATATAGTAGCATTATAACTGACCAATAAATAACCACATAGTGCTTTGTGAACAGCCACAAAGTGTCAAAAAAGACACGTCTGGCTGTGCATAGAGGTGTGTTGGTTCCTACACTTATGTATGGTAGTGAATGTTGGGTTTTGCAAAAGAAGCATGAAAATAGGATTAATGCTGCGGAGATGAGTAGTCTGAGAAGTATAGAGCACTGATGAAAGTAGAGGAAGCAAAAGATGTGTCTAAGAACCGTAGCAAGTGGAAGAAAGTGGTCTCTGCCTACCCCTTCGGGAAAAAGGCGTGACTATATTTATGTATGCAACACACACGTAACAAACTTTTAACCGTTTTCGAAAAGTGTTTTTTTTTTAAAAGCTGCATTAAATACTAATAGCTTTAATACTATACTACTACTACTATACCAACATATATCGCCTATTTTAATAAAGAACCATACCCATCTTCATTTACATATCTCTATCTTGTAAAGATTCCTTCTCACACAAAAAAAAATCAGTCGATGTAGAATAAAACGAAAAGTTTACGACTACCATTTAGATAAACGCAACAAAATCGTCATTTATCTATTTCTCAAGATGTTGATGTTTCAGAATGTTAAGATTACAAAAAGGATTGTGAAAAGTGAATGCAGAAACCCTTCACCAAGTTTAAAGAGCCTCTTATTTATTATACGAATATTGTGCCATTCTACAACAAGACAGCCTACACGTTTAAATGATGTGATCTTTTCGCGATTAGTCCATTCAGAAATGATGATTGAATGATATTTCAAAAGATCACGTTTAGTGCCGGACTCGCCCGCCAAGACTGGTTCACAAATATTCCAAATCTTAAATGTTCGTATGTTGTTTACTAGAATCAAATTTAAGTTAAAAAATACTCACTCTTGTAGAGCATTTTTGGGTATGCGAAAGAGATATTTTTATTTAACACTTATAAACAGTTACGAGAATCAACTGATCGAGATTACGAGATTTTTATACTTAATTTTTATATTGAGACTAAAAGCAGGTACTTTATTTCGAGACACTTAACATTCACCTTTGGGAGTGAAATATTAACACTTATTACGAGTAAGTAGCATCAACAACTTCTTTCAAGAAATTACTATAAAACCACTGTTTTTAAACGAAGATTATTCGCGACTTTAAAATGTTCACCTTCGGGAGCGAATCATAAACGACAGATTTTAAACGGGAACTCTTGGTGACTGATGTCAAAAGAGAACTATTAGCGACTGATTATTTCTAGAAAAGATTGCTTTCAATAAGGCACACGATTTTTTTTTAAATTAACCAGATATCCGTGCTGATTAGCGATATTACATAAATACGAGTATATCATTTAAAGATGTAGGGACACTGGGTCGCCCTTTCATCTCTCTTGACATGGTTTGCAACGAGCCTTACAACAACTAAAAAGTTTGCTTTTCAATTATGCACATATGTTAACGATAACCGAGGGAGTATCTTAACCCGGGAACGGTCGCGCTGTTAAAAAAAATCTAATATTTTTTACATACATACATATAGTCACGCCTTTTTCCTGTAGGGGTAGGCAGAGACCACTTGCTTCCACTTGCTACGGTTCTTACACACAACTTTTGCTTCCACTACTTTTATCAGGGCTCTCATGCATGCTCGTCGGTTGTTGGTACTCTTGACCTGGCCTTTCTTCAAAACAATGTTGATCTGATCGAGATATGTTCGCCGAGGTCGACCTCTACCGACTTGTCCGTTCACACTCGCCTTATAAATCGCCTTTATCCATCCTTTTTACGTATCCAAACCATCTAAGCATTTCTTTATCTATCTTTGTGACCACATCTTCTTATACACCACAGCGTTTTCTTATCTCACTATTTTTTACTTTATCCAACCAACTTCTCAGACTACTTATCTCCGCAGCATTAATCCCATTTTTATGCTTTTTTCTCTTTAAAAAACCATTACTTTCGTTTTGCTTACATTTATTTTCATTCCTTTGATTTTCAGGGCATCATGCATAACATTAACCATCGCCTGCAACTCCTCTTCGGATGACGCTAATATGACTTGATCATCGGCGTAAAGAAGGGATTTGATAATCAAATCATTCATTTTAAATCCATACGTACTCTCTTTTAAATATTTTAAACAATCGTCTATGTATAAGTTAAACAGCCATGGCGAAGCCACACATTTTTTAATCGTCTTTAATATTCCTCACACAAATTTTGCAATATGGCTCCGCCGCCGTAAATTCCTTGGACTAGCGTTAGTCCACGAGTGTACAAAGCAGTGTTTGGTAATTCGTTGTTTAAAGTGAGGTACTCATGATTGTTAGATAAAATCTAACACGCGACCACTTACGCTACGTGTAGTGTTGTGAAAATCTAACGACGCGACCAAATACGATACCGAAATTGTAAAGTAAGTTTTGTAATTTTGTTGCTTTTTTGCTATTATACATCTCGATTCCATTATAGAATATGGATTCGAAAACAGAACAGCAGCTTCTCAAGTGGTATGACGAAGTTTTAAGTTCTTCAGATCATGTAAAAGAAAATACTGATAGTAAGCAGTCGGATAAATTTGACAATGACTCAAAAATTCCGAACGTTGCCTTGTTGGTATATTGTGGCTCGCCCCTAGAGGTTATTGTTCACCGCACAATTCAGTTATTTTCGCAAAGTTCATGGTTGTATGTGAGGTGAGGTTTTCTTGAAATCAGCAGGATCCAAGTTGGTAAAACCAAATATGTATTCTTCCTAAGCAAGGGTATGAACATGTGTTCAGCTGTTTCTTCTTTCACGTAGCAAAACCGACGGTAGTCAATTTGTTGGTTCAGACCAAGCAGGAAATAAGTGGTTTTGCGTCACAATTTTTGTGCCTTACCGAGCGATTTTACTTTTTTTGTGATAGTACTTCTCTTTAAGAGATGGTGTACAGATTATTTGTTCTTTCCACAGAATTTGCAGAAATTATACCAATCTTGGTGGTGACTCCAACTAGTTGTTTTAACTGTTTCTTATTTAGGAGTAATAGGTTGTGGTTCTCGCATTATTTCCAGTCCAATAGACGTTGAGCACAGCGAACAATACGATCTACAGATGAATGTCACAAAGAATAAAATTGTTGTATTCTCAAAAACGCCGAGACGCGTAGGTAGTTCTTAGAATTAAGAACAAGTATCTTCCTTTAAATATCTGGGAGCTTTTGTCGATGAGTCTAACGATCCTAACAAAGAAATCTTGTCTAGGTTCGAACAGGCCAGGAAAATCTTTACATCCATGAAAGCTCTCCTCTTTAGTCGAGACTTAAACCTGCAAATCCGTATGCGCATACTTCGCTGCTACATATTCCCAGTCCTTCTCTATAGTTCTGAGAGCTGGACTTTCCACCAATCAATGGAGAACCGAATTAGCGCCTTTAAGATGTACCTATACGGTCGTATGCTGCGCGTATCCTGGGTAGATAGGGTCACTAATAACGAGATACTCAGACGAATGGATAAAGGCAGAGAGCTTATGTTTGCCATCAAAGAGCGTAAGCTACAATACATAGGACACATAATGAGAGGAGAGCGTTATGGGATCCTTAGACTCATCATTGAGGGAAAAATCAAGGGCAAAAGATCGGTAGGAAGGCGACAAAATTCATGGCTCAGAGACTTACGTTAATGGTTCGGAAGAACATCAATAGAAATATTTAGAGGTGCAGTTTCGCACACCATTATTGCCAATTGGATCGCCAACCTCCGAAAGGGAGACGGCGTCCTAAGAAGAAGAAGTCGTTTGGCCTGCTCTAAGTTATTCCAGTGTGGAAGTGTTAGCCCTTGCTTTAATCTTTTGTTTTCTTCTTTAATACGAGGGCGGTATACCATGCAACTCACGTACTTCCGAACCATTTTAGAAAAGACGCTTCGTTGGAATACGAGGGCGGTTTAATGAGTCAGTGACTTTTTGAATAAAACAAATTTTTTTCCGCAAATAAATATTTTATTTTTCTACATAATCACCTTTTAGCTCGACACATTTAGTCCAGCGTTTTTCTAATTTTTTATTCCCTCCAAATAATAGGTTTTTTCAAAGCTCTCAAAATACGCGTTTGTTTCGGTAATGACTTCTTCATTCGACTCAAATCTCTTACCGCCCAGCCATTTCTTTAGGTTTGGAAACAGAAAATAGTCGCAGGGGGCTAAATCTGGAGAATATGCTGGATGGGGTAGCAGTTCGTATCCCAATTCGTGGATTTTGGCCATCGTGACTAGACAAGTGTGCACACGTGCATTGTCTTGATGGAACAGCACTTTCTTCTTCTTAGCCTAATGCGGCCGTTTTTACTTCAAATCAACGTTGAATCTGTTCAAAAGCTTTGAATAATATTCGCCGGTGATCGTTTTACCTTTCTTGAGGTAATCGATGTGAATGACACCGCGTACATCCCAAAAAACTGTGGCCATGACCTTGTTGGCTGACAGACGATTCTGTTTCGCCTTCTTTGGTCCACGTTCACTCCGAGCAACCCACTGTTTCGATTGCTCCTTGGTCTCTGGCGTGTTGTGATGGATCCATGTTTCATCCACAGTAACAAAACGGCGCAAAAATTCGTCCGGATTACGGCTGAACATCGCTAAACACTCTTTTGAAGTGGTCACACGATTGCGCTTATGGTCGAGTGTGAGCAATCGCGGCACCCACCTCGCAGAGAGTTTTTTCATGTCCAAATATTCGTGTAAAATATGATGTACCCGTTCAGTTGAGATACACCTACAGCATGAGCCAACTTACGCAATTTCATTCTCCGATCATCCAATATCATTTCATGGATTTTATCGACGATTTCCGGCGTGATCAGTTCTTTTGGGTGACCTGGACGTTCGGAGTCACTAGTGCTGGTACGCGACCACAACGGAACTCTGTAAACCACTTCTTAACCATTGAAATTGATGGTGCCGTGTCCCCGTAGTATTTATCAAGTCTTAGTCCTTAGTTTCAGTGATGGATTTTTTACGTTAAAGTAATGCTTAATCAGCACACGAAATTCACTTTTTCCATTTTCGTAAAAATTCACGAGGTTGTCTGCTTTGAACGGCTATCAAACACCAACTGCACGACGTAGCTTGATCAAAATTAGAAAGTTGCCCACTGATAGATTATAGTTGACGGCAGCACTGTTGCATTTGGAGTAACTGCGCGGGAAATTCAAAAAGTCACCGACTTTTCAAACTGCCCTCGTGTAATGTTTCGTAGAATGGTCCTGACCTATTATTTAATCTCTTTTTGCCAACGTATTGGCTTTTTTATTGCCCTAAAGGTCTTAATGCCCCGGTGACCAAATGGGGCAGGTTTCGTTACCTCTTGCCAGTTGCTTCAGGCATAACGATAATGATTTATTTTTTTGAATTATTAATGAATAAATGTACAGTGCGACTGTTACCTTCGGCTTAAATTTACAGTGTATTTCTTTTGATGTGAATAATTTAAGAAAGGCGTAGCGATTTTTCAAAGAAGTGTTGCTATTCTTTAACAAATCGTACTGTTATGAAACACTCTTATGGATTGTAAATATCTTTTATTATTTTGAATGGGTCAGAGATAGCAATGATTGTTTAGTGGGTCGCATAATATACTTCGACTCGGCCTCGAAGAAGTTCCGATAAAAATGCAGTATCGGACCGACTTGATTGTACGGGATTATCCACCATAAATTACCTAGGTAACTCTAATCATCCTTATTATTAATTATAGAAAAGTAATATTTTTTTAGAAAAGTTAATAAATTTTGTTAACATTTTATCAAAAGTACAAAAGCGTGCGGATTTCAGGGAATACAAATAAAAAATAAATAAATGGGATGACCCGTATAATTTTTAATTCTAGGAATGTTCTTTATTTCTTATGTCAAAAATATACCATACATCAAATCTTCTTCTTCCGGTACCCTGTCCGATTATCGAACGTTGGCAATCATATTGGCTATAATAACTTTTTTTATCGCAGCTCGGAATAGTTCAGCGGATGATTTGCGATACTCCACTCTCGAAGATTTCGGAGCCAAGATGTTCTTCTTCGTCCTGGACCTCTACTTCCAGTAATCTTACCCTGCATCACTAAATAAAGGAGGTAATATTTCTCTGGATGCCTCATCACGTGGCCGAAGTATTTGAGTTTTCGACTTTTTATTGTTTTAATTATTTTTGTTTATTTCTTTGCTCATGTCCCAGTTGTCATTGATATTAGCGCCCAGGTATGAGAAGTTGTTAACCTTTTCTAGCTGTATCCCGTATGCCCTGATTTGTATCGAATATCTGAGTAATAGTTAGATTATTAATATTAGCAATGAAAATAACAACTACATTGTAAAAGTATGTGATGGTCAAATTCCCCTCCGTAAAAACCTCTTCAATACTGGAGAGGCAAGAAGCATTATTAACGACTAACGCAACTTCAGTTTGTGAAATGTTTTGTGCTCTTCTTAAGCACAAATTCGTTCGCTTTTACTTCTAAGTTCGAAATGAAGTAGCCCCAAAATTCCAACGCATTTTATTATGTGAATATTAATTCCTCTGCAACTTGCAGATATACTTTTGAACGGTGCTGGGTCATACGTTTCGTTCATGTATATAATAAATAGGTGTTTTTGTGCCCGAATATCTTTTCTAGAGTATTTAGGTAAAAACGCTTTTTAATGTGTCAACCCTGCTATATCAGACTGGTGCGTGAGTCTGCACTTGTGGTGAATCCAAAGACTTGTTTTGGTCCTGTGAACGCAGATTCGGCTCCCTGCTTTGCGAGGATGTCGGCTTTACCACTGATACACCTTCACCCCCTGGTGCCCAGATACCCGCAGCAAAGTCACTCTGTTGTTCGCAACAGGGCACTCCAGTGATTCGATGCAATTCCATACAAGTTTGGAATTTATCTTGTTGGAGCACAGTGCTTTTAAAGCAGTCTGACTTTCTAAAATTATATTGATGTTTTTGTTCACTAGAGATCTGTTGGTCAGCTTTTTGCACACAATTCGATGGTCATTTTTTGGTTTCATGCTGAAAACACCGGCCTCAACTCCATCTGGGGTTTTTGAGCCGTCTGTCTCAAACAAGGAGATGCGTTATCCCCACTCATCTTTAACATCGCCTTGGAAGGCATCGTACGAAGGGCAAACATAGAAACGCTCCTATTTGGAAATCAGTTCATTAAACTGGAAAATGCTGCAAAGAAGGTTGGCCTACAAATAAACGAAGATAAAACAAATAACATGACTAAAACAAGAACAGAACGAAGAGACAGGATAGGACAAAATGTGACAATGGACCACTATAATTTTAAAAGGATCCATAAGTTTAAATATTTGAGAACTGCAATCACCTCAGATAACAATATAACACAAGAGATTAACAACAGAATTCAAGGAGCCAATCGCTGCTGTTTTGCACTACAAAAAATAATGAAATCGAAAAATGTAACCCGCCGTACGAAAGTAACAATTTATCATGCAATTATAAGACCTATAATGACATATGCATGTGAAACATGGACGATGACAAAACAAAATGAGAATTGATTTAAAATCGCAGGACGAAGAATTCTTAGAAGCATATATGGACCAATCAAGGACAACGCCACACAACAATACAGAATTAGAACTAACAGGGAAGTGCAAGAATTATATAACCAAGCAGATATAGTAAAACTAATAAAGGCAGAGAGATTGAGATGGGCCGGACATATGAAGAGAACAACGTGTCGTAAAATTGGTGTGGAAAGAGACCCCGGTAGGAAAGCGGCCGCTGGGAAGGCCAAGGATGCGGTGGAAAGATAAAATTGTAGCGGACTTACGGACCCTAAATGTCCAACGACCAGAAGAACTTATGATGGACCGCAGCAAGTGGAGGCAAATTGTAATGTCAGCGAAGACCCACCCCGGTTTGTAAGCTACAGAAAGAGATAGAGAGAGAAATAGTTATGCCAGAAAAAAAAGAAAACAAGTTTTGATAAACAACAAATATTTTCTTTGGAATTCTATTTAATAAGGTGGTCAAAGTGCTTACCATATATCTCATGACAGTAATGAATTCGCTGAACAAAATTTTGTAGTTATTCTAAAATCATGTTGGGAGGAATCATGGAAATTTCGTGCTTTTATCCTTTTTTGCAACTCTTTGATATTTTGTAGACTACATTTTTTATGTGACCCCACAGATAAAAGTAAGGTGGGGTCATATCGGTAGACCTAGCTGGCCATTTAATGCGACCAATCCATATACCAAGATAAGTTTTATCAAGATATGCCTATACTTCACGTGTAAAATGTGGAGGAGCCCCATCTTGTTGTTATTGTTCAGGAATAATCGTCCAAACTCTGAAATAATATGCTCTTGCAAGAGTAATAAATATCGTTCAGAGGTCGAATTTCCGTTTATAAAGTAGGGTCCTATGACGTGTCCACCAATAATGCCAGACCAAACATTTTCTTTATGTGATCGTTGAGTGTGAGCTTTCTTCATCCAATGTGGATTTTGGTCTGACCAATAACTACAGTTCTGCCGGTTTACGTGCCCGTTTGATCAAAATGTATAACAATATGTGGTTGAAAAAGTTGACATTTTCGTTTAATTTTATTGCACAGAACTCAATTATCCGATCAAAGTTGTCTTTACAAAATTCTTGTAGCAAATAAATTTTATAAGGATGAAATGTTTGTAGTTTACAAATTTTTTGAATGGAATATTGACTCATGCTATGATATAAAGCCCTCTGTTGTGTCGAATTTATTGGATTTTTCACCACATCTAACATGACATTCAAAGAATTTTCTTCATTTGTAACGCTTACTGGTCTTCCTCTGTTTGATCGCTGCAAACGGTTGATTTAGAAAGAGATGCACTTACATCCACGTAGAAGTTGAAAATGGTTCTAATGGGATTTTTTTTTGGTTTTTTACCTTAAATTTTGTTACAACACATAAATTATTATGATAAAATGTTTGAATACTTATAAAATACATACATACATATAGTCACGCCTTTTTCCCGTAGAGGTAGTCAGAGACCACTTCTTCTACGGTTCTTACACACATCTTTTGTTTCTTCTACTTTCAATAATGCTCTCATACATGCTCGTCGGTTGTTAGTACTCTTGACCTGGCCTTTCTTCAAATCAACGTTGATCTGATCGAGATCAATGTTCGCCGAGGTCGACCTCTACCACTCGCTTTATAAATTTGTTTCGTCAATATTCCTTCATCAATCCTTTCTACGTGTCCAAGCCATCTAAGCATTCCTTTATCTATCTTTGTAACCACATCTTCTTTTACACCACATCGTTCTCTTATCTCACTATTTTTTACTTCACTCCGGCTATACTTCTTAGACTACTCATCTCCACAGTATTAATCCTATTTTCATGCTTTTTCTGCCAAACCCAACATTCACTATCATACATTAGTGTAGGAACCAACACTCCTCTATGCACAGCCAGACGTTATAAAATATAACAACCTTTATTATAGAGTTAGGAATTTAAAGGTTAAATAAACATGAAAATAAAATAAAATTTTGTTTATTTTATAAACACGAAGCTCGGCCTTTGATCTGGTGAAAGTGACACGGGGGTATTATCTTTTTACAACGAAATCGAAATACCACCACTCACCGCAGTATTTCTTTGTAAACAATAATTTTTGTTTTTTCTTCGGGTGCTAGAATCACCAGGCTACTTTTTGCGCTTACTCTGGAGCATGCCACATACAACTAGCCGTGGGAGAAGCAGCTTTTTTTCAAGTCTGCTCCCGCTACCCTAAGAGTTTGATCTTGAGCTTTGTTTATGGTCATGGCGAAGCAGACTTTGATGTAAAACTACACTCCTTTGAATTCAAAGGGGTAGTTTGATGGTGTTAGGGAAATCCTAGGAATAACTACAGGCTCCCCTCGAGAACAACCAGTCAGTATAGTTGCCTCGATTACTTTGCGATGCAATGTTTTCACTTGCAATTTGGTGCCATTGCATAATTTTGGCGGATTTATATTGCGCAGCAACATAATTGGCACGTCAACTCTCAATTTTAATATGTGGGTTGGAAAACTGGGAGCCTTCAGTGTATTCAGGAACTCTACCGGATAATGAATGGCATCATCGGTGTTTATCACTGAGTCGACGGATTTATATTGATAATCGACCCCTTCGAATGACCTCAAAAGTATTTCATTTATGACCGAGGCTTGTTCGTTTTTTGGTGTTAGGATGGCACGCTCGGATAACCATTCTGCAGGTTTATCGTGAATATTTTTAATGTTAGGGTAAATTTAAGCTATAAGGAGTATTGATATTAACTTCGATACAAATCACCCCCAAAATAACTTTTTATCCCTTTTTAACCCCATTAGGCGATGAGTTTTAATAAAATACGAAACACGTCTTCCATCAATTCTGTTAAAGAATGTTCATGCAAAATTTGAAGTAGATTGGACCAATGAATCACGTTGTCCCATACAAACTTTGCCCCCGTTTTTCTCCCTTTTAGGGGCAGAATTTCGGAAAATCCTTTCTTATCGGATGCCTACGTCATACAAAGAACACACCCTCCAAGTTTCAGGTCTCTACGATCAGTGGTTTAGGCTGTGGGTTGATCCGTCAGTTAGTCATTCAGGACAAAATTTCAAAATTCGATATCTTGAAAACGGTTAACTTTAGAATATAATGTGCTCTATTAATTTCTTTTGGAATTTTAAGAAGAATTGAAATATGGAATAATATACAGGGTGTTTCATTAAATAAATAGCAACATTGTTTAGTCATGACTTTTTGACTGATCCTGTATGCTTAATTTTTCTTAATTGTAATAATAATAACCAAAACTTTTGTGTCCTAACATTTTTCGCTAGCTATGTTACTTTAAGCGATAATCGACCGTTTCCACACCTATCAACGAACCTGTATATGTATTATCCATTGCTTGATTAAACTACCCATCAAACAATTAATTCGAAGACAATTAATTATGTGAAGGGGTGAGTAATTTATAGAGAACAACCCTGTACCCCGCGACGAGGTCGATTATCATTTTTAAGCGACCTACTCAAAGTTATTAAGGTTATTCCACTTACTTTGTAAAATAAGTCGTTCTCCGGTTAAGTATGTTATTGTTTAAGATCTTAAATTACTGCGTGTCGCGGAATTCTTATATCTTATGTTTTGATCAAATAAAATTAACCCAACCTGCAAATTTTTCGTCGTATTAGAATATGTTTAAACATTAAGCAACTCGGTGACTGAATATGTTGTGCAAAACAATTTAATATTGCGTACAAAACCTTGCTTACATT
Organism: Agelastica alni; assembly: GCA_950111635.1. Taxonomy (NCBI): domain Eukaryota; kingdom Metazoa; phylum Arthropoda; class Insecta; order Coleoptera; family Chrysomelidae; genus Agelastica; species Agelastica alni. The sequence goes on along the minus strand of OX467717.1, from coordinate 21,693,337 downwards.
TTTCGGCAACCCCTGAATAGCAAAATTTTCGGAAGGGCACGGGATAGTTATTTAAATTCGGGTCTTACGTATTAGTTTGTATTATCAGTTTTTTGTGATAGGAAGATCTACTTTTTCAGCCGCGATGATAAACATAATTAAATTCGAAACGTTGGCAATCTATACTGATCTAAATCTCAACTAACATCTTAAGTTTACGCAATATGTTTACGCTTTTTGTAGCATTTCGCTACAATTTTCCAATTTCCTTTTATCTGGAGTCATCGAAAGCGCATGGTGGCCAGCAAATGGCGCCGCGACGCAGGCGTCGCCGCACATCAATCAACTGGGGCCAGTCTCAAGGGTTTGCCAAGGCCTACTGCGAATGTGTGTGTGTGTGTGTTAACGTTTTATCATGTGTGCGAGGGGGTGGAGTTAAATTTTTCTATATCAGGAGATTGGCGGTGCATTTTCTATCAGATTTCTATCGGTAACGCTATAGTAGCGGAATACGATTGGTAGAGAATGTCATATCAATTCAGTTGGTAAATTATTTCTTCTCATATCTCGAACAATTTTTATGGAAACATTTTAAGTGGGTATTCCTGCAAATGTTTCCTGTAGTTTTAAGTTTCGTAGGAACATTTAATTGTTTAATCAAAATATTTATTTAATATATTCAGCGCAGAAACCTCGGTCAATGTTACCAAACCATCTTCATTGGTTGCATTTTTCAACCAGTTCAAAATTTCCGCAAATTAACTAGGCAAACTTCCATCTACCTACTTGGGAATATTTTAGACCACTCGTAACGAAAGTTTAACACTGTCCCAGTGCCCCATAAGGCGGCAAGTGTTTCACTAAAAGATGGTATTTTCCCCTTTTTAAAAATATTTGATACAGAAGGCTTTTTAATATCCAAATCTCTAGATAAACCCCGTACTGAACAGTGTGGGCCGACAAAATTCAGCCCTGTTGACAATTTGTATTAAGTGTAGGTCTACCTTGCTTCGGTGCATCCCTGAAGTGTCCTTATTCTGTGTATTTCCTTTCTATTCTGCTTACTGTAGATTTATGGATACGTTCACGATCTGGGTGCATTTAATGAAATAATGTGCCTACCTCTTGTTGGGTCCGCATCCTATTTCCAACACCAATCATTATTAAAATTTTAATTCTTCATCTTTCCGTTGAAAGTTATTTACCAAAAGAGTTTGTTCAATACGATATGAAACATTGACCCTAAAAAAACAGAACAAACAAAGATGGAAGTTTGAGAAAGAAAAGTGCTTAAAAAGATGTTTGGTGGTAATAAAATAGGAAAGTGTTGGTTGAGAAAAACAAGCCAAACAACTCATGACAAAACTATTGGCTAAAGAAAAAAAAATGACGTCTTAAAGCACGCTGAAAACTAAAAGTGGAGAAAGATTTATAACTTTTTAAGATTAGCAGATGGAAATAAAAATAAAAAGTTAAGAAATAAAGGAGAAAAATTATCTTTTATTTACGATTGTACGGAAGGTTAATTCTTATAAAGAAGGTACAGTAATGAATAGGAGGACACACAACTTTTTTAACTTACGGAAGAGAAAACTTCTTTAGGCGCGTTAAACAGTTATTGTTAGAAGGCAAACTTATGTTTTCGCGTCTCCTGACGTCGGCGACAAATGGGTGCATTGCGCAGTTTAGTGTTTCGGGTGATTCCATATTTTAGTCAATTTTGTTGTTGCGTTTTACGCCATTGCCCTCTGCTTGTGAGAATGCAATGTTTTTAAGTGTAACTGGAGGACAAGATAATATTATGTTGACTGATTTTGTTTCAATTGCTTTTATCCGCCACTTTTTGTGCCGGTGGGATATATCATTTAGCCCTTTTTGGAGTATTTGTGAGGCTATTCATGGGTCGCTATGTGTAGCTAGTATAGCAGCAGAGGTTTCAGTAATTAGGGATTCAGATGTCGGCAGATCCGCAGTGAAGAGTAAGTAGACAGTGCTTCTCCTTGTTGTACTATGAAATGGCGCTGCTGGATAAATGATTTTAATATTCCATAAAGGTGATCTGGTAGCCCATTTTTCAATTTAACCCCAGGGTTCCATCCTGTCCCCCACCTTATTTCTTTTACACATCAACGACCTCTTGAAAACCACCACGAACCCCATTTACAGTTTCGCAGACGATAGCACACTTGTCTCACATCCTATCGATCACTTTCGGTGAATGATACAAATAGACTCAGGCAGGAGCAGGTTGATTGCATCAATAGAGATCTTAAAGCGATCGTCGAGTGGGGAACCAACAATCTTGTTCAGTTCAACGCCCAAAAAACACAAAGTGCCACGTTTTCCAAGAAAGTGAATTCCTCAAATCATCCCATCACAATATCCGGAAATACCCTTGAACCAAGTCCCTCTATCTCGATTTTGGGAGTCACGGTGTCCAATAATATGTCTTGGCATGACCATGTTGCTAACATCGCAAAGTCGGCAAGCCAGAGGCTAGGTTTTCTGTGGAAAGCCAGAAAGTTTTTTACTCCTGATCAACTGTTGGCGATGTACAAGGCTTAAATCCGACCTCTACTGGAGTATTGCTCGCACATTTGGGGTTCAGCACCAAGGCAATCTCTTCGTCTTCTAGATTTCATTCAGAAAAGAGCCATTCGCTTGATAAACAGCTCACCTCTCACAGATACCCTTCACCCTCTAGAATATAGAAGAAGAGTTGCAGGCCAGTCATTGCTCTACAGATATTTCCATGGCAGATGCTCCAGAGAAATAAAAACTCTTGTTTTTACCATTGGCCACATTCGGCCGAAGAACTCGGCACGCTGATCAGTCTCACACATTTACTCTCAAGCTTGACACTACAAGGACCAATATTCATCAAGAATCCTTTTTTTACAGGGCTGCTACGGAATGAAATAAGCTTCCAAAATTCCAAAAATTCCAAAAAGCGTGTCCACAATCATTTCCTTTCTATAATCCCTTCCCCTTCTAATAGTCGCAGTGCCGTCCGCCGTCCGCGGCCCAAACGATAGGTCTACCTTTTTTGCGACTATTTTCATAAAAAAAAAAACTAACAATCCTTCATGCCACTCGCGGTCAATCGCTTGAGATAAATGTCCAAAAATGCACTGGCGCAGTAAGATTTGAAAAAAAAATTGTAGTTTGCATAAACTTTGTTAAAATTAACTTTTTTTAATTAATCAACTGCAAAACCTTAATTTAGATAACAGCTTAGTATATAATAAATATACTTGGATCTTTTGCTATGTGTGTAGTTAATAAATTAGTCCCGCATATCTTAAGGAACTTCTTGCCTTATAAAAGAGTATTCAATAATATTTTAATTAAAATGTTTATTGAGTAATAATTCAATTACGAGCACTCCTTCGTACCATAAAGGTACAATATACTTTTGCAATCTATCATAAACAACACACTTTCTTATTCAAAAGCTAAAAAATGAAAAAGAAAAAAATCCACATAAAGTAACGGTTTGAAAATTGCATACAATGCATTTATTTGATTAAAATCTTTCGGGATGATGATAATGTGAAAACGTACACTTAGAAATCTTTACATAATGACTTCTGACCATTGTTCACTGAACAATTCTATGTATTCAAATGAACAGATGTAACTACGAATCCTTCTCACGCTTGCATACCGAAATATCTGTCAGAATGATCTTTTCTATATAAATGTATATTAAAAAAAACACACACACACGCACGCACGCATATGGACTAAAAATTATTAATAAATTCAAATACAATGGGGGGCGCGCGCAATTGGATTCGTATGGGTGAGGTCTCGTTTTTTTTTTAATCCTTTTTTTTTATTTAAAGGGGACGTAAAAAATAGAAAAAAAAAAGCGATAAAAAAGAGAATGTGTTAACGGTAAGAAGGGTGGCACTCTCTCTCTCCCGACGACGATCTTTTGTTTTATACCGTTCATTGTAAACTTTTCATAATGTTCTCTTAGCTTATTCATTAAAAGTAATGCATAACTAATACCAAGTCTTTGTTGGGAGTAAAACAGCTGCCCCATATGCATATAAGGCCTACGCTGCTACTACTTCCTTTTAAAATTTTCTCAGGTCCGTCTTAAGGAGGCCCACGATTTATAATTGTGGAAGCGTTGAACGGTATGAAATTGGGTAATTGGGTACGACAGGATAACAGTTGAAATTCTGAAGGCTGGACAAATCGTAGTAGCTAGTCTGCTATACTGCATTTTTAACCTTTGTTGGAGGAGTGATGAACCTCTATGTATCTGGAAGTCGTATAGTGCAGACTTGTTCAACGACAATAGATCTACAATACCACCCCTATTTTACGCTATCAGACTAATGAAAAACGGAAAAGCTCCTGGTCCGGACGAAATGTTTTCAGAGACTCTAAAACTTTTAAATGAAGAGAGTCTGGATGTAGTTGTCAGTCTATTCATATATATATATATATATATATATATATATATATATATATATATATATATATATATATATATAACAAAAATTGTCACAATAGAGCAATGTTACATTACTGAAATAAACGAATATTTGGTGCTTTAGAAATATTTTTGGAAATGTGAGTCTGGAAAATTTGATGTTTCATGGTCATGGTAGAATTAATGTCGTTCTTGTAATTCGCTAAGCTCAACTACGACCGTTAATTAGTTAGGAAATCCAACAATTTGATATGTGAAGTAGGTAATAAAGTATTTAATAGCTAGAAATAAATATCAAGAAATTTTCTAAACAAACCTGTAAGTCTCGGAGCAGGATTCAATGAACGCATCATTAAGGACGAATATTAAGATTTTCAACAGATAAAGAAATAATTACTGAAACCATAAATAATAATTGCCAGTTATTAATAAACAGGTATACGTAGATAAGCAAGACATTGTTATGGATGCTAATGTACTAATATTAATTGCAAAAAACAAATAAAGAAAAGCTTTCGATATCTTGGACTCCTGAGAAAAAAAAGGCAAAAATTATAATATACTTTATGAAGAGTCTCCAACACATTTAAATAGTAAAAGAAATGTTAAGATACGGAATACCGCTCTAGAGTTGGGGTTTTGTCTATTTGATTTTAAGAAAGAAAATGAAGTTTATTTGGCACTGGGTAGCGGTTTTTTTTATTATCCATATTCCTTATTTTTGATTGATTTTTGATCAGATTTGGGAAAGGAGCAGTAAGGTTTTCGAAAAGGGAAAAGTAATTCATTGCGCTCAAATTAATTTACCTTTTGTTTCGTACTATTTATATTTAAACCCTTATTCCGATTGATTGTGGGACTGGTCGAAACCGTATCACGTTACTACCAAATAAGGTAACCATTCGTAACCTTCTGAAGATTTTCTATGGTAACTCGATGTGGAAAATTTCCCGGTTACATTTTCTTGATCTTAGATCTGGACGATCATGTACGGACGCAGTGTTTGTTATTGGACAGATAACCAAAAAGTCTATAGAGTATAATAATCCAGCATTCTTCTGTTTTATAGATCTAGAAAAGGCGTTTAACCGGATACGTTTGGTAGATGTATTGCATCTCCTATATGACAGACAAATACTGAGTAATGTCATTAGAACTATTAAATCGAAATAACCGAATACAGGCAAAGATAGACAACGAACTCACAGAACCAATAATAGTAGAAAGGGGTATACGACAAGGAGACTCACTGAGTCCATTAAGATTCAATATTATTATGGACGAAATAATAAGACAAGTACGCAGGAAACGAGGATATCGAATGGGAGGTCGAGAGGTAAAAATCCTATGCTACGCTGAGGATGCAGTTTTGATAGCGGAAAATGAAGATGATCTGTAGATGCTTCTTTATGCATTTAACACAGTTGCTAAAACGCTCGGGATAGCAATATTAATATCTAAGACGAAATGCATGACCACATCTGAGATGTAATTTAGTGGTTGATGACAAGACAGTACATCAAGAGATGAAATTCAGATACTTGGGTAATGAAATTTCAAGCTTCGGCGACATAGAACCAGAAGTAAGAGCACAAGCTATCAAAGCAACTAGAATGGCTGCACAAATCAACGACACGATATTTCGTAACAAGCACCTGAAAACAAAAGTAAAAGAAGCATTTACAAAACTGCTATTAGCCCCATACTCACATATGCGGCAGAAAAAAGGCCCGAAACATAAAAAACAAGCCAAATTATGGAAATCCCATACAACATCATAAAAACCATCGAAAATATTTACCACAGAAACAAAATACAAGCCAAAATTAATGGCACTACTACCGAAGAAATTCCTGTAAATAGTGGTATTCGACAAGGAGATTCTCTTAGCCCCTTATTGTTCGACATCGTTATGGACGAAATAATAAAAAGCACTCGTAACCTGAAAGGGTATAAAATTGGACACAAAGACGTCAAAATCCTATGCTATGCCGATGATGCTGTTCTGATTGCAGAAACGAAGATGACCTATAGAGATTACTATTCAAATTTAACACAACGGCAAAAAGTCTAAAAATGAAGATATCTGCAGCAAAAACGAAATGCATGACCACTTCAAAAACACCTATCAGATGCAAACTGGTTGTGGATGATAAAATTATGCAACAGGAGATGAAATTTAAATACCTACGCATAGAAATATCAGGATACGGTGACATAGAGGCGGAGGTAAGAAACCAAGCGGCAAAATCAGCACTAACCTCAGCTTACCTGAACGATACAATCCTCCGAAACAAATATATCGGAATCGAGACCAAATCCCGAATCTACAAGGCGGTCATCCGACCTATATTAACATACACAGCGGAAACTAGACCAGATACATCGAACACAAAGAGAATATTAGAAACCATCGAAATGAAAATAGTGCGCAGGATCGCTGGAAAAACACTTTTTGACAAGGAGAGAAGCGAGGACATTAGAAGAACATGTAAAATAGACAATGTAAACGAATGGATACTGGAAAGAAAGAAAGAGTAGAATGAACACATAGACCGGATGAGTGACGACAGAATGGTCAAAATAACTAGAGACAAGTCGCCTTTAGGGCGTCGAAGCGTTGGAAGAGCCCACAAGGGATGGAGCGACAAACTTTCTAATAATTGAACAGCAGAGGATACGAAGAAAAACAAGCAAATTGCTTACATTAAAGAAGGAAGAAGAAGAAAAAGAAATTATGGAAATGAAGATAATTCGAAGAATAGCTGGAAAACGCTATGGGACAGAAAAAGAAGCGCGGATATCAGACAAATATGCCAGATCGACAATATCAACGACTGAGTGCTAAGTAAAAAAATTGAGTGGAATGATCATATTACACGTATGACAGAAGAACGAATAGTGAAGATTGCCAGAGATAAATCACCTTCGGGAATGCGAAGCACAGGAAGGCCTCGAAAACGTTGGAGTGACAATCTACCTCCATAAAGCGAGTTACAGGCGAGGAACAGGTATTATGCCTAACTAGAAGGAAGTAGAAGAAAAAGATTTTCTTGTATGTCAGTCTAGCAATACTGAGCGTTGTTCCTTTTTATCTTTTAAACTTCTGCACTCCACATAAAGACGGCTTTCTGCCTGATCAACACCTCTAACCTGACTAAGAATCTTTATTTTTGACCATTTATAAATAAGACTTCCAAGAACCGTTATAATAGTAATTTCTCTCATAGCTCCTTTCCTAGTCGTTTCGATAAGCCAATCTATGGTTTTTATCTGGACAACGCTTTTGTAGAACGTTAGCTTATAAAAAAGTCGAGCAAAAAGTTCTTTTTCCTTTTAGATATAGAAAAAATAGAGAATAGCTGGTAATTTTTTTTTTATGAAAAAGGGTAGACCTATCGTGTGGGCCGCGAACAGCCCGCACTGCGACTATTAGAAGGGGAAGGGATTCTAGAAAGGAGATCATTGTGGACCCGCTTTTTAAAAAGTTGCAGGTCATAGTTCTCTGGAAAAACTGATTTTGGAAGCTTGTTTCATTCCGTAGCAGCACTGTAAAAGAAGAATTATTGTAGTGTCAATCTTGAGAGTAAATGGGTGAGACTGATCAGCGAGTTCTTCGGCCGAATGTGGCCAATGGTGGTACAAGAGTTTTTATTTCTCTGGAGCATCTGCCATGGAAATATCTGTAGAGTAATGTCTGGTCTGCAACTCTTTTTCTATGTTCTAGTAGGTAAAGGGTATCTGTGAGAGTTAAGCTGTTTATCAATCGAATGGCTCTTTTCTGAATGGAATCTAGAAGACGAAGAGAATGCCTTGGTGCTGAACCCCAAATGTGCGAGCAATACTCCAGTAGAGGTCGGATTTGAGCCTTGTACGTTGTCAACAGTTGGTCAGGAGTAAAAAACTTTCTGGCTTTCCACAGAAAACCTAGCCTCTGGCTTGCCGACTTTGCGATGTTAGCAACATGTTCATGCCAAGACATATTATTGGACACCGTGACTCCCAAAATCGAGATGGATGCTATTTGAAAAACACAGCATTATCAAAATCAAGTAAATATTTATACACATTAATAGTTATGATTCGGTATTTATCTATTATTTTTGTTAATGATTTTTATTTATTTTCCTTACTCATAATTCGATAATAAAAAAGTATGTTGCCCTTCTTAAATAATTGCGTGCTTGTGTTATTTAAAATAAAAAAATTTCAATGGGTCGTCACAATCATAAATAATTATTCTTACAGAATTCATAATAATTGTAGTGAAAGTTGTTCTTTATATAAATACCTATACCATTTATAAATTACAGTAAATAAATTGTTTTAATTAATCTGTTAATTGGACCTAATTAAGTACTTTTACTAATAGTCTGGTGAAATTAGCGGTATGGTTAAAGTCAGATTAAATTTTTTTCTTTAGATAATTAAAAATCAGTATTACTAATAAACAGGGTCAACCGAAAACGAAACGAAGCCATTTACAGGAATCTCGTTTTAGAAAAACGCTCAGACCCGTCGATTTTTGATTAAAAAGGGGGCACTCTTTTCCGGTATTTTTGACTCCACTACTTTCAACCCCAAACGAAGGTAAGAATTACCTCAAATTTTGTAAATGGTATTGGGGTCGATTAAATCTTTTGAAAGCTAAAAAATTACATGTTAAAATTCCAATTATTTTAGTTGCTGACTTACAGTGCAACAAAAGTATCGTGAGTCTCGAGTACAATCGGAGGAAGAAGTTTACGAATGTGAAGTATATTCAGCGAATATTTGTTATTTTAGAGGCTAGTCGCCCGCCAAGCTACTTCTGTTGCACTGTACTACTTAAGGACATTCCCAAAGACCAGTCGTTCTCAACCTCAACCTACGTTTGCCCCATATAAGTTACCCACTTTATCAAATTATTTATTGAGAAAGTAGACGATAAAGAGTGTTAGAATAACAAAAAGAAAATATGTCATTACTTAAGTGATACAATTTTAAAAAAAAGAACTGCCAAATAATTTATTTATTAGTTTCGGTAATATAAAGATATTTTTTTTTATGAAAATAGTCGCAAAAAGGGTAGACCTATCGTGTGGGCCGCGGACGGCCCGCACTGCGACTATTAAAAGGGGAAGGGATTATAGAAAGGAGATGATTGTGGACACGCTTTTTAAAAAGTTGCAGGTCATAGTTCTCTGGAAAAACTGATTTTGGAAGCTTATTATTCCATTCCGTAGCAGCCCTGTAAAAGAAGGATTCTTGATGAAGATTGGTCCTTGTAGTGTCAATCTTGAGAGTAAATGGGTGAGACTGATCAGCGTGCCGAGTTCTTCGGCCGAATGTGGCCAATGGTGGTACAAGAGTTTTTATTTCTCTGGAGCATCTGCCATGGAAATATCTGTAGAGTAATGACTGGTCTGCAACTCTTCTATGTTCTAGAGGGTGAAGGGTATCTGTGAGAGTTGAGCTGTTTATCAAGCGAATGGCTCTTTTCTGAATGGAATCTAGAAGACGAAGAGAATGCCTTGGTGCTGAACCCCAAATGTGCGAGCAATACTCCAGTAGAGGTCGGATTTGAGCCTTGTACGTCGTCAACAGTCAACAGGAGTAAAAAACTTTCTGGCTTTCCACAGAAAACTCATCATCTGGCTTGCCGACTTTGCGATGTTAGCAACATGGTCATGCCAAGACATATTATTGGACACACTTCCAAAATCGAGATGGAGGGACTTGGTTCATGGGTATTTCCGGACATTGTGATGGGATGATTTTAGGAATTCACTTTCTTGGAAAACGTGGCACTTTGTGTTTTTTGGGCGTTGAACTGAACAAGATTGTTGGTTCCCCACTCGACGATTGCTTTAAGATCTCTATTGATGGAATCAACCTGTTCCTGTCTGAGTCTATTTGTATCATTCACCGAAAGTGATCGATAGGATGTGAAAGTTGAGACAAGTGTGCTATCGTCTGCGAAACTGTAAATGGGGTTCGTGGTGGTTTTCAAGAGGTATATACTTATATAATATAAATACATTTTTTATTATTTTATATAATTGTTTGTTCATTTTTATTATTATCAGTCAATAAATATTTAATTTATTTCTAATATAAATAGTGTATTTTATAATTTATTATATTTTTTAAGCTTATGAATTTATTAAAAAGTAGAACTCGTGTTTTTTCTACTAAGCAATTTTATTCAACAGATGAAATTAAATAAAAATAAAACCAAAGTGATGACTATAGGAGACAAAGAAATAAATATTATGATAGATAATATAAAAATAAAACAAGTTAAAGAGTTAAAATATCTAGGTGTAACAATAGACGAAAAGGGAAGACAAGAAGCGGAAATCAACGACAGAATTGAGAAAACCGTAAAACTGTATTATGCAATGAACAGGAACTTTATCAACAAAAAAGAAATTTTAAGACATACAAAACTAAAAATATTCAAGTTAATATTATATAGACCTGTATTAACTTATGGTTGTGAATCTTGGATATTAACAAAAAAAAACCAAAAGTAGAATACAAGCAACAGAAATGAGTTATCTGAGAAGAATTACAGGAGTGACAAGAAGAGATAAAATAAGAAATACACAAATAAGAGAAGAACTAGACATTATTTCATTCATAGAACCAAAACAATTGGGATGGTGGGGACACATACAGAGAATGGCAAACAGTAGACCTGTTAAACAAATATATGAAGAAAAAAACAGACAAGAGAAAAAGAGGAAGACCTAGAAAAACCTGGAACGACATAATAGGAAAGATTTTACAAGGAAGAAATAAAAAATGGAGCGAAGCAAAGACATTAACAAGAAACAGAAAAGATTAGAAGAAGTTTATAAAACAAGAATAAAATGATAACCCGACACCCTAAGGGTAAAAGGGTTCAAGATTATTTATATATTTATGTACATTTTTATTCAAAATAATAATGAACTGAATTATAATCAATATTATTAGATAATTGTAATATTAATAATAATAACCAACTTAAACGTCCCGCGCTGTTGCAGCGTTGCCAAGTCGCACACTACTGATCAGCTTATGCAGGAGAGTCTGAGTCTGAGATTTACTTTACACATTGTTTACAACAAAATAAAGGCCGCTTCTTGTACCGATTTTGTATGGAAATTATTTTTGTGAATATTATCTGCCAATTCTCGAAATTTAAAAAAAATTAAAATTGTTAGACACTAAAACCTTCACGAATTAGTATGAAATGTATAAATGAACATGCGTTCTATCCAAATTTAAATTGCTAATATTTTCAACTGTAGTACCGCAAAATGGGTAGAAATTTTTCGTATGCGGTCAGAATACTGTCAGGTATTTACAAATAAATTTTAAAGATGACCGTAAAAAAATTTTTTTTTGGGAACGTCCACGCACATTCCGAATAACTTCCGGGGTAATTCGACGGCACTCGTCGACGACGCTTTGACGCAAATCTTCCATCTTCCAATCATTTCATGTTATCATTGATTAAGATGAAAGTGAAGCTAGTTGGACATCTGATGAGGCGTAATAACTTCATGACCAACATCATAGAGTGAAAAGTAGCAGGAAAAAGATCTGGAGGAAGACCAAGACAATCCTACAGGAAGACATGTAACACCTAATGAGCTGCACCACGTACCATCAACCGAAGAGGGCGGCAATGGACAGGGACGATTGGCTACACCGACAAGGCACTGCCTTTAAAAGTCGTTGATGATGATGAGATACGTATAGCCCATATCAGGGAAAATAGCTCTTGATCGTACCACCGAAAACCAATTTTGTACTGTTGATGCATTCAATTTGTAACACTGAACAAAAATTAATTGAATTTGACTTGACTGTTATAACTTCCCAAAGGTAATTAAATCGGGACAGAATAGATACAAGGGTTTGCGTTTATGAAGTATAATTAGCCAAATTTTTTGCACTGATTGACGTTAATGACGTTTGCCGGCAGATTAATTGATACATTTAAAAAAATGGTGCGCTGTTTCCTTTGAAACTGGAAATGAATGAGCAGAATAATTTATCCGTTCATTCTGAGACACATCGTATGTGTAATTAACTAAAATTAAAAACTACGAAGTTTCTCAATATTTAAATGAAAATTTTTATACAAATTAACATTACTTAATTTATTTTTTTAATACGTTTTTTTCGAAAGCTGATCACTTCGTGATCTACGAATATTTGCTAAACTTGTTAGTTATGATTGCCATCTGTGTGTAATTTACCAGCACTAAAGGATTAGCAATTTTTTTTGTGTATTATCATCGCGGTCGAGTTTCACTGAGGATCTCGTTACATTTTATGTCTTTCATCTTTTATGCTTCTAGTGCGTTCTTTATTTGGTATTTGTTTCTGTGATTACCGGTCATTTAAATTTGCGTCAAATTGCCGCAATTTGTCTAGAAATTGTTGCTGCGGTGTAGACGTGGGTAAGCAATGGACGCAGAGAAGGACTCTTGCCGTTGTAGAACGCTAAATGAACTAAATCTATTTTTAACGGTGTAAATTATTCAACTGCTTTTTTTGATGGGTGGATTTTAAACTCTTTAACGTAGGTACATATCCCTTTCTCTCTCTCTCTCTCTGGTTCATTTCCCTGAGAAGGGATTAGTGACTATGATGCTCCCGTAGCAGCACTTATAGTATTGTGCCACTCCTCTCTATTCTGGACCATATTTACAATTTCGTGTAGGCCTTGGCCGATTAGATCTTTAGTTTGGTCCAACCATCTCTTGGGTGACCTTCCGCGCGGGCGCTTCCCCTCTACCTTTCCTTCAACTATTAGTAGTTGCAATGAGTCTGTCCTTCTTGCAATGTGGCCGATATATGTTAAAAAGCTTAAAGTTTATCTTTTTTGACAGATTTAGTTGAATATTTAGTTCTTGAAGAACAGATTTATTTGTACGGTGGGCCGTCCACGAGTATCCGCAGTAGCCGTCTGTATGCCCACATTTCGAAGGCATTTATCTGTCTGGTATCGCTTTTCTTGAGTGTCCAGGTTTCTGCTCCATAAGTGGCAATAGGAAACACAAGTGAATTCAACAATCTTAATTTGTTGTTTTTGGTGATGGCTGTATCTCTCCAGATCTTGCTTAACTTAGTTACGGCTGTTCGAGCCAGTGCAACAATTCTTTTTATTTCACCTGTAGTAGTTTTATTGGGATTTAATTTTAATCCAAATTCTGCACTTTTTTTCTGAAGACAGTGCATAATAAATTCCATTTCTTCTACACTAGATGTTATAATTAGTGTGTCGTCGGCATATCTCAGATTGTTAACTTTCCTTTCCCCCACAGATACACCACCTTGCCAGTTATCAAAATACATATATATCGAGGTATATATATATATATATATATATATATATATATATATATATATATATCCCCCTGGAAAGTGGATAACCAAGAACAACTCTTCACAAATTATAAATTAACCTTAAAATTTTATTCTAATTATTTAAATTCATTTATTTAGAAAATAGCCTACTAATGATTGAAAATTTTTTAAAACACGTTGTGTTAGAAATTAAAGTTACTCGTATTAAACAAATAGAAACGTCACGTAATATTAATTTCGGTTAATAATATGAAAGATGTAAGTTATGTTTTTTTATGCATAAAACAATGTAAAAAGTAACTGTCGCTCAGAAATTGTATGCCACTGATGACAGTTTGCAATGTATTTTCCCCAAAGAAAAATTTACCAGAAACAAGGGGGTAAAAATAAATGTCAAGCTAGCAAAACCCACCAGCAAACGAACAAGCATCGTGTGAAGTATAATCCGTACGCAAAAATGTAAAAAAACCGACTTCAAAGACTGATATGGTTTTCTCATGGATGCCATTGAAATGGAACCAGCTTTCAAATAAAAAAAGAATCATCAAAATCGGTTTACCCAGTCGAAAGTTCTGAGGTAACAAACATAAAAAAAATTCAATCGAATTGATATATACTTCTACATCCAGAAATTCCCAACCAAAAATGGTACAGCAACTATAAACCATCTCGAAGTAGTATTGGCAGCATTAGTAGACCTAAATTTGGCCATTCTTGCTATCCCGCCCACCTCAGTAGAATAAATGTAGTGGATTCGAACTTATGCGACAGTTGCAATTGTACATGTGATCTCATTTTCTTGGCATGTAAAAAATATACCCAGCGTAGAGAAGAAATGTATAGGAAACTAATAAAAATCCATATTCTTCCTCCCTTCAACTTAATGCACCTCCTAGCATTAAAAAAGCTGCCAGTATACAACATGTTACTGACATTCATCAAAGCATGCAATCTAAAACTGTAGTATTAGCTAGCTGTAAATAAACCCTTTGTTACCTAGCCAAAAGTAAACATTTCCTAACTGAACTGTGGTCTACCTTTTCTGTGAGTTAATCACCCTGAATGACCCCTGGGTGTGAAAAGTATAGCCTTATCCCATCCAAGTTGAATATTATTAGTGCTATAGTTACTGGCTAAATGGACATTGCGTCATCCCTCGGTCATATAATAATAATAAAAAAAAACCTAAATAATTTAAAAAGAACAAAGAAAAATTTGATTTTGTCTTGTAAAAATAGAAACATGTCAATGTTTGATTTTTGAATGACATTTCATTTTCGCGAATCATTGGCAGGTCTAAATACGAGAATAAGAATTCTTAAAACGTCGTAGACCACGAACTATATACCTTAAACTAAAAAAACACGCGCAGAATTAACCTCGAAGCCTCTGTCAGAGAGAGAATTAATTTACCCCATTTCGTTAAGTTTATTATTATTATTTTAACTCCGTTAGATCCTTATCTTACACGATAGGGCGTCATTTCAAAGGCAATCTTCGTGGCATTTCGAATATCGAACAGTGAAGAGATTTATGGTTTCCAGTGACCGATATATCTTTGTATCCCGAAGAGACAGTTAGATCAACTGTGAAGATGTGAAAATAAGACGAACTCCAGCTAACAAAAGGTGGGTCTAAGACCTTTTTCTAGTATCATTTTCAGGTTTGCCATGTTAGTAATTTTTTTCAACTCTTATTAAAAATACGGTCCACTAAATTTGCATAATGCAAATTATTTTTCAGAGAAAAACGCCAATTATTATTCGGACGGGTTAAAAAAATGGAAGCATTGCTGGGAGAAGTATGTAAACTAAAAACATTAAAAATAAATTTAAAGAAACGATGTCTCGTATCTTTGTTAGATTGAAAAGAATGTGGATTCCCAAGTGCTCCTCTAATTCCTTGATTGAATTTTTTTTTGTTAACTTTGCCATGTTAAATTGATTTAGTAAATATTCTTTTGACGTACAAAATTAATTTCATCAAATTCTTCAGGGAAGACTTTATGTTTTTTGCAAATTCATGCAAACTTTGAAGCTGTCACTCTTCACCCACTAAAACATAGAAAAAGAGTTGCAGACCAGTCATTAATCTACAGATAATTCCATGGCACATGCTCACCCATTTACTCTTAAGATTGACACTACAAGGACCAATCTCCATCAAGAATCCTTTTTTTACAGGGCTGCGACAGAATGGAACAAGCTTCCGAAATCAGTTTTTCCAGAGAACTATGACCTGCAACTTTTTAAAAAGCGGGTTCACAATCATCTTTCTATAATCCCTCCCCCTTCTAATAATCGCAGTGCGGGCCGTCCGCGGCCCACACTATAGGTCTACCCTTTTTGCGACTATTTTCAGTAAAAAAAAAAATAAGCAGAGTGAGTGATTTTACCAATATTTAAAAATCCTGGAGCCAAATGAGATCCACATCATGATGGCTGACTATTGTTAGAACATCATGTTGTTATTCTCTGTTAACACTTTATTTAGTAATAATTATATTTGTGTTTTTTTTGTGTGTGCACATTTTTTATGATGACAGGTTATCTTGTAGTTTAAAAATTTTACGTGCTCTACAAAAACTGGGATTATTTTTTTGTTTACATGCCAAAATTTAGTCAAAAACCAGTGTCAGCTTTAGGCAACGAAATGTTTATTTTCGAACGATGCAAATTTTTACTGTATCAATTTCAATAATAAAAAAAATTTAATCTGCATCACGTCTACACCAGAAATGTATCCAGTTGATTTGCCCACGCGTAAATGCAAACCCATTGGACAACAAATCACTTAAATCATTTTTGATGGATGTATTATAATAATGTGTAACAAGTTGCTTAATTATTATAAATATCTGCATGTAAAAATTGTTGGCATGTTGAGATATTGGTTTATAGTAATTCAAAAGGCTGGGCAAGGCTGATCAATGTCACATTCTCTATTTATACACTTTATAAAATAGAATTTAGACCGCTCGCTCGGCATTTCGTTTTTCACTATATTTAAACTACTAATAGTGCATTATTTATTTTTTAGTCCGGTCAATTTAGACCAAAAAATGAGAGTGAAGTTACATAAAGTCCCAACAAGCTGAATTTCAGTGAAATTGTTCAAAATATAATTATAAACAATGTCTAGAAGTTCCCCATCATTCCCCTGTAAGGAAAAAATTTAATTCAAGGTCAAAGGTCAAAAAAATGAGTTTTTCGCGATTTTCAGCAAAACGGTAAGTTTTATCATAAAAGTACCTTTAACAAAAATTGTAGATCATAAAATTATCTATAAAAAATGTATCAATTTTTTTTTTCTTACGAGCCACCGTTTCTGAGATATAACGATTCAAAACGTTATAAAAGTTGTTATCGTCATAATATGCATGAGTACGCCACGTATATACATCTAGAGTTGTAATATTCTATATAATATATATATGTATATATATATATATATATATATATATATAAATATCTGTCTCTTGTTCTATTGTGTACGTGGCTAGGGTCTTATACCTGCTATAATAAATGAAATACTGTTAGTCTTGAGCGTCACTCTGTAGTGAAAACACGTGTTTATCCAAACCTATATTGTGCTGTTTTGAGTTTTATATTAAAAATGTCTGAATATTGTTTTATTTGTGCTAAACGTTTGACTCCGACGAAGTATCATGCGATACATCGCTATTGACGCAATTTACTTGCATCCAAAATGAAGATGAAGAAGAAGCAGGAGAAGAAGAACAAGAAGAAGATCAAGAAGAAGAACAAGAATTTGAAACTTACGAATAAGACGAATAAACTTCAACACTTTTTTCATTTACATCGCTTTTATCTTTCCCAATCTTTGAAAATTTCCGTTATTTTGGAATAGTTTTACCTTAAACAGGATCACAACTGACCCGTGGAGTAGGCCTACTGGGGAAACCACGTTAAAAAAAACGTGCTAAGTATACTACCTCATAGGTGGCGTGGAAACGTGTGCATATTATGACGATAACAACTTTTATAACTTTTTGAATCGTTATATCTCAGAAACGGTGGCTCGTAAGAAAAAAAGTATAAATACATTTTTTATAGATAATTTTATGATCTACAATTTTTGTTTGAGGTACTTTTGTGATAAAACTTACTGTTTTGCTGAAAATTGCGAAAAACTCATTTTTTTGACCTTTGACCTTGAATTAAATTTTTTCCTTACAGGGGAATGATGGGGAACTTCTAGACATTGTTTATAATTATATTTTGAACAATTTTACTGAAATTCAGCTTGTTGGGACTTTATGTAACTTCGAATGTCTAAATTGACCGGACTATTTATAAAGAATCCAAGCTTCTAGAATCTGTCCATAAAGAAAACGCATAGTCTAATACCCGATTTTCGATTGTAGACCTTGTTGGTCGAGGTACAAGGGACGTTCATATCTACTTTGGAGTCCTTTCTCTCCAAATTTTTAAAAACATTTGAGAATTTTAAGCGTTTCAAAATGTACCATTGTGCATTACATGCCTTGGTAAAAAATATTTCTTCTTTACACGAATTTGTTTCCCTTCAATACCTGGCCTAGTTATTACATTCATGTTTTATGATAAGTTGGTAGCTACTGGTTATTGGATTAGAACATGTATATAAAGAAACAATGGAAATTTTCACGAATGGTAATAGAAATATTGCGAATAAATTATGAAAATCTCTCGTATACAAAATGGAAGTCGCGTTTGGGTGCGCCAAAAGAGCATAAAAGACGAATTTCAATTAAACGAATACATTTTGCGTGAGTGTTGCTTGCAGTAACAAATGAAGTGTTAGAATTAACACCTAAATACAGAGTGGGCAGCACAAGGATGGATCGAACAATTATTCATCCATACAAATAGGTTACATAAGTATTTAATAAACAAACATTTGCAAAAGGTGACTTTTCCTTTCAACCCTGACTGCGTTATACATTTCAGGTAAGAACTTTATATTTGGGAAGATGACATGGGGTGAGCAGCATGATTAAGAAAAGAAAGGAAATGTATGGTTCAGGTCTTTTCATTACGAGGTATAGTTTAAAAATTCTTGGCTAGAAGTCAGAAAGTCTACTGCGCTTTTATAGACTATGACAAAGAAGTAAGAACTGAATTGTGGTCGACATTGTCTATGTATGGGGTGAGCGGTAGTTTAATACGAGCACTGAAATCACTTTACAAGGATTCCATTGCGTGTGTCAGGATAAACGGAGCTTACACGGACTGGTTCAACATCGAAAAAGGTGTGAGACAGGGATGTGTGGCTTCGCCATGGCTGTTTAACTTATATATATATATATATATATATATATATATATATATATATATATATATATATATATATGCGTATGGATTAAAAATGGATCGTCAAATGCTTTCTTCACGCCGATGATCAAGTCATATTATCGTCATCTGAAGAGGAGTTGCAGGTGATGGTTAATGTTATGCATGATGCCCTGAAAATCAAAGGGATAAAAATAAATGTAAGCAAAACGAAAGTTGGTATTTGAATGAAAAGAAAGCATGACAAACTGTGAAGTTCCGATTAAGGGAGAAAGAGTGGAACAAGTAAAGTAAAGTTTAAAGTTTACGAGAGATGGAAAGTATGACAGTGACATTGAGCGAAGGGTGTTGGCAGGAAAACAAATGAATGGGGCACTGCATAGCTTTATGAACATCCAAAAAGTGTCAAAAAAGGCACGTCTGGCTCTGCTTAGAGGAGTGTTGGTGCCTACACATATGTATGATAGTGGCAGAAGAAGCATGAAAATAGGAGTAAAACTGCGGAGATGAGTAGTCTGAGGAGTATATCCTAAGTGACTCGGTTGGATAAAGTGAAGAATAGTGAGATAAAGAAAAGCTTGGATTTTTTGGAGACGTGGAAAGGATGGATGAAGGAAAATTAACGAAAAAAATTTATAAGGTGAGTGTTAATGGACGGAAATCGATAGAGGTCGACCTCGGCGAAAATATCTCGATCAGATCAACATTGTTTTGAAGAAAGGCCAGGTCAAGAGTACCAACAACCGACGAGCATGTATGAGAGCACTAATGAAAGTATGGGAAGCAAAGGATGTGGGTAGGAACCGCAGCAAGAGGAAGGAAGTGGTCTCTGCCTACCCCTACGTGACTATATGTATGTATATTTTGGAGAATAAACGTAAAATATCTACAGGTAGATATACAGGGGGATTTATTAAGAATGTCCAATCTCTGAATTGTATAACGATTCTGCTCAACATGCTTTGTACAAAATATATTGCTAGTTTCCGAGATACCTAGCGGATGTGTAAAGTTTAAATATGGATTTTTATTTTCGCAATTATTTTTCATGTTTTTACAATTTTCATTTAAAACGAAACAATACCTTAAAAAACGCCATAAAAACTTCTTTGCAAAGACAAATACACATTTCAACCCACTCATTTTTAACACGTTTCACTACAAACCAAAGGGTAGACACAAAAATACGAAAACAGAAATCACATAAAAATTATTTTAACACATCATGTCATCCTGAGAGAATAAAATGGAACTGATAAATACCCGATAACACAAGACGCGACACAACACTTCTTTTTAGCACGCAGTCTTCTTTAGAAGGTTGGCTACCATCATGACTATTTTAACTCCATCCACCGCTAACCTAAAAAGTTGGACTGACGAACAGTTGAACTACTCTCTCGAGTTGCGCGATCACGACAATTTTGCCCTGCTTAATCACTTGTAACAAAGTGTATCTTTCTTCTCCTCTCATAACGTGGCCCAGGTACTGTAGTTTTTGGATTTTTGTCCCATTTACAAGCTCTGTCTCTTTTCCTAGTCGTCTGAGTACTTCTTCGTTAAGGATTCGGTCTACATACGATATTTTGAGTATTCCTGTGTACAACCACATTTCGAAGGCTTCCAATTTTTTTAACAATGTTTTATTCAGTGTTGCTGCTTCTATGCCACAAAGAAGAATAGAGAATATGTAACCTTTTATCATTCGTAATTTAAATCTTTGATTCAACGATCGATTACAAAAGAACTGCTTCATCCTTAGACGCTATTTCGTTCCTTGATCTTAACTCTTTTGAAGAGTCATTGCTGGAGTCCATTATTGTTCCTAGATATTTATACGTAAAAACTCTAACTATAATTTGGTTGTTTTTGATTAGCGGGACGATTGTATTTACCGTTTTAGAAAATAGCAAAAATTTTGTTTTATTCAGGTTCATTTTTAGGCCATATTTAGAACATGTTGTTTACACCCTATCAACAACCCTTTGTAAGTCATCGATGTTCTCTATAAGCAAGACTGTGTCGTCCGCATATCTTATGTTGTTGATAGGCTTCCCATGTACGATCACACCGGCTGTTTCTTGGTCTAGCTCTTCTCTCATAATAGCTTCCGAATACAGTTTGAAAAGTAGCGGCGATAAGATACATCCTTGTCGCACTCCGCGTTTAATTTCAATATCGCTCAAAAACAAGTACACAAGTGATGAGATTGTCCCCCTCCTTTGATTTTTCTCTGTACAAAATAAAAACAAGCCTTTAATCCCGGAAATCTCTGGCGACCGTAAGTCTCCTCAAACTTCAAGTATTAGATAACGAAGTAATTACGGAATCTGCGAGACACCAAAATACCTAGGCGTCACCCTGGATAGAGCACCAGTGTGGTACAACTCTAGCCACGCCAAGCAGGTGGACATACCGCAGGCTGTCTGAGACCAACCCCGACTGAAAAATTGTACTGCCTTGCAGGCGTGGCCCAACCAGACATCAGAAGGAAAGCGGCGGCCAGGAAAGAAAAGGCAAAGGCGTCGACCTCACCAGCCCACCCGCTGTACGATTACCAACCAGCCCGCCGCCGATTAAAATCCAGAAAAAGTTTCATGCACAATACAGTTAACATCGTCGGGTCACCGCAGCAAGTGAGGATGGCAATGTGGCGAGAGGAAAAAGCACACCTTAGGGAATGGTTAGTCCCAAACGAAGAACTCCCTCCCGGCCATATGGAAGGAAGGACGACTTGGAAATCTCTTAACAGGTTGCGCTCTGGTCTCACACGATCCAAAGAGAATATGCGCAGATGGGGCCTCTCAAATGAATCGGCACTGTGCGACTATGGACACACTCAAACCACTACCTACCTCATGCAGTGTGAGCTGTGCCCGAGCACCTGCACCATGGAGGATTTGGTGAATGCTACCCTGGAAGCGCTGGACGTGGCCAAGTTCTGGTCCAAGACATCATAAATTAAAATAAAAGACTTGTGCATATATCATGTATATATTTTTATATCATTTTTTCTCTGTATCATGTTATTTTACACTTCAGAGCTGTATTTCCTAATACTTGATATGTATTTGTCTTTTTCTTTTTTCTCTTTCTGCTAAGTGTATGTATTGATGCTTACGACACGATTAAATAAATAAATTACGTTGCCACGTCTTGTTCGTTCTCTATAGAGTACTCTGCCAGCGGTCTCTCTACTGGCAAATTATGCCCGAGCTCAGCCGTAGAGGGTAGAAGAAAAAACAAAAAATATAAAAGTGAGCCGCGCCACCGACTTAGACGGTTCAAGCCGGAAACCCCTAGGTCTTATAGGCACTAGCAGAGCCACACGATAAACAACTGAGATTATGGTGAACTAGATAAATGAAATTATAGCTAAAATATATTGGATACTTTACTCCTACAATAAATCAAAGTACACAGTTCAATAATAAAATTATAACAAATATAGTCAAAATTAACAGCTAACAATAAATCAAAGTACACAGTTCAATAATAAAATTATAACAAATATAGTCAAAATTAACAGCTAACAATAAATCAAAGTATACAGTTCAATAATAAAATTATAACAAATATAGTCAAAATTAACCTAACAAAATTTACAACTTTATAAAACAACCAAAACAAAAGTGATAGTAACAGACCTTACCAAGTTACATAACATTTACATAAAGATTTAAGCTGTTAAAGCAATCGAGATTATTTAAAAATACATTTTTTTTTTCAATGACTGTCCTTCAAAATATCAATATTGTAGGATATTTACAAATAAGTATGAAGAAAACATTTTTACTTGGACACAAAGAACTATTAAGAATATTACTTTAATCAAAGTTCAGCCTTGGCATATTATCCAATGCAATAAATAGTTTTCAACAATGTACCATATTAATAAATTAAAACAAAACTTAATTGTGGTGTCAAAAATAAGTCACGTCGTTAAATATTCTAAAATAAATCACTTGTAACCTTTGGGTATACGAATGCTCTACTCCTGTGGCCGGTTTGGTTATGGAACGGCACCTGCTAATTAACAATGGCTTCTCTCAAATAAATCCCGCATGCGGTTATTTTAACTCGAAACCAAAATCCAAAATATCAACAACGAAGGTAAGATAGAATGGTCAAGTTAAAAATTAAATGGTTTTCCTTCAAAATTCAATTAAGATGGCTCAAATACAGCCAGATATGAAAGGAAAACCGTAGAGGTTCTGCACACTTGTTAATATCACACCGCCCCAGAAATTCTCACACACCACTCCCAAGACTGTCTCCACACGACGGGCCTACTTCCCAAGCCGGATATCAAGAAATATGACATGGAATTCACGTCAAACAAGAATATTCGCAAATCTATGTTCCACACTAAGAATCGCGTTCGTCCGTGTTGACAGCCAGCCTCATCTACACAGAAATGCAAACCAAACAATAATATAATCGATAATACACAATAATCGAGGCTATAAGGTATGCAACACTATTTACAACGAATGATATATTTAAGTTACAACATAATACGGTACGCGACACTATTTACGAGTACTTGAGGAATAAAAAAAATTATCAGAGATATAATTATAATGGAACTGTAGAAGGGAAAAAAAAAGGCACGTTACAACGGAATAACTTGAAATGTTCGTTTTCTTTTGATTAACTGTTAAGAGGTAACATTCTTTAGTACCTAACACTCGTTTGGTTTCAAATTCTTCGGTGTAATCCATAAATTGTTGATATGCGTCGAATACTTACTGTCGGCTAAACGTAGTCGTTTTCGCAAAGAAATAAATAAATAAATTGACCAATTCAATTTGCTGTAAGCCATCCAATAACAATTATTTTGAAAAATTTGTTAGTTAATACCTCACAAGATGCAATAAAGATGCTGTTTCTGACTGCAATATTGCCTACTTTGAGCGCAATTTTATTTACCGTCTCTCGGTCACACTAAAATGACCGTAATTGAATTTGTTAAATCCGTTGGATTCGATGATAATTGTTTTTTTTCTATTGTTCTTTTTGTACCGGAAATTTAATGAATTGCTAATAATTGCTTAGGTGTGCGCTTAGTTGAGTCACGTTCGTATTCTTTTTTGAAAAATACAAATACTAAGCTCACTTCACCAATATACGTCGGTATCGGATTAGTCACCGAGGCGCACTGTGTTGAAAGAAACATTAGTAAATTCCCCTAAGAATTAAACCCGAAAAATTTTTGTTTATTATTATGCTTTTGTTGAGACGTTCTATTTTTATTTCTGCTTTATTGTGAACAGAAATCGTTGATGTAGCTTTCGATGAGTTTTATGGTTAGCATTAGGCACATATTTAATTATGTTAAAAGGGAAAAAATAAATTATCGGTACAAATTTAACAAATATGTTTTTGTAGTAATATATGCTATATGTTCATGTAGTACTTACGGTATTATCAAGCATCAGATTTATAGTCATCATAATCGTATCCCTGTCGTCGCTATCTTCATTCGGATTGTAAATGATAACAGCATTAACTGCTTCGACGCGGTTTTCACGAACTCACCATTTCTCTATTAAATTTTCACATTTTGTGACATATTTTTCTCAAATTTCAGGAGTGGCAATAAAAGTGCTCGTTGCTAGGTTTCCAAAACAGCCTTATCACTGTAACCATTACATCCAATGTGATTGTCATAATTAGTTTTGCATATTTCCCAAATATACTCAATGGGATTAAATTGGCAATAATAAGGCGGAGGTCTTAGCACACGATGTCCATAACTGAGTATAAGTTGATCCATTTCGTAAATTTTTTCTCTTTTGTACCTTTTAGCTATCGATAATAATTCCGGCTTAAAGCAATACTGTGGAAATGAAATATTTTCGTTCGTTAACCATTCTTTTATTTTCTGTACCGTCCAGAAGTTTGTTGGTTGCTTATTTAAAATTTCCGAATGGTACGGAGCATTATCTAATACAATGACAGATGGTTCATGTAACGATGGTAATAGTTTCTCTTTTAACCATTTCACAAACATCTCTGTACCCATATTGTCATGATAATCGGCCGACGAAAATAAAAGATCCGCCCCATCAACAAAACCATGCTTTCCACCTGCATGCACAATAATGTGTCTTTTTTCTTCACCTTCTGCGAATTTTATAGACTTTATGTTATCGTCCTGCCAAATTCTTTTTTTTTTGTTCCACCCTTAGCAAAATCCAAGTTTCGTGCAGATAAACAAATGAAGAGCATTCTTGTTTACAGTGAGTATAATTTCTTAAAAATTCAATTCTTTTGTGCACGTCTCTAGCTTTTTCACACAAAGCCTTTCGGTTGTCCTCAATTTTAAACTTAAACCCTGTTGACCCTTAATTTCCAAACAAGAAGTCTATAAAATAAAATTCGTTACCTACGAAATTTGGAGAATTTACTTTTGTACTTCTTAAATGTACAGTCTATTACTGATTACCGAGTTTCTAACGATAATCCGAAACCACCGTATATTCGTGAAATATCCTATATTACTTCAAAAATTAGAAAACGCTGTGGTTGAAAAGAAGATGTGGTTACAAAGATAGATAAAGGAATGCTTAGATGGTTTGGACACGTAGAAAGGATGGATGAAGGAAGATTGACGAAACAAATTTATAAGGTGAGTGTGAATGGACAAGTCGGTAGAGGTCGATCTCGGAGAACATATCTCGATCAGATCAACATTGTTTTAAAGAAAGGCCAGGTCAAGAGTACCAACAACCGAAGAGCATGTATGAGAGCACTGATGAAAGTAGAGGAAGCAAAAGATGTGTGTAAGAACCGTAGCAAGTGGAAGGAAGTGGTCTCTGCCTACCCCTATGGGAAAAAGGCGTGACTTTATGTATGTATGTATGTAATTAGATGTTTTATATAAAAACTTATTAACTCACAATATTAAGTATGGTTATGGCGTAAAACTCTACGAATGTTCGCAAAAACTTATACAAACTTTTCTTCGTTAAAAAACATTTAGAACCATTTTAAATAAGGTTTAAAAAAATCATTCCTATGCAGACTGTAACAACTACATAGTATGATTCATATTCATGTCCTTCGCATTCGAAAAGGTTAAAATGATTAATGCGGTAAATGTTAATGCAATTTTTTTAATGTACATACTCTTAGTATTTATGTAAGCGCATTTAATGTTTGCAAGTAAAAGGATATCATTTGCTTACAATATAATGTGATAATTAAGCTAGTCCCGTCTATGGAGTGATTGTAAATTATTTGATAAAAAAAATTAAAGGGTATTTAAAATAAAAAAAACTAATTATTTTTAAATTTTATTTAATTTTAAATTATTCTGAATTCCAAAAAACCCAGTTAAAGTTTTAATGAGATTAAGAAAATAACATAAACTGGACAAAATTAACGCAACAACACATTGAATCATACAAATTTGCTCTGTGCACAGAAGTAAAAGTAAATATACTAAAATCGCAGTTTTCTAAAAGTTACTCCTCCTTCAAAGTCACTATCGACTTTAACAGTCTCAAAAAAGTGATGACACCTGACCTTTGGCTCAAAGATTCCTGTGTTGTTATGTTTTTTTACCGGAAGAGAAAGATAGCTGCGGAAAACTGACCCCAAAATCTGCTTAATTACGTTCCCGCAACATCGACGCATGAACCCGTAGTACAAAATAGTAATGCTCCTACTGATGAGGTACTACGCCTTATCGTGCTCCATCTAAATATACAGTTTTTGTCCAAATAATTCGATGAGTTGAATGCATTTCTGAAGTCCAAAGGCAATTATATAACTTCCTTTGTATCAATGAACATTGGTTGTCAAAGGACATCATGTCAATAGGTAATCTCTAAGACTTAAAAATCGTATCTGGTTTCGGGAGAGAGTCCTATTAATACTATAAATAAGGTTAGGTTAGGTTAGGTTAAAAGGGCGGTTAGGAGGGAACCCACTTAGGCCTTTTGGCCCGTTGTGATAAGGTAATGGACGGCGGTGCCTTCCCCCTCTATCGTAAGAACCAGTTAAAACTTTTAATAAAAAGTGTGAGGTCTTTAATGCTAACTGAGATCAGATCATATAAGCCATCAAAGTTTGGTTGCCCTAGTATTGAAAGCCGTTTTCTGCCTAGAGCAGAGCAGTGGCAGAGAAGATGTACCATTGTTTCCTCCTCTTCCTCATCGTGACAGCTTCTACAGAAGTCGTGTCGTAGGTCTGCGATTCCCATGCACCGTGCATGGGATCCACCTGCCGAGTGTCTTGTTATGGCCGCGATCGCATTTTCAATGGACTCCCTGGATAGAGTTAAATCATCAAAAAAACGCGAATAAGGTAATAAGGTAAATAAAGAGATTTTACTGTACTTAAATAGTATCATCATCATCATTAGTTCAACAGCCCGTTCTGGACCTTGGCTGTCGCATTTTTGAGCCTCCATCTGGTCCTATCCGTGGCAGCATCCTTCCAGTTACGTAGACCAATTGTCTTTTTCGACCCTCCGGCTTTGTAGACAGTATTTTCTTTGGCATTCTGTCTCCGTCCATTTTTATGACATGTCCTGCCCACCTTTTCTTCCAAAGCGCTCATAAAGATTGTACAGCTCGAAGTCATACCGACGCCTCCACACGCTATATTCACGAATTTCGCCAAATATACTCCTTAATACTTTCCTTTCAAATATTTGAATTTGGATCGTATCGTTTTTGCTAAGTGCCCATGTTTCAGAGTGTCCGGTACAGTCGGATTTTTGTATCACCACTTGGATTTTGGCTTTTTAAGTATTTTTGTAACCCATAGTAACATTTATTTGCCAGTGGAAATAGTATCTTCTTCTTCTTAGTCTAACGTCGAGAACCCAAAACTTACTCAAAACTCTTGTAACAGTCTCTCGCCATCTCCCACGGTCAGCAGCAGTTTTAATGGCTTCCACTAGTGGACGCTCGGTTACTTTTGATACAATTTCTGTCCATCTAGATGGGGAGCGTCCGCGTTTCCTTTTGCCAAGGGGTTTGCACTGGACAATCAGTCTCAGACCTGGACGTTCGGCGTCACTAGTGCTGGTACGACCACAACGGAACTCTGTAAACCACTTCTTAACCATTGAAATTGATGGTGCCGAGTCCCCGTAGTATTTATCAAGTCTTTCCCTAGTTTCAGTGATGGATTTTTTACGTAAAAAGTAATGCTTAATCAGCACACGAAATTCACTTTTTTCCATTTTCGTAAAAATTCACGAGGTTGTCTGCTTTGAACGGCTATCAAACACCAACTGCACGACGTAGCTTGCTCAAAAATAGAATGTTGCCCACTGATAGATTATAGTTGACGGCAGCACTGTTGCATTTGGAGTAACTGCGCGGGAAATTCAAAAAGTCACTGACTTATCAAACTGCCCTCGTAGTATAGATTAAAAAAAATAATAGACATATAAAATGGCAACCACTTTATTTACGTAAATATGTGAGTATATTTTTCTTCAATTATTCAAAGCACTGTCTTCTTTCTTGGTTTTTTAGCCACATTCCGCTCTTCTAGTGTTAATGTCGATAGTGACATTTTTCAAAAGAACCTTCAACCTTTCGTAGTTACAATCGAATTCGCATTCATTCATTCTTAGTTCTTCTAATTTATCTACCGATTTGTAAAATAAATTTACAAAGAACTTTTTGTCGTTCCTCCTCAGTTCCATTATGAAAGTATCGCCGAAACCGACCGGTCGCATTTTGTACAGACCCATGCCGTCCAATATGGACGTGAGTGTCGTGTCGTGCGAAGACATCATCATGAATTTCGGTGTTTTATGTAATTGTGACAACGACGAGTTGGCGAATTTGTCGAAATAATTGAAAATGAAGTCGTAAAATATTCCCACGCGTAATCTTTTCAGAGTGTGACTGGCTGTGGCGATGTAATATCTGACTCCTGAAAAATTAAAAACGTTTCGTGATCATTAAAAGCGTTCGACAATGTAACGGTTCTCAGGACAAAAACAATATTTAACTTTTTGACTATAGTCCAGTCATATTTTACACAAAGTTTTATCCAAGAGGCGCGCCCTCTGGCCAATTTTTTCATAGGTTGTTTAGACCTACAAGAATATAGTCCTGAGTTTTCGGCCATTGCCGGGGTATATTTTAGCAATAAAAAATTATTGAAAATCAAAAAATTGATATTTTTGAGATTATTTTTTTGGAACGCGTCCTATCGAAAAAAGTTTCCAATAAAATATGTTCATCATACCGTTCTCTGTAAAAAAGGTCCCGAAAAAAAGAGTGCTAACATTGTTAATTAAGTGGTTGATGGCAAATGAAAAAGAAAATTCTACATTTCGTTTTTACTACCGCAATCGGGATGCTATTCTCGAACTCATACGCAAAGTTGAGTATACGCTGCGTATACGTAATTTTTCGTATGGAAGAAATCGTATACTATGATAGATCAGCATTCTTGAACGCCATACGACTTTTATATTCGAATACGTAAATTTTGAGCGTATGAAAATATGACAACATGGAGTAAGTGGCAATGTACCCAACATGATGAAATGAAAATCTTATTTGCTTCCCGAAATGCCATGAAATATAACCTATATATATAGTTAAGAGAAGTGGTTTTGTTTTTGTTTTTCAATAATTTCAATCTCCATAGTCTTCATTCTGTTTGAAACAAAATGGAAAAAATCGTAAGTGGAAATATCACCTACCTTTGTTTGGATGGATCTTTGCATTTAGTATTATAGGTTGAGTTTTAATTTTTCAATGTGATTTTTGTTGCTAAGAACTCAAATTTTATGTTTTGTTTCATCTAGAGAATTAACTGATTTTGGGTATATAGTTTTTGTTAACTTTGGTATACAGTTTTCAAGTGTTTATGAATAAATTTACCTATTAAACTGCATATTTTATTTCATAATATAGGACTATATGCAGATGATATTTCTGCTATTGTACAGGCAGACACATTTATGTTTGAATTTGAAATATAATTCAACATTAAATTTTCGAGAAATTTGATGAAGATGGTCAATTATTCTTTATTCATAAATGTTTTCATCAATTAAACAATACATCAATGATTATTATAATAGTGATCAGATGCTTTAAGAACATGTGAGGAGTTAATAAATTAATGAGATCGGAAGCACTTGTTTTTGACAGCCTATAAAGCTTAACAAAACCTTTTTTGACGCCTCCCATGCGTCGTCATATACACGAAATCTCCTCCATTTTTCATTGAGGAGTTCTGCATTCTCCAATGCTTCAATGCCAGCTATTCTGGCAAGCTGATTCAGATTAGCCATATATGTATTTGTACGAAATTAACTAATAGAAAAATCATATGAATTGAAACCATAACATAACCCATAACAAATGAAATACTGGCCAAATAAATACACAATGCGCATGTTTGTTGGAATTTCGTATTCGCTTTAGAATTTTCGCATGGGTAGGACCCATCCGTGTAAAGTCGTATGTCTAGTATACGTATTTTTTCGTATACGCGATAACCCCAATGGTTCGAGAATACCAATTTGTCTAGGTCATACGCAAATTGTCGCTGACGATCAATTTTCGTATACGCGTTCAACTCGAGAATAGCACCCCGGGTGTTTATCAACATATCGGTTTGAAACTCGTAAATATTATATATATATATATATATATATATATATATATATATATATATATATATATATATATATATATATAAATTCGGGTTAAAACCTTAATAGACTTCTTCCGACCTCCATTGATCACTATCCATCCATAAATCTTGTTCTAGGCCTTTCTATCGGACTTGATTATCGATACCCTCTTTCCAGCTTTTTCTGGGTCGCCCTCTTTTTCTTCTTCCTTGGGATGTCCAGTTTAAGATTTGCTTAGGTAATCTGTCCTCATTCATCATCTGAACTTGTCCATACCATTTGAATTGTGCAACTTGAATGTCTACTATTGAATGTTTGACCCCCATAATTTCTTGAATCCCGATTTTTGAGTTGTGTCACTTTGGAAATACTAATGCGATATACTTATGACAATGTTTATGCTGAAAAATTCTTCATATCTAATGTATACAGGGTGGACCAAAAGTCCGAATTGTACAAAATTTGGGATAAGCCTATTTTGAGATACGGGGATTCCAGATTTGACATTTGCAATGTTGTCAGATTTACCGTTTCTTTGATATTATTAGTCACTTTGGTTTTTTAAATACATCACCCTGTATATTTAGTCATTATTGGAATCTCCTCTTTTATACGAGTTTAGCCATTTGTAACACTTATGATTTTATGTACTCTTAAAAGGTCTAGTCAAGGTCTAAACAATCATGGAGAAATGTGGTAGACCCATTCTACGATCGATTTGGGTACTGTCAACTTACAAATGGAGCACATTTTGAGCACTAGAACAAGTAATCATTATGTTAAAAATGTTCTAATCTTTTAATTGTTACGTTTTAATGTAGGTGAAAATTGTTTGTACTACAAAATTATTAAAACAATTAGGCATTGCCACATACATACATACATAAAGTCACGCCTTTTCCCATAGGGGTTGGCAGAGACCACTTCCTTCCTCTTGCTACGGTTCCTACACACATCCTTTGCTTCCCATACTTTCATTAGTGCTCTCATACATGCTCGTCGGTTGTTGGTACTCTTGAGCTGGCCTTTCTTTAAAACAATGTTGATCTGATCGACATATGTTCGACAAGGTCGACCTTTACCGACTTGTCCATTCACACTCGCCTTATAAATTTGTTTCGTCAATCTTCCTTCATCCATACTTTCTACGTGTCCAAACCATCTAAGCATTCCTTTATATATCTTTGTAACCATATCTTCTGTTTTATTTATTTAAGACATTCTAGACTACATAAAATCATAAGTATTACATATATCTAGACTCGTATTAAAGAGGAGATTCCAATAATGACTAAATATACAGGGTGATGTATTTAAAAAACCAAAGTGGCTAATAATATCAGAGAAACGGAAAAACTGACAACATTGCAAATGTCAAATCTGGAATCTCCGTATCTCATAATAGGCTTATCCCAAATTTTGTACAATTTGGACTAGCAATTTACAAGATAATTGTCCGTTTCCTCTCTTTATACGTTGAGTTGATAACAGCGCAAGAATAATCATAAACAAATTGAAGTTTCACGAAATGCGCATGCGAAATCATAATGGAATTTGTGGTTGCTAGACTCTTGTCGAAAATAATACCTGCAATGTGATCGAGAATTTCAGGATCGACTTTATTCATCCATTCCGGAATGAAAGATTCGTTGTAATGTTTGTACGCATACATAACGCTTCTCAACGTGCCGACATTGAACATGCTCAAATCAGTCCACCCCGTGTTTTCGGATATCAATTCGAACGTATCTTTGTATTTTTTTTCGAAGGCATCGTAGATGAGTACGGTAATTTCTTCGAGTAACGCGTCGTATTTGGGGCACGGTTCGTTCATTTCGTTCGACTCGAATCCCACGTGCACGGGTATCGGTTGCCATCGCAAATTTTCGTTCCACACTTGTTGACCTTTGGGCGGATAAAGTCCCGCCAAATTTACGGTGGCCGACATCAAACAACGATTTTTATTGGTGGAGTGAACGTAAATGTCTTCCGGTGAGTATATGTCGCTGAGGAAGTCTTTGTATCGTTGACGAAACCATTGGCCTAGCTTGTATTGTCGTTGGATGCCTTGCTAAAAATAATAAAACACAACATGAAAGTTTTTTAGTGCTCTTTATAAATAATATGCAGTATTTGTGACAGCATAATTCTGATTTTTAAATTTACTCCAAATTAACTGATCTACCTTCTTCTTAAAGCACTCTACTGCTGTTTCGCCTTTTTAACCTTTGTTGGAGGAGTGGTAGTGTACCAGACGACTGGTGCAAGGCCGTTATCGTGCCCCTTTACAAGGGAAAAGATTCGCAGCAGGACTGTGAGAACTACCGAGGTATTAGTTTACTTAGCATAGTCGGCAAACTGTATGCAAAGATATTGATTAAAAGAGTAACGAATAAAACTGAGAAGATGATATGGAATGTGCAAGCCGGATTTAGAAAAGGAAGGAGATGTATGGATCAGGTCTTTTCATTGCGAGGTATGATCGAAAAATTCTTGGCTAGAAGTCAGAAGGTCCATTGCGCTTTTAGAGACTTAACAAAAGCCTATGAGAGTCGTGAGGAGTGAATTGTGGTCGACATTGTCTATGTATGGGGTGAGCGGTAGTTAAATACAAGCACTGAAATCACTTTACGAGGATTCCACTGCTTGTGTCAGGATAAACGGAGCTTGCATGGACTGGTTTAACATCGAAAAAGGTGTGAGACAGGGATGTGTGACTTTGCCATGGCTGTTTAGCTTATACATAGACAATTGTAAAAAAGATTTGAAAGAGAGTGCGTATGGATTGAAAATGAATGATTTGATCGTCAAATGCCTTTTATATGCCGATGATCAAGTCATATTAGCGACATCTGAAGATGGTTAATGTTATGCATGATTCCCTGAAAATCAAAGGGATGAAAATTAATGTAAGCAAAACGAAAGTAATTGAAGGTAAAGTGACATTAACAGCATGACAAAACGCGCGAAACAGGAGCCAAACCAATCATGAAGCATGCGCAGATTATTCCGCACTGGATTGGTCGGCATGACTGTAACCTTTAATGTATGCTCTTGCCTTCGAGTATCGGAGACATAGGCTCTTCTCTCCTTTCTTTTTCGTTGTCCGTGGTTGCGTGTACTGCGATCAGGCCGTGTGTTGTATTTGTATATTTTCGGAAGTTTTATTTGTCAAAGAGACAGTGTAAATATTGTTCGCGAGAAAGTGTATACATTTTTGAAGGACGTCAAGCTAACCTATCTATAATAGAGGGAGTTTTTATTTATATAAAACAAATTAATAAATAAAATTTAACTCTTTTCACTATTAATCTTTGTTTTGTGTTTTGAAGTTTTACTTGCGTGTAAACTGCGCACACACTTTTTTTTTGTTTCCGTTGGTTTACGAGGGCAGTTTGATAAGTCAGTGACTTTTTGAATTTCCCGCGCGGTTACTCCAAATGCAACAGTGCTGCCGTCAACTATAATCTATCAGTGGGCAACTTTCTAATTTTGGGCAAGCTACGTCGTGCAGTTGGTGTTTGATAGCCGTTCAAAGCAGACAACCTCGTGCATTTTTACGAAAATGGAAAAAAGTGAATTTCGTGTGCTGATTAAGCATTACTTTTTACGTAAAAAATCCATCACTAAAACTAAGGAAAGACTTGATAAATACTACGGGGACTCGGCACCATCAATTTCAATGGTTAAGAAGTGGTTTACAGAGTTCCGTTGTGGTCGTACCAGCACTAGTAACGCCGAACGTCCAGGTCGCCCAAAAGAAGTGATCACGCCGGAAATCGTCGATAAAATCCATGAAATGATATTGGATGATCGGAGAATGAAAGTGCGTGAGTTGGCTCATGCTGTAGGTGTATCTCAACTGAACAGGTACATCATATTTTACACGAATATTTGGACACGAAAAAACTCTCTGCGAGATGGGTGCCGCGATTGCTCACATTCGACCATAAGCGCAATCGTGTGACCACTTCAAAAGAGTGTTTAGCGATGTTCAGCCGTAATCCGGACAAATTTTTGCGCCGTTTTGTTACTGTGGCTGAAACATGGATCCATCACAACACGCCAGAGACCAAGAAACAATCGAAACAGTGGGTTGCTCGGGGTAAACGTGGACCAAAGAAGGCGAAACAGAGTCTGTCAGCCAACAAGGTCATGGCCACAGTTTTTTGTGATGTACGCGGTGTCATTCACATCGATTACCTCAAGAAAGGTAAAACGATCACCGGCGAATATTATTCAAAGCTTTTGAACAGATTCGACGTTGATTTGAAGCAAAAACGGCCGCATTTGGCTAAGAAGAAGAAAGTGCTGTTCCATCAAGACGATGCACGTGTGCACACTTGTTTAGTCACGATGGCCAAAATCCACTAATTGGGATACGAACTGCTACCCCATCCAGCATATTCTCCAGATTTAGCCCCCTGCGACTATTTTCTGTTTCTAAACCTAAAGAAATGGCTGAGCGGTAAGAGATTTCAGTCGAATGAAGAAGTCATTACGGAAACAAACGCGTATTTTGAGAGCTTTGAAAAAACCTATTATTTGGAGGGAATAAAAAAATGAGAAAAACGCTAGACTAAATGTATCGAGCTAAAAGGTGATTATGTAGAAAAATAAAATGTTTATTTGCGGAATGAATTGAAGTTTGTTGTCTTTTTATACGTAATTAAATTAATAAAAATAAATCCTTTAAATTTGAAATTTTGTTCTGATAGCGACAAAAGCAATTTTTATTAGGTAAAACTATTTTTTCTTTTATTAGTTAGTAATCATAATCGGTCAAAATGAACCCAGACTTAAAATTCGTGTTGACTTGTATTATTACTCACTTTTGTTAACTGCCCATAACCCATTGGCCAATACGTCAAATTGTAGTATCGATCATTAGGAAACGACGTGAAGGGGGCTCGGTCTCCATGCCTGAAGATCTTTAGAAAAGAGAACGTTACGTTTGAAATCGTCATTTTTTTAAAAATTAGTTATCATAAATATATCAACATCCGGAATATTATTCGAATTTGGTTTTATAAATCCATCATCACACATAAGGCTTTTTTTTTCGGAAACCTACTCGGGTTAACACGATCCCTAACCTGCACGTTCGCTTGCCTAAGCCGAGTCGCCTACCTGTGTTCGGAAACTTTTGATTTGTTGACTCGATCATAGACCCAGGTTCGCTTTTCGTAACCCACCTCGAGAGAAGGGTCGTTAAGGGGGCTTTACACGCTACGATAAATCGTAGTAATTTATCGTAACGATTTATTGCTTCAACAAATCGAAAGAATAAAGCACTGTTTACACGCTACGATAAATTGTAACGATTTCTTGTCGAATGACACTTACCTACCGCTATCCACCTCAGTAAAGCTTTACCATGGAGGAAGTAGTGTTGCTGTCGCTGTAAATCGGTTGTTTAGTGAGAAAGGTAAAGAAGTCGCGAAAACCAAGAACGCAGTGGAGCCGGGAGTGGTTGCTAAAGAGAAAGGATTTCTCTCATCTTAACTTATTAAAAGAATTACAAAATGAACCAAATGACTGGCGAAATTATTTGAGAATGGACCAAAAGACCTATGTTGAACTGCTAAGTTGAGTCTCTCCGTTTATTGCGAAAAGTGATACTGTTATGATTACGATTACTTGCCACTGGAAGAAGTTTGAAGGACATGGAATATTCAACTGCCATTTCGAGACCAGCTCTCAGCAAAAGAGTCCCGCAAACATGTGAGGCTATCTACGAAGTATTAAAACATTACATACAGGTATGTTAAGAACAGTTTATTATTAAAACAATATAATAAATTCTAATACAATACAATAGAGTGAATAATCATAGAAGATGAAAATGTCCTGCTACTCAGAGAAGTTTGAAAAAAAAGGACGAAATATTGGTACCCATTGATTGGTTGGAATTTATCTTACTAGCTGAAAGTGACGTGTAGTTTGAATCAGTGGGCTGTTGAGGTTCTGGTTGCTGAGTAATGGGTTGTTGGGAGGCATCTTGTTAGAGGCATAAAGAGTGTTATGCTTGGGATTAAAGACGCTATAGGCACCGCATGCGCATTACTGAAGATTAGTATAAAAAAAATGTTCGATATTATTATATTACAATCTAATTCTTTTGTGGTTGTTATTCCTGTCTACTCTCTTATATGTCGTCGGACATTACTCTCCTAACTAATGAAACCACATACCTCACATCTCCCCAAAATTTCCTCGACTTGTATGATTTTCAGTTATAAAAAAATGATAAATAACTAATCGACTGAAAACATAAAAAATTGAGGTTAGGAGAACGTTAACAGTCAGATCAAAAACGAAACCTTAAAGTTCGTAAACTACAGTTCTCGGGTAGGTGATCGGAGGGGTCTGTCACGTGATCTCATTGGATCGGGTTGGTGACCAAGAGTAAGTTTCCGAAAAGGCCTATAGATGACAAATCGTTTTTGTTTGTAGTAATTTGAAGATGTTTTTGTCAAGTTAAACATAATAGCCGTAAACGCTGTACTATTATGGAATTGCTTTAACAATATGCCGTCACAAGCATGGTGATCAATCGTGGCAAGTTCACGGTCGCGTAATTTTTTTTGAATTTTATCCAATTTTTAATTGTTTATAATTAATTAAAAAAAAAATTTATAAGTTTTTTGCATTAAACATAAATATAATTAATAAAAAAGTTTTAAAATACATAAAAAAAACAATAATTTTTTTTTCACGAAAATCTCTGTCATCCAAATGCAGTTTTTTAATCTCTCTCTCTTGTCCTTTTACTCTCGAGAGAGTATGGTGACATCATGTCCCAATTGCTCGGACGTAGTTCTCTGTCTTGATCTGCAAGAGAAGCTTCTTGCAGACCGTGACCAATGATTTCTTTGGAGCATCTGCCATGAAAATAACTGTAGAGTAATGTCTGGTCTGCAACTCTTTTTCTATGTTCTAGTGGGTGAAGGGTATCTGTGAGAGTTGAGCTGTTTATTAACCGAATGTCCCTGCTCTGAATGGAATCTAGAAGATGAAAAGAATGCTTTGGTGCTGAACCCCAAATGTGCGAGCAATACTCCAGCAGAGGTTGGATTTGAGCGTTGTACGTCGTCAACAGTTGATCATGAGTAAAAAACTTTCTAGCTTTCCACATAAAACCCAGCCTCTGGCTTGCTGGCTTTGCAATGTTGGCAACATGGTAATGTCAAGACATATTATTAGACACCGTGTCTCCCAAAATCGAGATGGAGGGACTTGATTTAAGGGTATTTCCGGACATTGTTATGGAATAATTTGAGGAATTCACTTTCATGGAAAACGTATCGCTTTGTGTTTTCTGGGCGTTGAACTGAACAAGATTGTTGGTTCCCCACTCGATGATTGCTTTAAGATCTCTATTGATGAAGTAAAAATTGAGACAAGTGTGCTGTCGTCTGCAAAACTCTAATTGGGGTTCGTGGTGGTTTTAAAGAGGTCGTTGATGTGTAAAAGAAATAGGGTGGGGGACAGGATGGAACCCTGGGGGACCCAGCATTGGTTTTAAACGCATCAGAAGAAAAACAGTCAACTGCCACATATAAGGAGCAATCTTGTACGAAGCTCATGAGCCATTGGCGAAATTTGGTTGGGAGACCGTAGGCACATAATTTGTTTAACAATGCCTGGTGCTAAACGCGGTCGAAGGCTTTAGATATATCCAATACTTTAGCGCGAGATTCACCAAACTTTTCAATATTGTTTGTCCAGAGCTGAGTGACATAAGCCAGCAAATCTCCAGTAGACCGAAGTTGTCGAAATCCATATTGTCTGTCATGAATTATCTCAAATTTCTCCAGATATTTGATGAGTTCTGTGTTAATCGCTTTTTTCATAACTTTGGATATGACTGAGAGCAATGCAATAGGGCGATAATTTGCAGGAATAGTCTTCTTTCCTTTTTTCGGAATCGGTTGGACTTTAGCGTTTTTCCACATGGACGGAAATACTCCTTTGCTGTATGATAACTTGAAGAGTCTACAGAGAACTGGGGTGAGCTCTTGAGCACAGGACTTCAGGACAATTGTCGGAATTCCATCTGGTCCTGCTGCCTTATTAGAGTCAATATTTCGTAGGATTTGCCTGATAGTGCGATGGCGAATAGCTTTATTTTGTACTGTCAACTAGTTTTTTTGTATCTTTTTTATAATAAATTGTTTGGAATTGTTTGCTTTTTGTCTATTTTTTTTTCTAGAAATAAATGTTATAGGAGTTATTTAAAGCAAAGTAATAAAAGTAAGGTTAGTTTTAAGCATTTTAAATGTATTACAAATTTAGTTTGGTTGTGTTTTTATAGATTTAAAATTTAAAATGTAAAATTAAAAGTGGTATAACTTTTTGAGGAGTAATTTCCGAAAGTGTGTCCGACTCAGTTAATTAAGCCTGACCGAAAAAAAAATAGCAAAATTTTAGCGGTTATCTTAAACTATATTAATACATTATAGGTGGACAATTTTAAATGCGCCACCATGTACGTACTCGCGTTTCTAAACTACTTAAAAGATAATTAAAAACTTACCACAGCCACGGCAACAAGTTGACTAGAATTGTTTGCTTCCTTATCATTAATTGTCGACATAACACCGTTATTACTGAATAATGCGATAAACAGACCCAACAAAAGGGAATTCATGTTGCCCATTTTCCACGATAATCGAAGCGAAATACACTATTATTTAAATAAATATGAGTTCGAGCGTTATCACTTTGCCATATTTTCGTTGGTACCTGACTGCCAACTCGAATACGTCAATACGACGACTGTGTCGACGATGTGCCGTTTCTAAAATTGCTACCGAAATATTTTTATATCTCTGTTTATTAATCGCCTTGTGAATAATTTCGTCGTTAACAATAATAAATTATTAAATATTTGACCTTCGTAATAATTATTCAAATTATTTATGCCTTTTACCAGCTTAGTAAATTATCAGATAAGAATAATAATTCTATCACTTTTTTGGCGAATGATTGTTGCTGTCAAATTAACAAGGATACTAAATTTGTTTAACACGTCATTACATTACAATCACAGCCGGATTATCGCATAGACAAATGCGACAAATATCTATGGCGCGGTTTATAGAAAGGCCTGGAAAATTTGTATATTTTGAATAGTTTTGTTTACTTTTCTGTTGGACAACTGTATATATCCAATAATAAATTTTTTTAACTTTATATATAAATATATATATAGTTATTAAAAAAAAAATTCTTGGTTTCTTGGTCATTATTAATATTCAAAACGACGGTTTAATTTGGTATAACCATCTTTTTTATGGCATATGGTAATATTATAAAAGCAAATCAAATGCTGTCGAATAATTTTTCAAAATTAAAATCAATAGCGATATAATTTATCAAATTCCGTGTAACGACTGCGATGGTGTTTACATTGGACAAACTAGCCAGTATTTTTAAAATAGGTTAAAAGAACATAAATACGAGAAAAAGAATACAACAGCTCTAACTTGCCATGAAAACTTAAAAAAACATAATTTTGAAAACACAAAAATTATAGGATCGGAACAAAATACAAAAAAGAGGGAAATTTTAGAATCAATAGCCATCCACAAAAACCAGCACGCCATTAACAATAAAAAGGATTTAAACAACCTTAATAAAATCTTTCTATCAGTACTATAATTGATTTTAAAGTAGTTAAATGTGTAGATCTTTCACACATAAATATATATATATATGTATATATAAATGCAAAATTTATAGAAAACTATAATATTATTATAGTAAACTATAAACATTTTTCAACAGCGTCAATACATGAGAAAAATGTATAACTGATTTTTAAATAATCAGCTAATTCTTTACTTCGGATGGATAACTCTAATAGTTCGTTCTCTTACTGAACAAGCATCTGCATATTGTTACCCGAAATGGGGTATTATACACGATTATGTAACAGATGTAATTCAATGCCTGTCGCGGCATATAGCTAGAGGAGTAGTTGTTTTTTGATACATAATCGACCCACATGAACCTATAATATAGGTGACATACAGCCGAATTAGCTGGTTTTTTAAAAATCAGTTATAAATTTTGCCCATATATATATAGTGAATGTTTTTTTTGACTGTACTTATAGTATTATTTAAAATTCACGGGTATTCAGTCTAAATCAAAAAGAAAAACTCTTCTTTACTTTGCCAAGCTTTCGACAAATTTATTATCTTTTTCGAGGCTAAAAATTAACTATGGTTAAAAACATCGAATATAAATAATTGGTATAACCTTACATGTAAAATGAGTTATACTCATGAAATGTCTATCAGTGTGACAAAAAAAATAATTTTTGAAGTTTTGTCTATGTATGTTATATACTCACATTCGTTAATATATATATATATATATATATATATATATATATATATATGAAAAATGTTTATAGTTTTCTATAATTTTTGCAAATTACAATACTTCTTCGCAGAAGCTATTCACCGGGTGGTGCTTGTTAAAAAGTATAGATGTCGTGACTGGCGCTTTTCGCGTAGTACTTCATGTGTACTTGGTAGGAGTCGGAGCTGCTGATGTATCCAGTCGAGGTAGACCTGCCCTATGCTGAAGAGGGGCAACACACCCCGAAATCGGTCCATATTTTGTTCCTTCTGGAGTCTTTTCTTTTAAAGTAATTCCATGCATATAATATTGACAAAACTAAAATTTAATATATTTGTACCAGGATGGTAGAAACGCGAAAGAATATTTTTTTAAATTGTTAACAAAATTCTCTTTTAAAATATTATATATAAATATATATATATATATATATTTATATATATATATTTATATATATATATATATATATATATATATTTATTTGTACCAGGATAACAGAAATGCGAAGAGATTTTTAAAATTCTTAATAAAATTCTCTTTTAAAATAATAATATATTTGTACCAGAATAGCAAAAATGCTAAAAGATATTTTTTTTTAAATTTTTAACAAAATTCCATTTTAAAATATTAATATATTTGTACCAGTATAACAAAAACGCAAAGAGATATTTTTTTAAAATTCTCAAAAACATCCTTTTTTAAAATATTATATTTGTGACAGGATAGCAAAAACGCGAAAAGATATATTCTTTAAAATTCTTCACAAAATTCTCTTTTAAAATATTTATATATTTGTAACAGGATAGCAGAAATAAAAGAGATTTTTTCTTAAAAATTCTTCACAAAATTCTCTATAAAATATTAATATATTTCTGAATAGCAGAAATGCGATGAGATATTTTCTTTAAAATTCTTAGCAAAATTCTCTTTTAAAATATTAATATATTTGTACCAGGATAGCAGAAACGCGAAGAGATATTTTCTTAAAAATTCTTAGCAAAAATCTCTTTTAAAATATTAATATATTTGTACCAGGATAGCAGAATTGCAAAAAGATATTTTCTTAAAAATTCTTTACAAAATTCTCTTTTAAAGTATTAATATATTTGTATCAGGATAGCAGAAACGCGAAGAGATATTTTTTTAAAATTCTCAAAAACATCCTTTTTTAAAATATTATATTTGTGACAGGATAGCAAAAACGCGAAAAGATATATTCTTTAAAATTCTTCACAAAATTCTCTTTTAAAATATTTATATATTTGTAACAGGATAGCAGAAATAAAAGAGATTTTTTCTTAAAAATTCTTCACAAAATTCTCTATAAAATATTAATATATTTCTGAATAGCAGAAATGCGATGAGATATTTTCTTTAAAATTCTTAGCAAAATTCTCTTTTAAAATATTAATATATTTGTACCAGGATAGCAGAAACGCGAAGAGATATTTTCTTAAAAATTCTTAGCAAAAATCTCTTTTAAAATATTAATATATTTGTACCAGGATAGCAGAATTGCAAAAAAATATTTTCTTAAAAATTCTTTACAAAATTCTCTTTTAAAGTATTAATATATTTGTATCAGGATAGCAGAAACGCGAAGAGATATTATTTTAAAAGTTTTTAACAAAATTCTCTTTTAAAATATTAATATATTTACATCAGGATAGCAGAAACGTTAATAGATATTTTCTTTAAAATTCTTAACAAAATTCTCTTTTAAAATATTAATATATTTGTAACAGAATAGCAGAAACGTTAAGAGGTATTTTCTTTAAAATTCTTAACAAAATTCTTTTTTAAAATATTAATAAAGTTGTACCAGGATAGCAGAAATGTAAAAATATATTTTCTTAAAAATTCTTTACAAAATTCTCTTTTAAAGTATTAATATATTTCTATCAGGATAGCAGAAACGCGAAGAGATATTTTATTGAAAAATTAGCAAAAATCTCTTTTTTAATATTAATATATTTTTACCGTGATAGCAGAAACGCGAAAAGATATTATTTTAAAAGTTCTTAAAAAAATTCTCTTTTAAAATATTAATATATTTGTAACAGAATAGCAGAAACGTTAAGAGGTATTTTCTTTAAAATTCTTAACAAAATTCTTTTTTAAAATATTAATAAATTTGTACCAGGATAGCAGAAATGTAAAAATATATTTTCTTAAAAATTCTTAACAAAATTATCTTTTAAAATATTAATATATTTGTAACAGGATAGCAGAAATGGAAGGAATATTTTTTTAAAAATTCTTAACACAATTCTCTTTTAAAATATTAATATATTTGTACCAGGATAGCAGAAACGCAAAGAGATATTTTTTTAGCGAGAGGCTTACGATTGTCAGTTTTTTTATAATGTGCATATACGACTCTAAGTTAAGCACATCAATGTTCGGAAGAACAAAGTTGATAATAAAGGCAACGCCTTAAACGCACCTCTCCCATAAAGAAAAACTCTAGTTATATTCATGTACTTGTATAATAAGAGATCTTGCTTCCGAGATAATTTTATTATGATAGACAGGATCATCAAAACATAACGGACTATCTACATGTAGGTGTCACATAAAAGTCACGTAGCTTAATTCGTTTAATGGGATTAAAATTTTTCAAAACACGACGAGATTGCCGAATAACCCAATAAGTATTGCAGAGAATATATGTAATCAAATAATTTTCTTGTTTTTATGTTAGTTTTTGCAATAAATCAAAAAAAAATCCGAAACAGTTACAGCTGGGTACAGGCCATTTCGCTTGAAATATGTCTAGAATTTTTTTGAAGAATCCAAAAATTAAATACAATATAGGGTGTTGCATTTGAAAATACGCCTCTAAAAATACCAATCGACGTGTTTGAGCGTTTTTACGAACACGGGGGCGTTTATTTATTATTGAATTTATTCCATTTGGCTAATACACACTGTATAATTTTTTTTATTTACTTTTACTTTTAAAACATTTTCTGATAAATATACCGTTACAAAATATTTGGTAATTATTTCAGTTTAAATTTGCATTAGAAAAGCGCTTCTCTTAAAGGTGCAGTGGGGTTGCTGAAAGTGTCCATTTACTCAGTAATTTATCTCTAATCTAAATACTAAAATTATTTTTTTTAAGATTGTGTCGAAAAGGAAAAAATTACCCTTAAATTTGACCCTCAAGGGTGACCTAAAATTGAAATAATATTCTTTACTTGTGATATATCTTTGGTAAACCTGATATAAATGATAGGATACTTCCTCCGATGAATGGATGTGCATGTTGATAAAACGGTACATCCAAGAGCACGGTATGAAGTTCCTACAGTCAAATACCACGTAGGAACTCTATACCTCGCTGGTGGTATACCAGTAGTGTCTTCGTTTTTCTTTTCCTTCCATTTGTAGATCATCTCCGGGAGGTAACGCGGAAAGAAGTGTTCGGTTATTTCACTGATGGAGCTTTGTATTGGGATCTTTAACAAGTGTAATGTATAATTGAGCGAGTATTGATAAATAACTTTTCAACATTCGTTGTATACTTTTTTATTAAATCATTATTAAATCACATAAATAATTTATTGAACGTTCCTTTTTGCTACCCCGACACAAGTCGATGGCATATTAAACACGAAGAAGCGGCGTTGCTACTTTAACAAATAAAATCCGGATTCCATTTTTTAAGTATACCATGCAACTCACGTACTTCCGAACCATTTTAGAAAAGACGC
Organism: Agelastica alni; assembly: GCA_950111635.1. Classification (NCBI taxonomy): domain Eukaryota; kingdom Metazoa; phylum Arthropoda; class Insecta; order Coleoptera; family Chrysomelidae; genus Agelastica; species Agelastica alni. Next base: position 21,648,541 of record OX467717.1, on the reverse strand, counting down.
TTCGTTGGAATACGAGGGCGGTTTGATGAGTCAGTGACTTTGAATAAAACAAATTTTTTTCCGCAAATAAACATTTTATTTTTCTACATAATCACCTTTTAGCTCGATACATTTAGTCCAGCGTTTTTCTAATTTTTTTATTCCCTCCAGTTTTTTCAAAGCTCTCAAAATACGCGTTTGTTTGGGTAATGACTTCTTCATTCGACTCAAATCTCTTACCGCCCAGCCATTTCTTTAGGTTTGGAAACAGAAAATAGTCGCAGGGGGCTAAATCTGGAGAATATGCTTGATGGGGTAGCAGTTCGTATCCCAATTCGTGAATTTTGGCCATCGTGACTAGACAAGTGTGCACACGTGCATTGTCTTGATGGAACAGCACTTTCTTCTTCTTAGCCAAATGCGGCCGTTTTAGTTTCAAATCAACGTCGAATCTGTTCAAAAGCTTTAAATAATTTTCGCCGGTGATCGTTTTACCTTTCTTGAGGTAATCGATGTGAATGACACCGCGTACATCCCAAAAAACTCTGGCCATAACCTTGTTGGCTGACAGACTCTGTTTCGCCTTCTTTGGTCCACGTTCACCACGAGCAACCCACTGTTTCGATTGTTCCTTGGTCTCTGGCGTGTTGTGATGGATCCATGTTTCATCCACAGTAACAAAACGGCGCAAAAATTTGTCCGGATTACGGCTGAACATCGCTAAACACTCTTTTGAAGTGGTCACACGATTGCGCTTATGGTCGAGTGTTAGCAATCGCGGCACCCATCTCACAGAGAGTTTTTTCGTGACCAAATATTCGTGTAAAATATGATGTACCCGTTCAGTTGAGATACACCTACAGCATGAGCCAACTCACGCACCTTCATTCTCCGATCATCCAATATCATTTCATGGATTTTATCGACGATTTCCGGCGTGATCACTTCTTTTGGGCGACCTGGACGTTCGGCGTCACTAGTGCTGGTACGCGACCACAACGGAACTCTGTAAACCACTTCTTAACCATTGAAATTGATGGTGCCGAGTCCCGGTAGTATTTATCAAGTGTTTCCTTAGTTTCAGTGATGGATTTTTTACGTAAAAAGTAATGCTTAATCAGCACACGAAATTTACTTTTTTCCATTTTCGTAAAAATTCACGAGGTTGTCTGCTTTGAACGGCTATCAAACACCAACTGCACGACGTAGCTTGCCCAAAATTAGAAAGTTGCCCACTGATAGATTATAGTTGACGGCAGCACTGTTGCATTTGGAGGAACTGCGCGGAAATTCAAAAAGTCACTGACTTTTTAAACTGCCCTCGTATAAATGATAAAAAATCTCACTACACCATATTTCATGCATCTATTCAGTACGTATTATTCATGTTTTTAGTTTTTTTTAGTGTTATTTATTAAAAAGTGGATCTGCTTCAAATAGTATCTAAGTAGATATGTCCAAGACTACCTACGGCCAGTATAAAATTTTTCAAGGACGAAACTTGGCGAGTGAACTATCTTAAGTAGAATGTTTAAATTGGCAACAACATTTAACACTTTTACTTTCACAAAAACAAAATTAAGTATACAAAGATGAATAACAACCAACGTTGGAAATTGGTGGGGTAAACACAGTGGCGGATTAAAGTAGGGTATTGTAGGGGCTCTAGCCCCCGGCCCCAAGATACTGAAAATTTTAGCGGCCTCAAATTTTTCAAATAAAAAAATATTTTTATTAAAAACTAAAATTTTATACATAGTAATATAAATTATCATAGTATAGTATTAGTGTATTATTATTAATAGGCTGTTTTATAATTTAGTTAAATTTACCCAAAGAATGCAAATTAAAAATATAATTAATGAGTTTGGAAATATCTTTGAAAACTAAATAAATTATTATAACCAATAATTTGGTACAAATTATAATATGAATAATGTTTGTAAACCGGCCTCGTCCTAAGCAATAGTCACTGGGTAAACACTGTGAGGTAGAGTGCTTGTCTTCGGGTATCTGAGAAGTGCGATACATACGCTTCTTTCTTTCTCGTTGTCCGTGGTTGCGTGTACTGAATTCAGGCAGCGCGTTATATTTGTATATTTTCGGGCATTTTATCTGTCAAAGAGACAGTGTAAATATTGTTCGCGAAAAAGTGTACACATTTTTGAAGGACGTCAAGCTAACCTACCTTTCATTGAGGGAGTTATTGTAGAGGCAATTTTTCGCGAATAAAATAAAATAATATTTTTACACACTCTGATAACAACAACCTTTAAATTTAATAATTTTATTTTTTAAACAAATCTGAATTCTGAACACACAATCTTTTATAATGTGATCATGTGTTAAATTTTGACAAATATATTTTTAATGACGTTCCTATAAATAAAAACATAATATTTATAACCTCCGAATAAACGTTGAATTAACTAATACATTTTTACTGAATTTTAATTTAACACACATCCGCCATTTTAAAACAATATCTGCTCTTTAAAAAAATATATTATTAAATATCTCACAACTTTTCATATCATAACAATTTCCGGGTATCGGAGAAGGCCTCGACATTTTTTTTTATTGAAAATAGTCGCAAAAAGGGTAGAGCTATGGTGTGGGCCGCGGACGGCCAGCACTGCGACTATAAGAAGGGGAAGGGATTATAGAAAGGAGATGATTGAGGACCCGATTTTTTAAAAAGTGGCAGGTCATAGTTCTTTGGAAAAACTGATTTTTAAAGCTTGTTCCATTCTGTAGCAGCCCTGTAAAAGAAGGATTCTTGATGGAGATTGGTCTTTGTAGTGTTAAGCTTGAGAGTAAATGGGTGAGACTGATCAGCGTGCCGAGTTCTTCGGCCGAAATTGGCCAGTGGTGGTACTAGAGTTTTTATTTCTCTGGAGCATGCTTCGCATCTGCGCGTCCGAGTGCTTCGCTGTTACGTGTTCAGCATACTGTTTAATGGAATGGAAGCTTAGACTTTGACAGATGCGATGTGCAAAAAATTGGAGGCCTTTGAAATGTGGACGTACAGAAGGCTATTAAGAATCTCCTGGGTAGAAAGAGTGTGTAACACCGAGGTACTTCAACGCCTCGACAAGCAGCTGGAAGTTCTGTTTACACTAAAAAAGCGCAAACTGGAGTATTTTGGTCACATCTTAAGGAATGAAAAGTATCGACTTTTAAAGCTTATTAGGGAAAATCGAAGGACGAAGAGGCCCTGGTAGAAGAAAGATATCCTGGCTAAAAAACAATGGTATGGAGTGAGCACTACCACATTGTTCCGCCGAGCTGTAGACAAGTTTCAGATAGTAGCGCTGATAATTGCCAACGTCCGAGGAGGGCAGGGCATCTAAAGAAGAAGAATCTGCCATGAAAATATCTGTAGAGTAATCTCTAGTCTGCAACTCTTCTTCTGTGTTTTAGTGGGTAAAGGGTATCTGTGAGAGTTGAGCTGTTTACCAACCGATTGGCCCTTTTCTGAATGGAATCTAAAAGACGAAGAGAATGCCTTGGTGCTGATCCCCAAATGTGCGAGCAATACTCCGGTAGAGGTCGGATTTGAGCCTTGTACGTCGTTAACAGTTGATCAGAAGTAAAAAACTTTTTAGCTTTTCATAGAAAACCTAGCCTCTGGCTTGCTGACTTTGCGATGTTAGTAAAATGGTCATGTCAAGACATATTATTAGAGACCGTGACTTCCAAAATCGAGTTGAAGGGACTTGATTCAAGGGTATTTCCGGGTGTCAAAGAGATACATAATGTTCGCCAAAAAGTGTATACATTTGTGAAGAACGTCAATCTAACCTATCTTTTTATTTACATGGAACATAACATTCAACTATTGTTACAATAAATGTTGCCTGCCTGTCTTTGCTCTGTTTTTTAAAGTTTTACTTCTACTGCATGTGAACTGCACACACACATTTTATTTATATTTTTTGAATGTAGGTAAAAAAAAATACTGTTTGCAAAGAGAATGTTAATAATTTTTTTTTATTTCGGTTCAAAGCAAAGTGCAACAGAACTTGTTGAGTAAATGATTTATCGTAAACGGCATAATAAATCACTTTTTAATAGGTATTTCATGTTCATTTGGAAATGACAAGCAACTAGAGTGCAATGCGTTTTTTATATGCAAATTCAAAAATAGGTCACCTTGCAAAAATATTCTTTGGGTTCATAGTTTTTTAACACAAAATATGTAACAAATAAAATAAAAATAATTTGCGACCCTATCGTCTGTGGGGGGTTTAAAAAATAAATTCCAAAATTATTATCTGCAAATAGTTTAATGATTCATTACACTGCTCAAAAATGAATGTGAATAATAATATATTCATATCACCTACATTGAAACTGTGAGATTTCAGTGCCTGTAGATAGTTGAAAATGTTGAGGAAACTCATAGGCCCAATCAAAGAAAACGAAGAATTTCGTTGCCGACACAACCACGAGTTATATAAACACTCTAAAGATGTTGTTAACAGCATGAGGAAGCGGAGAATGATGTTCTTTGGTCACCTCAATCGTATGGACACCCAAAGACTTACCCGTCGAATTTATACATCAATTTCAAGAAGGCATTCAAGATCGACAAGGTTTCGACCAACATTATCCACCTCACTATCCCATCTCCACGTCTTGTCAGTGGGTGGTCGAAAAAGAGGAAGCAGACTCACTCCATCAGAATAACAGAATACTGGCAGCATTTGAAAATTATTTATATAATTATTTACTTCGAATATAATGGTTTAACTTCTTAATTAGAAATGTATAAAATTGTAAGAGTAGCTGAAATTGGACAGCAGGTCGAACAATAAATTAAATAATTATGGTATAGAGTCAGCGAGTATTGTTAGAAACTTGTAATTTAGAAATTACACAAAAAAAATGACCTCTCTAGTAGTAACGAGCTCAGTGATGCTTATCTCTAGTAGAAATAATACGAACATACGATTAATATGTGGAGTATACAGTGGGTATAAATGTCAGTTTTAATCAGATGTGTGTTCTCGAGTGTCGTAAATTTAATTTTTATTTGCTTACAAATGAAAATAATTAATGACGAAATAATGCAACGAAAATTTCTCGTGTTTAAAAAATATATACACATAGAGGACGTATCGAATTAAAACACTGTAAATATCGGGTAACTCTATAAACAGTATGTTTGGCTAAAAATTATTAAACAATCCCTTTATTACGTAAAATAAACCAGACAAAATCAACGCAACAATATGAAACTATCCAAAAAATTAATGAAAAATGTATAACTGATTTTTTTAAAAACCAGCTAATTTCGCTGTCTGTTACCTATATATATATATATATATATATATATATATATATATATAGGTTCTTATGGGTCGATTATGTATCAAAATACAACTACTCTTTTGGCTATATGCCGCGACAGGAATTGAATTACATCTGATGCATAATCATGTATAATACCCCATTTCTGGTAACAATATGCAGATACTTGTTAAGTAAGAGAAGGACCTATTAGATTTATCCATCCGAAGTAACCACTTATGGATCGGTTTCGGGGTGTGTTGCCCCTCTTCAGCATAGGGCAGGTCTACCTTGACTAGACAGCTTCGACTCCTATCAAGTATACATGAAGTGCTGCGCGAAAAGCGCCAGTCACGACATCTATACTTTTTAACAAGCACCACCCGGTGAATAGCTTCTGCGAAGAAGTATTTTAATCTGCAAAATTTATAGAAAACTATAATATTATTATAGTAAACTATAAACATTTTTTCAGCGTGAATGGATGTGAAAAATGTATAAGTAATTTTTTAAAAATCAGATGTAATTCAATGCCTATCGCGGCATATAGCCAGAGGAGTAGTTATTTTTGTGATACTTAATCGACCCACATGATTATATATATGGATAAAAACTCCACTCTGTTTTACGGTGTAGAGGCGACGCTATGGAAAGAAAGCTATTATGATAGCCAACGTCCGTAATCGGATAGGGCAATAGAAGAAGATGAATATGATCTACAATCAACTGGTTCATTTACCCCAACCACCAAATAACATATTATCACTGAATTCAAGAAGCCTGCAATACCATAAGACATTTAATTTCAAGAAGAGTTATCGCAGTTATCGCATGCGGGTGCATGTTATTTGGTTTCCAGAGTAATTTGGTTCCCGATATTTCAAGTTTACGTGAATCTACGTTCGCGGCTCACACGATAGGTCTACCCTTTTTGCGACTATTTTCAGTAAAAAAAAATATATATGTTGTTAAAAACCGTCTTACATTATAATAACAAAATAGAACAAATAAGAGCAACGATGTAAGTCATAATTATTGTTATGCTATTTTGTTTACAAAAACTATTCCCAGACTTGTCGGTAAATCTTACATCTCTGTTACGAATAATTACATCAACTGGATGTGACTAAACATTCCATTCATTCGTTCCAAAGTATTTATCAATACCCACGAGATAATTTGCGGTTTGTAATTTGTGTCAATTTTATAAAGATACAAAAAAAAATAACATTGTAGATAACGCTCCAATTGTGAGTCACATCAACGAACGAACCATCAGTCAGCCGTTTCGTCATTGAAATATTTGTGCAAGCATTAAAATGATTAAATATTTAAACCGACATTGTTGATATACTCGTTGAATGTGTGTTTAAGAGCTGCAGCGATGAATGTTAAATTATTTTAATTCCGCGCGTTGCAATTCCTGGTGAATCATCTCGCGAATGCCAATTTAATGAATATAATATTGCGTTTTACTTATTTTTTTTTATTATCCAGATCTCGCGACAATTAAAAAGTATAAACAAACAACTCCATATTTATCTTTTTCTCGCATAAATTATTCTTTGTGCTGTAAACCAGAGCATCGCTAAAAAAACATTTTATGCGATCATCAAAGAATAAAACGAGCAACGAATAATAAGGTCACTTACTGCAGGCTTTGTGGCCTTTTATCTAGGTAGACGTACCGAGTTTCTTTAGTAAAACTGTGCAATGGGTAGGAAGAAGTTTATAAAAACTCCTATTTTTAAAAATATTACAATACTTTTTTATTATTACTACTAGCGGACCCGGCAGACGTTGTCCTTTCGAAACGTTAGCTTGCTTTGGGAATATCACTATCAAACTCAGCGACCCCGAAAACTATACATTCGACACTTACATCGTCGTTTTTTTTGATATCCTTTAATACTGTAATCTGTTTTATACAAAAACAATATACAATATAATTGTAAAAGAATTCAATTGGCATAGTAGATATTAAACCCAGTGGTGTATACCTTGGGAACTAAAGGTTTGGTCTATGAGCACTGCTTGAAATAGTCTATAGATTTATATAATTATGCACGAACGTTGAGGTCCGGTGGGTCTCGTTGTTACTTGTAGGTCTCTGTACTTGTCTTAGTACTTTTGACTGGAAGCGCTGTATTATTTGAATGTTTTAGTCACTTGAAGTTCCTCAGATATGAGCTCCGTATGTCCAGACAGGCTTTAATTCAAACTTATTGATAAGCAGTTTGTTTTTTATGCCGAGATGTAAGTTGCGGTTCATAAACCAGTACATCTTTCTGTATATTATGTTAAGTTGTAGTCTTTTTGTCCATATATGTTTTCTCCATGTTAGTCGATTGTCAAGGTGAATACCCAAGTATTTGACGCTATCATGTACTGGTAACTCAGAGTTGTTCATACTAACAGTTGGTACAATTCCTTTTCGTAGTGTGAACGTTATGTGTGTTGGCTTAGAGCTGTTTACTTTGATTCGCCATTGCTTGAACCATGTTTGAAGCCTATGTAGGTGGTGTTGCAGTAGTCTGTCGTCGTTTTTAAAAGATTTTATATTCCATCCTCTTTCCACCCCTTTCGTAGGAGATATCATTGGAGATATCACAATCAAACTCAGCGACCTTGAAAACTACGACTTCGACACTAATATTGGCGTTTTGAATATTTTTTATATTTCATCTCCTACCCACCCCTTCCGTAGGGGTGCTAACAAAATTAGGAATGTAGCTATCAAATTTAGCCACCCAAAAACCTATGAATTCGATACTAATATCAGCCGTTTTTAATAGTTTTTATATTTCATCCTCTAATAATCCCTTTCGTAGGAGTGCTAACAAAATTAGGAATGTTACTACCAAATTCTGCCACCCCAAAATCTATGAATTCGACACTCCGTATTTTACATTCAGCCGTACTTAATAGTTTTTAAATTCCATCCCCTTCTCACCCCTTTTGTATGGATGCTTACATAACTGGGAATGTCACTATCAAACTTAGAGTTCCCAAAGACTATGAATTCGACACTAATATCAGCCGTTTTTGAAAGTTTTTATATTTCATCCTCTAATAATCCCTTTCGTAGGAGTGCTAACAAAATTAGGAATGTTACTATCAAATTCAGCCACCCCAAAATCTATGAACTCGACACTCCGTATTTCACATTCAGCCGTATGTAATAGTTTTTACATTCCATCCCCTTCTTACCCCTTTTGTATGGATGCTTACATAACTGGGAATGTCACTATCAAACTTAGAGTTTCCAAAGACTATGAATTCGACACTAATATCAGCCGTTTTTAATAGTTTTTACATTCCATCCCCATATAAAACAATTTCTGAAAGTTTCATCCCGTTTGGGAGTTTTTAAAGGACATACATACATACAAACATTTTTGTATGGGAATATAGAAAAATGTTGTTTTTAGACTTTTTCAGGCAATTTTTTAAATTGTTCTCTCCGTAAGAACCATCCTAGTATTTTAAAAAATATTATAAAAAAGAATTAGCGAAATCGGTTCGGCTGCTCTCGAGATTTGCGCTTAGCAACACATTCAGCTTTTCATTTTTATATTATAGATTCTGTCCAATTGGATACGGATGGATCTAAGACTGCGGAGGGGACTGGGTCGGGGATATGGCTACGAGACTCGAGAAGGGGACTAAGCGTGGCCCTGGGGGAGGAATGTACGGTCTTTCAGGCACAAATTATGGCCATTTTGGTCTGTGCACAGGAAAACCTGAACAGAGGCTATGTGAGCAAAAATATTTGTATTTGCTCGGATAGTCAGGCAGATCCACTTTAGTAAGCTAATGTAGGCTTGTGCTCCTGGCCAGACGCAACAGGGTAACATTACTTTGGATACCTGGACACGCAGGGTTTGAAGGGAATGAAAAGGCGGATGAACTGGCACGAAAGGGGTCGTCACAGACACTCTATTGGCCAGTACCCGCAGTTGGAGTAGCAGAATGCCACGTTAAAGCGGAAATTCGCTCATATCAGGACAGGGAGCACGGGAAGCTGTGAAGGGACGAACCCAAGACAGGTCGGGCACACAGCTTCTTGGGAAGGCCTGACAAGAAAATAGCCCAACAACTGACGGGACTAAACAGGAAACAACTAGGGATGGTAGTGGGTCTGATTACCGGGCTTCGTAGAAGACGACAGCTGCTGTCGCAGGTGTGATGAGGTTCGTCGATAGGGGCAATTGTTTATAGATTTACCAATATTTGAATTAACTCTAGGCAATAACTTTTTTTTTTAAATTATGCCGATTGAATTTTCTGGCTAATATACTACGTAGATACATTTTTATAGTTAGTTATTTTGCAGTTCTTCATCACAGACTTAATTTTTGATCCTGCGTATATAGAAACTCCGTATGTGACTACAATGCTTTGTAGAAAATCCGAAAAAAACATTTCAATTAAATAACTGTCACCAACACTTTACAGTCATTAAAGAACACCCCTTACTATCAAAACTGTTTTAAGTTTCATACATTGTTTCCAAATTATTCTACTTTACTGTGGATCCATTTTAAATGCAAATTATTTTGATAGTTGTTTCAGAAACGTTATCCCCAACCTTGTTTGTGCAGGTCACTTAATTTTCCGCAATTGTAATATTGTGTATCGGCTCATTTCCATAAATAAAAAAAATTAAAGATACTTACAAAATTAACTTTCGAGATAACACCACCATTCCGGTTTCATAGCGGTATTAAAAATAAAAGGAAGTTTATCTACAAATAACCAGCATTCACAAAATAAACCAAACACATCGAGTAATATAACCACAATCAGTACGAGTTCTGTTGATAAAAGTGAAGTACTTAAAATTCCACAGACTGAGACAAACCTGACTAAATTTCTAGAAACTTTTAACACTAAAAGCTTACACAAACATATGGTTTTATATATACTCGCACACACATGCTCGTCTGTGTATGAATCTATGAGAGACCACGCACCATAAATATTTCTTTAGCTAGAGGTGGATAGTTATTTCGGAGGTATACGTTATTTTGGAACACATGTACATTTTTCTCGTTCTTCACGTTACTCGTCTGACTAATGAAATACGCTCTCTCAATATAAGAGATCCTTTAAATTTTATTTTTATTTTATTTATTTTATTTTTCAGTTCTTTCTTCAACATGTCATTAGTAATACTTTCCTTTTTATTTAACCAGTCTTTTATGCATTTTCTTTTCCATTTAGATGTGGGTTGGACTACACATAAACATTTCCAAGACCAAATTGATCGTTTTCTCCAAGGCACATATCACCGAAACGCTTTTGATCAATGGCAGAAATATCGAACAGGTAACATCCTTTAAATATCAATCTCAAGATTGACACTACAAGGACCAATTTTTATCAAGAATCCTTCTTTTACAGGGCTGCTACTGAATGGAATAAGCTTCCAAAATCAGTTTTTCCAGAGAACTTTGACCTGCAACTTTTCAAAAAGCGTGTCCACAATCATTTCCTTTCTATAATCACTTCCCCTTCTAATAGTCGCAGTGCGGGCCGTCCACGGCCCACACGATAGGTCTACCCTTTTTGCGACTATTTTCATTAAAAAAAAAAAATCCTTTAAATATCCTGGCACCATAATCAACTCGCTGTGCGACCCGAAGCGGGAGATATGTTCTAGAATGGAGCAAGCCAGGAAAATGTTCACCAGAATGAAGCAGTTTTTCGCCAGTCTTGATTTCAGCTCAAAATCCGCGTGGTCAGGTGCTATATCTTCAGTGTACGGTTGTGAAGGCTGGACTCTCGATCCGATGACTGAGAGAAGGATCGAGGCTTTTGAGATGTATGTATATCGCCGCATGCTTCGTATATCAAAGATTCACCAAGTTACAAACGAAAAAGTATTAAGAGGAATGAAAAAGTCAAAAGAGTTAATAACCATCATTAAAGAGAGAAAAAGAAAATACATGGGCCATATCATCAGAGGCGAAAATACGAATTACTGAGGCTGATAATTGGAAGGAAAGATTCATTCTGTTGGTAAACGTCAGAACTCCTGGTTGAAAGACCTTAGAAGATGGTTCGGGTACACTTCGACTGAGATATTTAGAGCTGCTGTATCCAGGACAATGTTAGCCATATGGATCGCCAACCTTCGTGAGGAGAGGGCGTGATAAGAAGAAACCTTGCCTAGAATATTTAATCAATTTGTCTTGTACTGTAAAATTTTGTCGTTGATTCAGCCAGGGTTTTGTAATAAAATCAGTTTTCCATCTGCTCTTAATTTTCGTTTTTCTCTCAAATACTGCTTCTTCCAAAGGAAATTTAGATCTTGTTTATTATTGGTTAATTTTTGTCTTTGTTAAGTGTTTTGTTACTCTTTTGGTTATATTTTCTGTACAAGATCTTTAGACCACTCGTCATAATTTTAATATTTGTAAACATTTTTCTCATAAAAGTCAGAGGTTTACTTAATTTTTCTTGCTGCACTGCTTCTATAAGTTTATAGATCGAGACACAGTATACTACTAAATTAAATTTAGTTTTCTGAGATTTCGTCTTATCTATATTGCTATCGTTCAGTTAGCGAGCTATACACGCCAAGCAAACGGACTATAATGTCGTTACTTTGCTTATCGATACAAACATCGTATTATGTGTTTTATAATTAAATCTATGGCGATATACGAGTATAAGTACATGTGTTTTTCAATAAATTTATTTAATCAGTTTTTCATTACTTCCGTAATGCAATAAAGTGACGATTTTAAGCGTTAGTTCCTACTTTAATATTAAAATAAATATTAATGAATTGAGTCGTTTATGCTCATTTATATGTTAGATTTTAATGCAGGATTTGATTAAAGCTATAACTTTGCTTTTTGTTGCAACATCAATACTTAAAAACCTTCTTTAGGCTCCGAGAAAGTTGTTACGGATACAGAACCTTGAGAAATTTGTAATTTTATTTTTACTTTTTTTTTAATATTCGTCAATAAAGTCAAGTGTAAATTTACTGTTATTTAAAAAAACTGTTATTTTTTTTACTGATTTATTAATTGGTGAAAATATGCCGTTTTCTTTGACAATAACACTTATATACCAATTTACATTAAAAAAATGTTTTTAAACCGTTTAATAACGTAAAAGTAGGTATATAAATTTTTTTGAGTATTCAGACGTTTTATTGTTAGTTGTATCAAGCTTCTCCAGAAACAATAAATAAGCAAACAAAAGAACTTTTTTAGAGAGAAATAAGTAAAGTGTTGCGAATAAAAGTCCGCTCTATCTTTCTCCATTTCTCTATGCATCACTTAACCTGAAGAAGGCTCATAGAGTTAGCAGTGAAACGTTTATTCTTTTGATTTAGTATTTTAATTCTGCGTATTGCTTTCTTCTTTTGAGTGTTTGGAAAAAAACTTTCCTTCCACTACTATATCTGTTAATGTTAACTATTTTACCTGGTTACAAAATATTGTTGTTGGTACTGTATTTCGAAATGGTATGGAGTAATAAATTCTACTTATAAATGCAAAACGCTATCAGAGTGGTCAAACAAACTTTTGTGATTTCTAAATGGTGCGCAATAGCTGTTATAGTGTGGATTATTATATTTTACTTGAACCACCCTAATTTTATTTGGAATCCTACCGCAAACAAAGGTTTTTTTATCAGCAAAGGGTTATTTCCTACGGGGTTTATTACACCCCACCTGGGTTATAGCGTTATATATTTAATAAAATTATCTAGTTTCCATATTATTTCTACTTCTGTTACTTTATGCTTTATGCCATTTTTTGGAATCGATAATTTTTATAGGTTTTTCAACAGAAATTTTAATATATAAAAGGGATATCCTGTAATGCTCAGAGAACATCATGAGAACCAAGGAAAAAAGGTAGAAATTGGTGTTCTTCTTAAATTTCTGAAGGTTGTATGCCTCGAGGAACACCTCCCTAGGCAATGTGTGTTCGAAAGCCGCGCTGTTCGTTGTATGAACGAGTCTTTGGAAAGAGATGTTCTGCAGGTCTCCAAAGTGACCACGAAGGGGTGTGAAGTTTAAACTTGACGGGTTAATCTCGAAGAAACAGCTAAAAGAGGAACGATTGTTGATATGAAGAGCATCGCCCATGAAATTATTTATAAAATAAAGACAAATCGCTAACTTTTCTACTGTGTTCCAGAGAGGTGAGGGAGTTTGTAGGCGAGGCATTACCGACCAGATGAATTGCCCTTTTTTGGACGGAATCCAATAGTTAAAAGAAACTATGGTTAACAGTTTCTTTTTCACCATACTTTCTTCAAATATTACGCTTTTCTGTCCAAGCCACTAAATAATGTATGCTTTTTTCCATGAACTAGTCTGTATTTTGTCAACTTTTCTGGAATGATAACTCGTATTGACCATCACTATCACAGAATTAGGTGAAATAAGGTCCAACATTTGTTTAAAGAATTCTACAAACACATCGCCGTTCATATCTCAATGGTAATCGCCAGTATGATTTGACTTTGACTGAAACATTAACAAACCGTCCTCAACACTTCTAATGTGGGTAATAATCATTCGCTTTCCTTTCCCAGGTGGCGGCTTTAGTCCGGTGGACCAACCTTGACGAGAACTTGAAATATTTTTGTTTTGCCACATCTTCATTGAACCAAGTTTCGACTAAATCATAAATTTTTCTATTTTCATTTCAAAACTGTTTTATCTATGTTAAATCATGTCTCCTCCAGCAAATAATTTCATCTTTTTTATTATTTTGTTTTTTCTAGTTGAAATTCATTTCTTTTAAAGTTTTCCAAAAAATCTTTGTGTTTATCGTTGGAGACCTATTTTGATGTTCTTTCAAGGCTCCTAGAATTTTGTCAAGGGCTAGTTTCATTTTTTTAACTAGTTCTGTACGCCTATGTAACAGCCATCAGAAAATGATTTATTACTCCGTATCATTTCTAAAGAACCACTTGGACGTTGTGGGTTAATGCGAAGACGGCAAGAAAGAAATAAAGTTGTGCTAAACTGTTAAGTGAAACAACAGAGCTTCCAGGTCAACCTATACATCTCTCAACTTCTTTGTGCTTCACTTTAACCAAAGAATCGTCATAGAATTAGCAACGAAACCTTTATTGTTTGGATTTAGTGTTTTATTTCTGCGTTATAATTGCTTCCTTTAATCCCCTGCTAAAAAAGTCAACAAAAGAACCTTTTAGATGCTGCGAGTTGATGCAAAGAAAGCATGAAAGGTGTAAAGTGTTTCTTATATGCTGGAAATTCCACTCTGGGTTCTTCGGGAAAACAACCCTCGAACATTACACCTATTGACAGTCACATGCCCGAGATCACCTTTCGCCAACGTACTATCAGAAAGATTTTGCTGGGTCTCAACACCAACAAAGCCTGTGGATCTGACGGAATCCCGCCGATTGTTCTCAAGAAATGTGCCCCTGAACTAACACCTGTTCTTTGCAAGTTGTTCAACCACTCTTACAATTTGGGAGTATTTCCGTCCAATTGGAAAATTGCAAGAGTACAGCCAGTCCCTAAAAAAGGCAAAAAGACCCTACCTAGCAACTACAGACCTATCGCACTGCTATCTATTATTTCAAAGGTCATGGAAAAAGCCATCAACATCGAGCTCATGAAATATCTGGAAGACTCAGGAATTATCAATGATAGGCAATATGGCTTCCGCCATCAGAGATCAACTGGTGACCTGCTCGCATACGTCTCACATATATGGCAGCTATCTATTGAAAAGTATGGAGAAACTTTAGCTGTGGCATTAGATATCTCCAAGGCGTTCGATCGAGTTTGGCACCAGGGACTCCTCGCCAAGCTTCCATCTTATGGTTTGCCCCCTCAGCTGTGTTCTCTGCTTGCTAGTTTTCTCTCAAACAGGTCTCTCCATGTAGGGGTCGATGGAGTTTCATCTGACACTCTACTCATAAATGCTGGTGTTCCGCAAGGATCCATTCTAGCACCAACACTATTTTTACTTCACATCAACGACCTGTTGAAAGCAACTTCATGTCCCGTACACAGCTTTGCCGATGATAGTACCCTCCATACCGCATTCTCTTCCAGGGCCCCTATATCAGCCCGTGAAACCAGAAATGAACGAGGAAGAAATGTTAACAATATAAATATGGACTTAGCAACAATTCTCGAATGGGGATCCAATAACTTGGTAGAATTCAATGCAAACAAAACACAAGCATGTCTTTTCTCTAGAAAAGCCGATCTCACTGTGCCTAACATAACTTTGTCAGGAGTAACCATACCACTGAAGTCATCCATATCGATGCTTGGTATTACTATCAGCAATAACCTTTCCTGGGAAAATCACGTGAGGTCCATTGCCAAAAGTGCATCCCAAAAACTTGGTTTTTTGTTTCGTGCCAAGAGCTATTTCACCTCCAGTCAGCTGCTTATGATCTATAAGGCACAGATCCGACCTGTACTGGAGTACTGTTCCCATATTTGGAGTGCAGCACCTAAACATATCCTGAAGCTACTGGATTCTGTCCAAAAAAGGGCAATTCGTCTCGTCGGTGATGCCTCGCTTACAAACTCGCTCACTTGTCTGGAACACCGTAGAAAAGTTGGCGATTTGTCTCTATTTTATAGATATTTTCATGGGCGATGCTCTTCTGAAATATCAACAATCGTTCCTCCATTGGCAGTCTCTTCGAGATTAACCCGTCAAGTTCAGTCTTCACACCCGTTCGTGGTCACTTTGGAGACCTGCAGAACATCACTTTCCAAAGACTCATTCATCCAACGAATTGCGAGGCTTTGGAACTCATTGCCTAGGGAGGTGTTCCCCGAGGCATACAACCTCCAGAAATTTAAGAAGAACACCAACTCCTACCTTCTTTCCCTTGGTTCCCACGATGTTCTCTGAACATTACAGGATATCCCTTTTCGTGGGAACCAGAACATAAAAAAAAAAAAAAAAAAAAAAAAAAAGTAAAACAAAAACTACCTTAAGAAGTCCCGAGTATCTCGAGAACAAAAAATGATGGGACTAATTGCATCCGACGCATAATTACGCAACTTAGAACTGATTAGATTTTCAGCAAAATCGGTCAAGTCGTTTTTAATGGAGAATAAAAAAACTAAAAAAAACGGTTAACTACCTGAATTTTGCAATTTATAAATTATACTATTTCCATTACAGAATTTTAACATCTTTTGAATAATATGGTTAGAAATATTTGTATGAAAAATATGATGACAATATTTCATAAAAAGAGATAATTTTAGAAAACACAAATAGGAATTGGAAAATTTTAAACTTGTGTCAGTATTGAGAGAATAGCATTGAAGACGCTATAACAGTTTAAAATTATTGTTAGTAATAATCAAGCATTGTTTATAACAATTGAATATTGTTACTAACAAATGATTATTTATTATAATAATTAATGAAAATAGCTTCCGCTCATGAAATAATAAGAAAAAGTTTGAAAGAATACGGTTGACATAAACAGAATATTAATATTATATTATTATTAATAATAATTATTATAATAACAAAACATATGCTATTTTTTTATTCTTTTATTTGGAAGTTAGTCGTGTGGACCTCTCGGGTCGCACCCAGACCACTGATATTTTTATTTAATTTTGTGCGGTACGCTAGATATAAATGTACCAAAGCAGTATAAATTGTAACCTAATATATCATATTTTATTGTGAAGATCAGTGTCCTTGAGGTATCTTATAACATTCTTGATAGGAGCGTGGTTGTTTTTAAAATGTCTTTGAAATTAACAGGAAGGTTACACAGTTTCCTAGCTCCGTTGAATTTTGTGCACTCGGCGAGTATGTATTTCACTGTAATGGCTGTTCCAAACTCATCACAGTCATGTGAGTCATTGAGAGAAAGCCGATAACTGGAGGTAATTTTGGTATGACAAATTCTGAGCCCTGATAGTATTACCAGAGATCTCCTCTGGTTTGGGGAGTTTGTTCAAGGTTTTACGGTTGATTTTACCTCTGCAAATTTACAGTTTGATTCGCTCCACTTGTTTTCCCAGGTTGCGGTAATTGTGTATTGGATGTTGGGTATGAAGTCTGATGCTACCGTTCTTTAGCTTCTAGACTTTTTCCACCATTATATCTGTTAATGCCGAAAATTTTACCTCGTAACAAGGGAACACTGCGTTGATAGTGCTCCTACAGGATAATCCCTATCGACATCGAAACGAAAAAAAATAACGGATAACATGTACACGAATTGAAAATAAATTAATTTTATAATTTAACCCCAATACCATCTGCTGGGTATCGAATATTCAAAAAAGTGCTGGATAGTCATCACATAAAAATACATTACCTCCCGCAGGTAAATACATACTAATGCGGATAATCGCGCAAGGTGAAATTGTTTTCATCGGCAGGCACCATTTTAATTTGATAAATTCACGCCGGAAGTATGATTATTAATTCAATTTTAAAAATGGTTATTATCCAAAATACATAATGTGCTTCTTTCAAATGTATTAAAAGTGTGCAGCCAGTGGCCACTCTTTGACATTGGTGGTAAAGGTGACGTACACGTGACGTCAGATTAACGTGCACGTGATACAACATTTTTTTTTTAATTTGTTCTGTAACAGGGTAAAACCTACAATATGACTGCAAATTCTTTTAAGCGCCAATTTACAGTATTTATTATTTAATGAAGAAAATTTATACAGATATAAAAAATAGGTAAAATGCCATATCCAACATTCATTACTACACAGAAGTGTAGGGACTAGCACTCCTCTACGCTCGGCCAGTCGTGCCTTTTTTTGACACGTTCAGGCTGCTTATAAAGTTATGCAGTGCACCATTCATTTGTTGATCCGCCAACATCCTTTGCTCAATATCATATTCATACTTTCCGTTAGTCGTAGGTTAGGTTAGATTAGGTTAGGTATCATTTGAGAGGGGCGTAGGTTGACCCTTCACTGCGACATTTGGTAGGTCTATTGTGGCTCACCCCTAGAAGTTGCAGTTCACCGTAAAATCCAGCCCTTCTCACGAAGTTTATGGTTGTATGGGGTGAGATTTTTTTGAAATCGGTAGGTTCTAGGTTGGAGTAACCAAATATGTTTAACCATATTCTTCCCAGGCCGGGGCATGAACATAGTATATGTTCAGCAGTTTCGTCTTCCGCGCAGCAAAACCGACAGTCCGTTTGTTGATTCAGACCTATCTTTCCGTGAGGTATCTTAAACGACAAAGTCCTGTAAACAGTCCCGTTGGAATTCGCAGGTCATTCCTGCTCCATTCAAGGATCTGCTTAGATATGTTTCTCGAGGGTTTAGGTAAGAACGCCTTCGAGTGATTCAACTCTAGCATAATGGACCAGTACGTGAGTATTTTCCTCTCCGCCCAGTCCGAAATAATTGTTTTGGCGGCACTTGTGGCGACTCCAAAAACCGGTTCCCGTGCATTGAACGCAGATTCGGCCTCCTGTTTTGCAAGGGTGGTGGCTTTTTCGTTTCCCTTCACCCCCTAGTGCCCAGGTACCCACAGCAGAGTCACCCTGTTGTTCGCACCAAGATTCGATGCAATTCCATACAAGTTTAGAATTTATCTTGTTGGATCTCAGTGCTTTAAAATCAGCCTCGCTGTCTGGTATTATACTAATGTTTTTGTTTGCTATAGGTCTTTTAGTCAGCTCTCTTGCACACAATTCGATAGCGAAGAATTTAGCCTGAAAGATTGTAGCATACCTGCTAAGAGTGGTAGATATTTTAATCTTTGGTTTCCTGCTGAAAACACCGGCTCCAACTCCAATTGGGGTTTTTGAGCTATCTGTGTAAATTACGTATTCAGCATCTGGGAAGAGGATTTTTCCCCTTTACTTCTCTCGTAAACTGTGAACCAAAGTATACAAACTCGTTCCCTTGTTGCACTCTTTCTTCTTTAATCAGCACCTCGCAGTTCGTCATGTTATATTTTTTTTCAAAAACCATTACTTTTGTCTTGCATTAATTCACTTGCATACCTTTTATTTTTAGGGCATCATGCATAATATTAAACATCGCCTGCAACTCCTCCTCAGATGATGCTAATATGACCTGATCTTCGGTGTAAAGGAGGCATTTGGCGATTATTCTTAATCTATATAGATATAATTTTTCAAATATTTTAATTAATCTTCTATTTATAAGTTAAACAGCCATGGCAAGGCCGCGCACATCCCTGTCTAACAATTTTTTCCATGTTAAGCTCCGTTTAACTTTTAAGGTGTGTAAGAAATGGGACCAAATTTTATAAAAGTTGTCCTTAGTGAAGTCGAAATTTGGTTTCTGCGACTGTCGTCGAATATTTGTGTGCAGATGATTGGCGAAGCCTTCGAAGTTACTACCAAAAAATATTTTCTACAATTATTAGCGAAAGTTACGGTTAAATGAATCAAGATTTTAATATCCCCGTATAATAAATAAATGCACGATTTCAGATATAATAATGACATTTTGTTGCCCACTCTTTCAAACATAATAGCTGCGCGGGTAACATTTATGGCCTATAAAATATGCTCTAAAGAACTATTAGCGTGTAGTTTATTAGTAATAAAAGGTATTTAAACGTATCGAGTAATTTGTTCGTGAAACATAGTACGTGGTACACTTGTAGGAGATTACATTGTTGCGATCTGTCATTTTGTTTAAAGTAAACGTTTAAAAAAGGCCAATAATCGCCACGATAATGTCACGATGCAATGCAATGTTCAATTCCGAAATTCAATGCTATTTGACTTCAACGACAAAATTAAAGGTTTACTGATAACCAATTACGGTGGGAGGTTTAAAAATGTTATTCTGCTGTTTTTAAGTGGCACCTCTTTAACATCCCCCACCACCTCTTCTTAAAAATGTCAAATAGCAACCCCTTAGGGAGCAATTAACTTACTTCTTAATACATGTCACTTTTTTTTACATTTTTTGTCATTTTGGTTATTTGTTTCAAAAATATTATTAGTATATCTAGTTAGTTATTCGTGACGTTAAATTAGCCATTATGTGTAGCTGTAGCATCTTGAGTTATTTTAAAGTGGTGCATTCTCTGCAAGAACGAATAGAAATAATATTTATTTACGATCATCAAAACAAGTGCGCTCGAGTTGTTAATGAAAGGCATCCTGATAGAAATATAGGTCACCAGACCATCATATTATCCCGGAGTTCTCGACGAAGCTAAACAAATTAAAGTACTTGGTCATTTTGCTATTGATACTACCTATTCCATTCCAAAAAGTGTTAAAATTGCATAAGTTTTTTCCTTATAAAATATAAATTCATAATCAGCTTGGTGAAGACGACTATGAACGCAGAATTGAATTTTGTGAAACAATGTCCCGAAAAATACAAGACGCAAATTTGATTAAAAATGTTGGTTTCAGTAGGTATTGGGATTACGACAGTACTTACGTGATTCGACAGAATAATACTCAGTTTTCAGCGAACATCATTTTATGGGCTGTTATTCTAGGAAATCAGATAATTGGACCATTTTTTATTGATCAAAGCCTAACGGGAGAATTGTACTTACAATTATTGGAAAATGAAATTAATCCACTTTTTACTCGGTCAATAAGAAAGACAATTTGATAAACGGGGAAATATGGTGCAGGATAAACAGAATATATACCTTCGACAGGACGGAGCTATATCACATTACGCACTAGCTGTAAGACAATAGCTAAACGAACGATTTTCAAGACATTGGATTGGCAGAAAGCGTTTTATAAAATGGCCGGCAAGATCTCCAAATCTAACACTACTTGACTTATTTCTTTGTGGATATTTAAAAACATTGATGATATTACTAGCGAAACTTTGCTAAGAGTTCGAGAAGAATTTGAAAATAGGTTATATTATTGCATACAAAATAACGGAGCACCCTTTCAATAGTTACTGTAAATACATTTAAAGAGCTGTTCGTAATTAACTTTATTTTAGTAACTGTTGTAATTAAGCCATGTTTAATGTTATCTGCAAAATAAATCGATAATAGAAGAAATTGTTTTTTATGGATCTTCCTCATCCAGTTAGACCAAAGTCTGTTACTACAGAAAATAATCTTAATCTTATCCAATATCTGACAAAATATCAAATAGAAACGTACAAGAAGTAAGAAATAGCAAAAACTAGCACAATAAGGATTTAAAATAGTCTGGAATTGAGACCATATAGGCGTAGTCTACTTCAAGGCCTAATTGAAGATGACAGGTGTAAGTATGAAATTTTACAAGTTGTACACAATCCAAAAAGGAGCAGATCCCGACTTTCCCAAAACCATTCTTCCGAGCGACAAAGTGACTTTTATAGGTGAATAGCAGAGTTAACAGATACAACTGGGATCCTACGAATGGTGTTTCAATATTTCCCAATTAGATTCTTAACCTGCTTTTTTTCAGGATTTTTTATTTGGTTCATCTCAATAATTGATGGACAATAATACTTTTATTTTGAAATTAACAAGATCCAAAATGCACGTTTTAAAAAAGTAACAGTTCCTTTTGAAAAATAAAAGTCGCCCACCTTCATTCTGGGTAACGCGACGCAACATATCAAACAAACAATCAATCTCCCAGCGAAGACTGAAGACTAGAACACAATTTACCGAGGATTAGTGCTCTTCGGGGGAGCTCCAGTAATATATGCAAGCCGCTGCATAGACATCCAGCGGGGTGCATCCAGGTCTGTAATCATGTATTTTACACAAGTTAAAATCTCCAAAGAATAAATACAACTTACGGTTAATCGGCAATAATTTTAACAATAGGGTACTTTCGGTAGTCAAAAGATAAATTATGAAATTTGATAAAAATTAAAATTTATGTAGAAATATACTTGAATATTCTGATCTCAAGTTATAAAAGCACATTATTATTTTATTACATTGAAATTAAAAGTCGTAATTTTTAATCTGTATATCACGTGACCTAAAACAGGAGCTGTCATGGTGTGACGTCATATAGGCAAAAACTGTCAGTTCAGTGTAAACGGCTAGGTACATATCTATCAGCTTTAACTTTAAGGAGTAATAATTGTGTTCTTTCGTCAGTGCATTTCATTTGTACCTATTCATTTATTAAAATGCAAATCGGTTTTGTGAAAGCAGATAGTACGAATCTGTCAAAATTGATTCAATGATGGTTGCAAAGTAACCCAGATGGTACGAATCTGTCAAAAATTGATTCAATGATAGTTGCAAAGTAACCCAGATGGTACGAATCTCTCAAAAATTGATTCAGTGATGGTTGCAAAGTAACCCAGATAGTACGAATCTGTCAAAAATTGATTCAGTGATGGTTGCAAAGTAACCCAGATGGTACGAATCTGTCAAAAATTGATTCAATGATAGTTGCAAAGTAACCCAGATGGTACGAATCTGTTAAAATTGATTCAATGATGGTTGCAAAGTAACCCAGATGGTACGAATCTGTCAAAAATTGATTCAATGATGGTTGCAAAGTAACCCAGATAGTACGAATCTGTCAAAAATTGATTCAGTGATGGTTGCAAAGTAACCCAGATGGTACGAATCTGTCAAAAATTGATTCAATGATAGTTGCAAAGTAACCCAGATGGTACGAATCTGTTAAAATTGATTCAATGATGGTTGCAAAGTAACCCAGATGGTACGAATCTGTCAAAAATTGATTCAATGATGGTTGCAAAGTAACCCAGATAGTACGAATCTGTCAAAAATTGATTCAGTGATGGTTGCAAAGTAACCCAGATGGTACGAATCTGTCAAAAATTGATTCAATGATAGTTGCAAAGTAACCCAGATGGTACGAATCTGTTAAAATTGATTCAATGATGGTTGCAAAGTAACCCAGATGGTACGAATCTGTCAAAAATTGATTCAATGATGGTTGCAAAGTAACCCAGATGGTACGAATCTGTCAAAAATTGATTCAATGATGGTTGCAAAGTAACCCAGATGGTACGAATCTGTCAAAAATTGATTCAATGATAGTTGCAAAGTAACCCAGATGGTACGAATCTGTTAAAATTGATTCAATGATGGTTGCAAAGTAACCCAGATGGTACGAATCTGTCAAAAATTGATTCAATGATGGTTGCAAAGTAACCCAGATAGTACGAATCTGTCAAAAATTGATTCAGTGATGGTTGCAAAGTAACCCAGATGGTACGAATCTGTCAAAATTGATTTAATGATGGTTGCAAAGTAACCCATATAGTACGAATCTGTCAAAAATTGATTCAATGATGGTTGCAAAGTAACCCAGATAGTACGAATCTGTCAAAAATTGATTCAATGATGGTTGCAAAGTAACCCAGATGGTACGAATCTGTCAAAAATTGATTTAATGATGGTTGCAAAGTAACCCAGACTTCTGTTCTGCCGAATTCCGGAATGTTAAAACATTTTTGTAACTATTACTTGTTATATTATACTGTCTTTCCATGTAAGTGCCAGGTATACCTAAATAGTAAAAATATATTGGATATTTCAATATCATCTGGCACTTTGATAAACAACTTTTCTGGAGTTGAAATGCTAGTATTTTTTTGTGGCTTTTTATTAGGAAAATCAACATTTTGAAGTACTGTTTCAATAAAAGTAGAATACCCTATTAGGCCTTTAGCTACAGTAACGGTTTTAATTAAATTTAATTAGTTTTTATTTACCTGTAGATCGACTTTTTGACGTGAAACATCTAATGCGGCGGGTGAATGTTACAGCGGCTGTTGGCGTGCTCCTCCGTCCGAACCAAATACCCATTCAACCGACCCATTCCTAGGCTGCAGTAACTAAAAATTGAAATCTTAACAATAAAATTGTAGAAAAGTACTGATGACACATGACAGTTATGTCAAAAAAGCATAGGGAAAAAATCAAGGAGTGGGCGATATCTATTATTGATCGTATGAACTTCTCGAGGTGTGAACAACAAACTAACCTCCATTTGTTTTTATGAGTGAAAAATAGAAAAAAAATTACGCTAAAATACATAATGTTTTTTTGTCTTTTTTACATTATTTGTGAAATAAAATAATTTTATTTTTTTAATGTTAATTTTTGTAATACATCTGAAAACACATAATTTTTCCGAAACAGTTGAAGATAGGTATGGGACATTGTACATGAATTATGTCTAGAATTTTCCGAAGAATCCAAAAAATAAATAATATACAGGGGGTTGTATTTAAAATAAGAAAGTTGGTATCGCACAGTGTCACGTGACACACCCTATATAATTATTTTTTTTTTGAAAAAAATGCGCATCTAAAAATACAAATCGACGTGTCCAAGCGTTTTTCCCAACACGCTCTCATTTATTCGTTATCGAATTTATTTCATTTGGCTGTTCCACACTGTATATATTATAATTTATTTATTATATTTTAACTTGATAAGGCAAAAAACTGAATGAAACCTGAATGCGCCCCTGCTGGCCGTTGGAGGAATGGGGGGGGGACAAGAAAAAGGGAACGATATGTATGTACGTTTTGTTAAGATCACGCTCGCAAAATTTGTTTCATGCTAATGCCGACATGTCAATGAATTAATGACTCCCCAGATTGTAGATAAGGTAAAAGGATTACAGACATGTACAGCATTACGAGATCGATTATATTTGTTTTCTGGTGCGACAAAATAATCGTAAGGCGGCAAACCCTTACGCCGCAAAACATTATTTGACCACGCTCAAAAGGTGGAAACTATGTTTCATCAATCTTATGGTCCATACTTAGGTTCCAGTGAATTCTAATGATCGAATTATTTGTGTTAAAAAAATATTATAAAAACTTATAACAGTAATTATTTTATATTAAACATAATGGGATTTCTTCGTAATTTTGACATTTTTTAAACGTCGCCCAGTCAAATTAAGTCGGTGTTTTTAGGTTAATAAATTTTTTGTTTTGATTCAATTATTATTTATAATTTTCTTTTATTCTTTTCTATGTTGTCATGTCCTCTGCTTCATTCCAGATTGGTCCTTTTTTCCTTAATATTTCTGCTATTACTTTATTCGTTCCCGATTTTTCCTCTTTCTTTAAGCTATTACTTTTATGCTATTACTTCATCCTACGTCTTTGTTGGTCTCTTTGGTTAATTTTACTCTAGTACCATGAAACTTGTCTCTCTTCTATGAATTTTTGGATTTATTGTCTTTTGCTTTTGTTGTTTAAATATTTATAGTTTTGTTTCCTAAGATATTACTATTTTATTAATAAATTTAGTATTAATAGTGTAGTAACGGTTATTTGTTTTTTTTTACCGACTTCAAGAAAGGAGAAGGTTCTTAATTCGACTGTATTTTTTTTGTTTGTTACCTCAGAACTTTCGACTAGGTGAACCGATTTTGATGTCGGTTTTTTTTACGTTTTTGCTTCAATTTATTATAGTTTCTAGATACCACTGGAAAATACGACTATATACACCTTATGCTTTGCAGATGACCAAATAATATTAGCCCAAGATTACGATGATCTGGAATACATGACCAGAAAACTAATTGAAGAATACAAAAAATGGGGACTAGAGGTCAATCTTACAAAAACGGAATATATGTGCATTGGGGGAACGCAAAAATCTGGTCTTGGGAGGACAACCAGAGTTTAATTAAACTATGCGAAAAATACAAATTCCTCGGTATGAATATCACGACAGACGGAACTACGGATGAAGCCATACGGGAAAGAAATGTACAAGAAAGAAGAGCCATCGGTTTACTAGACAAAGTATTGTGAGATAAGCATATTTCAAAACATAACAAACACCTAATATACAATAGTATTGTCAAAAGCATAGTTACTTATGGCATTGAGGTATGGCAACTGAAACAAAGGTCAGAAAAAGCTATAGAAGCAACAGAGATGGACTTCTGGAGACGTGCGGCAGAAATATCTAGACTGAAACGAATTAGGAATGACAGGATCAGAGACATTATGGGAATTAATCATAGCATTGCAGAGGATGTTAGAATAAAACACTTAAATAGTATGGACATGTGCAAAGAATGTATGAACGCCTAAGAAAGTCATCAACTGGAACCCCCAAGGAAGAAGAAAAAGAGGAAGACCTAGGAAGAGTTGGAGAGAGGGGATAGACAGAGAAATGAGAGAGGAAGGTTTGGAAGAGGATCTCTAGGAGGACAAGGATCAATGGAAACTGGGAATCGGAAGACGTCGAGGAACGTTCTAAAACCGATATATAATATATATATATATATATATATATATATATATATATATATATATATATATATATATATAATATTATTGTGAACATTTATTACTTGCTCTATTTTTGTGCAATATTCTCTAGCATTGTTAATTAAACACCCTGTTAATAATAAAAAAAACGCATTTGTTTGTCGGCAAACAGTAAATTATGAAACCACCCTTATGTAAACGTTAAAGGGCTTCCAATACGTTCCGGTAAAAAACTAAAAGAAAGGGTTATTATCAGCATCCACCTCGAAAAAAAATCCAATTTCATTTTCAATTAGACCTCGATTAAACCTTTATTTGTACCCAAATAGGAGGTAATTTCCCCGATAATACCTTGTTCCATAACCTAAGGGGGCGAACGAAATACCAGAGGGTTGAAATTGCAATCAAAATGGAAGCCGATCGCAGTGTGTTGCAATGGGTTGGTGGGGGGTAACGAGCACCGATGCGCGGGGGATTGAAGTTGCACCTAATTGACAACATATCCCCTTCGATACGGCTTAGTGGATTCGAGATGACGTCACCCATCCATCATGGCTCCTGCGTTAATTCAGGACGTGCAATGGAAATGCACCATTCTAGATAATGACACAATTTTTTAAAATAATTTAAAAATTGTTTATTTTCACTGAATGCTAAATTTCTTTAAACGATAAGTGTAATTTACCACAGTAATATTTACAAAAATAAACCTGCATGATTTTGAACTCATTTTTTTTATCAAAAAAAGTGTATTAGGACCGGACGTTTACCTATTACACACTAGTGACATTCCAAGCCGAGAATTTAATATCCCAATCACATCTGCTGGTGATGCAGCTAGTTTAGCGGCGGGTAAAAACCCATGAAGAATCTGCAACCAAACTACAAACTCCAGATTTATATCTGGATCAAAGGACGGGGAATAAAGGTAATCGAAACAAAATCGGTGCATATAAACAACAAGAGAGACCATCACGTGTCAATCAGCAAAATATCTAGGCATTACCTTAATTAAACGACTGGAAGCCCCACGCTAAGAAAACACAAGAAGATTTGGAGATAGAGTCAAAAAAAATGTATTAGATATTTGGACGAAACGTCACTCTGTCTGTAAAGAATAAAATGCTGTTATATAAGTAAATTCTAAAACCAGTATGGACTTTGGGAGTTGTACTAGAAAAAGCAACATTTACATCATACAACGTTTTTAAAACAAAGTACTAAAGGAAACATCGTCAATTCTCCTTGGTACTTCCAAAACAGTGACTTCCATCAGGACCAGAAGATAGATATTGTTAGCTAGATTATCATGAAGTTTTCCAATAGACATAATCAACGACTCTTAGACAATCATGTAAATGTAAGACCATCCAGCAACTTAATAGCTACAACCAGACGACTCAAAAGGATAAAGACCTACGAGTTATTAATTAGGTGTCGGTGCAAAGCAGAGCAAAGTGCAGTGTTAAAACCCTAATGATTATTTGTATAAGAGTCTAAGACCCTTAGTTTAAAGATCGAAATTGGTAAAATAAGTTATAAGATTTATATTACTTTTTGATCGAAAATAATCAGATTGTAATATCTGAAATCAATATTATTGGACATTTCAACAGCTTCTTTAACCATCGTTGCCAAGTAAGGTAAAATTGGTTAAAATCTTCTTCTTCTTATAGTGCATCTCCTATCGGAGGTTTGCTATCATCACAGCTATCCGGACCTTATTGACTGCAGCTCGGAAGAAATCAACATTGCTACAATTAAACCAGTCCCTTAGGTTTTTAAGCCAAGACACACGATGTCTTCCAATATTCCTCCTTCCACCAATTTTCCCTGAACTATCAGCTGGAGAAGAGCGTATTTGGGTCCTCTCAGTATATGACCTAGATATTGAAGCTTTCTCTTTTTAATGATGTTAATGACTTCACATTCCTTATTCATCCGATTTAGGACTTCCATATTAGAGATCTTTTCTGTCCAGGGAATACGCCACATTCTACGGTAGCACCACATCTCGAAGGCTTGTAGTTTGTCTGTGTGATTCTTCTTGAGAGTCCATGCTTCCACTCCATACAAAAGCACGGAAAACACGTAACAACGCAGCATCCTCATCCTAAGTCCAATCTTGATATCTCGACTGGTGAACAACTTTTTCATTTTCGTAAATGTTGACCTGGCTATCTCTATTCTCGTTCTTATTTCTCTTGTTTGGTCACCTGATTGTTCTATCCAGGCTCCCAGGTATTTGTATGACTTCACATTCTCTATTAAGATGTCTGCTACTGACACGTTTACATGGTTGTGATTTTGGGGGAACTTTGTAACTACCATTAAAATCCGAATGTTTAATTAGCAACATTTGTGTAATCTGATTGGGAGGGTTGGGGATAGACCCCACAGCACCTATGCCTCATTAGACCTGTGGTGCATCCTTCTAGGCGGCTTCCCCTTTAACTCGTCAGCCATCCTACGTTTTTGACGTATTTTTAACTTTGCCAAGGGGTGCTTTTCTTATGTTGGTAGAGGATATGTTTCATGGTCTCATCTTCCTATTTAAATCCTCGGCATAGAGGTGTGTCAGATAATTTTAACCTATGTAGGTGTTTGTTTAGCGGAGATTTCATTTGGTTAATGTTCCTATGTTCCATAATTTTTTTTTTCATTTTAAGAGTGTTTTCTTATAAGGTTTACCTCTGCTGGAAGTAGAGGCGGATTAAAAAAGTAGTAATAAATATCTAGCATGATTATTTTTTTAAATGTTTCATACAGCGCCCCTGTTAAATAAAATAACAGCAATTTATACATTTTACACGATCAAAAGTTAATCAAAAATTAATTTTGGAATAAAAAATTACTAGAATGGTCATAGACCTATTATCCAGAGGAGACGCAACATTCCATTCATAAAACTCTGTTTTGTCGCAATGATTACACGAGAGTGGCCATGAGTATGACAAAGAATACCAATCGATTCTCTTTGTCCCGTTCTCGTGCTGGCAACGCTGTAACATTATTGTGGACTTATGGCCACGCTTGTTATCAGTGACGTGCTGTTTGTTTCAAATGAGAATATATCTATCGGGTAATATTTAGTTTTATATGAGAATATATTTATGAATAGGTGATACTCAGTTTTTTATCAAATTGAAGTGTTGTAGCCTACCAAAAGTATTTTTGTAAACCCCAAAAGTTGGGCGCCAAATTATGTTACCCTAACTAAACTGTTTTTCTAAAGTTACAAAAGTGGGGTGTCAATTTTAAAAAACTTACTAATTGCCCAAATGTTGTGCGACAATTTTGTGTTACGTTACAGTTTTCTTGCTAAAGCCAATTGTGTGTAATGTTATTTTTATAAAACTAAATTATTCCAACTCAAGGGCTGCTAATTGTGTAGCGAACAGTTTTACTGATATCCGTTAAACTAAATTCTCTTGCCATAACTGGAGAGCAGGCCGTATCAAGATTTATCAGTCGACCAGAAAGTGGGGATGTATGATCGTGTTTAAAAGTAAATAGTTCCGTCTCCTCTGATAATAGGTCTATGAGAATGGTAATAATTATGAGAAAAAGGTACAAATTGTGCGTACCATCTTTTATTTCATTTCCTGTCACGTCAATCATACAATTATAATAAAAACTTAAACTTGCCACAATAAAAGAACAATAAAAAGCTAACAATTATTTGCATAAACGATATAATTAGTTACATGACACGAAGTCTTTATTAATTAATTTATTCTTACGACTTAATAATCGTTCTACTTGCTTAATATTACGTAACGAAAGGATTAAAATTTTATGATAATTAACCGTCATTAAGGGTGTATATAATTGGGCCAAAAGTCAATTGGTTCTCGCCCCTAAACATCGATTATAATACGTTAATGAATGAAGACATAACATCCGAATGCATAGTTAAAAAATAATTAAATGAGTTTTAGCGTTTCCCGTTTTATTTGTATAATGACATCATTATCCTTTTATTTTATTTTATCGCTTCCTTTTCAACGATTTACAACTTAATTTTAGTTATTATTTGTAACGTATGTGTATAGGTCAAATCCAACGGCAGAGAACGTGTTTAAGATTATCAATGGTACTTTAAGGGGGGGGTATGCTTTAACATAGAGCATCAACAGAGTTACAAACATTTTTTAATAATAATGTATCTAAAATAACACTATAGAAAATTATTGAAAATAATTTGTTTTATCGTTTTTTGAATAAATAAAATGTTTTTAAGTGTTGTAATAAAATATTACGGAATTTAATACAAGTACCATAACAAATTAAAAATGAATAATAAATTGGAAAAAAATATATTAATGTTATATTGTATTAATTAAATATAAGTTAAAGGATATTTTAGTTACATAATTATTCAAATTTTTTATCCACACAAACTTTTTTTTAAATCATACATTTTTCTTTAAAAACTTAACTATGGGGAAAAATCACGTAACTCGAGATGGCGCTGTCAATCACAAAATGTCGGATCGAAGTGTGAACAACAAATATTCTGTCATTTGACGAAAGTTTTAATCAAAGGGAATTTTAGTTATCTCAGAGATTTGAAATAATTTTTGTGTCGAACTATTGAATTGAACCTGTATTTAAGGTTTGTTTTCGACTTTGCAGTATGGATTCTTGTTAAATGTCATTAATGACCAGGTATGTCCGGGTATCAATTCTTATTTTTTATGACCCATTTTAATTTTCCAAATCCTGCCCAGGCTTATCTGACCCCTCTTTTTACCTCCGCTGTTTGGTTTTCCCTGTTTATTTCTATGCTTTGTCCCAAATATATATAATCATTGACCGTTTCTATAATGGTGCCGTTTAGTCTTACGTTTCTAATTTCTTGTGTGTTTGTCATCATTTTTGTTTTGAAGAAATTCATTTTTAGTCCAACTTTTTTGCGACAGGGAGATGATATCTCACCTAAATTGTTCACATTAGCATTGGAAGACGTCTTCAGAGCAATGGATTGGGCAAACATGGGGATAAATATAAATGGAAAGAAACTAAACCACCTGAGATATGCAGATGACGTAGTAATATTAGCATTTACTTTGGAAGAACTGGAAACTATGCTAACTGAACTAACAAGGGAATCCGAAAAAGTAGGTCTGGTTTTCCTAATTCTGTCAAATTATACTCGTATTAACCTACAAATTCGTTGTTTGCATTGGGCGGAAAATTCACGAACTAATTGTTTTAATAAGCGATGTTGCAAAATGTACTTTTTATAACGCTATAACCTTTGCAAAATCTATGACACAGTTATTATAATCAATATTTTATTCGTAAAGTTAGCGTTAAAGTATAATTTTTTTAAAATCCGTATGTAGAGTATAACCAAAATTGCTCGAAAGACACCGAAATCGGGAACTAATCGGGAACCCATGCTAAATAAAGCTATTATTAAAATCATATTTTTGGAAAAAAACATTTATAATTTTGTAGCCATTGAACATCCTTTTGTGGATCTTCAGAAAGCATATGACACCATTCCAGTTACACGACTATGGAAAGCTTATCAACATCAATCATACATATAATGCAGTCCTTAAGGAGCTTTACAGAAATTCTCGATCCAGAATAAAAATTGGTAACCGCCTTACAGAAGGATTTATAGTGAACAAGGGCCTGAGACAAGGATGCTGTGTCTCACCTACTATTTTTAAAATTTATATTGCAACAGCACTTAAAAACTGGAAAAGACAAGTTCATGGAATGGGCATCGAAATGAATAATAACTCTCTATACACTCTTCAATTTGGCGACTATCAGGTTGTCACGTGCCTATTTTTTTCCTTCTACAGTTCCATTATTAATTGGGTCTCTGATAGTTTTGTATTCCTCAGGTACTCGTAAATAGTTTCGCTTACCGTATTTTGTTGTAATTTGAATTTATCACTCGTTGTAAATAGTGTTGCATACCTTGTAGTGATGGGATTCAATTATTAATGGCTGTGACATTTTTGTTAATCGATGGAGATGGAGTGGGGGTTTTTGTTATTAGATTTTTGCTTTGATTTTTGCCCTCGATTGTCGTGTGTTGTCAGCTATATTATTGTTTGGTTTGCATTTCTTTGTGGATGGGCTGGCTATCAACACGGACGAGTGCGATTATGAGTTTGGAACATAGATTTTCAAAGATTGTTGGTTGACGCGTGTCCCGTGTCATTTCTTGATATCCGGCCTGGGAGTCAGTAGTTTAGCGAGTCGTTTGGTGTCAGTCTTAGGAGTCGGGTGGTGGTGAGAGTTTTTTTTTGAACGATTTGATATTAACACGTGAGCAGAACCTCTACGGTTTTTTCTTTCATATCTGGCCTTATTCGAGCCATCTTAATTGGATTTTGAAGAAAAACCATTTAATTTTTAACTTGACCATTCTATCTTACCTTCGTTGTTGATATTTTGGATTTTGGTGTCGAGTTAAAATAACCGCATGCGGGATTTGATGCCATTGTTAAGTAGCAGGGGCAGTTCCATAATCAAACCAGCCACAGGAGTAGGCCACAGGCGAAGTGAATTCGTATACCCAAAGGTTACAAGTGATTTATTTTAGAATATTTAAACGACGTGATTTGTTTTTGACACCACGATTAAGTTTTGTTTTAATTTATTAATATGGTACACTGTTGAAAACTATTTATTGCATTGGATAATATGCCAAGGCTGAACTTTGATTAAAGTAATATTCTTAATAGTTCTTTGTGTCCAAGTAAAAATGTTTTCTTCATACTTATTTGTGAATATCCTACAATATTGCTATTTTGAAGGACAGCCATTGTAAAAAAAAGTAATATTTTTAAATAAGCTCGATTGTTTTAACAGTGTAAATCTCTATGTAAATGGTAAAAAAAAAACGTGAGTAAATTAGCAGCCGTACGTGAACGTTGATTAAGTTTTATTAAAAAGTTGACTTGTATACGTTTTTTTTTTGGTAACTTGATACAGTTCGTTATTCTTACCTTTGTTTTAGTTATTTTATGGAATCGTAAACTTTGGATTTTTGATTTATTGTTGTCTTATAAAGTTGTAAATTTCGAAGTTTCGATTTATTGTTAGCTGTTGATTTTGATTATATTTGTTATAAGTTTATTATTGAACTGTGTGCCTGGATTTATTGTTGGCTGTTAATTTTGGCTATATTTGTTATAATTTTGTTATTGAGCTGTGTATTTTGATTTATTGTAGGAGTAAAGTATCCAATATATTTTTGCTATAATTTTATTTATTTGGTTCACCATAATCTTAGTTGTTTATTGTGTGGCTCTGCTAGTGCCTATAAGACCTAGTGGTTTCAGGCTTGAACCGTCTAACCGTCTACCCTCTACGGCTGAGCTAGAGCATAATTTGCCAGTAGAGAGACCGCTGGCAGAGTACTCTTTAGAGAACAAAAAAAGACGTGGCAAGGTTATTATAGCTAATGATGAGGACGACATGGAGTACATGATGCGAAAACTTATTGAGGAGTACAGAGAATGGGATTTAACAGTAAATACAAATAAAACAAAATATTTATGCATAGCGAATCAACCCTCCCATCTAGAATTTGAAGATGATTAGAAGATTTTAACCTGCCGGGAATATGTGTTACCTTTGATGATAGCGGCACTGATGTAATGGAAAAACGGCTCATTCAAGCAAAAAGAATTATCGGATGCCTCAAAAGTACTCTATTATATGGAGCAGAAACCTGGAGATTTACCAAAAAGAACAAAAAGAAAGTTGAAGCTGTTGAGATGAATGTTTTCAGGAGGTCTTTGCGCATCTCCCAAAGGGACAGAATAAGAAATGGCACTATAAAACAACAAAAAGGAATTGAAGGCACCATTACTAGTAATATCGAGCAAAAACAGCTCACCTGGTAAGGCCACGTTCAACAAATGCCCGATACAAGATTGCCCAAACAAGTCTTACAATAGCAACCAAATAAAAGAAGGAAAAGGGGAAGACCTCGATTGGAATGGCAAACCGGTATTCAAAAGTCAATGAGCGGAAGAAACCTAACATCTGAGGATTGCGAAGACCAAGTGGATGGAAATTAGGCATCGGACAACGTCTAAAGACGTTCTAAACTGGCATAAATATATATATATATATATGAACATCCTTAAAATACTAAAATGTTACGTTGTAAAAATATTTAACATACCCAATATAGTTCTTTTTTGGTTTGGAAGTCCTCACCAGAAACTCATCTGAAACAATAAAAAGATGATATATGTTTTTCTTGGTTAAATTGTTTAAACAGTGAGCTATTACTATATTACTCCGTAGTTTAAGAATCAGTGTTCGACGCCGTTTCGACCATGAAGAGGCTTTATAGAAAAGACCTTATGCTTCAATTGTTGGGAGAATGTGACTTTATGGGATTTTGGAAACATTTAAATTCGAAAGAAGCAATTTATGCTGTAGCAACATTAAAAAAGCATTTGATAAAATAATGACCTTAGATGATACATCAGATGGAGTCGGTACTGAAGACGATAATCATTTAAATGAAGGTGAGCTATCGAGCCAAACCATAGCATCTATAGCCTCGCAAATCAAAAGTTTGGAAGAAATGGACAACAAAGAAACAAGGGAATGGATAAAAAGTAATCACGAAAGAAAAAGGGTATCAGATTATGGATGATGATTATCTAAATAACTAGACCTCTGCAGCAAGTTCTGACAAAAGAAGTGACGATGATGAGAATAATTAAGACAAGTCATCGAGAAGCAGGGAATGCAGTAAATGAACTTATCCAATATTTTGAAAAACATCCTGGAACTGATGACATTCATGTGCTTCAGTTTAGAAAAATGAAGGAAATTATGAGGTGTCGAAGTTACGAAGCCCAAAAACAAACAAAAATTGGTGATTTTTGTAAGTGATTTTTTCATATACATATGTATAATATAACATGTACATTAGGGTGCCCGCAAAAAATCGATGTCGGAATTTTGTTCGTCTGGACCCCACAAAACGATTCCCCTTTCCAGATATTGAGATAGCCGAAATTTGAGCTCGATTAAACGACGTTAACCCCACTCGTCGCTCAAAGTTTAAAAAAATCCAAATTTTTGGCCAAAAAGCTGACATTTGGAGCCATAACTCCAGAACGGTAAATAATAGAAACAAGCCGTAATTTAGGAATAAAAAGTAAAATTAACTTGAGACATTGACCGAAAAACATTATTCTCCGTGCAAAATCGGTAGAATTTTCAAATCGAGATTGACAACAAAAGAAAACAAGGTAACACACGCCTCAAGTTTTTAATCCCACACGCTTAAATACGCACGTTGAAATTGAAATGACAGCACAAACACAACTTAGTTTTACTATTCAGCCTTTTTTATGTTTATTATATTGTCACGCTACTGACATTGATTTTCTGTCACTCACTATTAACCTTTCTCTCGCCTGAGATTTCATTTAAATATATAATAAAAAATCGCTGGAAACTAAGGAGTGGAAAAAAAGTACCCAACTCGAAAAAACACAATTTAAACCGCGAAAAAATATTGAAAGTCATTGACGTGCTAGAAAATGTTGCTCGACAAACAGATGTAGCGGAACCCATTTATTTACATGCTCGATAAAATTATGTCGTACTCTGCATATACATAAATAAAATTCGTGGACTTGAAAAATGTGTTTTTTGTTTACTTATGCGATTATGCCCAACGGATGTTTCGCGCAACAACGTATTCTTGCATAATTACAAGCCTTTACCGTGATTGATAGCAAAAATTAACTTCTGAAAACATACTATAAGTACCTCCGGTATTTCTAATATCCAGGCGGTACTTACCACGACCATGTTAAGCAACGCAATGAGCATACGAGATAAATTGAGCAATGTTTCTTAGTAAATTAAAATGGCACGCATAACATGATATATTTTTAAATACTGCATGACGCCATTTTTCGTATTGAAAATTATTAAACACGATAATATATTACAAAAAATACCAGAGCCGAACTAGCTAAATGATTTCTTTTGTGGTAGCCATTCAGGTCCTGATGCCTTAAAAAAAACATAGAACTTAAAAAAGAGTTTAAAGTTACAGTTCATTTTTTTAAACCACTTAAGAGCTTTCGTTCTAAACAGTTTGATTTTTGTCTATAGTGTCAGGAACAAGCCCGTTAATGTACATATTTAAAAATGTGCATACTTCATTGTGACCTTTACTGCTCATCCTCCTCCTCTTTCCATTATCCTTGCTTGTCTATCCTGTGCAATCCTTTCGGCATCATGCAGTCTCATGTTTATTAAGGGTTTTGTTTGGTCTACCCATCTAATTGGAGATCTGCCTCTTGAGCGTTTTCCTTCTACTTTCCCTTCTATGATTAGTCGCTCCATTGTTCCTGATCTTCTAGCTGTACGCCCAAGGTACTGCAGATACATGCGGTTTATTCTGGTTAGCAGCCTTGAACGTGGACCAATTTCTTGTAATACGGATACGTTGGTTCGGTGTTCTGTCCACGATACTCTTAAGAGTCGTCTATAAACCCACTCCCACCCCTCTTTGGTTCCAGTACAAATTACCTATAAGTCTGATATCCTTTCCATCCATGAGGAGATCGTGTTTTACATTGTCAAATGCTTTTTCGTAATCAATAAAACACAAAAATACGTCCTTTCTCTGATCCTGGCAATTCTGCACTAATGTTTAGAGGCTGAATATGGCTTCTCTTGTTCCAAAACCGCTCTTAAATCCAAATTGACTAGCACCACTTACTTCCTCACACCTCCTATACAGTATCGTGTGTAGAACTCGAAGAAAGTGTTTGCATGCTCTTTGATAATTTATGTAGGAAATTGCTGTTCACTTGCGGTGCGTGGAGGCGTGAAAGGTAGATGGGCTGGAGTGCTCTATCTTACTGTATTTTGCTTCGCTATTTTTATTCTATTTTTTTCTCCAAGAATTCGATACGATAGTCATAGAGTATTCGATCCACCTCTGTAGACGGACCCCCAAAGGGAATAATGAATAACCAATCGGCACCGTAACACTGGCTGCAGTCACGTTGTCGTGATTCAAAGGCCATAAATACGTCCGATGACACGCCAAGGTATGTCCGATGTTTTTTAATAGGCGTCATTTGTATGTATTAGACAAGAAAATTCATTAGCTTATAGGATAAATATTGTTATACGACGACGACGTGTCTGTAGTCACATACCGATTCTTTTTCTCAATTGAAAAATATGTGTCTGACCATTATTATAGATACCTCGAAGAATTCGCGGTGATTATTCGATTATTGTTAACTCAACCATGCTTAACTCGATGTTATGCATCGTTATTTAATCATTTGGTTATTTTATTATCTGCTTATACATTATCTATAATTTAATAACTTTCAGAATCTATAAATAATTATCAAATAATTTAAAATAATAACCGATGAAATAGCCTATTGGTTTAAAATATAGCGAACAGGAAATACCCACTTATAAGGAAAAAATATCCTTCATAGTCCTGCCTGCCCAAAAAAAAACGAGATGCTCCAATCCTATACTCTCCCAATATGCAGCTTCAAACGTTCATAACTCATAAATGGATCCAGAATTTATGCCCAGTTAACTATTACTTTCTGTGACACCATTAAATGCAGCTTTAGCCAACCATAACTCCTAATTAGAGCTAAATATTTCTTACTTTGACAACATTAAATGCAGCTTCAGACACCCATAACTTCTAATTAGAGCTAAATATTTCTTACTTTGACAACATTAAATGCAGCTTCAGACACCCATAACTCCTAATTAGAGCTTAATATTTCTTACTTTGACAACATTAAATGCAGCTTCTGGCATCTATAACTCTTAAAAGGTGCCAGAATGTATGCCCAGCTCACGATTGCTTACTACTACACCATTAAATGATACTTTAATCACCCGTAACAAATAAATGAATTTAAAATCTTGCCCATCTAATGATTACTTATTCTAACATCCTTAAATGGAGCTTCAGAAACCCGCAACTTCGAATTGGTTAAAAAAATTATGCCCAGCTACCATTAAATGCAGCTACTGGCACTTGTAACTTCTAAATTGGTTCAGAATGTATGCATAGTTAACGATTTTTAACTCCTACACCATCAAATGATGCTTCACACATCCGCGTAACACATAAACGAATTTAAAATTTTGGCCTAGTTAACAATTACTTATTTTTACATCATTTAATGCAGCTTGAGACACCCATAGCTTGATCGAAAAGTTATCCCTAACTAAATGTGTCTTGCTCTTATACCATTAAATTCAGCTTTTGGCATCTATAACTCCTAAACGGAGCCAAAATTTATGCCTAACCAACAATTTTTTACACCTAGAACAATAAATGAAGCTTTTTATCACCCATAACTCATTAAAAGATCCAGAATTAATGCCCGCAGCTAACAATTACTTACTCTTTTACCATTAAATGCATAACTCCTAATGGGAGCTAAAATATAGGCCTTAAACTTTAATTTTTACAGAGAGAGACACCAATCCCCACCATGTTACCAAAGTCAACAGATGTGCAGTGCCGATTTGTTACTGAAAATCTGATTTAAAAAGTATTTTTCTTAAAGTTGACTGCCTACCTTCGAAACCTACTTTTGCATCGCGCACTTCTTCTGAAATGGAACTGCTGCAGCAACACCTTCTGTTTCAGCCTCATCGTGGACACTGTAAAACACCTTTTTCGATATTCCTGTCGCAACCAATATTTATCAATTGAAACTTATGTTTTGTTTTATTTTGCATAAATTTAACTACATTAGCAATCACCTCTTTTGTTTCCGCAGAGCAGTTCTTATGTTTTGGTCTACCCATTTGAAATAGAAAAATGTAACAGCAACAAAAAAACACACGCACACCCACGCACTCTTACAACTACCAAATCTAAACCACACCTAAAGCCTCCTTCTACATTATTACATGTTCCCGCTTAAAAATTTCGCGCGTACTTCATTGTTTACCTTTAAGCAAGGCTTTTTGGCAATCGTCGTGTGTTTCATCGTAGCATCCCACTTCGACTAATTTATCCTTTTATTAATATGCGAACACTAACATTAATTCAAAATACCACGGTAAATGTTTATACTTTTTCACAAAAATTAATTAAAAATTTTTGTTTTTACTAATATAAAACATACTTTTGAAAATTTTCTTTAAATTTATATATACGTTTTAAATATTCTGTGTGTACTTATTTCCCTAACTAATTTATGTATGTATACGGTGTGATATGTTATACATAATAAACATAAAATGAAACAATGACTGTATTAGTCATTTTATTTTCAATAGGTGATTGTACCCATAAAGATGTTATCTCGGTGATAAATATACACTTTACAATATAATAATGAATTTACAACACTTTTGGAAAGTTGCAACAATCCAGTAATCACACTAGCGTTGAACTGGCTTGTAAAATGCAAAAAAAATATTATCATTGTTATATTTATACTTAACAACGTGCCATGAATAAGGAGGTTAAATAACTTTACTTAGCATTGCTCTGGGATTCTACTAACTAAAGTTACAGTTGCGTTACAGTTGCGTCGACAGCCCTTACTATAAATTTTTTTTCAATTTTGAATTTTAGTGGAAAAAAAATGACAAAATTAACTTTAATTTGTAAATTGCAGAATAATTTTTTATACATATTTAGGGCGAGATTTACTTTGTATTTAATAATAAATAAGGTACAATATAAAATATACATATATTTGACATTTAACATACATCTGCTCTTCCATCTAACCCTAAAAAGAAGTCAAAGATGGCAAATAGAATATAATTTAAATTAATAGAGAAAGAATAAAGGATTAGCGATTAATTAACCCAGGGAATATATTTTAATCTGAAAAACTAAATGATTGTTGAGAAAAATAATAGTCAAAGAGAGAGCTCGTTTGAGTTTATGTACGAGGATAGTTCACGAATTGTCTTAAGCCATTCATCTACCGCCGACATAACTTCGTTATGTTCTTTAAATTTTGGGAATAGATGGTAGTCGCTGGGGGCCAAA
The DNA here is from genome assembly GCA_950111635.1 of Agelastica alni. Lineage (NCBI taxonomy): Eukaryota > Metazoa > Arthropoda > Insecta > Coleoptera > Chrysomelidae > Agelastica > Agelastica alni. The sequence goes on along the minus strand of OX467717.1, from coordinate 21,608,042 downwards.
TCTGAAGAATGAGGGGGTTGTTCAAAAATGTCAAATCACGCATTGTGAATGGTAGCCATTACAACACATCTTTTGTGGGCCAGAGTGTTGTCCTGGTGAAAGGGTACTTTCCTGACGGTTGCCGAAAAAAGTAGTATTTAGTTTTCTTAGTAAACCATGTATATTTTCTATACAGTTTCGATGTTTCACATTTGCCAAGTGTATCGCGATGGCTCATTTTTTATGTTTTCTTGAAGATCATACAATATTTTATACCTTTTTTTTTCTTCCACAATTAAGAAATTATATGCAAAAATTATAAAAATTTTGGGAATGAAAAACTAATATCTATTGTTAATAATATGACAGGGCTTGTTACACAAGTTTTACAAAAACGAATTTAGTATTATGTGTACATGGACCCCAAAAGGTTTGCAATACGAAACGATTAGGAGATCTGATTGAGTTTTAAAAAATATAAATAAAAAGCCAGTTCGAAAAGTAAATAAGATATTGTCGATATGTTGAGAATTCTTTTACAAAACTCAAGCAAAAAAAATTAAACTTTGAATTTATTAGGTAATTTAAAGCAAATTTTTCAAGAATACATTTTACCTGCCATATTCTGGAGTAGGTTGTTGTTAATGAATCGAACTTAAAATAGACCCTTGAGAAATGTTTTTTGCCATCGAATTTTGGTTATTTACGAAAGAAATCAAAACGGTATTAGATAGCGAGCAAGTAGATATGGATTGTTGCTTTTTATACTAGAACCCATTATTTTCATCATACAATTGATATTTTTATTTTTGCTACTTTCCCATTTTCCTTAGTAGTCAAAAATAATCCAAACTCAAACATCAACGAGAAAGTTAGTCCTTCCTTATATCTACAATCTCCAAAAAATATCCATTGGGTACCTTACTTCCTCGACTTCCTAATTAATAAATATATTGTTACAATTTTCATGCTCTTTTTACGAACTAAACATCACAATGAAACTGCTAGATTTCAACTACCAATATGACTTATATATATATATATGTATATATATATATATATATATATATATATATATATATATATATATATATATATATATATATATGTATATATATATATATATATATGTATATATATATATATATATATATATATATATATATATATATATATATATATATATATATATCGCGTTAAAACGTGCGTCGGCGTCTTGCGATTCCTAATCTCCATTCCTCTCTATTCGTCCACATGTCCTCTCTCAGATCTCTCTCTTCCATCTCTTTTTGTATGCCTTCTCTCCAGCTCTTTCGTGGTCTTCCTCTTCTTCTTCTTCCTCTGGGGTTCCACTGTAATATTTTCTTTGGGATTCTGTCTGGTGGCATTCTTTGAACATGCCCGTACCATATCAACTGTTTAGTTCTTATTTCGTCTGTGATGTCGTGCTGTACTCCCATTATTTGTTTTATCCTCTCATTTGTAACTCTTTCTAGTCTTGATTTCCCCGCTGCTCGTCTCCAGTAATCCATTTCTGTGGCTCTAATTTTTCTTTCGATCTTTTCTTTCAAAGGCCATACTTCGCAACCGTACATTATTATGCTCTTCACTATCGTGTCGTAAATTCTTTTTTTGTTGTTGTTGCTTATTGTTCTATCCCACAGTACTCCGTTTAACATTGATATTGCTCTTCTTCTTTTCATATTTCTGTCCAATATTGCTTCTTCGAGTGTCCCATCCTTTGATATTCTCATTCCTAAGTAATTGTAAGCTGACGTGTGTTTGATTTTTTGTCCATTTGATAATTGTAAGTCCTGTTGCACTCCCCCAATACACATATATTCCGTTTTTTCTACATTAACCTCTAGTCCCCAAATTTTATATTCTTCTATAAGTTTTCGTGTCATATACTCTGTGTCGTCTATGTCTTGGCCGACTATAATTTGATCGTCTGCGAATGAGAGTGTGTATAATGTTGTGTCCTCATCTAAAGGTATGCCCATGTTTTGGCATTTCCGTTTCCAATTCGCTAGTGCCCGTTTCAAATATATTTTAAATAATGTTGGTGACAAGCAACACCCTTGTTTCAGCCCTTTTGTGATATTAAACCCTGTTGTTAGGTTTTGTCCAACTTTAATTCTTGATTTGGTTTTATTGTATAATGACTTTACTCCTTTTATCAGTTCAATATTAATGTTGGAAGTTTCCAGAGTTTCCCAAAGTTTAATTAAGGGTACGCTGTCGTATGCTTTCTTTAGGTCAACGTACAGTATATGGATCTCTTGATTGAATGCTAGTTTTTTTTCTATAATTTGTGTTAGTGAGAACAGATGGTCAATCGTTGATCTTCCCGCTCTAAATCCGGCTTGCTCTTCTGCTTCCATTTCCGTGTATTCCCTTTCGATTCTGTTTTTTAAGATCTTGCCATATATTCTACTGATTGTGTTTGTTACGGCAATTCCTCGATAATTGTCGCATTTGCTTTTGTCCCCCTTTTTGTGTATTGTTGACATATGTGATATTTTCCATTCTTCTGGGACTTCGGACTGATTAATACACCTTTGAAATAGATCTTGCAGCATTTTATATAATTTATCTTTTCCGTATTTAAATAATTCTCCTACAATATTTCCTGGACCCGGGGCTTTGTTATTTTTTAAAGATTTACATACTTCCTTCACTTCTTTTGTATTAATTCTAATAGGGGATCCTTGCGTATTAATTCTATCATTCATATATTCTGTGTTCTTAAATTCTTCTCCGTCTTCAGTTAACATTTTTTCGAAGTATTGTTGCCAATTTTGTGCTGTTATTGGTGAGATTATGTCCTTGGTATTATCTTTCCTCATATTTTTTAGTATTCTCCAGCTTTCTGTACTTCTTATGACTTATAATTATTATTAAACGCCGCCCCCCATCGTGTCTACCGTTTTCTTTTTCCTGCCCAGTTTAACAATGAGGGTAAATTACACAATTTTTTTAAATGTAACAAAGTCTAAAAGTTCTAAAAACAAATACATCTGTATGAGTCCTTAATAAACTAGATTTATTTATGAAAAAAATGTGGACAATGATTGTTAAAATAGTGTAAAATTTAAATAAAAAAAAGTTAAAATTACCTTATACATAGTAGTATTCCATACGGTTGATTTTAGTTACACATATGCACATTATTACAGGACGTCTGCACACATCAAAACCTCGATCAAGACTGATTCGTGGTTGACTGAATCACACGCACGCTGCAGTTCTTCTCTATTTCGGATATAGTGCATTACGAAATAAGCCCACCAATAGCGATCCGCGATGGATAAAAAAGGAACCTATATGTGTGATTTTCGTCCTTTTAAAATAATAACTATTTTTAGACTAGCCTTGCGGACGTGTACGTGTTGAAAGTGGTTGCGAGTTGTGGATGTTGCGATAAAACCTCTTGCAACTCCCTAATTGGCTTATTAAACTATTAAAACCAATTTGTGAGGGCAGCAAAATCGTAGCCGCGTCAGTATACTGACTGATTTATTTACGTTAAACGATCTTCTCCATCGGATTTCGTGAACATCTGAAGTCTTGTTAAACATCTGTTTTTTCCAAGTTTTTCTTTCACACATTGCATTAATTGATGTAGTAAATGACGCGTCGTCGTTTAGCTTCATGAACAGATGGAATCTAGGAATTTTATTGATGGGGTAAGAGTGTACATTGTTTATTTCAGTCCCAATTCTTGTAAAAGAAATATGATTATTTTTAATTTTTAAACCTTGTCTCTATGCACTTTTCCCACAGAGTTTCCTGTGTATGCAAGACAACGCTGGAACTCACATAGCTGGGGAGATACTCGATTATCTTTTATCTTAATCAAGTAAATATGAAGGGGTCACCAAAAAGCCCGGATCTGAATCCGATCGAGCATTTATGGGATCACCTCAAGAAAAATGTTAAACGTCAAATACCTCCACCTAGAAACCTGAGAGAATTTAACAATACAGTTATATATAAAACCACCTAGGCAAGATACAATGGGCCAACAGGCCCAAGCGTCACTGGAGGCAAGACGGACCTAAATAGGGGTGGAGTTTTTAGTGAGTAGACCTGACACAGCTTCACAGTAGACCTAGAGCTTTCAGACTCATAACCTCTCCGTAAAGGATTTTTCCACCTCTACAAAAAAGCCTAGACGTGATAAAGAAGGCAACCATTTTAATTTCGATATAACGACCTATTTACACCATAATTTTTTTTTTCAACATTAAAATTTTGTTACTAAGCTTTAAGAATAACTTTAATTTTATTCTTATAGAGAACCGCTTTTTTTTTTAACTTTTAAACTAACCAATGTCCATAAAATATGATTAAAATTAATTCATAACAATTTGTATCATTTTTTTTTTATGAAAATAGTCGCAAAAAGGGTAGACCTATCGTGTGGGCCGCGGACGGCCCGTAATGCGACTATTAGAAGGGGAAGGGATTATAGAAAAGAAATCATTGAGGACACGCTTTTTTAAAAAGTGGCAGGTCATAGTTATTTGGAAAAACTGATTTTGAAAGCTTGTTCCATTCTGTAGCAGCTCTGTAAAAGAAGGATGGAGATTGGTATTTGTAGTGTTAAGCTTGAGAGTAAATGGATGAGACTGATCAGCGTGCCGAGTTCCTCGGCCGAAATTGGCCAGTGGTGGTACAAGAGTTTTTATTTCTCTGGAGCATCTGCCATGGAAATATCTGTAGAGCAATGACTGGTCTGCAACTCTTCTTCTATGTTCTAGAGGGTGAAGGGTATCTGTCAGAGTTGAGCTGTTTATCAAGCGAATGGCTCTTTTCTGAATGGAATCTAGAAGACGAAGAGAATGCCTTGGTGCTGAACCCCAAATATGCGAGCAATACTCCAGTAGAGGTCGGATTTGAGCCTTGTACGTCGTCAACAGTTGATCAGGAGTAAAAAACTTTCTGGCTTTCCACAGAAAACCTAGCCTCTGGCTTGCCGACTTTGCGATGTTAGCAACATGGTCATGCCAAGACATATTATTGGACAACGTGACTCCCAAAATCGAGATGGAGGGACTTGGTTCAAGGGTATTTCCGGACATTGTGATGGGATGATTTGAGGAATTCACTTTCTTGGAAAACGTGGCACTTTGTGTTTTTTGGGCGTTGAACTGAACAAGATTGTTGGTTCCCCACTCGACGATTGCTTTAAGATCTCTATTGATGGAATCAACCTGTTCCTGTCTGAGTCTATTTGTATCATTCACCGAAAGTGATCGATAGGATGTGAAAGTAGAGACAAGTGTGCTATCGTCTGCGAAACTGTAAATGGGGTTCGTGGTGGTTTTCAAGAGGTCGTTGATGAGTAAAATGTAATGTAAAATGTAATTTTGTCCATGAGTTGGTTTTCTCATCAAATTTTTAAAAGAAAATAATCTTAGTTGACTTTTGAATGTTTTTCTCAAATCCAAAGTAATGACACATTAATGCTTAAAATAACAAACTCTCGGGATACACTTTTATGAAAACAGAACAAGATGGGATACAGATTTTTTATTCTTTTCGTAAAATATGCATTCATCCTCCACCTATACATCGTGGTAATCTTAACATATTATTATAAATTAGTATGTGTAAATGTACGAAAATAATAACCAGCCGGTTGACGAACAAGATGGACTTATACCAACCAGTCAAACAAGCGGGAATCCGTAACTATCGACCACATACAGACACTTCGTACTCTTGTTGAAAAAGCCGCAGAGTATAATATAGCACTTCATTTGGCCTTTGTCAACTACCAGAAGGCTTTTCACTCTGTCGAATTCTGGAATCCCTAGACAACGCAAGCAACGACTCTAGATACTCACGCCTTATCAAACAAATCTATAACAACGCTTCCATTCATGTAAAAATAGATGATGATTTAAAAAACGACAATATTTCAATTAAAAGAGGAGTAAGGCAAGAAGACACCATCTCCCCAACACTTTTTACCCTTGCCTTGGAGGATGTCTTCAAAAAATTTGACTGGCAAGAGAACGGGATTAATATTGATGGAGTGCGTAGTCTAAACCATTTACGATTTGCCGACGATATTGTGGCCATTGCCAACCGAGGTGAAGGGCTTTAAACATGCTTCGGGAGCTTCATCGAGCATTGCTACAAATCGGACTTAAAATGAACATAAACAAAACAAAGATCATGAGTACAGAAGACATCCAGGTAACTGTTAACGACCAACCCCTAGAAGTTGTCTCGGAATGTATTTACTTAGGCCACAAAATTTAGCTTGGCAAAGAAAATCAATCTTCTGAAATCACAAGAAAAATAAAATAGGCCTCTCCTGGGCAGCTTTTGGCAAACTAGAATTTATCCTTAAATCTCGTGAATTTCCTATAAATTTAAAAAGTGTTTGATGCCTGTGTGATGCCGGATATTAATTTGGCGCCCAAGAGAGACCAAACTGAGCATTGGTAGACCCCAGAGAAGATATCCAGAATTTTGCAGGAAGCAATTGGATCAGGACTGCTAGGTATAGAGGAGCGTGGAAAGATTTGGAAGAGGCCTACATCCAGAAGTGGATAAACACGAGCTGAGAAGAAAAAGAGAAGATGTGTAAATGTAAGTATGTATGTGTGCTTATGTTTCAACATAACTCTAAAAAACCTGTAGCAATTTTAATCAAACTTTGTGCATACAGTAGCTTACTTACTGGCAACAAATACTGAATATCACTTTCAGCACCCCTACGAAAGGGGTGAGAAAGAAATGAAATATAATAACTATCAAACCCGGCCGACATTAGTGTCGAATTCATAGTCTTCGGGGTCACTAAATTTGCTAGTAACATTTTTAATTTTGTTTCAGAATGTTCCACCAGGGTGCACGAACCTTCGTGAACCCCGAGCATCGTCGATAAAATAGCTAGTTATTAATAAGACCGCACAGATCTAGCTCAGTAAATTAATGAAATATATTATGACGATCGGTGGCATATTTCTTGGTAAGCGTTAAATGTTCCCACACTCGAGTATTATCAAATACCGAATGGCTATTTGACTAGAAAGCAATGAATAGATAATCAACGGATTTAAAACACCGGCAGACGAGGATTTAAGATGTCGTGACTATTAACTGCAATAAATACTTGATGACAAGTTGAGGATTGTCCGACACTTTTTAATGGTCATTAATCGTTAATACTTCGTATTTTAATGCTCATACGTTTAAAACGCCGCCTTGAATAATTTCGAAATTTATAGACCAGTGCCATTTTACAATTACAAGTCATTGAAACGGCACCAACACGTTAATCCATAGAAACTGGATTTATTCAGGTTAGTCCCTCTCACTTCAGACGCCTGCAGACTCAGTAGCCGCGGGCATATGCTAATTAACTTCCAAGTGGGAAGTTATAGAAATGGGTCCGATTTTCGAATCCCAAATTTTGACATTTCGAGGTCCCCGGAGTCGAATACAATAGTCTTTAAGTGGACGTCGGGATTTTGGAACTTTTTGAGTGAAAAAAGCGGGATTTTTTCATCGAAAGCGGGACAGTAACCAAAACGTAAATAATCAGAAGTTTTTGAAAATTTATCTTTTTATTTGAATTCAAATAACGTTTACGTGACAATAGATAGCAAAAGTAGCCAAAGAAAATGTATTTTAATAAAAATATAACATTTTAAATCAGATTTACCTTATTGTTAAATAATCGTCTTCTGAATAAAAAAATAAAAAAAACAGAAATCAAAATCAAAAAAGTTTTATTCATTAGAAAAATATGGCGTTTCAAACAATAGTCTGTGGAGTAAATGTTACAAATTGCAACTTAAAATAAGAGAACAATTATTTATAAGAATTACTTATTCATAATATTTCTGTAAAGATTGAACTTCTTTTAAAGTTTCCTTTTTTTTAATAAAGATAACTCTTCACGGGATGTACGTATGTGCGTTCGGAATTATTTTTCGTCTCGATTATCTCAAAAATAAAAAATGATATCAACGTGCGACCAATTGCATTCGACGCATAATTAGGCAACTTAGAACAGATTAGATTTTCAGCAAAATCGTTTTGGCTGTTTTTTATGGAGAATCAAAAATCTGAAAAAAATGGTAAACTTTCGGAATTATTTTTCGTCTCGATTATCTCGAGAACCAAAAATGATATCGACGTGGGAGCAATTGCATTCGACGCATAAATAGGCAACTTAGAACAGATTGGATTTTCAGCAAAATCGTTTTGGCTGTTTTTTATGGAGAATCAAAAAACTGAAAAAAATGGTAAACTTTCGGAATTATTTTTCGTCTCGATTATCTCAAAAACAAAAAATGATATCGACGTGCGACCAATTGCATTCGACGCATAATTACGCAACTTAGAACTGATTAGATTATCAGCAAAATCGGTTGGGCTGTTTTTTATGGAGAATCAAAAAACTGAAAAAAATAGTAAACTACCTGAATTATTTTTTGTCTCGATTATCTCGAAAATGAAAAATGATATCGACGTAGGACCAATTGCATTCGACGCATAATTACGCAACTTAGAACAGAGTAGATTTTCAGCAAAATCGGTTTGGCTGTTTTTTATGGAGAATCAAAAAACTGAAAAAAATGGTAAACTTTCGGAATTATTTCTCGTCTCGATTATCTCGATAACGAAAAATGATATCGACGTGGGACCAATCGCATTCGACGCATAATTACGCAACTTAGAACTGATTAGATTTTCAGTAAAATCGGTTAAGCTGTTTTTTATGGAGAATAAAAAAACTGAAAAAAATTGTAAACTACCTGAATTTTGCAATTTATTAATTATACTATTTTTAATACAGAATTTTAAGATCTTTTGAATAATATGATTATTGCATGTTAGGAATATTTATATGAAAACTATGATGACAATATTTTTAATAATAACAAAAATAGTTATAACAACCAAACATATGGTATGTTTTTATTCTTTTTTCACTGGGAAGTTAGTCGTATGGACGCACCCAGACCGCTGATATTTTTTTTTAAAAACAATTCTGACAAACGTTGTTTGGATGGTAAAAGGATGAATTTTATTTCACCGGAGTGATTATTTCGTTATCTTCAGCATAGCGAACATGCATTTGTCATCATTTGAAATTATAAAGCCGGGTTGCGTCGAAACGAAAAAATTGGGTCACAAGGAACAACAATACTTTCTCACCGTGTCACAATAAAGTATTAAATTCCGAACATGTTAAAAGGTGACTAGTTTGCATAAAAATTCTTGCCGTTAATGTATTTATCATAAAAACTAAATAAATTATGTTGGATGTATTATTCGGAACCGATACTCCGATGCGAAATTGATAAATAATGCTCGGGACCGTAAAAGTTTTAGGTAGAATTTCGACCCCCTGTACGCATATTATGCAATGCGTGTTTGCATATTTAGATTTTCCTTTTTTTTACGATAGAGAATACAAAAAGGGTTGACGGAGATCCAGTGTGAGAAAAGATAACAGGTAAAAACAGGTAATGGTTATGGTTATAAATAAAAGTAACAACCTGACCCGCGCTTCGCCGTCTTTGACTCAACCTTTGTGGAGCAGCTGGTGCACACATTACATTGTATCTCTTTGTGTTATAAATAGTAGACTTTTTGGTTTTATTATCCTGCGTCTAATGCCTTCCTATTCAAATAGTAAAGAGCTTATTATCTTTTATGTATTCGACTTAACGTGAGACCGAAATATCAAGAAATTTTTAAGGAGGTTCGGGCGGTGAATAAAAATGGGTAAGCCTATTTTGAACGCACGCCAACGGCGAACAAAACAAGTCTTAAAAAATAAAACAATAACTTATTTTATTATAATATTAGGTAGATACTAGGAAAAATCTTGCAAATAACCGTCCTATCAGTCTGCTGTCTCACATGTACAAACTATTCACTCGAATCATCGCAAATAGATTAAAAGCGAAACTGGACCTTTATCAGCGAAGGGAACGGGTTTTGACCAGGTTATGGCACGAACGATCATCTCCAAGTCCTGAAGAATCTTAAAGAAAAGTCTATTGAATACAATATAGACCATGCGCGCCGGCGCGGACGAATAGGAGTAGACTGGGCGTGGTAAGCTGTAGAATGCTCTGAGGTGTGGGCAGCTTCACCGCCGGAACCTCTGTTGCCTAAGCTCACTTGCTCTTCGACGACGTCGTAGTTGTTGGATCCTTCGATAACTCAATAAAGCTGGCTCGATCTGTTTTTTACTACTATCGGCTGAAGGGTTTACTGCTTTTTATCGTCGTGAATTTTGTCATCACGGTAAATGAAACAACACATTTGTCGTTGAGGATATATTGTATAACTTTAATACATGGAGCTTACAGTTTAAAGCCTCCTGTATCTTCGGAATAATATCACTGGTTGTTAGCTTGAATTTGATGTATTTTATTTGATTATATCGATGTGCATTTTACCACGTGGTGTTTGAAAGCCGTGCTCTTAGCGGCGGGCGTGTATATTCTTAGGTCACTGTATGGTCACGTGACCGTACAGCCGGTTGCTAAAATTTCGCGCGACGATTTCGGAATGTTCTCGAATAATAACTGCACGTGTTCTTAAGCTGATTTCTAAATTGCACGGGACCCTTTGTTTATATCCGAATGCTAATTTCCCCGTAATGAATGCGTGACTTTTAGTTGATTTTTGTCGGCGTCAGGGCCGTACTGAGTAGTTGAAAGTACTGATTTCCAACAAACAACTTGTCCTGATATTCGTGGACTACGAAAAAGCATTTGACACTATAAACCAGTATGAGATGTTAAAGTCACTCTCTGACTGTATATAGACCATCGATATACCTTTGTAATAGAATCTATATATAAAAATGCTACAGCTAACGTAAAACTGCAGGAGACAACAAATAAATTCAAAATAAATGGAGGGGTTCGGCAGGGGGACACTATTTCGCCGAAACTGTTTACGAACCTGTTTGAGTATATCTTTAATTCTGTAAATTTGGAAAATCTAGGGTCAAACGTAAACGTGAAAAGCGTAACACATTTAGGATTTGCAGATGACATACTCCTAATATCAGATCGCCTCGACCATGCTATGAACATGCTACAACAGATAAACTCTGCTTCCCATGAGGCCGGACTAAAAATTAATGTGACAAAAACCCAACTAATGACTAACCTTGTACTCGGTGAAGGAATATACATAGATAGCATCCAAGTAGAAGAAATGACCTCATACAAGTATCTTGTCCACGAAATCCGTATAAACAGAGATAATCCAACCTGCGAATTGCTTAGGCGAACAGGATTAACTTTGGCCGCATTTGGGAACTTAAGGCACATATTAAAGTCGGATTTACCAATTTTTCTGAAGAGAAAGGTTTTCAACCAATGCGTACTGCCTGTCCTAACTTATGGGGCTGAGACTTTGACATTATCAAAAAAGGCTGTACATAAAATCAAAGTGGCACAGCGTGCAATGGAAAGGTCAATGCTGGGACTGACCCTCAGAGATCACATCACAAACTCTGAGCTACGTTGAAGAACCAGAGTGATTGACGCAGTAGAAAAAATAGAAATCCCAAAGTGGAATTGGGCGGGACACATTGCGAGAATGCGGGACAACAGATGGACCAAGAGGATCACAGAGTGGAGGTCTAGACAGGACGCATACAAAAGAAGGGGACGACCACCAACTAGACGGTCCGATAATATTAAAAGTATCCACACAAATTGGATACAGAAGGTACAAAATAGGATAATGTGGAGGCAATCACGGAAGGCATATGTCCAGCAGTGGACGAATATGAGGATGATGATAATGACTAGGAAAAATAGTTATTATTAATGTGTAAATTGTAATTATTTGTGTATATAATGTTATAATTGATGAGTATAATTGCATATTTGTTTTAATTGTTTAAATTTGAGTTCAAAGTGAAAAAATGTTTCTATCACCACTCCAAATAAAGCTAGGTCTAAATGAAGCTGAATAAAAACAGCACAAACCGCTTGCGTGTCATAATTTTCTTGGAAACAAAAAAATAAAAATTACCAGGTTTTTAATGTTTTGTAACAGATATTTTCCAATATCGTCCCAGCTTTTAAATTTTAAACAAAAAATGAGTATTATTTAAAAATTCCATTACAAAAATATATACCTACGTAATTCATAATTTTAAAACTATATTTCAATTCAGTAATATTAAATCCATAATAATGAGGAAACAAAAATAAAAAAATATTGCAGACCAGTGTTACTATTCTATTTCACCCACGATGTCATGAAACCACAAAAACCACATCATTGAGCAAAGATGGTCGTGAGTTTGATAAGGATGTAGGTATTGTTTTAAAGAACTAAATTATAGTTTCCCGTAAAAGATGGAGCGACAACCTCTCCGATTTATAAAGAGCAGAGAGTACGAAGAAAAACAAGCATTTGCTTACATTAAAGAAATAAGAAGAAAAAATTAGAAATGGAAATCAAATATTGTAAATTTTTTTACAGTGTAACTTATTAATATTTTGATTTCTGTTGTGTTAAAAAAAAAAGGTTGAATAAAAGTTTTTTCAAATAATATACATAAGTCGATTAGAAGAATAAAGGGTGCACCGTTACTAGAAAATAACTTATTAACATAATTCTTTGTAGAAGGCAATTTGAACGGGCCAAAGTATTTAGATTTATTAAGAAATCAAATTGTTCCTGCAGCAAGAAATGCAGTCGGTAAGAATTTTAATGACATTTGGATCAGCAGGATGGTGCACATTAGTGTTGCTGTTCAAAATTACTTAAATGAAGTTTTCCGAGACAGGAGCACAATTGAGTGGTCAAACAGATCTCCCGATTTATCGCCTTTGGACTATTTTCTGTTGGGATATCTGTAAAACATTGTCTACAAGACAAAACCTGATAATCGGGATGAACTGAGAAATAGAATACTGATAACAGTGCGTAATACCATATTAGCCTTTTATAATAGACTTGGATACTGTCAAATAGAAGAAGGAAGACAATTTGAACATCTAATTAAATGAGATTAATACTTTATTTGTTCCTGTTAATTATTTTGGTAATAAAAACGTTTCCGTAAATTAATTTTCTCAATGGGTGTAGAATAGATAAGGTTAGAGTTATGCGATCTTGACGGTTGTATTTGCAATTTAATAAATTATGAAAAACTGAAAATATATGCAGGGTGAACTTTTTAAAAAATTATGTCAATAAGTTATTTTGGAGTAACGGTGGACCCTCTATACTTATAATCGGCTTTTGCAGATTGCCTGAAATATTTGAAAAAACTATACTATACTATGGGATGGATGCCTGGATGATTGCCAACCTTCGAAGCGGAAACGGCACCTAGAGAAGAAGAATAGTCAATAGGACACCAATTAGCAAGTTAAGTTACTTTGTGTACACTTTGTATAACTGACTCGATTTTAAAAGTTGGACCATGTCCTCTATAGCTTTGTTTTAATAGTAAATAGGAACCATCCTATTGAAAAAGTAAGACAATACAAATACCAAGGCGCGATCATTAATGAGAACAATGACAGCTCCCAAGAAATACGAGTCAGAATAGAACAGGCGAGAAACACCTTTACAAGAATGAAGAGGATTTTCTGCTGCCGAGATTTAAACCTTGATTTAAAAATCCGACTGATGAGATGCTATGTGCTGTCTAAACTATACTATGGGATGGATACCTGGACACTGAAGGTAACCGACACGAGGAGACTGGAGGCATTTAAGATGTGGATATACCGGATAATATTGAGGATATCATGGGTATAGAGAATAACCAACGTGGAAGTGATAAGACGTATGCATTATGAGAGAGAAGTGATTCCGACAATTAAGAGAAGAAAACTGCTGTACATGGGACATGTCATGAGAAGAGAAAAATATCAAATGTTACAAATAATTATACAGGAAAAATTCCAGCTAAGAGATCTATAAGAAGAAGACGAAATTCATGACTGAAGAACCTTAGGGAATGGTTTGGATGCAGTAATAATAAACTATTTAGAGCTGCGGTCTCAAAAATAAGAATTGCTCTGATGATTGCCAACCTTCGAAGCGGATACGGCACCTAGAGAAGAAGAATAGTAAAAAGGACACCGATTAGCAAGTTACGTTACTTTATGTACACTTTGTATAACTGACTCAATTGTAAAAGTTGGACTATGTCCTTTATAGCTTTGTTTTAATAGTAAATAGTACACCAAAGTCGTCACATTAATATTTGCGCGAAGTGTCGTCAAAGACTTGTTGCAATATTAAAGGTAGAATTTAGTTTGTTAACGAGCAATAATGAGGTGACGGAAATTAATTTATTATCTCATTATGTTATCGTAGATTGCAACTCGTTTATGCAAATGTAAAAGTAACAAGGTGTTAAGTTGCTAGAGGTAAATCTCTATGCGCGTATCGCAAGTTTAGCAACATCTCGATTATATTCTTACAATAATAAGCCTTAAGTGATGATCAACATTTTGTTTTTTATCTTTTAAAATAGTTATTATGTTAATGTGTTTTATATAAACGGCTAATTCACCGGGATCATGAGAAAAGATGCGAACTGATAACTCGAGGCCAGTGCAAATTACTTGATCGGAAATCTAAATCAACGTTATATTTGATGCAAGCAAAACGCATTTTTGACAAATATTAATAGAAACAGGCTTCCGGATGTATATTTATGTCAGAAAATTGATCATAATTATTGCGAAAAATGTGAGAAGAAGAAAATTATCGCTATTTTTATGATTGATAAAGAGGGGGTTAACACACGGTGCATTTTCCAGTCGAAGCTTTATCAGTAAAATGTTCATGCCTTTCGGTTATGTTTTTTTTTTTGTAAATATTTTATTAATTTTAAAAATATGTACCAATAAATCAAATCACTCATCGACAAATTTGAATTAGTTTTTTTTGGCATACAGGTAAAAATTGACATTAGGCAATGGATTTTAAAATTTAAGAATACTTCACCTTTTAGAAACAAATATTATTAGTAGAAAGTTGTAATTCTTTTTTACGACCTTTCAAATGATGACTGCTTTGTTGTTTTTTAGGATTTAAGCCTTAGATTAAAAACAACTATCTATATTTCTTGAAAGCAAACGTTCTCTCAATTTATTCTTACATCTTAAGGTCACTGTAAGATGAAAGAAGTATTACAATTTATAAATATAAGAAGGAAAAAAACATACAAACAGTTTCATCCCTTATTGGGACATTTCCACTTACATAAGAAGAGTTTTCTGTGGTAAAATGAACATTGTTAAAACATAAAAGGTATTTGTTTCTACAGATGTATACCTATATAAAATTTAGCTTTAAACAACAAACACATCACTGAAACACGTTAAAATTTTCAATAAAATGATAACCAACTGGAACTGATAAAATGTCAGGATTGTAAGCTTGAAAAAGTAGGGGAAACATTATTAATACAGAAGGTATCAGTTTTTTGGTTTTTTTTCTCAAAAAAGTTACGTGGGTCAGATCAAAAGATACTAAAAAACACGCCTTAAAGAACATAAGAGGAACATGCATAATAAATTAAATCCCACGTCATTAGTTGAGCATTGTTTGAGTTTAAAAACACGAAAATATAAGGTCATGAGTCTTCTATGTTCTAAAGAAATTTCTCTGAAATGGTAAACATAATGAAATACGATAAAGTTAACTACAGAAAAGACCCAGAAAACGTGATTCAGTGATGTGTTTGTTGTACATCTGTCGAAACAAATACCTTTTTTATTACTCATGCGGGTCTTAGAGCACGCTGTTGCGGTTGAAAAATAGCTGTTTGCCCATTTGAGTGCGACAAGTTTACTTGACGCGAGCTTACGTCATTAGAATGCGACAAGCTTACTTTGCGCACGCTTACTATCCTTGTCGCACGCAAATTCGAACCACCAACCTTTCGGTTAACAGCCGAACGCGCAACTGTTAAGTTGACATTACAAAGTTTATATTTTTATTTCAGTTGATATTTTTGGTCTGGATCCCTGTTTTATGCTCGCTTTTATTCCGCATTCGCAATAAAAAATAGTATGTGCCACCCGTGCGATATTGTCGATTGCTCACTCGAGCGAATGACGGATCTTGCTTCGCTCTTACGTTCAACTTCGCTCTCGTGAGCAATTGCCAACTTATCGCACTAGTTGCACAATATATTATTATGTTTTAGCACCTTTCATTTAAACTCTATGTAAGTGGAACTACTATTTTACCTCTCTATGTAACCCTATTCATTATCAGTCACCTCAACCTTTTTCAGTAGACATTTCTGAAAAATTAATAATAACAACACCCTGAAGATGTCAAAATATATTGACGAAACGTTGGCTTTTAAAAAATCTAAGATCTAATTTCCAAAAAACAACGCAGCAGTCATTAATAAAAAGGTTAGCTTATGTATTGTGCTCAATTCTCATTAAAAATAAAAAATTGGGGGTGCATGAGATATAATGGGGGTCCATGAGAGTGTCGTTCACCAATATTTAAAACTGGGTTCAAGGATGTTTAGACCATGGAAATACCACAGTAGATTATCAATCCATAAGGC
The DNA here is from genome assembly GCA_950111635.1 of Agelastica alni. Classification (NCBI taxonomy): domain Eukaryota; kingdom Metazoa; phylum Arthropoda; class Insecta; order Coleoptera; family Chrysomelidae; genus Agelastica; species Agelastica alni. The sequence continues at coordinate 21,591,490 of OX467717.1, read as the reverse complement.
AATATTGAAGAAATGGATATCATATTACAAGAGCTGAGCAGACTAAGCAATAACGAAGAACTCATACTAACATACATATAGTCACGCCTTTTTACCGTAGGGGTAGGCAGAGACCACTTCCTTTTAATTGCTACTGTTCTTACACACATCAATGTTGATCTAATCGAGATCGATGTTCGCCGAGATTGATCTCTATCGACTTGTCCATTCACACTTATAAATTTGGTTCGCCAATCTTCCTTCATCCATCCTTTGTACGTGTCCCAGCCATCTAAGCAAGGTAGAGAAAGTGATATCAGCAATTTTGGCTTTAAAAAGACATACCTATTAGTTATTGTGCATTTGGACTATCGCGAGAAATATTTTGATGGCTTTCCCATGTGGAAAGATCAAAATGTATAAGACATGCGTCAGGCCAATAATGACATGGTATGGAAGCGAGAGGGGATACCAACAAGACCAAAATGATGCTACGAGCCGCTGAAATGCCAGTACTGAGAACAATAGCCGGGAAAACAAGATGAGATCACGTAAGAAACACTGACATTAGAGCACAATGTGAAGTGCAGGATGTGGTGAGATGGGAAAAGCAGAGGAGAAGAGAATGGTATAACCACGTGAAGAAGATGACCGACGATAGACTACCACGCATTGTACTAGAGGGAAAACCAGCAGGAACCCGTCCACCCGGAAGACCACCAAAGAGATGGAGAGATAGCTGGCAGTCCACATCTCAGGAAATAATACAGAGGCCGGAAATCAACAGGTCATCTAGATCTTTAGCAAGTAAAAAAAGAAGGAAATGAGTTGCAATTTTTTTATAAAATAAAATAAAACTTGAAACAGCTACGAGGAAAAGTTGTGGATCTGGCAACGCTGTGCACAAACATCTTGAATCTTTATTTAGCAAATTTTTTGTAAACGCTATGACTCGTTTTTCGCAGAAAAACTTGAATATTATTTATTCATTTATCTGAGGAATTGTGTAATACCGAAGTAAACATTTGATTATAATAATCCCTAGCTTAAAAACACTGATTAAATTTAATATTTTTTTAATGTAAATAAAATTGTTTATCAACTTGTTATCGTTTTAATAACGCAAAAAAGAAAACAGTTAAACAAAAGCAAACAAACAACCGCATGTTGATTAGGTACTTGTAAATTAAAAATGTTCAATTTTAACCGAGTATAAATTTGATCCTGACTTCTGCTGTTCAGCCTACTCCGGTTTATCGTCCAGAGTGCGTCTGCCCTCTTCTGGAGAGGTTTTTTCATCAGCCCGTATTTGCGACCCGCGGAATGTAAATTAAAAATCCGCGTTTTTGCAATACTGCTTTTTCCTTTTCCCCATGTGGCAACACTGGATAGCTGAAAGTGTGTACTACTTTAGTACGAAAACACGTGCTTGTCGTTGTAGTAGTAATTTTTCTATAGAGGTTAGAAACGAACGTGTTTTTTTCTCGTGCCGATAACAATGTGTAATGAATCAATGTGAAATTTCTCGTAAAATTAAAAAAAATTCAATAGAGTGCTATAAGTTGTAGGAAGAGTCCCATGGTGAAAATTCTCTATTTCGTGCGCGTGTTTTCGAATGCTATAAACGGTGTTCTGAAGGCCGAGAGAACACCAAAGATGACCAACGTCCTGTCGACATCAACGCCATCGTAATGACTGAATGGGTTTCAGATGATGAAACTGTAAACCAAACTTACTATTTGAAAGTTTTGGCAACACCGCGAGAGCGAGTTCGTAAGAAACGGCCGGAATGTTTCCCGTTTCCGAAGATCAAGTCTGCCTCAAAAGGAACCTGGTTCGAGTCGATGGAAAAGGTGAAGCGAAAATCGGCGGAGCTCCTAAATGCTCTTACAAAACAAGACTTCCAGCATTGCTTTGACCAATGGAAAAAACGAATGAAACGGTATGTGGCGAGAGGGGGAGTACATTGAAGGGGAGAAATTGATTGCAAAATAATTCTTTAAATAAAACTCTTTTTCATAAACAGTCTCGTTATTTAATAGCAAACCTCGTAGGATATTGCTATTAAAATAAAATGGTTATAATCTGGCTTAAAAAATATTGGGTAGAGAGTTCACTGGAATATGGTTAAAAGAATAATGAAGTACTTGAAGGGATCTATGAATCTTGGTATCCAGTACATAACAAACGGAGAAATGATATTAAAAGGATTTAGTGATGCAGATTATGCAGGGGAAGTCACCACGTGGCGTTCCATAAACGGTTATATCTTCCATTTGGGAAATTCGCCTACCTCGTGGGGATCTCAGAAACAACATTTCTGTATCTCTTCAACAACGGAAGCTGAATACGTAGCTGTAAGTCTTGCAGCAAGAGAAATGATATGGTTGAAACGTCTTCATGAGGAATTGATTGGAAAATTCCAAAATACTCCCATATTATTTGTTGATAACCAAAGTGCAATAAAACTGATAAAAAATCCAGAATTTCATAAAAGAAGTAAACATAAATATTCGCTACCATTTTATCAGGAAAAAATTCCAAGAAAATGTATTTTCTTTGGAGTATATTTCGACTGAAGATCAAATAGCCGATATTTTTACAAAACCGATACCCAAAACAAGATTCCAGTACCTTCGAACCCTACTGGGAGTTACTTAAACATGGATAAATCGATTCAGGTTTGAGGGGGATATCAAACTTGAAAGTTCAAATATATTTATATCAGGTTTTATAAGTACATCCATGTTGTTAATATTTTGATGTTTAGTAGTTGTCAAGTAGTTTTTATATATGACATTTTTCAGGTAATAAAATTATTATTCCGTTTTCTTTTCTCTGAGAGTTTGTACGAATAATATCCATTGTGAATGATTTACTTCAATTGGTTATGAGATAAAACTTTATATTCGCGCTTTGACCCACCCTGTAAACAGAGTGCAATGATTGCGAAGAATAATTAACTTCGCTTATTTATAAAAAATATTCTTTATCACAAAGTACGGAAAATTTATTACATTTGAAAAGATACAGGGTCCTGAATTTAAGACGATTTTAATCCGACCGTCATAACTTTTAAAATTCTCGGCTTGCTTAAAGCAAACAGGAGACTCGTACACACGCGAGCTAAGGTTTAAATTTTGGATTATACATGCTCAACAATTTTGCTGTAATCATTTTAATGACGGATTACGATTACTTTATCGCCATATTGAAACACCCAGTATACGCATAAACGTAGTCGAAACTTTCGAACAATTGTTAGAATTGGAATTAGGAGATAAAACAAAAATATGTAGGGCAGTTTAGTGTACAAAACTCTTTACGCAAACTAAATTTGAATTGTAAATTTTTATATCATTATTATAAATTTGAATTATTCATTAAATTAATTTAAAGCGTGATGGGCTAATTGGATGGTTTTAAAAACAGTGCTAATCATTTTAAAGAATCTTTATTTTTGTAATAAATTTAAAAACAACATTTTTTAATAGACAATGAAGAGATCTTTGAAATGAAAATTTTGAGGGTTATTACTGTCCAGTGCCAGATTTAGAGGTCTGGAGGCCTCGAGGCAATAAAGGAGTGGAGGCCGCCTGGCCCCAAATTATTTTTCAAATAAAATAAACAATTGTCGAATTTTTCAATGAATAATTTATTATGAAAGTTGTTTACTAGTCGAAATTTAAAAGGTTTTTTTCCGAAGTCTCTATTGTGGGGGTCCCTCTTTTGTGGATGCCCCGGGGGGCTGTAGTCCCGGATGCCCTCGCCTAAATCCGGCCCTGTAACTGTCACTAAAAGGGGGTTTAATGTAGCGATGACATTTAGTTTTTTTTTTTTCGACCTGAAGAAGGCCTATGACAGTGTGCCACTGGTGAAGTTGTGGGAACCTCTAGTAACAACAAACTTAAATATAAATATAATAAACGACCAGATCGTTATAGCACAAGATTCTGATGATATATAACTCGAAAACTCATTGAGGAATACGAGAAGTGGGGACTCGAAGTAAACATTGCAAAAACAGAATACCTGAGTTTGGGATGAAGCCAGCAAGACCTTATTTTGGAAAATGGCCAAAGAATAAAAAACTGCCAAAAATACAAATATCTAGTCGTAAATATTACAAACGATGCAACCTTGGACGATGCCATTAAAGATAGAAATATACAGGGTAGGAAAGCTGTGTCAATGTTAAACCAAAAAATAACAAACATCGTATATACAACGCCATTGTCAAAAGCATCGTTACTTACGGCAGCAAAGAAAGAACAAAGAAAACCTTGGAAGTGACGGAAATAGATTTTTGGAGGCGTTCGGCAGGCAGGTCGAAGCTTGAAAGAATCCGTAATGACCGAATACAGGAGATTATGAGAGTTCAGCACAGTATTGTAGATGACAAAAAGACGAAACAACTGAAATGGTACGGCCATGTCCAGAGAATGACGTACGAGCGACTGCCAAAACAGATAATGACGTGGACTCCAGCAGAAAGAAGACGAAGAGGAAGACCAAGGAGAAGCTGCAGAGAGGGAATAGATGAGGAAATAAGAGATAGAGGCTTAGAAGAAGTCCTTTGGAATGATCGAGAACAATGGAGACTAGGTGTCGGAAGACGTCGGAGAACATTTTAAACCCGACTTATAATATATATAGACATATTTTCGTTACTGGATGACATTTCATGATCTTAAATTAATATGTTTCGGGATTTTTCATAAATATGCATAATAATAGTGTTCCGAAACTCGTCTGTAATCCATCTCGAGAGGCGCCAACCTAAAATGTGGTTTTGCAAAAAGTATAGAAAAAATCTAGAAAAACTTCACATAACAATGATAATTAGTGTATAATATAGTGTTTCTTTGAAAATAAGAAACTTATAACCCTAGTTTATCGTAAACACATGTGCACTATTAAAAAGCAAGCTTTTTGGTTGTTGTGGAATGAAAGGACGACCCATTGTTCTTACATCTTAAAATAAAATACTTGTACATGTAACAGCACGGACATATGGTTCATATTAAGAAAAACATGTGCCTTATTGGAAGTAATCTTTTCTAGAAGAAAAAAAGGCAGTCGCTAAAAGTCCTCTTTTGAAAGCAGTAGCGAATAGTTTTCTCTTGAAAGCAGTCGCTAAAAGTAGCCATTGGAAGTAAGTTCACTCCCGAATGTGAGCATTTGAAATAACGCAAATAACCCTCGTAGGACTTGCTCGAAAGAAGTTGTTAATGTTACTCGCTCGTTAAAGTGTTAATATTTCGCACTCGCAAGTGAATATGAAGCTGTCTCAAAACTAAAGATATAAAGTTCATACTCGTAGTCTCTATATAAAAAAAACGCTATTGTATAAAAACTAAGTATAAAATCTCGTAACCTCGATTAGTTGATTCTCGTTAGTGTTTAATTACAAATATTTTTTCTCGTATACACAAAAGTGCTCTTTTTGGACTTACAATAATAATTTGAGAAACATCTAGAAATGTTGATGGCTGTGTACACGTTTAGAATATCACAGAAATAAAAACAGGTGTAAAATTTTTATTTTATTTAAGCATAACGCGTTTTCAATCCTATCTACAGGATCATCATCAGTGCATTAATCTTTTATAAACGTTTTTCTTATAGTTTATCATTAAAAGTGTTTTCATTTTTGTGATGTTAAAATAATAATAACTGACTCTTTTCTGTTTTCCGTTGTTTTTTTTTGATACATTAAAAAAAGTGATAAAAAAAGTCGTTTTTATTGGAACTGTGATTCAGAATATAAAATAAAGTGCAAAAAATATCAACACAGTGAACTTTCTCTGCGTCAAATTGAAATAATAGTTAATTTATTTTATTTGGCTGCTTCACACTGTAGGTATTTTTTTTCACCATGATCTTAAAATGATAAATAAATTTACAATGTTTACAAGATAGTAACTTATTAAAATTATTTTTTCATATAACCTGCATTGAAAATGCGAGTTTATTTTTTTTGAGATTGCGCATTAACTTATTGTTTGATATTTCTAATTTATTAAAGGGGAAATTGTATAATTATAAATTCTTCTTCTTCTTCTTGTGCCTTATCCTCAGTGGACGTTGGCGATTACTATGGCCCATCTGATTTTATTTGCTGCAGCCCGAAATAGATCCATAGATGTCATTCCTGTCCATTGTCTTAGATTTCGCAGCCACGATATTCGTCGTCTTCCAGGACCTCTTTTGCCGTTAAGCTTGCCCTGCATAATAAGCTGAAGTAGGCTATATTTCTGGTTTCGCATAACAAGTCCGAAGTATGAAAGTTTGCGTTCTTTGATTACGTTTAAAACCTCTTTTTGTTTTTTCACACGCTGTAGGACGGCTTCGTTGGAACTTCATGATATTCTAAGCATGCGTCTGTAGCACCACATCTCAAATGCTTGCAGACGTTTACATGCAGCGTCGGTCAGAGTCCAAGCTTCCACCCCGTATGTTAGTATTGAGAAAACGTAGCATCTAAGAACTCTGACTCTGAGGTGAAAGCCTATATTTAAATTGGACAGCACGCTTTTCATGCGATTAAAAGCTGTTCTACTCTTCTCAATTCGGATCTTAATTTCCTTTATTTGTTCCCATTTGGCGATGTGTCCAGGTAGTTTATCGATGTAACCGTTTCCAGTTGGGAGCCGTTTGCGTAAAACTGGCCATTAGTATCTTGTTTGCTTATTATCATAACCTTTGTTTTATATGTGTTTAGGCGCATGTTGTAGGTTTCGCAAACTTCTGTCTATTAGCCTCTGGAAACCCTCAACTGTGTCTGCAACTAGGATGGGTCGTCAGCGTACCTTAGATTATTAATAAATACGCCGTTTAGTAAAATGCCGTCATCTGTATTCTCCAAAGCCTCTCTAAACAGTCTCTCCGAATAATATTAAAGAGCAGAGGAGTGAGCACACATCCCTATCGAACTCCTTGGCGTACTTCAAACTCTTCAGAGAGCGCATTCTCCACCCGAACACGAGCCTTTTGTTTGTAAATTAGAATAAATAAATAAATTATTATTAATCTGTGGTCATATGAAAAATGGTGTAAATACTCGCACGAGGCGTTAGCCCACTCGTGTGAAATGGGTCACTTTCCACACTAGTAATGTAATATACTATTTCCAATTGGCTAAACATTGGTTTAACAAACTATAATGGCGGCTATTATTTTCTTTTTCGCTCTTCTAGCACGACCTTTCATTCGAAGTAATCTCACGGCTGTGGATTACGCGTTTCCTCGCCCCCGAGCGGTGCCACAGGCCGATTCGTTAAATAAAAATAACAGGTAACCAACAAAGTGTAAAACCGTTAATTTTTTTTTTGTCAGCTTTTCCACTCTCTTACATTTAGTATATTGTATATAAAATATGAAAGAGATGTTATCGCGTTCCTAGTAGGCTCGTTACACTTCCTCTTCTTTTTCTAATCGTGACGTTTGATCTTTAATATTTGGACAAGAGGCCAACAAATATACTGACAAATTACCACGTTATCAATTAAGTACATGCGAACAGGATAACATAATTCGACTCATTTGTATTCGGAAAAAAAAATTCTTTGTATGTACACACCTTGAAAGCCCGCTATTAATATGTATTAAATTAATACGTTAGATAGTGCCGAGTCGCATATTATTATACAGGATGTTAATTTTCAAATTAACAAATATAAAAATTACATGGGGTACGGGCTTTGGTTAAGATGAAATGAAAATTTTCACGATGGTTACTCTACCTGTATGGTACAACACCAATAGGAAAAACATTGTAATTAGGTACCTGTAATTATTACGTAAACTGCGACGTATACGTGTTTCTTAGATTACACCAAGGCTTTTGACAGATGCCAACATAAAAAAATAATAGATATTGGAGTGGATGGAAAAGACATCAGAATTATCGGTAACCTCTACTGGGGCCAAAAATCTACAGAGTTGAAAATAGGCAGACAGAATACATTAACATCAAAAAAGGTGTACAGCAGGGTTGCATACTGTCGCCACTCCTGTTCAATCGTTATTCGGACAGCGCTTTCAAAGAGGCTCTAGAAAACATAAATCGAGGCATCAGAGTAAACGGCGAAATCATCCGCTATGCTGACGATACCGTCTTATTATCGGACAGTATAGAAGGGCTACAAGAGTTATTTAAGTTTTTTTTTCTCTGCATTGAAACTGCAACTGGTCAAGTATGACCAACCAGCAATTTTGCTTTAAGGTACTTAAAAACTAATGACCTAAATCTAAGACATCACCCACTGGTGTTTCTTAGCTTTTATCTCACCAATTACTTGTTTTTTGTGATAAATACTTATACACTAATCACTTAACAGCCTTAATTCAAAGGGCTTCACTCTTTTTAATCGTCTCTATTGATCCCGGTTGTCCAAAATCTGCAACACTTTAATGTTGAGGTGATTGTGTAGCCTAGTCTCGAACTTCCTGGCATATCTTTTGATTTCCTTAGCTATTGTTGGAATTCCTAGATCCCTGTGTAGATCGCAATTTCTAACATACCATTTACTTCTCCTCTTAACACCTTGTTTTGAAATCTTTGTATTATAGCTATATTGCTAGGTTTAGCGCCTCCCCACAACTGTATGCCATAGTATTCAACAAAGATAATCAAACTAGTGAGAAGTACGGACTGAGCTTAAATGTCAAAAAGACCAAATATATGGTGATTAGTAAAAATTCAGTCCAACCAGGTAACTTGTATACAAATGAAAAAGCCAGTTGAAAGGAAGTCAAAGTTCACTTATCTCGGCTGCACGTTGAACGAAAACTGGGATCAGTCACAGGAGATAAACCATAGAATTGCAATAGCGAGAAAAACGTTTATACAAATGAAACCGCTTCTGTCATGTCGAGATCTGAATCTGGCCCTTAAAAGGAAAATAGTCATGTATTATATATACTCCACTCTTCTGTACGGTGTAGAGGCTTGGGCGCTGTCAGACGCTATGAAAAGAAAGCTTTTGAAGTGTGGATTTTCAGAAGAATTCTTAGAATCTCTTGGATAGAAAGAATTACCAACGAAGAAATACTCCGAAGAATGAAATGTGAACCTTAAATTATGCTTACTGTAAAACATAGAAAATTAGAGTATTTTGGCCATATCATAAGAAATAGCAAGTACAGACTTCTCCAAAACATAGTTTAAGGCAAAGTTAATGGCCGACGAGGGCCTATCTACATTTTGCGAACATGAGTAGGACACCAATGAAAAGACGAAAAGGCACCTAGAGAATCACAAATAGGGAATTCTTGGAAGATTGTATAAGAAGAGATGTCTAAGGGGTCCATTGCATGGAGAAGAAGTGGATGAATACGCCATATAATTAGACATTCAGGGATACTGGAAACGATCTTGGTAGGTCAGATAGAAGGAGAAAGAGGCAGAGGAATACCTAGTTTAGAGTATAGTGATCAAATAAACAAGGATTTCAGGTGCGACGTCTATGCAGTGCTGAAAAGGCTAGCCACCGACCGGACGGAGTGAAAGAAAAGAATTAAATTTAATAGGGGAAACTAAAGTTATTTGAAACAACCCTTCACGTGAATTGTAAATCAGTTATTGTATCTCTTTTACTAAAGACCGCGTCGTGTAGTCTCTTGCCAACTAATGTTATGTTAATGCAAAATTTTTTTATAAAAATAGTTTTCTCGTCCGGTACGAACATTAACAACTAAAAAAAAATTTTAACTATAAAATAATGTATTTTATTTATCAATCAATATGGAGAAAATTACCTCACCATCTCTCATTAATTGCAACTAATTGTGATTATAAAAGCATTTCCTTTTTAAATAAATTGTAACCAGCCTTGAGCCAAATATGCTAATTTCAACACATATACATACACGAAACAAAAGAATAATGACAAAAATAGCAACTTCCTCTCCGGCATAATTAAAAAAATAAATAAATATTTTAAAAACTTACATAGACTATGTATTTTGGATAATACGGGCCTGTTCTTCAATCTGTAACAGAAATAAATAGTAAATTGATGAAGTTTGTAAAATTTTAATAATTAATTAGGGGACCAGACAGACGTCATCCTGTCAGAACGTTGGCTTGCCTGATTTGGGAATATCAAATTCAGCGACCCCGAAAACTATAAATTCGACACTAATATCGGCTTTTTCTATAGTTTTTTATATTCCATCCCCTTCCCACCCATTTCGTAGATATGCTAACAAAATTGGGAACGTCATGCTCAAACTCAGCGACCCCGGAAACAAATTCGACTCTAATATCGACGATTTAAATAGTTTTTATATTCCATCCCCTTCCCACTATGCGAAAATGAAAATATGAAAATATCACTATCAAACTCAGCGACCGCAAAAACTATTAATTCGACAATAATATCGGCTTTTCCTATAATTTTTATAGTTTATCACCTTCCCACCCTTTTGTATGGATGCTAACAAAATTGGGAATGTCACTATAAAACTCAGCCACCTCGAAAGCTATGAGTTCGATACTAATATCGGAGTTATTAATAGTTTTTATATTCCATTCCCTTTTCACCCCTTTCGTAGGGGTGCTAAAAAAATTGGGAGTGAATCTAAACCATTCTCGAATCCTCTTGAACTTGCCTAAGTTATTACATGACTAATAGATGTCAAATTTAAGGGTACGTCCAAAATTCAAAAATGTAAGTCCTTTTCAAATATATGTTTAAAAAGATATAATTTAAAATTGATGTTAGGTATCAAAGAGATTTTCAAGAAACGGTATCATGAAGATATTTATTATAAAAAAGAAAATTGTGAGTTTGAAATAAGATATTGAAAAGAGCAGTCGTGTTTTGGAGTATGAAATAGATCACGAGAGAATGGGACGTGTTTCGGAGATAATAAATAAAAATATATTCATAATTATTATAAGAGAGATTAGACGTGTTTTGACGAGTAAAATTATCGAGAGAAAAGAGAAAGGAGTTTTTGAGTGCGCGAAAGTCATAAAAACACAGCGACGTTTCAGTGTACCCATCGAAGTACTGTGCGTACAAAATCCACATGAGAAACAAATTAAAAGGTTGGACTTTCATTTTAAAATTATTTTTATTTAGTTTTGGTTTGACTTTGGGATATTTTAAATTAACTGGGCTGATTAACATTTTTTTATTTTATTTATAATAATTTCGAATAAATTGTAAAATAAAAAAAATATTAGATAAAAATTTTTGTCGCTCTATACTGCTACCCTCCTGAGAATTCTCAGTCGGAATAAAATTAATATTGTTTAATTTGATTTTATATATATATATATATATATATATATATATATATATACAAGTTTGTATACATGGGTTTAAAGTTTACGAGAGATGGAAAGTATGACAGACATTGAGCGAACGATGTTGGCAGGAAAACAAATGAATGGGGCACTGCATGGCTTTTTGAACAGCCAAGAAAGTGTTAAAAAAGGCACGTCTCGCTGTGCGTAGAAGAGTGTTGGTTTCTACACTTATGTATAGTAGTGAATGTTGGGTTTGGCAGAAGAAGCATGAAAATAGGATTAATGCTGCAGAGATGAGTAGTCTGAGAAATATAGCCGGAGTGACTCGGTTAAATAAAGTAAAGAATAGTGTGATAAGAGAACGCTGTGGTGTAAAAAAAGATGTGGTTACAAAGATACATAAAGGAATGCTTAGATGGTTTGGACACGTATATGATGGATGAAGGAAGATTGACGAAACAAATTTATAAGGCGAGTGTGAATGGACAAGTCGGTAGAGGTCGACCTCGGCGAACATATCTCGATCAGATCAACATTGTTTCGAAGAAAGGCCAGGTCACTTGCTTCGTGGTTTCATAAAACCACACAGTTTTCTCTTTTAAAATAGGCCTTTTCACCGGTTTTGTTCCTAAGAGTTTATATAACATTAAGATTTTTATTTCAGTCTTTCAGAATTTTTAAGAATTTTTACTTGGTTCCACATTTGGGAATGGTTTTTTATTTGTTATAAAATTTCCAATTTGGAAATTTCCACGTGTTTATACTACACTAAAATTCCTAATTCTGTTTCCCATGGCGAAATATTAATAATTGTAGGTTTCTCCAGTTACTATGAGGAAAACATGCGTAACTAGTAAAAGAATTTCTATTTTCGTGCTATTTATTATTTTTAACATTTACTAGCATTTTTTAATCTCATTTTTTCTTGAAATTTATCTTTCCCTGTTTTTACGTCACTTAATAATTTTAATATATTCAATTATTATTGTCATTGTTTTGACACATCGTGCGCATAGAAAATATTTATACCGACTATTATGTAATTAAATAATAAATTTAATACGGTGAATGCTTTGCTGTCATTATTAGCGAAGGAATTTTTTTTCTTAAAAGCATGACTGGTAATACGGAGATGCTTATCCGCTGGATTTTGTTGCATTCATTAAAATGATTACTATAATTATACGGGGGATTATAATTTATTGCAGTTATTAAAGATTACTTAGAAAAATTTAAAGAAAAAAAAATAAGTTGACCATAAATATGTAAAAAAGAATGTTCTCGTGTAAGTGAGATATGCTTCCTAAAAATATGATCAGTGCCGGCTTGCTGCGATGGAGCCAAGCAGCCATGACGCTACCATAAATCAACCATTGACAAAAAAATTGAGTTACGTTTTTACTGTTTTTATTTAAAGTCATCAATAAATTGTTATTACAAAATCGCTAGCCATTGTGAGTTTTTTCTATCAGTTTTAGGAAAATCAACATCTTTTGGTTCCTTTTCGCTAATTTAGTCAAAAATACTACCAAAACAGTTTTTTCTAATATGATTTATATATACGCTAGTATCATATTTATAATTATTTATATAAGTCATCTGAAGAGGAGTTGCAGGCGATGGTGAAATAAATGTAAGCAAAACGAAAGTAATGGTTTTTGAAAGAGAAGAAAACAAGACAAACTGTGAAGTTCTGATTAAGGGAGAAAGAGTAAAACAAGTAAATGAGTTTCTATACTTGAGTTCAAAGTTTACGAGAGATGGAAAGTATGACAGTGACATTGAGCGAAGGGTGTTGGCAGAAAAACAAATGAATAGGGCACTGCATAGCTTTATGAACAGCCAAGAAGTGTCACAAAAGGCACGTCTGGTAATGTTTATACGACCCTACCGTCACAAAACGAAGTGTTTTACACCAATGTATGTAATAACATGTCGCACTCATAAAAGACGCACTTCATGACGCAGAAGCTAGTGTTCTCTACTAGATGGTACCATTTAGATTAATGGAAAGCTAGCCTATAATAAGACCACTGCTCATATTTGGATCCTATGCTAAAAGAGGTTTTTAAAGTTAATAAAAACAATGTAGTATAGTGTGAGGAATCTACATGTACGTTTACATAACATTTCGGACCACCTTGTATCCGACACGCTAATAACAACATTTGTGACTACAAATTAATTGACCGCCTGTCGTGAAACCTTTTTTAAAAATTGACATACAACCCACTTTATTTTAAGTTCTGGGTGACAACTGTCTTCAGGTACAAAATGACTAATGGGTTCCTTAATTTTGGCTGCGGTAAACCTCGTTTAAGAAAGTGTCAGCAATCTCCTCTTTTTTTTCTTTTTTTAAGTTTGTCAAATATATATCCGAACACGCGATCATTAATGAAAATGCACGCTAATTTACTTAACGTAAAAAACAAACTGTGCGGCAATTTTTTTTTCCATTTGTAATCTAGCTTCCGTTCAAAGCGTATGCTTTCCGCTATCTTTTACGCAGCCGCTGTTTAGTGCGTGGAGATTTTATTTTGATTTCTATTTAAAACTTTGTGTTCCGTTTTCACGTTGTTCCATCAGTTAGCTTCCAATTGTGTTTAGTTATTACTAAAAGTAAATTACAGACACAGAAAGTACTTCAAGCTACGTCCAAGCATCAACCTTTAAAACCTACCAGACTTAAAGTCTGTCCTTTTATCACTAGCAGCACGAATTCGTGGCCATAGGTATAAAATAAACATAAACCATAGACGTTACATTGTCACGTGCCGATTTTTTTCTATAGTTTCGTATTCATAGTTGCATAACTTTCGATAGTTGTTTTGCAATTTCTGTGTGGATGGGACTGGATATCCACATGAACGAGGCACGGATTTGAGAAGATTGTGGGTTGACGTGTATTCCGCGCCATTTTTCTTGATTTCCGGGATAGGAGCGGTAGTCGTTTTTTGAGAGTCTTGGAGGTCAGGTGGGTGAACGTTGTTGGGGACGGTGTTATTAGCACGTGTGCGGAACCTCTATGGGATTTCTTTCATATCTGGCTGTATTTGGGCCATCTTAATTGGATTTTGAAGAAAAACCATTTGATTTTCAACTTGACCATTTTGTCTTGCCATTGTTGTGGATATTGTTGGAGTTGGTGTCAAGTTGAATAGCCGTTATCGGGATTTGTTTGAGGGAAGCCATCGTTCGTTAACTAGTGCCACCCCCATAGTCTAACCAGCCCCAGGAGTAGCACCGGAGTAGGCCACAGGAGTACATGTGAATTCGCTTACCCAAAGGTTATCAGTGATTTATTTTTAAATATATAACGCTGTGTCTCACATCGGCACCACGAGTAAGTCTTGCGTCTTGCTTCAGTTTATAAATATAGTGTTTTGTGAATTCGTATATCCAAAGGTTATAAGTGATTTATTTTTAAATATATAACGCAGTGACTCATGCTGACACCACTATCATGTTCTGTTTTGTTTATTAGTATAGTACATTGTTGGAAACTATTTATTGCATTAGATAATATGCCAAAACTATTGGATTAAAATAACCTTCTCAATAATTCTTTATGTCCGAGTAAAAACATATTTTCTTTCTACTTATTTGTAAATATCCTACAATCTTGATATTTTAAAGGACAACCATTGTAAAGGTATTTTTAAATGAACTTGATTGTTTTGGCAGTGAAAATCTTTATGTAATGAGTTAACTTATATATATATATATATATATATATATATATATATATATATAAATTTTTTACCTTTTGTTCATTGCCTTCATGTAAATGTTTGAGTTAATGTTATTAATGAGTTAATTTATATATGTCTTGCTTTTTGTAGTAACTTGGTAAAGTCTGTTACTCTTACTGCTGTTCTGGTTATTTTATAAAGTTGTAAATTTTCGGTTTGTTTTAGCAAGGAAATTTTATCATAGCTGTTAATTTTGACTACATTTGTTATGATGCTACTATTGAACTGTGTACCTTAATTATCTATTGTGTGAGTAAAGTATCCAACATATTTTAGCTATAATTTCATTTATTTAGTTCACCATAATCTCAGTTGCTTATCGTGTGGCTCTGCTAGTGCCTATAAGATCTAGGGGTTTCCGGCTTATACCGTCAAGCCGGTGGCGCAGCTCACTTTTATATTTTTTTCTTCCACCCTCTACGGCTGAGCTCGGGCATAATTTGCCAGTAGAGAAACCGCTAGCAGAGTACTCGTTAGAGAACAAAAAAAAGACGTGGCATCATTTCTTACCAAAATATAAGACGGAAATTCAATGATACTTATAACCTAGAAAATAAATATATAATAATACTGATACCTATTCCCCTCACTTCTTGTTATTATAAAAGAATCGAGTTATTTGAGCCGACGGTAAAAAACTTTTCGCAAAATTGCACTTATAATGAGGGTGTTTAGCTGCCAGCGAAAAAAGGACAGACTTTAGGTAAGTCCATTTTATGTTTACAGACCGGTTCTGGATATTTTTTTGAATAATTTTTTTTCTTAAAATTGCAAGCCTCGAATCAATCATTCAGATACAGTCCACTTTTACAGAGATTAATTGAATTTGAGAAAAGTTACAACTTGTTCAGAATTAATTAACGCATTAAAAGAGCATTTTAAGGCTTGAAATGATTCTGTAAATCAGCTATAATAAATAAATGATCCAAATGATTAAATTTAAACATTTATTGCTCTAAATTTTCTTAGTTTCGCGTGATTACTACATGATTGTCGTAGAGAAATTATTTAACCCCCACTAAAACATGGAGGGTCATACGTACGACGTATATCAAACAAAACCCACGTACATATTATATCCATAATGATTCTTTCATGGCGTATTTAGGGGCATTGGCCTAATCAATAAGGTTACAATACGGCCACATATGAATAATATAGGGTTGAATGTTCATAAATTTTCCTAGCCAATAGAACTTCGGCTGCTTTTGTTACGAAATCGTTTTTTTCATATTTTGTTTCATCATTTATTCAATCGTATCCTGCCCACCTATTTTTTCAGAAATGTCTTTTCACAGAACTTTGAGTTGGGCTAAATGGATATTACAGAAAAATTAAGGGAGATTATAGGTTATTGGAAAAAAAGTTTTCTTTTTTTAAATATATAGTGGAAACATCAGTTACAAATAAATACGAAATATTAATCGGGACAAAAAAGTATTTGCTTGATTGTGTGATGCCTCTAAGCAAGAAATCTTTTAAGGATGTTCAATAGTACTTTTAGGGGGGTAGAGGGTAAAGGGGGTATTTTAAGCAGTGTTACAAACATTATTTTAAAAAAGATATGTATTTAAAACATCATTTTAATAAAATATAAAAAATTTTAAACTCTTATATGACGTAGTAAATGTGACAACAGCGCAAGCATTTGAATGTTGATAGAACTTTTTAGTTGACGTCTGCTGATGCGCTAACCTCCAAAATAATTTCATATAAAATATTAGATTATTTAATACATTTACCATAACAAATTATAAATGAACAATAAATTGGAAAAAAAATATTGTTATATTGTATTAGTTAAATATAAGTTTAAAGTCATTATAGTTAGATATATTATTCAAATAAAATTTGTTTTTTAACCACTTGAACTTTCTTTTAAATCATACCTACATAAAATAATCATGCGGTTTTGTTTAAAAATTTTTGCTTTTCTGTCAAATTATACTCGTATTAACCTACAAATTAATTATTTACATTGGACAGATAATTCACGAACTAATTGTTTCAATAAGCGACGATGCAAAATGTACTTTTTATAATGCTATAACCTTTTCAAAATCTATGACACAGCTTTTAAAATAAATATTTTCTTCGTAACATTATTGGTAAGATGCTCAAACAAACTTATCAAATTGTTCCTAAAGAGACAATCTAACGTTTTAATATAACTTTATGTACACAAATGGGTCCAAAACCCCAGATGGAGTTGGGGCCGGTGTTTTCAGCAGGAAACCAAAGATTGAAATATCTACCAGTCTTGGCAGGTATGCTACAATCTTTTAGGCTAAAGTCTTCGCTATCGAGTTTTGTGCAAGAGAGCTGACTAATAGACCTCTAGCAAGCAAAAACATAAGTATAATATCAGACATCTAGGCTGCTTTACAAGCACTGAGCTCCAACAAGATAAATTCTAAACTTGTATGGAATTGCATCGAATCCCTGGAGTACCTTGGTGCTAACAACAGAGTGACCCTGCTGTGGGTACCTGGGCACCAGGGGGTAAAAGAAAACGAAAAAGCCAAAACCCTTGCAAAACAGGGGGCTGAATCTGCGTTCACTGGACCAGAACCGGTACTTGGAGTCACTACAAGTGCCGAAAAGAAAATTATTTCGGACTGACTCACTCGAAGGCGTTTTTACCTAAACCCTCGAGAAACAAAACTAAACAGATCCTAGAATGACCTGCGAATTCTAACGGGACTGATTACCTCGGAAGGATAGGTCTGAATTAACAAATGGACTGTCGGTTTTGCTGCGTGGAAGACAAAACTGCTGAACATATGCTATGTTCATGCCCCGGCCTGGGAAGAATAAGGTTCAACATATTTGGTTATACCAACCTAGAACCTACCGATTTCAAGAAAATCTCACCCCATACAACCATGAACTTTGTGAGAAGGGCTGGATTGTGCGGTGAACTGTAACCTCTAGGGGTGAGCCACAATAGATCTACTAAAGATCGAAGTGGAGGGGCGACCTACGCCCCACTCACGTGATACCTAACCTAACCTAATATAACTTTTTAAGCAAAAATTGTTCAAGAAACACCAAAATCAGAAACTTGCCATAGGAACTAGTGCTATTTTTAATGTATTTTTTGAAAAAATAATAAAATAAAATAAAAAATTCATGGAGTTTTTTTAAACACTATATACCGCTATGTATAAACACTAATTTAGAGGGCACTGTTTACGTTTTGTTTTGTTTCTTTTTTGTGCTCATATTTCTTTAGGGATGATTTGCAGGAATGTGGATCCAAAACGAAAATTCTTCAGTCGTTCTGAAGTAATTGTACTGATTTGTTGCTGCTGTTGTTTAAGCATTGTTTGTTTTTTATTTTTAATCTGCTTTAAGGACTGTTTTGTCAAAATCAATAAGTAGAAATTTATTTCTTCTTCTTTGTGTGCCATGCTTGTTTTCAAACGTTGGCTATCATCAAGCGTTCAGGCGTTGGCTATAATAGAGTTGAGAATTTTTTGGAAAGCTTCTCGATCGGTAGCTACATGAAACAATTCTTCGACTGTTCGACCCGTTCAATGTCTAATATTGCGAAGCCAAGAAAGCTGTTTTCTGCCAATCCATCGCTTTCCTTCTATTTTAGCCTGGATAATTAATCGGAGCATGCGATATTTATGCCCCCTCATCATATGTCCAAAGTATTCGACTTTTCTTATTTTGATGGTGTTTGTCAATTCTCGCTCTTTATGTAGGGATTCTAACACATGTTCGTTAGTTACGTGTGTTGTCCACGGAATCTTTAGCATACGGCGATAGCTCCATAACTCAAACGCTTCCAATTTATTTGCTTTACTTTCAGTGTCCAGGTTTTACATCCATAAAGCAAAACAGACCAAACGTAGCACTTTAATACTCTTAGACGGATGTTCATCGAAAGACTTTTATTACGTAGTACAGAACCCCACCTAGTGAATCTTTTACGTGCCAGCTCTAATTTATTCACTTAAACTGATTTCTTTAATTTGAAATATATTGACTAAATAAATGAAGTATTTTTGTAATATCCACTTCATTTGATGAGCAGCATAGTTTATCAGAAAGCTCATTGTTATGCCGATGATACACAGATCTATAATAGCTTTTTAATAGAAATACACCCAAGTGCAATTAACGTAATTAACAATTTTGTAAAAAATTCCAACTGTCATTGTTTAATTATTAACTCATAAAAGTCAAAATTAATGTTATTTGGACCAAAAAATAAGTGTATAACACACGTGATATCATCAGTATATCAATTGGTACTGTTTGAAGTAGTTGATGAAACTAAAAACCTAAGTATAATTACATTTTAATTTAAGAACTGAAAAACAGATAAATAAGCTCTTGAAATGAGTTCATTCCTCTTTGTATACGATGCTCTATACATTTTGTCGATTTTAATAAAAGAATTACTCCATGAGACACTGGTACTGTCTCATTTTAATCACATTGATAGTGTTTTTGGTCCAAATTTGTCTAGCCTGTGAAGGAAAAAAATAAAAAAGTAAAAAAGAAATATTGCATGCATTAAAAGATGCAAAATTCGGGCGACATATTTTGAAAGTTGGTTATTCGTTTGATGTCTTGACAGACCCAATTATTTACTGTAAGTAATTGAGTAAAGTGAACCAATTTTTGCATGCCTGTCAACTGTAATAATAACAAACGAATTATAAATAAAGAACGAAATTGCACGGCCAATTCTTTCCTTTTAAAACTATCTCTCAAGTAATTATTATAAAATAATAACGCACGGGTAAAGATTCAACACTCCAACTTTTTTTTATGGGAAGAATAAAACTTATTGATTAAAAGACAATAAATAATGATCTGTAATCTTTTCGAATCGTATCGTACAAATTACAGTTTTGGAGGTCAATTATAATACATTTAGGGTGTAGTAATAATTTTTATGTTCCACCAAAATTTTGGTTTAAAATGAATGATTATAATTAACGCCATCTGGTAACGTTAGAAAATTAAGAAGGGATCTTTCCGCTCCAAAAAAAAAAAAATAATGAAATAAAAGACGGGGTATCCAATGATTTAATGTCAGTGCGGTGTAAATAGAAGGGCGGAGGGGTATTAAAAAATATTTTTACTAAATTTAAATTCAATTTTGAGGATTCCTACAGGACAAAACATAGATAGTAGTATTATATTATCCATAAATGGCAAACGACAAAACGACATTTTCTGAATGCGCATGACAGAAAAGATGATGTACAAAGAAATTCCGTTTATAACAAAAATTACCGGCTCTTTTGAACGGACACACTGTAATTAATAAGTATTGACATTTTAACTTTCATTTTCCCGCGCTGTCATTCTGTCGAAAAACATGTTTTTGGCGCCAAGTGTGATTGCATTTGCTATAACCTATGTGTTTGCTAAGAGAAGAAGTACACAATTTAGTGAAAATTTCAATATTTGAACGTTAAATTCAATATTTTATAATGGAAGAAATTCAGATATGTTTCTACCTTTGTCCTCAATGTTTGTTTATCTGGCTGCTACCCCAAGTAGTCGATGCTCCGTGGAGGGTAAAGCTGTTCTTACAGCAAACCACATTATTGTTTTTGGTGTCAAAGAAAAAAAGGATAATAAGTGGATAATCAGATTTTTTTTTTTATGAAAATAGTCGCAAAAAGGGTAGACCTATCGTGTGGGCCGCGGACTATTAGACTATGCGACTATTAGAAGGGGAAGTGATTATAGAAAGGAGATGATTGTGGACACGCTTTTTAAAAAGTTGCAGGTCATAGTTCTCTGGAAAAACTGATTTTGGAAGCTTATTCCATTCCGTAGCAGCCCTGTAAAAGAAGGATTCTTGATGAAGATTGGTCCTTGTAGTGTCAATCTTGAGAGTAAATGGGTGAGACTGATCAGCGTGCCGAGTTCTTCGGCCGAATGTGGCCAATGGTGGTACAAGGGTTTTTATTTCTCTGGAGCATTTGCCATGGAAATATCTGTAGAGCAATGACTGGTCTGCAACTCTTCTTCTATGTTCTAGAGGGTGAAGGGTATCTGTGAGAGTTGAGCTGTTTATCAAGCGAATGGCTCTTTTCTGAATGGAATCTAGAAGACGAAGAGAATGCCTTGGTGCTGAACCCCAAATGTGCGTGCAATACTCCAGTAGAGGTCGGATTTGAGCATTGTACATCGTCAACAGTTGATCAGGAGTAAAAAACTTTCTGGCTTTCCACAGAAAACCTAGCCTCTGGCTTGCCGACTTTGCGATGTTAGCAACATGGTCATGCCAAGACATATTATTGGACACCGTGACTCCCAAAATCGAGATGGAGGGACTTGGTTCAAGGGTATTTCCGGACATTGCGATGGGATGATTTGAGGAATTCACTTTCTTGGAAAACGTGGCACTTTGTGTTTTTTGGGCGTTGAACTGAACAAGATTGTTGGTTCCCCACTCGACGATTGCTATAAGATCTAATTGATTGCAGACCAGTGCTATTAAAAGTGATCCTCATGAAATCAATGGATGACATGACTTTCATGATAATTAGAAGTATTTATTTACTTTTGACTTCAATAAAAATAACCAGCAAGAAAACTTGCCTGTCTTCTTTTAAATGAGTTTTTTATATCTTTTTTTTCCTCTTCTATCCTCAGACCTTTGGACTTTGTTATAATGTCACACACAGGACAGTTTTTACATGGTATAGTAGTGTTTTTCAGGTAAAGTTTTTGATAGCCCCCTGATAGATTGATAGGTAATTCTATTAACCACATAAAATTTAGAAAACAAAAGACTTACAATCACTAGGAGTTATGAAATCTTTCTCAACAAAATGTTTAGAACAAACCCATGTTTTTGGTAACTCTCTTTCCTATTTTCAGTTTGATCTCCCACAATTTGTTTCTATCAACCATAGTTACCATTCCCGATTCTCTTATTTGAGGTTTTCGTTAAAATGAAAAATTTTTAAAAAAATAGCTACTAATTGAATATTTAAAGTTAACCCTGTATCTAAACAACGGTTGCACGTCCTCCCGAAGTCTTGACCTACTAAAACCAGAATTAAACCAGGTGCATCGGCTCACCCTTTCTTCAAGAATGCGTCGGCGAAGGCCAAGAATTTTTACCTGTAGAATATATAATACGGAAATGGTGGAGAGTTCAGCCTTAAAAAGCCGTCTTTGAAACAAATATCTCCCCTCCCATTTATTCGGGGTAATTTTAATGCGGGGTTATTCTTTACCTGAACACGTTGGTCGGGAAAACCAGATTTTTTTGGTTAATCATCACACGAATTAGTCGAGCCCTTTCAGGTATAAAAATTAATAAAAACGAAAGTAATACTGTGAGTTTGTTTTAGTTTCATCGTCTATAAGTTAGGTAATTTCCTTGTGTTCTGTTTTGTTTTAGTAGTTTATTGTTTGGTGGAAAGTGGATAACCCTCTATAGTCCGTTCATAATTTGTCGATAGCACAAAATGTGCGTCCAAGTCATAAAACGGCCGTAATAGTCGTAAAATCATAGGCGGAGGTTCCTGAGGTGTTTATTCATGTCCGTACACAATTTGTTGATAGCTCACTGCAAGTTTGACCCTCATTAGGTTTAGTACGTTTTTGATCGCATTTAATTTACGGCTCGTTGGTGTTTCGGCGTCTACGGCAGTAATTAACGTCTCTAATATTTATTTTGCGAATTTTGTGCAGTGCGTGAGTAACTTTTTTTCATATTCCTACAAACATATACGTACCTTTCGTTCCTGCTTGTTTTGTTTGATTGCTTGCGATGGCTTCGTCATCATCATCAACATCATCAAGTTTTACACCGGTACTGTTGCGTACAGTCAGTAAGTCTGTCTATTCACCAAGAGAGAAGACTATTGTTTTGAACGTTCACGATGCTCTGCTTTCTCAGAATCCCACAATCACTGTTCAGAACATAATCAAGAGTTGTGCCCACATGACGGGCGTAGGGAAGTCAACAATATATAGGTTCCTATCAGAAAGAAAAAAACAAGGTATAGCTAACCCAAATACAAACGAATACTTAAAGAGGGGGAGAAAACCTATTGAAATTGATGAATTTGCCAAAAATGGTATTCGAAGGAAAATTCACGAATTTTTTTACAAAAGAGAAATACCCAACTTAAACAAAATTTTACAAGAAGTTAGAGACGACCCGGATTTGCCTCATGTCGGACGAACTAAATTGTGGCAAGTTTTAAAAGAATTAAATTTCCGGTGGGAGAAATCAGACCGAAAATCACTTTTGATTGACCGGGAAGAGATAATATGTTGGAGAAGAAAGTATCTAAGATCTATACGAAAATTTCGGGCTGAAGGAAAGCCAATTTACTATCAGGACGAAACGTGGGTAAACGCAGGTCATACTCTCACAAAAATTTGGTCAGATAAAAATATATCAAGCTCCAGGCAAGCCTTTATGGAAGGTTGGTCTACTGGTATTTCCCCACCCTCTGGTAAAGGCAGTAGATTAATAGTTTCTCACATTGGCAGTGAAAAAGGATTTGCTAAGCATGGTTTGTTGGAATTTCAATCCAAAAGCACAAAAGACTATCACGAGGAGATGACAGCTGATGTTTTCGAAGAGTATTTTGAGCAGATGATTGAACATATACCACCAAACTCAATTATAGTATTAGATAATGCACCTTATCATTCACGACTAGTAGAAAGACTTCCAATGGCTGCGGAATAAGTCCCTGCCTTACAAAGATGGAATGGTTAAAGCAGAACTTTTAAAAATTGCCCGGCAACACAAATCTAAGTTCAAGAAATACGTAGTTGACAAAATGGCGGAAAGACGAAACATCACAGTCCTTAGACTTCCACCCTACCACTGCGAATTAAATCCAATTGAACTCATTTGGGCACAAATGAAAAGCTATGTGGCTAGAAAAAATACGTCATATAAAATACAAGCTGTACGTGAATTGTTATATGAGTCTTTACAACATATTACAGAACAAAATTGGCGAGATGCAGTAAGACATGTAATAGAAGAAGAACAAAAAATGTGGGATCTTGACAATATAATTGATGCGACTGTAGAGACACAACCGCTAATTATTAACCTGCAAGACGACTCGGATTCCGAAGATGATCCTGTTTATTTTGAATTTGAATAGTTTTGTAAGTAATCGTAGTTTATATCATTTAAAAATAGGTATTAATTAAATAAATGTATCTTTTACAAATTGCAAGTAACTTTTTATTTTTAAATAAAATAAAGAAATTTTATTAAAATAAAAATAAAATTTACAGTACCTACAGTTTAAGAATATTAATATATTTATTTATTTAAAGTAACGTAATGATTTAATCATATACTCTACGACACTGGTCAGTCACTTCCACTCAAAATACCTACATAATCGGATTAAAAGTTCTATAGCTGTATTGTATTTCTTCAGATACAAGGTGGGTTAGTCGAAAACATCTTAAACTGCCAGTTTTAGGTTGGTTTTTGTTATTATATCATACTACCTGTCCTCTCTGTATTTCAGTTCTCTAATGAGGGTCAAACTTGCAGTGAGCTATCAACAAATTGTGTACGGACTATAGGAATAAAATGTCCATAATATTTAAAAAAATAGAATCTCTTTCTATTGGTTATAAACCATCATTACATGTTTTTAATTTAAAAAAAAACTAACAAGAAAAATTATTAAAAAAATGTTAAGCATACCAAGATACATAATCCAAAATTATTCATAAATATACAGGGTACTCTATAACTTAGTCTGTACAGAGAACGGACATGAACTAGGAAGGGATGCTTTAGTGTGGGACACTGATGGATCCAAGATGGATGAAAGGGTTAGATTGGGCGTTACAGGGCCTAATTTTAGGCTCTCAAAACCTTTGGTGACACCCCAACCATCTTTCAAGCAGAATTACATGCCATAGAGATATGTGCCCTGGAGTGCATCGAAAGGGACAGAAATCTATATTTTATCAGATAGCCAAGCAGCACTAAAAGCTCTGAAGCACTTGTAAGTCTTAGCTGACTTGGGATTGTAAACAATCCTTGAGACGACTGACTGCAAACAACCAGGTCACTCTGAATGTGGGTTCCAGGTCACAAGGGAGTTAGAGGCAACGAAAAAGCAAACTGCCATGCCAAAGATTGGGCAAATACACAATTTTCCGGCCCAGAACCCTTCTGTGGACTCTCCAAGGCCCAATTGAAAGAAAAGGTGTGACGCTGGGAAACAGATGAAATGAAAT
Source organism: Agelastica alni (assembly GCA_950111635.1). NCBI lineage: Eukaryota > Metazoa > Arthropoda > Insecta > Coleoptera > Chrysomelidae > Agelastica > Agelastica alni. Next base: position 21,566,269 of record OX467717.1, on the reverse strand, counting down.
CTTACTGGAATAAAGTGCCAGGACAAAGACTGGTGACGCGACTCCTTACTGGACACTGATGCATAGCCTTTACGACTCCCTCCACAATCTACAATCTACTCTATAACTATAAACCCAACCAAAATCGTCAAGATTTCAGGACCCTTTATTTTTTCAAACGTAATCATTTTCCTGTATTTTATGACAAAGGATACTTTTTTAAGTAAAAATGTCGATCATGCTTCGCAATTATTGTACTCTGTATACAGGGTGGGTCAAAACGCGAATCTGTAGTTTTCTCACTTAACTTTAATAGAACATCTTATATTTCTCATGCTCTGTGGGAAACCACCATTTCACGTTTATGAACAATTTCCTACATCGAACTTCGACGGTTTCTGAGATATTTTCTTTATGTTAAAAAATGTTTTTTGAATTAAAGAAGTTTTATTTACAATAATCATTTAAATGATTAATAATTAGCATATTTACATGTTATTAATGAAACTCAAATTGGATTTTTCCAAATTCTTTAAATTTTACAGACAATTTGACAGATTTAGTTTTAGTCCTACCCACCAAATGCGATCGAAAATGGCTGTTCAAAAAAAAATTATTAATTTTTTACGTAAACAAGTAATTAAGAAGTGATAATAGGAATTAATGCAAGTATGCAAAAGTACTGCTGTTCGTACAATATTATTTAACATTGAAACCCACGTGTTTCGTTACATTATGGATGAAATTGACAGGGTGTTTTTAGGAAAATCCAAACTGCAACTGTGGTTTATTGCAAGCCAAAAATAAAATTTTATTTTTTACGTACATAAATAAAAATAAATCCAGTAAGTAATATTTTAGTTAGTTAGAATTAAAAGATTATTTGATTGGACAAATGTCCTTGGTTGTCAAAATGCCTTACGAGTTTCTGTCTACTCTTCCACCTGATTTCACTATCGTTTCCATCTTTCAACGAATTAACTCGACACGCATTTACGTACTTATATCGGCCTCGTACTTATAAATTACACAAAAGGAATTTAGAAATTTAGAAAATTGAATCTTGTTTGTAAAATAACATACCTATCTTGAATGTCTCGGAATGGTTTCTTGGAATGTTAAAGTGGTATTCGAGAGTTCATTGCATTCTTGAATACAAATAGGCATAATAGACCGGAGCATGTGCTTTATACAAAAAAAAAAACAACGAACGAGGAAATTTTCGGAGAAACAGTAACACAAATCTGCTAATAAAAAATAGTACCTGCGCAGCAATCTCAATTATAAACTGTGTGATACCTTGACACTGTATGTATATTTTGACTAGGTGTCAGTGTGACACGAATATTCAATTAAATATAAAATTATACCTTTATGCCTCTACTTCCCAAATAAAACATTTGGAGGTTATATCTGTCATTCTAAGGGGGTACAATGTAGGAAAGAATTTTTTTCGTTGCAGCATCTTATTCTATAATCTAAAATTGACGTGATCAGAGTATTTTATAAATACGTACAATAATTAAAATAAGTTTGTTACGCAATGCATTGTTTCGGATTGTGGTTAACGGGTCCGCCCCTGTTCCATAGTCTGGCCGGACGGCGCAGTGCGATATTTGAAAGGATGTTTGATTCTTTTCGGTAGTACAAACGCCTGACATTTAAATCTGCGGGAAATATCGAGAAAGTGGACAAAAATCGCGAAGTTATTTCCAGAAATATTGGTTGGATCGCGGGCCGCAGTTAGTCAGTTTTAATTAATTAGACAGTGATATGGTTATATTGTAAAGAAAGTTTTATGAATATCTAATATGTGATTTATCAAGTAAGAACTTATTGTATAGAAAGATTAGAATAAATGGTTTAGTTTTTGTACTTAGTGTTTTTTAAAATACCGAACCCAAGAGTAAATATCGTAACAGCATAAATAAACATTATTGTTATTACCATTCCATGTTAATAAGCAAGCCAGCAAACGAGAACTAAATGTCAAGTGGAGAGGTCAACAACTCCAGAATATCTTGGAGTCACCCTGGATCGAACCCTTACCTTTAAACAGCAATGCCTCAACACCAAAGGCAAGGTAGCTGCAAGAAACAATATCCTTATAAAAACTGAAACTGGCGAGGTCCTGGGGATATCAACCTTCAACCCTACGATCAACACCTCTGGGTACATGTTTCTCTGCGGCTGAATATGCATCACCTTTATGGGCAGCATCTGCCCATGCCAAACATGTGCACATATCGCTTAATCAGACAGTGAGTATTGTGACTGGATATCTAAGACCAACGACTGTTAATCAGGTATATACTTTTGCTGGTATCGCCCCACCTCACATTAGAAGAGTAGTAGCAGTAGCGGCTGAAAACAAGAATCGGACCCCAGACATCCACTATATGGCTGCCTGCCAACTAGACATTGACTCAGATCCCACCATAGTTTCCTGAGTCGCGCGACTGCCATTGGAGGCTCACAGGAAGAGGAAGGGATCAGAAAGTGGAGAGCGGAAGCCCATAATGCTCCTATAGAACCAAGGGAGAGACTGGCGACTGGACACGACCTCCCATAAGGCGAATGGAAGACCCTCAACAGGTTGCGATCTGGCGTTTCGAGATGCCGAGCTAATATGGAGAGATGGGGCATGCTGAGGGATGGAAAGACCGCTTTATGTAGCTGTAGCACAGCGCAGGACACACTGCACCTTCTGGTGCGATAATCGCCGATAAATACTAGATGATCAAGGTCGTCTGATCTGGACACGTAAAGTAAGTATTAGTTAGTACCAGACATTTTGAACGATGAATGTTACCTATTATACATCTTACAAATAGGATATTTACCGTTAAAAATATTAATACTGAACACAAGAAAATTATCATAGGGGACAAAGGTTTGTATAAAAATATTATACACCTACTACTTTTATGTATATCACCCACGTAAGTCAGAAAAAAAAAATGCAGTAATTCGTGTGCATTACAAAACTAGTTGACAATAAAATCACGGGTAAGTGATATAAATTCATGGGCACCATTTATGAAAAAAAAAAACTAAAATAAACGGTGATTGGCAGATCATGAGTAGGCTGAGTAGGTACGGTGAACGGTGTCGACAAAGGTTATACATGAAATTAGAAAGGTTCGAGGTCTGACTGCAGTCGTATTGTCTTACAGTGTGCTATTACAAAAAAATCATATACATATTTCATATATTAATACGTAACTTTTATAAATTTAGTTTGGTGAAGCATTATTCCAAATCCCAACTTACAGATACATTTACATTTATTGTGTTGCCTAATACAATACCCTGTAGATAGAATGCTGCTTGATAACCTCCAAAAAATTTGAAATTAACAGAAAAAATTATTTATAAGTGATTCTATACAATTTGGTTAGCACTAATTACCATCGTAAAGACACTTCCCAATTTGGAACGATCCGGCTTAAAATGTTTAAACTACGAACCTGAAATTAGACGACGCATACAAATGGTACGATCAGCGATGACTAATCTAAAAATAAAACAAAGATAAAACTTGTGCAGACCCTTATGTTCGCAATATTCATGTTCGGTGTAGACAGCTGGACGATCAAAGAAGCAGACAAGATAAGAATTGACCTCTTTGAGCTTTGGTGCTGGAGAAGACTACTGTGCATCCCTTGGACAGCAGGGAGGACAAATGTATCAGTGATTCAAGAAATAGGCATAAAATATCGACTGTCAATAATATGCCGACGACGAATTCTCCAATACTATGGGCATACAAACAGAAGACAAGGAGACAACATGAAAAAATTGAAAGGCCAGGGGACAAGGGGTCGCTCTCCCACCAGATGGGTAGACCAGATAAAGAAAATTACGGAAAGACCCTTACAAACAAGCATTAGAGATACAGAAGATAGAACACTTTGGAAGCAGATCATCAACAAGACAAATTGAATAATCACGACCTCTCAGCTTTAAGAGTACGACTGACAGAGAGAAAGTTATAAAGTTATACAAAATCTAAAATACACCCCGTGCTGGAGAAGACTACTGTGCATCCCTTGGACAGCACGGAGGACAAATGTATCAGTGATTCAAGAAATAGGCATAAAATATCGACTGTCAACAATATGCCGACGACGAATTCTCCAATACTATGGGAAATACCAGACGACTGGTTAGAATCCTTATTTGTAACTATCCCGAAAAAGAGTAACCCAAAAGAATGTGGTGACTATCGACTTATCAGTTTGATGAGTCGCACACTTAAAATATTTTTGAAGATACTGCATCATCGTATATATCGACTTTGTGAGGACAGAATCAGTGATGAGCAGTTTGGTTTTCGAGGCGGTATGGGTACCCGTAAGGCGTTGTTCTGCATGCGAACACTTTTGCAAAAGAGTGTTGAATTTCGTAAAAACATCTACGTATGTTTCATCGATTTCGAGAAAGCCTTTGACAACGTACCGTATACACCACTGTTTCAATGCTTAGATCTAATTGGTCTTGACTCATATGATGTAAGACTGCTCAAAAACCTTTACTATAACCAGACTGCTAGAGTAAAAGTGGAACAAGAGGTTTCAGAAAAATTTCCTATTAAACGTGACGTTAGGCAGGGATGTTTCATGTCACCAATGCTTTTCAATGTCTACTCGGAAGCTGTCTTTGAAGAAGCGCTGAAATATCGCCATGAAGGTGTTAAAATTGGTGGAGAAATAATTAACAACATTAGGTACGCTGATGATACTGCTATAATGGCAGAAAGCCTCGAAGACCTTCAAACACTACTAAATTCAGTAAACAATGCATGCAAGGAAAAGAGTTTAAGTGTCAACACAAAGAAAACGAAGTGGATGGTTGTCGATAAAATTAATATCGAGTATCCAAAATTAAAATTAGATGGTAAAATTCTGGACAGAGTACAACACTTTATGTATTTGGGTAGCTGGATAGACTGTAGAGTTGAAAGCGATGAAGAAATCTCAACCAGAATAGAACTGGCACGTAAAAGATTCACTAGTTGGCGTTCTGTACCATGTAATAGAAGTCTTTCGATGAACATCCGTCTAAGAGTATTAAAGTGCTACGTTTGGTCTGTTTTGCTCTATGGATGTAAAACCTGGACACTGAAAGTAAAGCATCTAAATAAATTGGAAGCGTTTGAGTTATGGTGCTATCGCGGTATGCTAAAGATTCCGAGGACAGCACACGTAACTAACGAACATGTGTTAGAATCACTACATAAAGAGCGAGAATTGACAAACACCATCAAAATAAGAAAAGTCAAATACTTTGGGCATATGATGAAGGGGCATAAATATTACATGCTCCGATTAACTCAGGGTAAAATAGAAAGAAAGCGATGGATTGGCAGAAAACAGCTTTCTTGGCTTCGTAATATTAGACATTGGACGGGTCGAACAGTCGAAGAATTGTTTCATGTAGCTACCGATCGAGAAGCTTTCCAACAAATTGTCAACTCTATGATAGCCAACGCCTGAACGTTTGATGATAGCCAACGTTTGAAAACAAGCATGGCACACAAAGAAGATGGGCATATAAACAGAAGAAAAGGAGACAATTTGGAAAAATCTAAAACGCACCCCATCCTACGTCAATTTTCTTTACAAGTTGGCTGTTATATTTTTAAATCGTTTTTTACCGATGTTTAATTTAAAAACTACTTAAAATCTGTAAAAAATGTTAAATACGAAAAATCACGCAAGTAATATTAGAAGAACCGATGAATCTAAAACAGAGTGAAAACGATACTAAAAGCAGTATATCGTTTAACCCTTACATTAAAATAATTTTTTCGCAAGTACAAACATTTCGATGTCGGTTCTTGAAATCTACCTCATTATCTATCGATATTCATGAATGAGTATCATTTTCGCGATGTCGGACGGTTAGATACTTGTAAGTATATAATATACTCGCCAATTAACACTGACAGTATCCTTAATACGTACGTACATTGCCGGAAATTGCATATTAGAGATTAAAAAAACAATTTTCATTAATGCTTGTATTCATTGCAGGTTCTAGTACTTGAAGTAACCGATTGCTATGCCACTCATTTCTCAGATAGCGATAACTTATAAATGCTTTAAGAGCTGCGTTATAGCTCTACAACATATACAATTTAGTTCCTAGAATGTCATTCATTAACGCATTTACAACCGGAAAATAGTTCCGTTTATTTTTGTACAAAAGGACTTAACTATCTTAAAATATGTAAAAAGATAAACGTAAATCAATTACAAATTATTTTTTATGTACAATCACCAGGGAAGAATCTTTTCTGCTTTGGAACTCTTTTTCTTTTTTCTCCTAACTTTTCGATAAACGACTGTTACTTTGAGTGTAAATAAAAAAAAGTGCATCGTAAGAGCACAGAAACATAATTCGGTGGCACAGATTTTCGATCCCCTTGACACCTTTACAATAAAAAAATTACCACCCCTTTCGAAATGTAAATCATTAGCATACGATCGCTCGGTAATTTTTTTTCACTCTTCGTGCATTGTCTGCGCAAAATATATAAGCGAGATGGCATCTACAGTTAGAAAACAAAAATCTTTTTCGTCCCTCTTGTTTTGCATGATGTGCAATATGCAAAATAGGGGTGTACAGACCGGCTAAAAAGGTAAAAAGACGGTGGAAAACGAAGAATTACAACCTTTATCTAGGATCTAACCGGAACGCCAATGCCGGCAGTACCAGGACCGGCTCCGGCTTCGACACATTTCGCAACATGTTTAAACAGTTATGACGAACAAATATTTGTGAATTCTTGTTTTGATTGTTGGTTATATTATTGTTTTTAATGTACCATAATTAATTTTAGATTTATCAAATTTATCTCCAAATTATTTACGAAAATTTAATATATTCCAAGCAAAAAGGTTATCGAATATATAAAAATAATCGCGATAACGAAACAAATTATAACAGTATTAAAATATTTGTAAATGTGTTCAAAATCAACTTGTTTCAGAAAAAAAAACCGTCAAGTTATTTTTCGAATAAATACAAAATTATTGTTTTGGAGATGGATACATATATACATAGATTTTCCCGTAGGGGTAGTCAGAGACTACTTCTTTCCACTTGCTAGGGTTTATACACAGATCTTTTGCTTTTTTTACTTTCATTAGTGCTCTCATACATGCTCGTCGGTTGTTGGTACTCTTGACCTGGCCTTTCTCCAAAACAATGTTGATCTCATTGAGATATGTTCGCCGAGGTCGACCTCTACCGACTTATCCATTCACACTCGCCTTATAAATTTGTTTTGTCCATCTTCTTTCATCCATCCTTTGTACGTGTCCAAACCATCTAGGGATTCCTTTATCTATCTTTGTAACCACATCTTCTTTTACACCACAGCGTTCTCTTATCTCACTATTCTTCACTTTATCCAACCGAGTCACTCCGGCTATACTTCTCAGACTACTTATCTCCACAGGAATATTCCTATTTTCATGCTTCTTTTGCCAAACCCAACATTCACAACCAACACTCCTCTATGCACAGCCAGACGTGCCTTTTTTTTACACTTTCTGGCTGTTTATAAAGCTATGCAGTGCCCCATTTATTTGTTCTCCTGCTAACACCCTTCACTCAATGTCACTGTCATACTTTCCATCTCTCGTAAACTTTGAACCTAAGTATACAAACTTATTTACTTGTTCCACTCTTTCTCCCTTAATCAGAACTTCACAGTTTGTCATGCTTTCTTCTCTCTCAAAAACCATTACTTTTGTTTTGCTTACATTTATTTTCATGCATTGATTTTCAGGGCATCATGCATAACATTATCCATCGCCTGCAACTCCTCTTTAGATGACACTAATATGACTTGATCATCGGCGTAAAGAAGGCATTTAACGATCAAATCATTTATTTTCAATCCATACGTATTCTCTTTTAAGTCTTTTATACAATGTTTATATATAAGTTAAACAGCTATGGCAAAGCCACACATCCCTATCTCACAAATTTTTTAATTTTAAACCAGTCCGTGTAAGCTCCATTTATCCTGACACAGGCAGTGAAATCCACGTAAAGTGATATGGATACATATAAGGCTAAAACTTGTGCGATCATAGATACTTCATTTTTGTAATATAAAATTTACATTAACAACAATAAAAAGAAAAAATCTCAACTATATTAATCATTTTTTCAAAAATTAATAAAAATATCAAATTATTTATAATGCGCGCAAGATTATTTTTCACTACATTTATTTCTTTTAATTATTAGCACTGGTTAAAATTCATAGCATACTTAATACGAATTAAAAAACACACATCGTAGCCATCATGGTCTCCAAATTTTTATATTTTAAATATTTTTGGCAGCCCCGGTCCTGGATATAATTGCATTTTTTTAACCCTTTCCACATCTGCATACTGTTTCGTGGCAGATACGAATAACTGATGTTTTATCGCTACTGCTATAAATTCCCTTGTCATTCTTTGAAGTCGGAATGTGACATGGATATTTTACCTAGAGGCCATTATTTTTTTATCTCCAGAATTTGGATATTTACACGTTTCTGTTAAGAAAATCGGAACTATAAACAAGACATAAAAATCAGTCTAATCAAATGAAAAACTTTACTTTTTTATAGACGATTTCCGTCCGTTTATATTAAGCCACGTTTACACTAGAGATGACAACTTTTGTTGGCAACTCGACATTTGTTTGAAGCAATGTTGATTGGTCTCTGAGACCAAGGAACAAACCTCGACTTCACTTCCCACGAACGCTTCTGCTACACCACGTAATCATATAAATATCACTCCGTGGCTTACAACCCAGGGTGGGTTTTTGCCGACTTTACAATAGTCCTCCACTGTTGCCTGTTCATTCATGGCATCGAGTGGATTTTGGATTCCCATTGTCCTTAGGTCTTTGGCAATATTGTCTCTCCATCGGAGTCGTAAGCGGCCTATGGGTCTTTTACCCTCTGGTGTTTCCTCCCATACAAGCTTTCTTTCTTTCTTTCAACATTTGCTGTCAATTTTTGTTGCCCAAGCAAAAATCGTTGCTTAGATTCGGTGTAAACGTGGTCTTACACAACGGCGAAGGTTGCATAAATTGTGCAGCCGAGGAAAAATAATAACACACCGGCATAATGTAATTGTGAAAATGAAAGAGATATTAACCTTTATTGTGTGGAAGCGACTTTTTATCGTGAAATAATGTGATTGCGGCGTTGCTAAACAACAATGAAGTCTCGAGAGAGAAAATAGGTGTTTAGGCGTTGAAATGAATTACTATTGAAAGTGGTGAAATGACTAAATTGGTCATAGTGGGATGAAGCGTCAATAAAACACGACGGTTGCCGAATAACCCTGCTCGACGATAAACAAAGAAGTTCGCGCGAATATTTTTAAGCGGGAATAGGTAATCATGTTAAAAAGGTTAAGGTGTGGTTGTGTGATAATCAATTCGGTTTAAATGGGCACTCGACGTTAGCTGACACTTTCCTTTCATTACCAAATTATCTCGACAAGTATGTGAAAAATTATAAAATTTTTATAAAAATATGGACTCATTCACTATCACTGAAAGGCTCCATTTAAAATTCGAATTTTTTACTTTTTAATAATCACCGAAAACTCCGAAAAAAATAAAATTCTACAGCTGTTTTTTAACTCTACAAACAAATCAACTATCGTTAAACACAACAAGAGCATATAATTAACTGCTGTAAATTATGTTTTATTTTAATTTTTAAACACATTTTTTTATTTCGTATCAATTAGGCATTCCAATGACCTGTCAAAACAAATTTGATATGGCGTCTGAAGGCCGTTATATTGCTCTGTTAAATAAGTCGATCTTAAAGTTGTGTGATTTTTGTTTTTACGACTACATCAAATAATTATTATATTTTTTAGGGCTCATTAGTGGTATTGTTACGAAAAAATGACTGCTACATGCCTTATAGTTGGTTGCAAAAGTCGTTACAAAAGGGATGATGTAAAATTCTTCTTCTAATTTGAATGAATGAATGATTAAATAGGAGTTGTGGAAGAGGTCTAATTTTTTCCCTAGGCACTGCAGCATTGTCTGCTTTTTGTACCTTTCCATTCCATATTTTTAATTCTCCTGTTAAGGAGTAGAAACTCATGTACTGCTATTGCCCCAGGTGGACCACTCCCTTGGTCTTGTATACAACCCTTCATTAGGCGGTGGCTTCACATTCGAAGATAATATGAGTGGATGTTTCCTCTTTCTCATTACAAATCTGCATAAAGGTTCTGTGTCAAACACGCCTATAATGTGCAGATGTTTCCTCAAAGACCAGTGTCCGGTACAAAGCCCCACAACTGTTCTAGGCTTTTCCCTACTTAGTAAGAGCAGCTTTCCTGCCTGTTTAGGTAAGGGCCCATCAGGTAATGCTGAGAGTAAAGAGCCATTGATCGCTGCTTTAACGCTGGCCTTGGGTATCCCTAATATTGGTTCTGGCCCAATAAATGGTGTTCCAGAGCCTCGCCTAGCTAGTTTGTCCGCTTCTTCATTACCAGAAATACCTTTATGCACTGGCACCCGCGACAAGGTAACCTTGTTATGGTTAGCCAAGGTTCGTAGGTTTTCGGCACATTCCCGGACAATTTTTGACTCTATTCTTTGTGATGCAAAAGCTTTGAGTGCCGCTTGACGATCTGATCTAATGAGGATCGTTTTCTTTTTATATTCTTGTCTCAGATTTTCAACAGCACAAGCGTTTATGGCATGTACTTCAGCTTGGACTACCCCAATGAGTTTGTTTGCTCATATATGGGTTTTAAAGAGTAGACGCCTGAGCCAGTTCCTTCGCTGGTTTTTTATTCATCCAGGTGAGTTCACCAGGTTGATCATCCGTGAGTTTTGCGTGAACCTCATAGTTTGTCTCAAAGGATATTTTTGCACTCATATAATCAGTTACCATTTCCATAAATGGGTGTCTGATTATATATTATTTTGGTTGTATGCCCATATGTTTTAGTACCTTTACAACAGTTCTGTTGTTCTAGTCTATACGCGCTTCTAGAGGTGGGAGGTTTAGCATTGCTTCCATAGCAGCAGTGGGGTTTTTGTTAGATACATTTTTTATTTCGTATTATTTAGGCATTCCAATGACCTTTCAAAACAAATTGAATATAGTGGCTAAAGGCAAACAATGCTTTGGTGTTATATTGCTCCGTTAAATAAGTAGATCTTAAAGTCGTTACATGCCTTTTAGTTGGTTGTAGTCGTTACAACTGGGATGATGTAAAATTCTTCTTCTAATTTAGTTACCACGTACCAAATGCTTTCTTATGACACTTCAAACAGCTTTTTCCCTCAGACGCCATATTGGGTCACGAGATTTGGAATGTCTTATTTGTTACTACAGGTAGCATAATTAAACAACAAGAAATGTTAATTACTTGAAATAATATTATTTTTAGATTAGTTTTATTTGTTCATCGAATACATTTTCCATTTTGCACCTATTTGTTAACTTAGGTTAGGGAGGTTAGTCGCAGGAGGCTAAATCTGGAGAATATGCTGGATGGGGTAGCAGTTCGTATCCCAATTCGTGGATTTTGGCCATCGTGACTAGACAAGTGTGCACACGTGCATTGTCTTGATGGAACAGCACTTTCTTCTTCTTAGCCAAATGCGGCCGTTTTTGCTTCAAATCAACGTCGAATCTGTTCAAAAGCTTTGAATAATATTCGCCGGTGATCGTTTTACCTTTCTTGAGGTAATCGATGTGAATGACACCGCGTACATCCCAAAAAACTGTGGCCATGACCTTGTTGGCTGACAGACGATTCTGTTTCGCCTTCTTTGGTCCACGTTCACCCCGAGCAACCCACTGTTTCGATTGTTCCTTGGTCTCTGGCGTGTTGTGATGGATCCATGTTTCATCCACAGTAACAAAACGGCGCAAAAATTCGTCCGGATTACGGCTGAACATCGCTAAACACTCTTTTGAAGTGGTCACACGATTGCGCTTATGGTCGAGTGTGAGCAATCGCGGCACCCATCTCGCAGAGTTTTTTCATGTCCAAATATTCGTGTAAAATATGATGTACCCGTTCAGTTAAGATACACCTACAGCATGAGCCAACTCACGCACTCTCATTCTCCGATCATCCAATATCATTTCATGGATTTTATCGACGATTTCTGGCGTGATCACTTCTTTTGGGCGACCTGGACGTTCGGCGTTACTAGTGCTGGTACGCGACCACAACGGAACTCTGTAAACCACTTCTTAACCATTGAAATTGATGGTGCCGAGTCCCCGTAGTATTTATCAAGTCTTTCATTAGTTTCAGTGATGGATTTTTTACGTAAAAAGTAATGCTTAATCAGCACACGAAATTCACTTTTTTCCATTTTCGTAAAAATTCACGAGGTTGTCTGCTTTGAAAGGCTATCAAACACCAACTGCACGACGTAGCTTGCTCAAAATTAGAAAGTTGCCCACTGATAGATTATAGTTGACGGCAGCACTGTTGCATTTGGAGTAACTGCGCGGGTAATTCAAAAAGTTACTGACTTATCAAACTGCCCTCGTAGTAACTAGGAATGATTTGTGCAATTTGCAGTGCGTCTCTCTGTTCAACAGTCGGAAATAGTTGTTAATTAGAGCGACGATAAATCAGATGGTTTAATAGAAATTACCGATTCCACAACAAATTGCGGTTTTCGTCGTGACTAATGTATCCAATGACGCCATTTTACGACTAAACGGAGCCTAACAGATGCTAGCCAATCACTCACACACACACCGAGAAAAAAGATTCGTTTATAATATATTTTTTGTGCATTTTCCTACCAATTTGTTTCGTTTGAAAACTGTGTTTGGCTCTTATCGCATGTTCCCAATTTTTCTCTTTTTCTTCTTCTTTCTTTATTTTTTTAGTTCAATAAGCCTCCATGACTCTTGGCTGCAGGAACCGTCTCGTTCTTTCTACCGTCATCGCTTTCTTCTTTGTCGCTGCAACCTCCTCCAGTTCATTTATCCTTTCCGCATGTCCCAGCCATCTCAGTATAGTTGCCTTCATTTCATTTATAATCAGGGATACCCAAAGTCTCTATATAACACTCTATTGTAACTTCTTCGCCATCGAAAAGTTGTTTTCGATTACTTAAAATTAATACACAGGCATCTTAAATTCCGTTGATTGAGACAAATTACAACGACATGCTTTTAGATCCTGATAAATGCTAATGTATTACTTTCAGCTGTCAAGACTATATAATTCACAACGACTATAGTGTTGATAATAAGATCATTAAAATAGTATCAGTTGTAAAAGACCTTGGAGTATTATTTGATGAAATACTTTCGTTTATTTACATATAATTCCAATTATAACTAATAGTTCTCGTAAACTACGTTTTTTTTTAGAAATATAAATGTTTTCAATAACTCATAATACATGTCACTCAATTATTTTTGTCTCCTGTCTGGAGTCCCCTCTATTAAGTTCACGTCTATCATCTGGAGAGTATTCAAAACAAGTTTTCGAATGCGTATACCTCATGGTACGTACCGGATCTTATAGTATACATCAATGTATACATATACATCAAACTAGCAGCGGTAATACAAATTTAATTTAATTTTCTACGGCAACATCGTGCCATACAAAATACATGTGTATAAACAGAATGGGACGAACAGATAGAATAGGGCAAAACGTCACAATCAATAATCTTAATTTTGAAAGGGTAGAGCGCTTCAAATACCTTGGAGCTATAATAACTGCTGATAACGACGTTACTGAAGAAATCAAAGGCAGGATCCAATCTGCAAACCGCTGCCTATACGCGCTTAACAAATAACGTCGAAAAACCTGACGAGAACATCAATAATTAAAATTTACAAAACTATTATCAGGCCAGTAATAACATATGGGAGTGAAACGTGGACAATGACCAAATCAAACGAAGAAAAACTCAGACGTTTCGAACGAAAAATTCTCAGGAAAATCTTCGGAGCAGAATGCGTTGGAGAGATAACAAACATTAAATCAGATCTGTAGAAAATGAATGTCCCTTTTGACCAAAGATTGATGGAAGACCGTATCAATTGGAAAAAAGTTGTGCAGTCAGCTAAGACCCACCCAGGGTTGTAGCTCTAGATGATGATGATGATAATGAACATCATGCCTACAGGTATGGTTGCCAAATCAAATGAGATAACCATTTTCCTGATAATTTAGTAAATTGACTGATTTTTTTAATAAATTTCCTGACATTTTGCCAGCTTCACATTTGCAAGCAGAAAGTGCAAACCGAGTGTTCTTATTAAAGAGGGCGAAGTAGGCAGACTGTACATGGCTTCCGTTAAGATTCTACTCTTGACACAGTATAATTTAAAGCAGAGGTTCCTAAACTTTTAAGGTAAAAGAACATCCACCGAATCCCACATCAAATAACAACAAATGAAAAAAACTTAATAATTTTAATAATTTAAATAAGAATAAAAACTGTTATTATTTTAAAAGTGAAACATTTTCATTGTTCACTTTAACTTTTAATTTTTTTTTCGGAGTGAATAGCGGGTTTAGAACGTTTCTATTTTTATTTTAGATCTTTTTCAAGGCTACACATACGGAAAAAAACTCTGCAATAGGTGAAATTAATCAGTAGACTTATTCTTATGTTTAACAATTGACTATTTATGCATAAGATTTTAATAAAAAGCAATTTCAAAGTCAGTTTAGTCACATATTAGTCCCTTAGATTCAAATATACAAGAATAATCTTTGTTAAGAAGTGAAGAGTTTTAATAAATTAATTACATACCTTTTTAATTCGTGGAAGTCTTAAGTCTGTAATGTAAAATTTTTTTGATGTCGTATCCATCACAGAATCAGGGCAAACATGTTTACAATTAACATAGAGCAAATGAATTAATGAATCACATAACAAAACAATATTAAAACGAATAATTTTTTTTTCTTCAATAATATTAAAATCACATACAGAAAGCACAAACAAACTGAGGCAAAAGAATATAAGTTTATGTTAATTTTCTTTTAATGAACTATTTATTTTTATTTTACTTCTCGCTAATTGTCCACATACTATCAACTCCAATGGCTGTTTATTTTTATTGATTTTTAAATATGGAAAAATAAATTATTATATTGTGCATTCAGGCCCTGTACATCGGTTCTGCAATCTATAGTATCATTTAAGGAAATGAAAATAATCGCGCTTAAACCCCTTTTCTTGATATTCGGCTCACAATCCAAAACTTTTATTGACGAAAAATTAAAATTATGGCCAGTAGTGAAATGATGATTGCTTAATGTCGTTTTTTTCGACTTATGTCTATTATTTTCTCGACGGTCTTATTGGTGTTGATTCACTCATTCATTCATTCATTAATTTTTAATGTGGAGAATGAAATTGTTTTATTATTTCATTAATAATTGCTTTATACTTCGGTAATATGGACATTCGTATGGGCATGTCAGGGATATCAACCAATCTCGACCTTATTTTAGACTAAAATGGAAATGTCATTTTCTACATTAAAATAAAACACATTTCCAACTAATATTACACCTGCGAAAAACAAATGAGATTAAACAATAGCATTGCATGTGATTTACAAATAAAGTCGAAAGGTGGAAGTATATTTGTAGATTTTATTTTATTTATTCAACATTAAATCAACAGGCGAAGTGTATGCGATCTACATCGCTTAAAAATTAGTCAAATTAGTGACAACGTATTTAATGTTGAAACCTCATTTTCATATAAATGTCCATTTAAATAATAATTGCTATTTGGTCTAACATAGCGGTGGAATAATTTTACTAAAGTACATGTTTAAAGAAGAATTTTATCTTTTTCAAACATTCATTTTTTTATGGGTACAACAATGTGTTTTATTACTGCTAAATTGTTTAACTTGTTGCATTTGAACAATTAAAGAATTCACAAGAAATTCATGAATTCGCGCGATAGCCAGCGGCTGGCTCTCATTATAGTTGGATGAGTACATAATTTGGTGTATTTTTGTGGGAACACGGTATAAACTGGTAAACCATTTTTTAGCTTCACTAGTCGTGAAATGAGTTGGTATTTGTTTATTGGATAGTCCTATTATTTTGTTAAGTGCTTCTTTTTTCAATGCATTAAGTGTATAGGGTGTAGTCCAACACTATACGATACATAATAATGTTGGAAACTCATTTTGATAGAGCGTCTGCCATCAATACTCACACGTGTCCTGGCACCTATCCAAGTTCAAATCGGTTGTGCTTTGCCAGATTTCTCCGGGGTACATTTGGCATTCTTTCACCAGCTTCGAGCTGGTTTGGTAACTTCCAATTGCTTGGAGTGTCGCTTGGTTGTCTAGAGAGAATCCTGTTTAACAGGTCCATTCCGAGATTCGCTAGTGCGCAAGCCATGAATGCGGTAACTTCTGCTTGGAATCTTCTGTCCCCAGTCAACCCGAATATCTTTACAGATACTGCTTTCATAGGCTTCTTTCATATCTTGGAATACATATCGAAGCTTCAAAAGCACTACGAAACTGTACCGTTACTTACTGCGTGCTTCTAAAGCTTTAATTTAGATGACTTAAAGCTTATGTAAATCCTTCATTTGAATTTGGTCACTTATCGTTGCACTCATAGTTTGGTAACGTGAAATGACTACCAGAAAAAAAAACCAAACATTTTTAAAGGAAATCTTTAAAGCCGACTGACTATGTATCTTAAATTTATTAGCAGGAGACTTCTTAATATTCTTGGTGTGTTTATGCACCTTTTTCTCGAGTGTACGTACATACGCTTTTATCATAAATATTCAATTTCTCTTCGACGGCGGCCGCGTGTAATCATTTGACGTGAGAAAATGTTCTTTCAGTATCTCATTACACGACGATACGAAAGGGTAAAGGTAGCTAAGGAGGCATTAACTTTGTAATTTTTTGTTTACCTCATTGCCTCGGGAATTTGAATAAAGGGTTCGATTTGCAATTCATGAACCGCCCGGGGGTATTAACTCCAGGTGTTGCTAATTTTTTTTCGGCGGGGTGAAGAGAATCGCGTACCATTATTTAAGTCTTCGGTATGTACTGTAAAACAGGAGCGTAGTGAATAGGGGGCGGTGTTCTCCCAAAAAAAATTAAATGCTACTAATACTCGCTCAGAAAAAGTAGCACGCTAAACCTCTCTGTCCCGTGACCATCAGCAATGACAGATTGAGTTCTTTGGTCATAGAAATAAACCTTTGTCGGTTCCTAGAAGATATATAATAGAAGGGATTTCCACTCCAAATTGAAATAATCCCTAAAGCATGTTTATTTTTTCTTTGCTAATCCCTGGTTGACTTTTTAAAAGAGCACTGAAAGTATAGGTACTGAAAGTTGTTATCTATCGCATGAAATTGACATAATTTTGGTTATATGTATACTGTTTCGAAGAAGTTAACCCCATTTTCCCAATTTTTTGGTTTTGGGTCATTTTAGAAAAAAATTACGGAAACTCTTTTGCACTCAAATTAAATCTGATTAAACTTGTGGTTAGATAAATCCTTCCGTCAATATTTAGCTCAATAAGTAAATGATCATAACAAAAATACATCACTTTTTTAAAAAAATAGCCAATTATTTGAGAACTGTATCTGTATATTTTTAAAATGACACTAGTTGTTATCTATCAGATGGAATTAACATTATTATACGAAATGATAGGCAATATTGACTGGACGTTCTTAGACACCTTTGTTGAAGCTGAGGATGCCTGCACATATTTTTACGGCAAATTATATAATGTATTAGACTACTGTGTACCTAAGTACTCTACGAGTAACAAAAATAAATACCCTACTAAATGGGTTTGCAGACTTTTTTAGTAGTTCTTTCGCGGACCCTTTAAACTTAGCCTCAAATACCATAGAGGATAATGATTCATCGAACCACTTAAATTTAAATATAAGCAGCTTTCAGGAGAAATAAGTTTTAGCTACATTGACGTCTATTATTTATTGTTAGAGACTGTGCTTCAGTATTAGCTCACCCATTAACAACCCTTATTAATGTTTGCATTCTTTCACATACGATACCTTCTATGTGGAAGTGCTCTAAGGTATGTCCGATCTTTAAAAAAGGAACGCGAACTGATATAAAAAATTACAGGCCGATTTCAATTATATGCAATTTTTGCAAGGTATTTGAAATATTGGTACAAGGAGTTCTGTATCAACACGTCAACAATTATATTCTAGACCAGCAGCACGGTTTCGTAAAAGGCCGATCAACAACAACAAATCTTACCGTTATTGCACAACACATAGCGGAAAATATAGATAACAGAATTCAGACAGATGTTATTTACATGGATATGACCAAAACATTTGACAGACTTAACCATAATCTAATGCTGCAAAAACTCTCGAATTTCGGCTTATCGAGTAACCTACTTGCGTTATTCAAATCATATCTGTCCGACCGCACACAGTATGTGCAGTTAAATGGATTTAGGTCTAACAAATACCTCGCCAAATCAGGTGTACCGCAAGGATCTAACCTTGGTCCACTACTGTTTAATATCTTTATCAATGACATTGGTGACATAATTAAGCTTAACTGTATGCTGATCTAAAAATTTTCTCTCCTATCATTAATATGACTGAATGTGAGAAACTATCGAAAAATCTTAATCAAATAAGCCAATGGTGCAGTCGTAATAATTTAGCGTTAAATCCTACCAAATGTTGCGTAATGTCATATACATTGAGATCTGATCCAATTATATTTGACTATAAGATAGACAATTATTCTCTAGACAGACCATGTAATTTTAAGGATCTTGGAGTTACTTTCGACCGAGAGCTATCTTTCCAAAACCACATAGACAATATAACTACGTCAGCAAACCGTATGTATGGATTTATAATTAGAGTAGGCCGCGACTTTAACCATTTAATACTTAAAACTCTCTACTATGCTTTTGTGAGATCAAAGCTAGAATATGCATCGGTTATCTGGAACCCATATTATCAAGTGCATATTTATAAACTGGAGGCAATCCAAAGACGCTTTCTCAAATACCTAAGTTTTAAAGTGGATAGGACTTATCCACTAATTGGCACGGCACACGAGAGTTTACTGTCAAGACATAGCTTTTTCACTCTGGATAGAAGACGAGAATGTTCTAGTGTCATTATGTTACACAAAATAATTAACAATGGAATTAAATGTCAATGCTTACTACATCAGATAAACTTTAAAATTCCCCGTCAGGCATCTCGATACACCGACTCATTCTACACTACCACACCACGAACAAATATACTTAAAAACTCTCCTGTTCATACTATGTGTAGCAACTATAACCTTATAAGTGACCAGCTTGATATATTCTATTGTAATTTGAGGCAAATTAAGAGCTATTATTATCAGCAGTAATAATGTAGTGTTAGTCTTAAGCTTTCTACTAATGTTAGTCTGATTTTGTAAATTGTGTATTACTTTTAAGCTTTTTTATTGTTAGTACTGTTGTGCAAATGTTTACTTTGTTCCTGTTCTGTAATTGGAAATCTTTTTTTCTGTAGAACAGTGTAAATAAATAAATAAATAAATAAAGAAACATAATGTTGGCCATATACTATTTCAAAGAAATTAACCCCATTTTTTGGTTTTTGGTCATTTTCGAGAGAACCCTTAAAGTTACGGAAACCTTTTGGCACTCAAATTATTTCTTGCAATAGATAAGAGCTTCTCCTTAACTGCATAGTTTAGTGAAGTTTTTATATTTACCATTCGTATTAATAAAAAAACTGTAAGCTATTAATAAAAAAAAACCAATAAAAAAGCGGTATTGAAAGCTTTCGTGTCTTTTATATGACAAGGTATTATAATCCCATTAATAGGAACACACTTAATTTCTTTCTGCTTTTTGATTTTTCAAAGAACTCGTTGACATACGCATCCACATCCTCGTCTTTATATAAATTTCTACCTGCTACTCTCCGAATCACCCAACAGAAACGATCCGGGCCGACACACTAGGACCGGCTTAAAATTTTAAAAAAGATTCGTCTTCTTCTTTTCGTTAATAATCTTAGCTACACACTAGCAACGTTTGCAGTTGACAACGTCGTAGATTTTACCAACAAACTTCTTTCTTCTTATTTTTCTTATTTTTGAGACCGCAGCTCTAAATAGTGCATCCAAACCAATCCCTAAGGTTCTTTAACCATGAATTTCGTCTTCTTCCTATAGATCTCTTGCCTCTGATTTTTCCCTGCATAATAATTTGTAGCATTTGATATTTTTCTCCCCTCATGACATGTCCATGTACAGCAGTTTTCTTCTCTTAATTGTCGGAATCACTTCTCTCTCCTTATGCATACGTCTCATCACTTCCACGTTGGTTATTCTCTCTACCCATGAGATTCTCAATATTTTCCTGTATAACCACATCTCAAATGCCTCCAGTCTCCTCATGTCGGTTACCTTCAGTGTCCAGGCCTCCATCCCATAGTATAGTATAGACAGCACATAGCATCTCATCAGTCGGATTTTTAAATCAAGGTTTAAATCTCTGCAGCAGAAAAGCCTCTTCATTCTTGTAAAGGTGCTTTTCGCCTGTTCTATTCTGACAACAATGCTTGATCATAAAAATGAGGATGTGGTGAAGCCATGCCTCACACATTGACTCTGAGCTTACAGAGCAAGTCAGCTATTTGACAGGTTCAATTCAGAGTAAAATGGTGGGCAATTATATTATGTATGGATAGGCGCAGTATTGTAGATGACATAAAGACGAAACAACTGAAATGGTACGGCCATGTCCAGAGAATGAGGTACGAGCGACTGCCAAAACAAAGAGGGAATAGATGCGGAAATAGGAGAACGTATTAAACCCGTTTTAGACCCATCATGACTTATGCAGCAAAAACATGACCAGATACATCCAAAACAAAACAACGAAGAATTAGATACTAAGGAGAATTACAGGGAAGACTTTGATGGATAGAGAAAGGAGTGAGAACATTAGACAAATGTGCAAAACGGAGAGTATCAATGATTGGGTATCGAAGAGAAAACAAGAATGGAATCAACACATAAATCGTATGAGAGAAGATAGACTAGTTCGTGGCTGATAAAATCGAAGAAAAAACAGGCAATAGGCTTACCATGAAAGAGAGAAGAAGAAGAATAATACAGTTTTTATTTCGAAGAGCAGACCTATTTACATCTACCACTGCTACTCACAGGGCCATTTGAAACCTAGTAGACTTATCGTCCCGTCGATTTTTCTCCTCAAAACTGTCCCGTTTTTTGCCTCTTCTTCAGTGATGTTGATTTGGTTCATATCTATTGAAAGTCGCAATATCTACCAAGCGAACGCTTGATTTAGCATCTGTTTGATCCAATGATCAATTAAAGAGTCCACCTGAGCGAAATCAAATCACTTTAAAGATGCTTTAGCGGCAATTTTTGGTCCAAAAGCAATATTTTCAGACAGAACTGAAAAAAATGTGCATAAAATCGCCGTCAATTTTCATCAATTTTAGTCAAAGATACAAGGAGTAATTTAAGGAAAAAAAATTAAATAAATTATCGACGAATAGGAGAGGGTTAGGACGAAAATTCAAACATCAATAAATCTTTATAAAAAAATAAAATTGCATAACCTAAACCGGCACTGGCTACACAGAAAAACAAAATCCAGTCTAAAGATAATAACACAGATTCGCAGGTACTCCAATGGATCATCGAAAAAACAGCACAAAAGCCCATTGTTAACCTCAAATCTGATCAGTCACTTTTACTATTCTTATTCAATTTTCGAAGCAAAATTGCGGTTGGAATAGAATTTCGTTTATTTAAGTACGACACAATAGCTACAGTTACAAGTACTCTAAAAGCGATCGGATACAAAGGAGGCACGAGCACGATTGTGCCCTTTTTAAGGATTATTGTGGGTTATCAAAACTTTTTTGACATTTGGAAAGGTTCAGGTATGAAGTAATATCGTGAATGACTGGTCCTATTTACCAAAAATGACAATAATTTAATTAACTTCCCAGTGGAAGTTATAGTAATGGGTCCGATTTTGCGAATCCCGAATTTTGACAAATTTTTACATTTCAAGGTCCCCAGAGTCGAATACAATAGTTTGCGTGCGGAATTATATTTCGTCTCAAATATCTCGAGAACAAAACACGATATCGACGTGCGACTAATTGCATTCGACGCATAATTACAAGGGAAAAGGTTCGCAGCAGGACTGTAAGAACTACCGAGGTATTAGTTTACTCAGCATAGTCGGCAAACTGTATGCAAAAATATTGATCAAAAGAGTAACGAATGAAACTGAGAAGATGATATGGGATGTGCAAGCAGGATTTAGAAGAGGAAGGAGATGTATGGATCAGGTCTTTTCCTTACGAGGTATAGTCGAAAAATTCTTGGCTAGAAGTCAGAAGGTCTATTGCGCTTTTATAGACTTGGAAAAGGCCTATGACAGAGTGGTGAGGAGTGAATTGTGGTCTACATTGTCTATGTATGGGGTGAGTGGTAGTTTAATACAAGCACTGAAATCACTTTACGAGGATTCCACTGCTTGTGTCAGGATAAACGGAGCTTGCACGGACTGGTTTAACATCAAAAAATGTGTGAGACAGGGATGTGTGGCTTTGCCATGGCTGTTTAACTTATACATAGACAATTGTTTAAAAGATCTGAAAGAGTGCGTATGGATTAAAAATGAATGATTTGATCGTCAAATGCCTTCTTTACGCCGATGATCAAGTCATATTAGCGTTATCTGAAGAGGAGTTGCAGGCGATGGTTAATGTTATGCATGATTCCCTGAAAATAAAAGGGATGAAAATAAATGTGAGCAAAACGAAAGTAATGGTTTTTGAAAGAGAAGAAAGCATGACAAACTGTGGGGTTTCGATTGAGGGAGAAAGAGTGGAACAAGTTAATGAATTTGTGTACTTGGGTTCAAAATTTACTAGAGATGGAAAGTATGACAGTGATATTGAGCGAAGGATGTTGGCAGGAAAACAAATGAATGGGGCACTGCATAGCTTTATGAATAGCCAGAATGTGTCAAAAAAGGCACGTCTGGCGGTGCATAGAGGTGTGTTGGTTCCTACACTTATGTATGGTAGTGAATGTTGGGTTTGGCAGAAGAAACATGAAAATAGGATAATGCTGCGGAGATGAGTAGTCTGAGAAGTATAGCCGGAGTGACTCGGTTGGATAAAGTTAAGAATAGTGAGATAAGAAAACGCTGTGGTGTAAAAGAAGATGTGGTCACAAAGATAGATAAAGGAATACTTAGATGGTTTGGACACGTAGAAAGGATGGATGAAGAAAGATTGACGAAACAAATTTATAAGGCGAGTGTGAATGGGCAAATCGGTAGAGGTCGACCTCGGAGAACATCGATCTCGATCAGATCAACATTGTTTTGAAGAAAGGCCAGGTCAAAAGTACCAACAACCGAAGAGCATGTATGAGAGCACTGATGAAAGTAGAGGAAGCAAAAGATGTGTGTACGAACCGTAGCGGAAGTGGAAGGAAGTGGTCTCTGCCTACCCCTATGGGAAAAAGGCGTGACTTTATGTATGTATGCATAATTACGCAACTTAAAACTGGTTAGATTTTCAGCAAAATCAGTTTAGCTGTTTTTTATGGAGCATTAAAAAATTAAAGAAAATGGTAAACTTTCGGAATTATTTTTCGTCTCAATTATCTCGAGAACAAAAAATGATATTAACGTGAGACCAATTGCATTCGACGCATAATTATGCAATGATTAGATTTTCAGCAAAATCAGTCAAGCTGTTTTTTATGGAGAATAAAAAAATGGTAAACTATCTGAATTTTTCAATTTATAAATTATACTATTTTTAATACAGAATTCTAAGATATTTTGAATGATATGATTATTACATGTTAGGAATATTTGTATGAAAAATATAATGACAATATTTCATAAAAAGAGATATTTTAGAAAACAAAAATAGGAATTGGAGAATTTTAAATTTGTATCAGTAGTGAGAAAATAGCATTGAAGAAGCTATAACAGTGAAAAAATATTGTTAGTAACAATCAAGCATTGTTGCAAACAATTATGAAATGATAGGAAAAAGTTTAAAAGAATACAGTTGACATGAACAGAATATTGATAATGACGATTATAATTTGTTATAAATAATTTGAAATCGTTTTGTTATAATTATTTAAAAAATAATTATAACAAAACATATGGTATTTTTTCATTATCTCCACCGGGAAGTTAGTCGTATGGACCTTTCGGGTCGCACCCAGACCAATGATATTTTTATTTTAAGATTTCCCCATAAAACAATAATTAATAATAACCACATAAACCTTCTATATTAGAAAAAAGTATCTATTGATTCTTCTTCACATCCTTAATACTGTTACTCCGTAGCGCTACAGCCCCTGATGGGCCTTCGCTGAGACAACAATTTGCCTCCATCTATCTCGGTACTTAATGCTCTTTACGAATACCAATTAACTTTCCTACACCTGTATTAGGCAGTAAGACGGATAGTTGCATACACGAGCCTAACGCAAGCCTCTTAGTCAAGGAACAATGGGGATAGCCCCAGAGGAAAAAATCTCAAATGCACTTTGAAGCTTGCTTTATTGGTTTTTCAAAAAATTTTGTACATCACTCCAAATAGGATGAAAAAGGTCGATGAATATTTATGGGGTACATTTACTACCTTATTTTGACGTTTTTAGTGTGCAAAATGTTACAGTGCGTGGAGAATAAAAGTTAATTTTTAAAATTATGTTACGAGCCGGCCCTGTGTCTGTCGACGTCAGCGAGTCGATCACAAGTATGGGACTGCTTCATTATGCCAGCGCGACGATTGGAACAAAAGAAAGGACTGGCATATTCAAGAATACTGCGTCTAGCGGTTCCGAAATGGTAAAAGGATTGTTCGGGCACTTTCTAGAAGAAGGTCCAAAAGTTTAGAATAGTGGCGATTTGAAAGATTCAGAAATGTAAAAAGGACGCGAAGAAGATTAGTTTTAAAAGTTTAAGTTTAATTAGTTCGCAGTCAAGTATTTAAAGTAATTGTAAAGTGAATATCAAAGTGATTTGTAAAGTAAAATTAATTATGTAAAAATACTAAATTAAAAATTGTTTAGTTACTGTACTGAGAGTTTAGAACTACCGAACCCAAGAAGTAAATACCTATCGTAACAATTACGACAATTACGCATAAATACATTATTAAATTGTCATACTTTTACAGAATATAAAATAAACTTCCTGTATATTCATAATTAACTGCCTTGTGGGTGGTAAAATTTCGTTACAACTCCAAAAAATAAAATCAAAAAATTCCAATCAAGAGATTTTTATTTATTTTCGTCATAAAATTAAGGTTATTTATAGCATTTTATTTAATATTCCCATTAATATATTTACATACATGCTGTTATAACTGCCTATTATCCCCCACAACGTTTTAATATTTCTATTTTAGAAAAAAAATTTACAGATGACTCGACACAGATTTGAAGGTCGAACATTACCATAAACCGCGTCCCAAAGTAGACGATAATCTTAAAGAAATTCCTAAAATCAATTATTTGTTTCGAAACAGAATGCAAAATACAAATATTTAATTCATTCTCAAAATTGGATAATAACGCTTTAAGAACAGTGACATTAATTTTCTCGTCAGTAATTTTATTCCTATGTTAAGAATTATTTTTTAATTTTCAGTTTGTTTAACTCTAAAAGCGTGTTTTTTCTTTTTTTTTAAACTATAATTTATTTTTCGCTATTTAGTTCGATTTGTTTTATTTGCTTAAAAAGTTATGTATTAAATGGTTAAGGCACAAAAAGAATGCATCGGCCAGTAATCGAACCCGGGCCGCTCGCGTGGCAGGCGAGCATTCTACCACTGAACCACCGATGCGATGAAATGTATTAATATTTGTTCTGCGCGCATGCGTAGTTCACGAACTAATTCTATCTTTCTTACTCTTATGCAAAGGATCCCTGAAGAAATTTATGAATCCTGTCGAAAGCAATCAGGCTAATCGGATATTTTGCATTGTTGTCGGTTTCACAAGTGTGCAAAGTGTAAATTTAATCTGATCGCTTAAAGTAGGGCAAAATAGAGGCCAAAGAGTCAGTTACAAACATCAATATCATCAAACAGCCTGTCTCGTCCACTGCTGAACATAGGCCTCCGTTAACGATCTCCATTTATTTCGATCCTGGGCATCCTGGATCCAATTTGGTGCTACTCTTTTTATGTCATCCGTCCACCGGGTCGGCGGACGACCTCTGTTCCTGAACGCATCTTGCCTAGGTCTCCACTCTATGATCTTTTTGGTCTATCTTTCGTTGGTCATTCTTGCGACATGTCCAGCCCAGTTCCACTTTAAATATGTTATTCGCTGGATTGCATCGGTAACCCCTGTTCTCTGACGTATCCGATCATTCGGAATCTTGTCTCTCAGCGTGACTCCCAACATGGAGTTACAAACATACATACAAGCAAACAAACAAGATACTTTCTTCCTAATCATAACATCTTTGCAGATGTGTTGCGACCCATATTAACGAGGTTCAATGTTTTGGATGGCTCTCTTGATTGCATCTCGCCATTTATCCTATTCTGATCCGCGCGGTACACTTCAATTATAGTTTAATTTATTGACTTAAAAAGCAGCACCATGATATGTAAAATAAAGTTAGCAAAAAGATGTTACGAAATAGTGTGTAATTTTTTTCCTTTTATTTAACAGTATAATTAGAAACATTTTTTTTTGTTTCTAACATTGCATGTGCACAACCTTTGCACAGTGCAAATTGTGAACGCTGTTAATGTCTCGCTTGAAGGATACATGATGAAAAAGCAATTAATGTTCATACACTTTTACCATTTTTTGTTGTACGGAGTTTATTACCTTTTAATTTATTCAAATACTAGCCTGTAACGCGGTATATATCATTAAGTAGCCCTGTTCTTAGATACCCAGCAAATTGATTAATTATACAAAAACGGTAGGTAGTAATTTAAGTTGATTTTTCCGCCGAGCATATGGTCCTGTGGAACAGGATTCTTTGCAACACAATATTTCATTTAAATTTAATTAAGTTTTATATTTTATTTAAATACAGGGTGTTTCAAAAACAGATAACCCCGTCTCTGGGATAAACTTAAAACTAAAAAATAATTGGGGTTTGCTCAGTAAAAATTTTTCGTAACGTCCGTATTCAAGATAAAGGGCGTTGAAGAAAAAAAATGTACATACATACATACATAAAGTCATGCCTTTTTCCCATAGAGGTAGGCAGAGACCACTTCCTTCCACTTGCTACGGTTCTTACACACATCTTTTGCTTCCTCTACTTCCATCAGTGCTCTCATAAATGCTCGTCTGTTGTTGGTACTTTTGACCTGGCCTTTCTTCAAGACAATGTTGATCTGATCGAGATATGTTCTCCGAGGTCTACCTCTACCGACTTGTCCATTCACACTCGCCATATAAATTTGTTTCGTCAATCTTCCTTCATCCATCCTTTCTACGTGTCCAAACCATCTAAGCATTCCTTTATCTATCTTTGTAACCACATCTTCTTATACCTCACAGCGTTCTCTTATCTCACTATTCTTTACTTTATCCAACCGAGTCACTCCGGCTATACATCTCAGACTACTCATCTTCGCAGCATTAATCCTATTTTCATGCTTCTTCTGCCAAACCTAACATTCACTACCATACATAAATGTAGGAACCAACACACCTCTATGCATCGCCAGACGTGCCTTTTTTGACTCTTTCTAGCTATTTATAAAGCTATGCAGTGCCCCATTCATTTGTTTTACTGCCAACACCCTTCGCTCAATGTCACTGTCATACTTTCCATCTCTAGTAAACTTTGAACCCAAGTACACAAATTCATTTACTTGTTTCACTCTTTCTCCCTTAATCGAAACTCCACAGTTTGTTATGCTTTCTTCTCTTTCAAAAACCATTACTTTCGTTTTGCTCACGTCTATTTTGATCGCTTTGATTTTCAGGGCATAATGCATAACATTAACCATCGCCTGCAACTCCTCTTCAGATAACGCTAATATGACTTGATCATCGGCGTAAAGATGGCATTTGACGATCAAATCATTCATTTTTAATCCCTACGCACTCTCTTTCAGATCTTTTAAACAATTGTCTATGTATAAGTTAAACAGCCATGGCAAAGCCATGTATACACATTTATAACGATTTTGCCGAAACTATAGAAAACATTGTAATGAAATTTTATACGAATATGTTTTAGAAGCTGATACATCCCATGCATTTGTTTTTATATATGAGTCCTATAGAGAGCGCTAGTTACGCGGTTCGTTCCAAGTAGTATTGAACATAATTTTTTTAAGAATAGATTTACTAATTAAAAAATCAAGTGAACTTAAACATCATTTAATCTTACACTAAAAAGGAACTCTTGGTAAAACTCGATACTGTGTACCGTTTTCGGAATATTATGATTTGAAAATTATGAAGTAATAACCGATGCAGGTATTAAGTAATGATGTTTCAAAAAAAGGTGACCCCGTCTCTAGGATAGGTTGAAAACTAAAAAATAATTGGGGTTTGCTCAGTAAAAAAATGTCGTAACGTCATCTGTATTCAAGATAAAGGGCGTTGAAGAAAAAAATGTATACACATTTATTACGATTTTGCCGAAACTACTAAAATTTTTTTTGAAAAAATCAACTTTCTTCACACATCCTGATCTAATAAAGTTGTCAACACATTTTTATTAACGATATTAAAATAAATTAATAACGGCAGCTTTTTACTATTTTAATCTCTCTACACACCACGAAATTCTTTAAAAAAACCTTCAAAAGACACATTTTTAAAAAACTGGGTATATATTGCTTTTAAAAAACTTCCGAGCGGCAAAAGCAAACTGAATTTCAAGCTAATACAAACACAAAGAACAGTCTAAAAATATCGCTTTTTCATTCTTTTACATTCTTGGCTTCCTCGAACGCTTTTGTTTTATATTTTTAGTAAAAACGATGAGACATTTATATCTTTAATAATATAATTTTCAGATTATTTCTTAAATTATTATCAGAGTAATAATACCTATATTATTAGAAATAAAAATATCGCAGACACAAAATGAAAAATAGAATAATAAAATGGAAAAAATCAACTAAAACTTTCAATATGATTGTAGATTGTAGGGGAGGTCGTGAAGGCTTTGCCTCTCAAGCATTTCGACTTATCAGATCTTTTGTGCATAACCCTTAATCCATTCAAGGCCCGGGATTACGAGGCTTCGTACAAAGTTTATCAGTTTTCTGTGGGAAAAGTTCTTGACATCGGAGGGCTTTAGGAAGGCCCCTTCCATAAATTTAAGCCTCTTGCAGAAGAGCGCTGGGCATTCGCAAAGCAAATGTTCTGCAGTTTCAGCGAAGTTCTCGCAGTAGCGGCAACTATCACTCTCTTTATTGCCCATCTTTTTTAGGTGATACCTCAGAGGGAAGTGTCCAGTAAGGAGTCCCGTCACCAGTTTCAAGTCTTTCTTGTCCAACTCGAAAAGCTGTTCGGTTCCATCTTCACCTTAGTAAAGGTTGGCAACAATTTCGTCGTAATGGAGACGGTATTGAGCAGCTCGAAATAAGGAGTGTGAATCTAGTCCGGTCCAGTCTCTTATATTTTTTAACCAAGATGTTGGCGCCTTCCTATACCTCGTCTGCCTTCTACTTTGCCTTCCATGATTATTTTCAGCAGCTGTATTCGATCACACCGAATTACATGTCCCAAGTACGCGGTTTTCCTCTTCTTTATAGTAGCTATTAAATCTCTGTCCTTACCAATTCTTCTCAGGACTTCTTCATTACTAATGTGGTCTATCCACCCACATCTCGAATGATACGTAATATTGTAATGACTTAATTTTAAAACAGCACTGTATAGTTAAACTTTATGTTTAAAAAACTGTGCTAGTTTGCGAAAAACAAACTTGTAAATTTTTAACAGTGTAAGCTATTTAGGGTTTTGTACTTTTACGCAATAGATACTGCAAGTTTATATATTTTATAAAAATGTTTTAGATTCTGAGAGCAAGGGAATTTATTACGTTGCATATTTTATCGGATCTATTAAGTATTACTTAAGTACTGATAAGGAAGTAATACAAAATTTGTACGGTCATTTATTACAAACATTATGGACAGGTGAAATAGAATTAACGTATAATAAATCTTTCTATTGTTATTCAAATAAATTTTTTAATCCTTAAGAAATTATTAACTTGAAATTCCATCGAGAAGATTCGAATTCTTAACATTCAAGTTTCATTATCAGAACACGATTTACTATATTATTATTTTATGAGTGGTGTAACGTCTCTATACTTAGGAATTTCATGACACATATACACGTTACTTTATCTCAATGAATACTTTTCGAAATTCCAAATGTATATTCAATATCTCGACTAAGTCTCCACTTAAAATTAAATCTTCCAAAATAGAGTCCATTACCAGTTGCCTTATCAACAGCAATCTCATCCGATGTGTCACGAATGGGTCGAATTTTCATATTTCAAATGCTACTTTATTCTCTCTGCTGCTGCTTTATCGAGCAATATCTCATAGCAGATTCGTTACCATATACCATATATATAGTTAAAGCATTTTTACATTCCAAAGACTTGGAACTTCATGTTTCCTATATTTGCTGCTTCTTTATTCTCATTAGAAGAGAAACGCTCAAAGACATATTTATGTCCAATAACTTCATCGTTACAAAATTGTTAACATGCATAGCTGCGAAATAGTTTATTAAAATTGTAATTATAATCAAAAGCAACACTCATTCAATAAAATAATTCACATATAGTTGAATACAATCCAATAATGCCACAATACAGTTAACATAGTTAAAACAACACTCGAACAAAAAAAGTTTTGTGCTAGTGTAACGGGAACTTTTCCTCTCAATTTTATTGAGAATGTTTTAAAGTCGGTCTTGGTACTAAGCCGCCCTACCAAGTGTTCTGTACTAGCGCTGATAAGAATGAAATATTAAAAGAACCATCGTCAGTTGAATCTTTTCATTTAGTATTTAGTTCAAAAGATCGAGTTCATTTTTATTTTATACTTGAAGTACTATGTGTACAATTTAAATGGAATCGACATTTTTGACCGAAGACATCTTTTTGGAGACGTTTTTTCTATTGAAGACGTTTTTTCTTTGAAGACGTTTTCACTGGAGGCCTTTTTTACTGGAGACTTTTTCCTGAATGCGTTTTTGTTCCTGGATGCTTTTTCCAGCATGTTTTTGGTAGTTTTTCCTGTCGGCTGCTTTTTTCGTCGGATGTTTTTCGCTGCTGCCGATGGCTTTCATGGCTGTTTCTATTTTCTGTAAACCGGTTTGTGTTGGTTGTTTTATGAATACCGGCTTGCCACGAGCGAAATCAACGTACGAAATATTGCCATTTCCCTATCTTGTATGTATCTATGTTTGTAACTGACTCTTTGGTCTTGATTTTGCCCTACTTTAAGCGATCAGATTTAATTTAAATTATAACGTAATTAAAAAGAAATTTTCAATTGTTACAAACAATTGAAAATATCACCCGCTTATGAAATGATAAGAAAAATTTTGAAAGAAAACGGTTGACATAAACAGAATATTGTTAATGACAATTATAATTTGTTATAAACAACATGAAATCGTTTTTCATAATAATTATAATAATAATAATAATTATAACAACAAAACATATGGTATTTTTTCATTCTTTCCACTGGGCAAGTTAGTCGTGCGGACCTCTCGGGTCGCACCCAGACCACTGATATTTTATTTTGTATATTTGGACTTTTTCTTCCTCACTGCAAACCGTTTTGATTATTCATTACTAGTAACCATAATAGTTGTCATTTACATAGTTTAATATTGTTAACTTTCGCATATGTACAGTAACTATTTTAACTCAAATACGGTAAAAGGTAGGGCTAAAATCTGGTTAATTTTAATCAGAAAAAAATGTATTCTAAAAATTTTAAAATATCTATTTTAAAAAAATATTTTAATTGTTATTTCCTCTCCACGCTACTGTAATTTGGCGTCATTTCGACAAAATTTGGCCATAAACACACATAACTTTTACGGAAATTTTTTATTTATTATTATTATTTATTTTTTATTTAAATTTTTTTTTGAACATTTATTTATCTTCTTCATCTGCTTATTTTGTTAATTTTATCATGAATATATTAATTTTTTATGTTTATTTTCTCATGAAAGAAAACTCTATATGACAAATATTTAAAATGCAGAACTGATCAGATGCTGTTTTATCGCGACATCTTTCAGCTATAACACAGATGACTCTCCTGACACAACTCTTTAATATTATCTTTAAAAAAAAACACGAAAAATAAGGACAGAAGGTTCGAATACCGACACTGCGTCTGCTGGCATTTAAATTAAATCTTAATTGTTTCTCAGTAGGTAATTCGAGAGACCAATCAAGTTTGTGGAGCCCTATCTGGTTTTCAGGATCTGTAAAGAAACTTTATAATAAATTTAAAGATGGGAAAAGAAGAATGTAGTTTGATGGGAATATTCTCGAGTCTCTGCATTATCTAAAACAAGATATTGGAATGAAAAAACAGGCAACCTTGATTATGTTTAACCGTTGAGATAAATGAAGTTTGTCGAGGATCTTCTGTAATTATTTCTAATACTAATAGCATGGCGACTTCGACTAATGCATTAACAGTTTCCTGTTAATTTGCTACTAATAATGTCTGTATGGATTTTACAGTAATTTTACAACGACGCCAATAATTTTCAATAATTAAAAAAAAAAACTCGAGTTGTAGAAAATATTATGAAATGAAATCTCACTGGCATAAAGTGCCAGGACAAAGACAAGCAAAAAGGCTAGTAAGCCTTTCGCCAAGGAAAGCTAAACAGCTTCTCGAGTTGGACAAGAAAGACTTGAAACTGGTGACGGGACTCCTTACTGGACACTGTCCTCTAAGGTACCTCCTGAAAAATATGGGCAAAACAGAGAGTGATAGTTGCCGCTACTGCGAGAACTTCGATGAAACTGCAGAACATTAGCGCTCTTCTGCGAGAGACTCAAATTTCTGGAAGGGGCCTTCCTAAAGCCCTCCGATGTCAGGAACTTAGCCCCCAGGAAACTGATAAACTTTGTACGAAGTCTTGGAATTCCGGGCCTCGAATAGATTAAGGGTTTATGCACAAAAGATCTGATAGGTCGAAGTGCTGGAGAGGCAGCATAGCCTTCACGACTTCCCCTACAATCTACAATCTATAGAAAATACTTTTATTCTACCTAATCGTATCCAGTTTATTTATGGGACAACTGTACAGTCGTTTATTAAACTTTTACAGTGGTTTACACGATTTAGAGTTTAATCAATAATCATTAATCTTACCTTGCAGCTTTTGAAAGGGCCTTTTCAGCTATCTGAAAAAAATAATAGGGATTAAAAGTCAAAATTAGTAAATAATATAATTTTTAATAAAATGATGGGGCTTCATGCAAGCGTTCTTTTTAAGTTTTAACTAACAACCCCCAGATAGCGCTATTGAGATTTGACGTTTTTATTCTTGGAAAATTGGTCGTTTATTTATAGATGTGTATAAAAGAGGAATAACAAACTACAAAAAAATCTCGACTGATTGGTCCAGCTTCCAAGATATTTAATGTGTTGAAATCTTTTTATATTCTCGCCATCAAGTGTTATTCTTTCCGGGCCAACATTCATTTTGCTAACCACCATGAATTTAGTTTTTTTTGCATTGATTTTTCGTCCCTAACTATTACTTACCACAGAACGTTAAAATAGGCGCTTCAGACAACTAGCTCTGCGAGGCAGTGTTTCTGCTAAGCGTCAAATCGCTGACCAGAGGTTTGGAAAAGAAGCTAGACCTGTTACTATGCGTACACTATATTACCATTCAAATCTTTGGACTTGCTTCCTTTGACTGCGGACAGCTGTCACCAACGTTTGAACTGGTACAGAGAATGGCAGTATTGGGAGGCAGAATGTCATATTCAGCGACGAATCGGAATTCTGTCCAAGTATGCACGATGGCCGTGGAAGGGTAAGACGCCAACGTGAAAAACGACGTGATATTGCGTTTGATGCTGAGGGGCATGTACACAGGACTGTTGGAGTAATGATTCGCATGTGGTAGCCGATCACCACTTTTGTTTATTCACAGCAGTATGACAAGAGTGAATAAATGAAAGTAAACAACCCACCTACCTTTCAGCTTATGGTTATGAAGCTTATAGAAGATGTTAATGATAAGGGATTATGGTAGAGAAATAAATAAAAGGGAGAGTATTGAAGGCTAAAGAAAAGGAAAGAGAGAGAAAACTAACCGCTATTCAACGCAACCACTGTCAAGTGAGACAGCTTCACGTCCTATTTCAGCACGTTTTCATATTGCTCGTCGAACTATGGTGTTTCTCCAAGAAGCTGGCTTTAATATTTTGCCGTGGTCATAACGTTCACCGTAAATAATCCCACCGAATTTGTGTGGAATATGATGGGGAGGAGACTGTCCACTTTGCACCATCCTCCACAAACTCTGGCACAGTTAATCCACGAAGTTCAAGTTGCTTGGAACGAAGTGCACAAGCAAACAACGAACATCTCATTTTATCAATGCCTGACGTGTACAAGAGTGAACCCAACTGTGGGGTTAATTTTTTTTCGGACGACTTGTTAATAAAATGTCTTGCAAATTTTAAAGTTTTATTCTTGATGCTTGTAGTATGCTACAAGCTCTTGCTGAGTACCGTATCGATCATAGACACATCGAAGTCATCAAACACGTGTACAAAAATGCAAAAGCTTATGTTAGGCTGCAAGATGATTCCCAAGATTTTAAAATTGCACGAGGTGTACGCCAAGGAGATGTCATATCGCCAAAGTTATTCACAACACTCCAAGAATATATGTTTAAACAGGCCAACTTTGATGACATGGGCATAAACATAGATGGCGAAAAACTAAACCATCTAAGATTCGCCGACGACATCTTAATTATCGCAGATAGCATGGACGAAGCAAAACAAATGCTACGCAGGCTCAGTGAAGCATCAAACTCTGTGGGACTCAAAATTAACACCAACAAAACCCAATACATGACAAATCTTGTTATGAGTGAGGCAATTAAGATAGGCAGAGTAAGCATAGAGCAAGTAAGTTCTTATAAATACCTTGGTCACGAAATTTCTATTGGTAGAGACAACCAAACTCGTGAAATATCGAGAAGAATAGGCCTAACATGGGCGGCTTTTGGAAAGCTGCGTAATATCTTTAAGGCAGACATTCCAATATGTTTAAAAAGAAAAGTATTTGACCAGTGCGTGTTGCCTGTGCTTACATACAGAGCTGAAACACTTAGGGAGATGTCCGGAGTGACAGACGCAGTTACTCGTTTAACAACCCTAAAATGGAACTGGGCCGGTCATGTGGCGCGACTTTTGGACAATCGCTGGACAAAGAGGATACTTGAGTGGAGACCGCGCCAAGACGCATACAGAAGTAGAGGCCGCCCACCAACCAGATGGACCGACGACATCAAAAGGATAAGGACCAACTAGATAGAGGCAGCACAGGATTGGCATGGATGGAAAAAGCTACGGGAGACCTATGTCCAGCAGTGGATGCGATTGGTCGATTAATGATGATGATTCTTGATGCAAGACTAGCGTATTGCCAAAAAATCAAGTTCAGGAGACAATTTCTTTAGTGTATAGCACTTCTAATGAGTAAATGTTCGCATAAGATCTTTGAATCATCAAAATAGGACGAGACGTCTAGGAATAAAACAGCGAACCTTTACCACATTATCAAATTTTGAATACGCAGCTAAAGAAAGAACAAAAGACCAGGACGAATTGCTCTCTTTAAGTTTCAAGCATTGTTAATCCAGCTACAGCTGCAGCTACTGTTAATAAATGCTAACTAAATTGAAATTTTCGTATTCAAACAAGTTTCTAATTAATTAAGACAAGGACGAGATGCTCTCTCTTTCTGTCATCGATAAACATTTATCATTCCTGTCAATATCGATAATTCTTTTAGTGGCCTAAATTTAAAAACACCTTGTGAGTGTTAACGACACGTCGGCAAACACGTCTATATCATTTATAATTTTTTCATTTCAATGTACAAATACCAAGTAAAAAATAGAATTATCTATAAGCTGCCACTCCTCATTTTGTACTTACAGTTATTATTATCAATTAAACGTAAGTATCAATTTCTTCTTTATTCGCATCTGAAGCTTGAATCTTCATTTAACTATCGATCTTCAACTCGTAATTTAAAATCGCATAAATGTACAGTTGCAATTTCGATTTAATGATCTTAATATCACCTCTAAGAATGTAGCAGAAAACTATTAAAAACTGAACATCTTCTCTTTATGATTACGAAACCAGTACCGAAAGAAAATAGTAGCAATATTTTATCCGCAATACATTCTATTAATTTTTCGGCGAAGCTTCAATTATTTGTAATCACAACAATTTGTTGATACGATAAAACCTAATCCAACTTTTCGTTATTTTCACCATAGTTAAGCAACCGTTTTTATTACATTGCATCGCAAGTTATATTCATCATCTCATCATCATCATCTTCTAGCCTAGTGTTAAGTCCACCGCTGACCATAGGCCTCCATTAAACTGCTCCACTGGGATCTATCTAGAGCTGTTCGAATCCAGTGTCCGTCTACTCTTTTTATATCGTCGCTCCAACGTGTTGGCGGTCTTCCTCTACTTCTTTTGTCTGCGCTGGTTCTCCAATTTATTATTCTTGGAGACCATCTATCTGTCGTCTTTGAATCTCGCAATATGTCCTACCCACTTCCATTTTAGTGTCGTGATTCTCTGTATTATGTCTTGGACCTTTGTTCTTTGCCGGATGTACGTATTTCTTACGCGATCTTGGGTTCAAAAAAGTAAGACTCCTCAGGTGATACGTCTTCTCTGTCTTGCTGTACGGAGTAGAATCATGGACCTTGATCGAAGCAACCTTTTTAAAAACTTTATCGTAGAATTCTAAAAATTCCGTGGACAGACCATATGTCTAACAAGAAGTCTGTCGAAGAATGAAGAAAAACACCGAATTAATAACCACGATAAAGACTCGCAAAACTCGAATATCTCGGTCATATAATGAGAAATGGAAAAAGATACGGTCTACTACAAAACATACTGCAAGGAAAAATTCTAGGAAAACGTGGGCCAGGTCAAGGAAGAAATTCCTGGCTAAAGAATCTCAGGGTCGGGGCTTTTCCGTGCCGCAACCAACAAAATCATTGCCAGAATGATCGCCAACATTCGGACCGGATAGGCACTATAAAAAGAAGAAGATTGCTTCTGTGACAGTCAGTTGTGTTTTTGAATCGTGCTTGCTTAGTCACATTCAATAAAGGTACTGTTAATGTTGGATTAGGCCGTTATGTTGGGTTGGGCTAATTTTTTTACTTTTACTGCCTCAAATAAACAAATGTTTCAATTGGTTAAAATGATTTTTCTTTCCGGGAACCAAATTACACATAAAAATCAGGTAAACCTAAAATATCGGGAACCATTTTTTCTGACCCTTCTCACTCTGGGAACCAAATTACATGTACCCCTTGTACCAACCAGCAGCCAAATCTGCCATACATAATCCCACTCCTATTTTCAAATTAATCGTGCCCATTTATTACATTATTTATTACAGTTATTAACTATGACTTACAATAATACTTATTGTTGAGCAGTATAAAAAAGAAAATTATATTAAAAATAAATAAAAAAATTAGTTATATTGTTTCCACGAAAGTTGATAGATAATGGCTTTTTTTTAATTTGACAGTTACTTTTATTCGCTTCTAACAGTCCCTTCTCGTTTACAGAGATATTGAGGTGGAATCGGCACTGCAATAACTGCTATGAATGTTTCATTACTCGCGTATCGGTTTTTCATCCACTAATATGTCGGGCGTTTGATGCTACCAAAAAAAATCAAACGACATCTTTTGTAAACGATACACCGCACCGTGTCTGAGTGCCGCGCCGTTGGCGGGATTCGGAAGGAACCGACTCCCTAGTTTTATAAGTATTATTATTATATTTGCTCTTCGTTCACGCTAAATTTTCCAAAGAAGAAATTTATTGATCGCGCAATGCTACCGTTACCATCTCAATTACTCGAAAGTTAATGTCAGCTAAAATAAAACTCCGTGAAGTATGAAGAACGTAATCGACATTGTTTAATTTTATTAATACTGGTAAACCAAGTAGTTAGTCATTTTCGAATAATCTATTGCCCATTTACGAATAACGACTTAACTGTTCATTCACAGAATATTTAAATTTATGTATCGCTTGGTATATTAATCTACACAATTATTATTTATCTACGGCAATACATTTGGCAGCCAACGTGTTTAGATCGATCAATCCCCAAGATTCTATACATAACACAAACGTTTTTTTAGTTCATTTAGTAAAAGGTGATCAAAATTGTAACTACATTTATACAATTCTTAATATCTTAAAAAAATTTACTTCTGACAGTAAAAGATAAATATTTTTTAAATCATTAACCATTTAAATAATAATAAATAGTAATCATTAAGGGACTTAAATGTGTTCAAAATATTATGGTACAATAGGATATAACGGTATCGAGTTCATATGGTACAAGGTAATCAATTGAGCAATAAACTTAATAACGTAACGTTTTTTAGAATCAATTGGGAATCTTTATTTTTGTAAGACAGTAAGGCGATTGCAGCAGAAAACCAAGGACTAAAATATCTACCAGTCGTGGTAGGTATGTTAGAATCTTTCGGGCTGAAGTCTTCGCTATCAAATTGTGCGCACGAGCGCTGACAAACAGATCTCCAGTGAACGAAAACATTAGTATCACCTCAGACAGGACCTGTTTAATGCAGACCTGGCCTGCAGACTGTGCTGCAAGGATCCGGAAACAATGAAACTCGTACTGTGCTGTACGAGGCACTGGACCGCAAAAGACAGGCAATTTTTACGCAGCTATCTGGCGACCCAGAACTTGTACAAGGCACGAAAGTACTAGTTTGCGTACAATGACATAAAGTTATATAGGCAAGATACAATGGGCCTACGGGCCTTAGTGTCACCGGAGGCGACAGCCTGACGGACTGAGACTAAATTAAGAATAAAAGTTCGGAATTATGGCCTCATTCTACTTAATAACACGACTTGTAACATGAACATGTTGCTAACATCGCAAAGTCGGCAAGCCAGAGGCTAGGTTTTCTGTGGAAAGCCAGAAAGTTTTTTACTCCTGATCAACTGTTGACGACGTACAAGGCTCAAATCCGACCTCTACTGGAGTATTGCTCGCACATTTGGGGTTCAGCACCAAGGCATTCTCTTCGTCTTCTAGATTCCATTCAGAAAAGAGCCATTCGCTTGATAAACAGCTCAACTCTCACAGATACCCTTCACCCTCTAGAACATAGAAGAAGAGTTGCAGACCAGTCATTGCTCTACAGATATTTCCATGGCAGATGCTCCAGAGAAATAAAAACTCTTGTACCACCATTGGCCACATTCGGCCGAAGAACTCGCTGATCAGTCTCACCCATTTACTCTCAAGATTGACACTACAAGGACCAATCTTCATCAAGAATCCTTCTTTTACAGGGCTGCTACGGAATGGAATAAGCTTCCAAAATCAGTTTTTCCAGAGAACTATGACCTGCAACTTTTTAAAAAGCGTGTCCACAATCATTTCCTTTCTATAATCCCTTTCCCTTCTAATAGTCGCAGTGCGGGCCGTCCGCGGCCCACACGATAGGTCTACCCTTTTTGCGACTATTTTCATAAAAAAAAACGTATACTCTGCTGTGGGTACCTGCGCACTAGGGGGTGGAGGGCAACTAGAAAGCCGACATCCTCGCCGAATCTTTGGAGTCACCACAAGTGCTGCCGAAACCATTATTTCGGACTGGGCGGAAAGAAAAAGACTAACGTACTGGTCCGATCTACCAGGGTTGACACATTCCAAGCAGTTCCTGGAATGTAGCAGGAACGACCTGCGAATTCTGACGGGACTACTTACAGGACGTTGTCGTCTGAGACACCATCTCGGAAGTATAGGACTGAACCAACACACGAATTGTCGGTTTTGCCGAGTGAAAGAAAGCTGAACACATATTCATGCCCCTGCTTGAGAAGAATAAGGTTTAACATATTTGGTTTAACCAACTCAGAACCTACCGAAAACGGTAATTTACTGTTTCATAATTCACACCAAATTTTAGTAAATAGATCGAAATGTCGAGTAAAAAGTTTGCCTGCTTAACTTATTTACTGAATTAAATAATATTAAACTAAACAATTTTAAACGTGCTTTAAATAAAAATTTAATTTAAAACTTTGACGTCTGACTCAATCACTTTAACAGTCAGAATAATTACGCGAAAAATTTTGTTTTAAATATATTAGTTCAAAAAGTTATAACGATATTTAATATAATCGGGTAATCGGGTAATCGGGTAAAATTATCTTTACCATATTTAATAAACAAACTCTCACAGGCGACAGTCTAGCCTAATATATCTGCATATTTATCGTTAATTATTTTATTTATTGGCAATTTGTTTGCAAATTAAATATTAATAGTAAAATTTAATTCGCACGGTCTACGGCGTCAGCCGTAAAGGTCAGAATTTACAATTTTTTTTTATATTTATTTATTGTTCTGTCCAACTTCTGACAAACATTTTATCGGACCAAGTATACTTTCTGTTATTATGTCTAAATTTTTGAATTTAATTAACATTTTTAATGCTCGATTCATTCTAATCAAACCAATTCAGTTTTTTTTTCATGAAAGTTCCGTCGTATTTGTTAAACTTGGCCATACTGAAACGACATTCTTAAACGTAGCTACGAATTCCACGGCAAATTACCCCCATGTTTTCAAGAAGAAATTCGACTGATTGTTTTAAAGTTGGATACTATATATCGTTTTAATAAAAACAAATAAGTGTAATTATTAATAACATGCTGCAGCAACCACAAACGAAGCTATAAAATACGAGAACGATACCACAAAAAATTAAACTAATCTCTGACCCGTCGTCTTCGGGCTTATTAAATAAATTAAAATCACATTTTCGAGAATTGCGCTGCAATGAAAACATCGTTTGTTGTAATATTTCGGAGAAAAGAGATTGCAGTTTTTTCATTCGCGTGACTGCTGAGGAAGCAGAATAATTTATGCATCCCGTTTGTAAGAATTTATGAATAATTTGTTAATAATTCATTACTGTTTTGTACAATTTTTTTACAGTAATATTCATCCATTTTTAACTTCCCAGCGTCGAATACAAATAATTTTTAAGTGGACGTCTGTGTGTGTATGTACGTATGTTCGTATGTGCGGAATTATTTTTCGTCTCGATTATCTCGATAGCAAAAATGATATTGACGTGGGACCAATTGCATTCGACGCATAATTACGCAACTTAGAGCCGATTAGATTTTCAGCAAAATCGGTTGAGCTGTTTTTTATGGAGAAACAAAAAACTAAAAAAAAAGATTACCTTTCGGAATTATTTTTCGTCTCGATTATCTCGAGAACTAAAAATGATAGCGACGTGAGACCAATTGCATTCGATGCATAATTAGACAACATAGAAATGATTAGATGTTCAGCAAAATCGGTTGGGCTGTTTTTATGGAGATTTAAAAAACTAAAAAAAAGAGATTAACTTTCAGAATTATTTTTCGTCTCGATTATCTTGAG
Source organism: Agelastica alni (assembly GCA_950111635.1). NCBI lineage: Eukaryota > Metazoa > Arthropoda > Insecta > Coleoptera > Chrysomelidae > Agelastica > Agelastica alni. The sequence continues at coordinate 21,524,413 of OX467717.1, read as the reverse complement.
AACAACAAATGATATCGACGTGGGACCAATTTGCATTCGACGCATAATTACGCAACTTAGAACTGATTAGATTTTCAGTAAAATCGGTTAAGCTGTTTTTTATGGAGAATAAAAAAAACTGAAAACAATGGTAAACTTTCGAAATTATTTTTCGTCTCGATTATCTTGAGAACAAAAAATGATATCGACGTGTAACCAATTACATTCGACGCATAATTACGCAACTTTGAAATGATTATATTTTCAGCAAAATCGGTTAAGTTGTTTTTTATGGATAATTAAAAAACTGAAAAAAATTGTAAACTCCTTAATTTTGCAATTTATAAATTATACTAATTTTAATACAGAATTTTAAGATCTTTTGTATAAAAAATATGATGACAATATTTCATAAAAAGAGATAGTTTTAGAAAACAAAAATATGAATTGGAGAATTTTAAACTTGTGTCAGTATTGAGAGAATAGCATTGAAAGCGCTAACTTTGAAAAATTATTGTTAGTAATAATCAAGCATTGTTTATACTGGTTTTTAGTGAAAAATATCTGTGTTAATTTTTTTAAGAAAATACCAATTAATGCAGCAAGGAATTACCCCAATAACATAATAAATCATTCCAATTGCTACCAATTTCTTATGGACATTGCTTATATTAAAAGTTAGAAAAAACTGTGAATTAGCTTCAATATTTTCCTGTAAGGTTGGAATTAAACGAACACAAAAAAAAGATAAATTATTTTTTTGGATAATTTTATATTTTTGCATTAATCTAGTCTAAAACTTTTCGCTTTTTTTTTTTAAATAATTAAATTATAATCTTCAATATCAAACAAAAAGACCTATTCTTTTGATAATTTATTATTACAAAATTTAGTTTCGCTTATTTTTATTCAAATTTTCTCAACATTTATGTTTATTTTTTAAGAAAATACCAACTGAATGCAGCGAGGAATGGTAAAGAAATATATTTTAAAAACTTTACGCTTGATTTTTAAAGTTATTTTGGTAATTAAATTATTATTTTCAAGAACAACATTTTTTCCGAAGTTTAATTTAAATATAATTACTTACTTAATTAAAAATTAGTTTCACAAAATTGGTGACCATCTTTTCATAAGAACCGGAAAACGACATTTTTTTTGTAATAAAACTATATAAAATAATAATTTAAATATGATCATCAGCATTGATTAAACATTTTTATAATAACCATTTTTTTAGCCATATAGAAATATGCACAAAAAGAATGATACAGAAATGATGAAACACTTGTCACATGCAGCAAAAAATCGTAGCCAGAATTTTCATAAGAACCAAAAAACAATTCATTGGGCACTAGTTTTTATAAGAATAATTCAAAAAAAGGTTTCATCCAAGGAAAATATTTAAAGATTTCTTATTTGAAAATTATTTCACAGCCAAATTAGTACGTTAAAATCAAAGTTATCAAGTTAAAAGAAAATAATCCTAACAATGACATATCTAAAGTAATAAGTTATTAAAAACCAACGATCCAAAAATTCGACAAAAATCATTCAAATAATAATAAAAAATGAAACTAATTAAATTTGAAAAAAATTATTCATGATTCCCAAACTTAAAATAGCACAATTTTAAGCCAATAATTTTTATTTAAGCTCTAAAATTCATAATAAAAGTAATACAAATCACCAATGTATTAATAAAAACGAAAAATGGTAGAACTTCTGTGCTTCGACTGTTTTTTAAAATGTAAAAACTGTAAAATTTATAATAAAAGTAATACAAATCGCCAATGTATTAATAAAAACGAAAAATGGTAGAACACCTGTGCTTCGACTGTTTTTTAAAATGTAAAAACTGTAAAATTTATAATAAAAGTAATACAAATCACCAATGTATTAATAAAAACGAAAAATGGTAGAACTTCTGTGCTTCGACTGTTTTTTAAAATGTAAAAACTGTAAAATTTATAATAAAAATAATATAAATCACCAATGTATTAATAAAAACCAAAAATGGTAGAACTTCTGACTGTTTTTTAAAATGTAAAAACTGTAAAATTTATAATAAAAGTAATACAAATCACCAATGTATTAATAAAAACGAAAAATGGTATAACTTCTGTGCTTCGACTGTTTTTTTAAATGTAAAAACTGTAAAATTTATAATAAAAGTAATACAAATCACCAATGAATTAATAAAAACGAAAAATGGTAGAACACCTGTGCTTCGACTGTTTTTTAAAATGTAAAAACTGTAAAATTTATAATAAAAATAATATAAATCACCAATGTATTAATAAAAACGAAAAATGGTAGAACTTCTGACTGTTTTTTAAAATGTAAAAACTGTAAAATTTATAATAAAAGTAATACAAATCACCAATGTATTAATAAAAACGAAAAATGGTATAACTTCTGTGCTTCGACTGTTTTTTAAAATGTAAAAACTGTAAAATTTATAATAAAAGTAATACAAATCGCCAATGTATTAATAAAAACGAAAAATGGTAGAACACCTGTGCTTCGACTGTTTTTTAAAATGTAAAAACTGTAAAATTTATAATAAAAGTAATACAAATCACCAATGTATTAATAAAAACGAAAAATGGTATAACTTCTGTGCTTCGACTGTTTTTTAAAATGTAAAAACTGTAAAATTTATAATAAAAGTAATACAAATCGCCAATGTATTAATAAAAACGAAAAATGGTAGAACACCTGTGCTTCGACTGTTTTTTAAAATGTAAAAACTGTAAAATTTATAATAAAAGTAATACAAATCACCAATGTATTAATAAAAACGAAAAATGGTAGAACTTCTGTGCTTCGACTGTTTTTTAAAATGTAAAAACTGTAAAATTTATAATAAAAGTAATATAAATCACCAATGTATTAATAAAAACGAAAAATGGTATAACTTCTGTGCTTCGACTGTTTTTTAAAATGTAAAAACTGTAAAATTTATAATAAAAGTAATACAAATCACCAATGTATTAATAAAAACGAAAAATGGTATAACTTCTGTGCTTCGACTGTTTTTTAAAATGTAAAAACTGTAAAATTTATAATAAAAGTAATACAAATCGCCAATGTATTAATAAAAACGAAAAATGGTAGAACACCTGTGCTTCGACTGTTTTTTAAAATGTAAAACTTTCTGTGATTAAATAAGTAAATTTGAAAAATAAGATAAATTAGATATCTATAGACTTTCCAAATTGTTTATCGCGTAAGTAACCTTTTTAAATTTCTTCGATTTGTAAAGTCATCGCTGCAGATATCGAAATAATAATATTGAAAATATCACATACGCAGTTAATTTAAAATAAAATTGTTTATAAATATACTCACCGAAATACGACACAAAACATCATAATCATCAACTAAAAACAGTCAATTAAGCAAAAGTACGTTCTATCACAAATAATGTTCACTTCACACTACACAGTTTATCGCATCTCTCTCCCTCACAAGCGAAAATTGTAATCGCAAATGTTTTCGATAAAATTATTTTCTATCGTCGATTGTCTCGTGCAATAGCAGCGTCGCTTGGGCGGCAGGATTCGTTAGCATCGCGTTGGTCATTGCTAAACTTCTCCGCTGGAAATGCACCGTGTCTAGCAAGTAGCGGCTTCCACACGAAAAATTCTTCGGTCCCTCCACTTTTTCGACGAGCGATTGCGTGTTGCTGACGCTCCACGTTAACCAAGATGGTGGGGGATGGTTGAAAAAATGCCGTCTTTCGTTTCGGCGGTTGTGCATTCGACTGGAAAGAAAAGTGCGTTAGGAAAAATTATAATAAAAATGTTATAAAATTCACGCCATGAGAACATTTCGATCGGTTCTTATATCGTTACTAACTCGGTGTTTAGTTAGGTAAAAACACATTATGTTTAAATATTATTGTAGCACATTCGCTTGGCGTGTATAGCACGCTACATGAACTACATAGCAATAAAAACCAAATGAATTCCCAGAAACCATAACCGTCCCATTTAAGAATATAGAATAAAAATGCATAATTGGAATTTACATTATTTGTACTAAATATTGTAAATTACTTTTTTACCTAATAATTTTATTTAGTAGTAACTGTGTCGTGATCTGTAAACTTCTTGGAGCAGAGCAGCAAGAAAGTAAAACTCTGACAAATTGAATATTAGTAAGAAAAATGTTGAAATATTATCCTTACGTTTACAGGATCTATTGAAAATATGATGAGTGGTCTGAAGATCTTGTCCAGAAAATACAATTTTTCTACGAAAATGTTGTTAAAACTCTTAACGACAAAAATTTACCAATAATAAGGAAACAAAATTATGGAAAATTTTCCACGAACTAAATTTTATTTAGGAGAAGCAGGATCGTAGATCAGCACATATAGAAGACATAAGTTTGTTGGAAAAGACCATTCTTGAGAGAAATACGAAAATTGAGAGCAAACGGAAAGCGGATTTTCTATTTATATGAAACCTGGTTGAATGAAGGACACACTATTACAAAAGTCTGGCAAGAAAAAATCCTAAGCAAGTATTTTTAAGTTTTAAGGACTTGAATTGATAGTGGAAGGGAGGAAGACTATAATTTAAGCTGTGTTTTTTGAACGAATGTTGCAGGAATTATAATTCTAAGTTGACAACACTGGACAGCTGTCACCCACAAACTTTACAGGATCTATTGAAAATATGATGAGTGGTCTGAAGATCTTGTCCAGAAAATACAATTTTTCTACGAAAATGTTGTTAAAACTCTTAACGACAAAAATTTACCAATAATAAGGAAACAAAATTATGGAAAATTTTCCACGAACTAAATTTTATTTAGGAGAAGCAGGATCGTAGATCAGCACATATAGAAGACATTAGTTTGTTGGAAAAGACCATTCTTGAAAGAAATACGAAAATTGAGAGCAAACGGAAAGCGGATTTTCTGTTTATATGAAACCTGGTTGAATGAATGACACACTATTACAAAAGTCTGGCAAGAAAAAATCCTAAGCAAGTATTTTTAAGTTTTAAGGACTTGAATTGATAGTGGAAGGGAGGAAGACTATAATTTAAGCTGTGTTTTTTGAACGAATGTTGCAGGAATTATAATTCTAAGTTGACAACACTGGACAGCTGTCACCCACAAACTGTCAGTGCCGGTGTTACGTATGGAAGATTTTGTCTATAAAAAGTAAATTTTTGAGTTCATTTTATTTGTTTTCTGACGCCCACACTTACAAAACTAACAACAATATGATTATTTACCAATACTATAATTTAATGGATGGCCTTTATGGCCTTTTAATAACATTTATTTTGAATAAAATTTTTTTTTTCGAGTTTATGTTTTTTGGGAGAAAACGTTTAAAAAGAGCTGGGTTACTTGTAATGAAAAATCCGGTTTTTTCATGACCGGCTTTTTCAAGGATTAAATATTTCATTACGTTTAAAGACCTATATTTATTAAGTACATTAACAATTCAATTATTATCTAAATTGACAAAAGAAGTTTGCAATTTGACGGAATTACGTTTTTTTCTGAGCAAAGAATATTTACGCCAAATGAACTAAACCGATTTTTAAAATTCCTTTTTCATTTGAAAGGTATCATTAGTCGAATAGATAGATTTTTTTTTATTGCATTTCTGCCATGTTACATGTAGATTCGTCAGCTAAATTTAATAATATAAAATTTATAATTTGATAATACCTAAAGTATATATATAAAATATATATTTTTTAACTTCCCAGCGTAGTGTATCTATGAATTTCTGAGCACTTCTTTAGATGGCGTTTACTTTTGTGGATGTGACATAATATTTTCAATAGGTAAATACTAACCACTGTCAATATTCGATGTTTCTTAAAATGATTTTTACAGGAATCTTGATACTTTGAGTTGAAAATGAGTCGAATAATGCGCTTTTGTAGAGTAAAGACTTTGGTTATCTTATTGTTAGAGCATAGTAGACATTAATCAGACCTTGAACATTGAGATATTTTTTGAGAGAGAATATAGCAAAATACATTTTTTTGAGCTCATGAAAAAGGTGATTTATTTGGTCATTCCAAGTTAATTTCGAATCAACAAGAGTGCCCAGAAAGTTAAAACAGTTGACATCCTGTATATTCGTATGTGAAGTGTTTTATTTGGTGAGTTCTTATGTATGAGGTGGAATGCTGGACCTTAAAGGGTAGCTCAATAAATCGGATAGAAGCATTTGAAATGTGGATTCATCGTAGAATGCCGCAAGTTCCGTTGACTGATCTGCTGTCCAATGATGAAGTGTTGAAACGAGCTAGGGTGGAGAGACAAATAATGGTCACAAGATTGCTTACCTTGGTCACATCTTACACGGAGAAAAGTATCATCTCCTCCAGTTGATTACGAAAGGAAAAATAGAAGGCAGACGGGGTGTTGGAAAAAGGCAAATCTCTTGGCTGAGAAACGTCAGGCATACGGAACGCAGTTGACCTGTTCAGGGTTGCAGAAGATAGAGACGTACTCTCTGCAGTAATCGCTAACGACACGGCACATGAAGAAGATATTCGTATACTTGGATCAATGGTAGGTGATGAGTATTTTCCTGTGAATTCCATACAACTGGTATTTTTCAGGTTAACTACAAGGTGGTTTATTTCGTACCATAGCGAAAACTGACCCATAGCTATTTCAACTCTGTGGGTAACCACCTGATGTGAGTTTCCTGAGACTATCACCGCCGTGTCATCTGCATATATAAATGGCCTGCCCTCCTTAAAAAATTCCGGCAAGTCGTTTATAGTCTCTCAATAAAGGACAACCAGTTATATCACCACAAATGATTGGGCCATTTTCAAAGGCAGGTCCCAGAAAAAAACACGAAAAACGTCATCTGCCGGTGTACCAGTTACAACAAAATAGCAAAAATGGACGCAAATCATCAAAGAAAGAATGTGAAGAAAATGACTACGAAAAAATCTTTGTTGGTTTTTAAAAAACTGTGTCAAAAACTATGTTTTATAGTTTATCAGCTCCAAAACCCCAAAATTAGTTAAAAATTTCAAGCTCATACTAGATTATTTCCGTGTGTTGTTTTATGGACATTTCTTTTTTTTTTTCGAGGACCAAATTACTTTTTTTTAATTGTCCAAATTTAAATTGACCAAATATTGCTCACTACACAAAGCTCACAACTTTTGTTTGTTTAGTTTAAGTTTTTAGGTGACAAATATTCGCGGATAACCACACAAAATCAAAAATGGCATCCATTTGGCAGAGTTGCAAAATGAAGAAAAGCAGAGTCTTAAGTAGTAAGACTCTTAGTGTAATTAAAATTATCGCAGTTGGTTTTTGAAACTTTAAACATAAAATGATCAACATCTGGGTAACTCATGTGACCGGCTCCCAAAGATGTCGATGAAACTTTCTTTTTACCAGTTATAAAAAGAATAATTCAGTAACAGACGTTGACGTCTACGCCAACACTAACAATGTTGTGAGTTGGAACATGTTTTTACGTACTCAGGCGTAGCGACAACACTTTGTACAACGAACAATTCGTCTTTATACTGTCATTTCAAACAAAAATATTCTAAAATATTTTTCCTTTTAATCTTGATCATCACTTGCTGCTAAATATCAACTTTTTCCTCTATCTTTATCAGTGAAGAATGAAATAGAAGAACTGATATTCACAACAATATATATCTCCAGTAAAACAGGAGTAACAGTATTATCAAATTTAAGTTCATAAACGAAAATTTAGCATAATATTGAAGATGGCACCAGAAAATGCAAAACATGTTACTGCTTACCAGGTGAAGTAAGTAATAGATAGTTATTTTTGATGATAAAACAACAGAAAGACAAAAAAACTGTCAATTCTTACTGAATATTTCAGAAAATTTATGACAGTGGCACTTGGGAATAGCCTAGTCAGAAATTAAATTCCATAATCCGGACTGTCTGAGCTTCAATAAGTATCTTGAAGTTAACAACAACTGAAGTCGTCTGTAGAAACTTCAGACTAAAGACCGGCGTCCGTCAGGGATGCATTGTTTCCCCCATACTGTTCAATATATACAGCGAACACATTATGCGCACTATCTTCGATGAATAGCAAGGAGAAATAACAGTCGGTGGGCGAAAAATCAGCAACCTCCGCTATGTAGCTGTGGCATCAGATATCTCCAAGGCGTTCGATCGAGTTTGGCACCAGGGACTCCTCGCCAAGCTTCCATCTTATGGCTTGCCCCCTCAGCTGTGTTCTCTGCTTGCTAGTTTTCTCTCAAACAGGTCTCTCCATGTAGTGGTCGATGGAGTTTCATCTGACACTCTACTCATAAATGCTGGTGTTCCGCAAGGATCCATTCTAGCACCAACACTATTTTTACTTCACATTAACGACCTATTGAAAGCAACTTCATGTCCCGTACACAGCTTTGCCGATGATAGTACCCTCCATACCGCTTTCTCTTCCAGGGCCCCTATATCAGCCCGTGAAACCAGAAATGAACGAGGAAGAAATGTTAACAATATAAATATGGACTTGGCAACAATTCTTGAATGGGGATCCAATAACTTGGTAGAATTCAATGCAAACAAAATACAAGCATGTCTTTTCTCTAGAAAAGCCGATCTCACTGTGCCTAACATAACTTTGTCAGGAGTAACCATACCACTGAAGTCATCCATATCGATGCTTGGTATTACTATCAGCAATAACCTTTCCTGAGAAAATCACGTGAGGTCCATTGCCAAAAGTGCATCCCAAAAATTGGTTTTTTGTTTCGTGCCAAGAGCTATTTCACCTCCAGTCAGCTGCTTATGATCTATAAGGCACAGATCCGACCTGTACTGGAGTACTGTTCCCATATTTGGAGTGCAGCACCTAAACATATCCTGAAGCTACTGGATTCTGTCCAAAAAAGGCCAATTCGTCTCGTCGGTGATGCCTCGCTTACAAACTCGCTCACTTGTCTGGAACACCGTAGAAAAGTTGGCGATTTGTCTCTATTTTATAGATATTTTCATGGGCGATGCTCTTCTGAAATATCAACAATCGTTCCTCCTTTGGCAGTCTCTTCGAGATTAACCCGTCAAGTTCAGTCTTCACACCCCTTCATGGTCACTTTGGAGACCTGCAGAACATCACTTTCCAAAGACTCATTAATCCAACGAATTGCGAGGCTTTGGAACTCATTGCCTAGGAAGGTGTTCCCCGAGGCATACAACCTCCAGAAATTTAAGAAGAACACCAAGTCCTACCTTCTTTCCCTTGGTTCCCACGATGTTCTCTGAACATTACAGGATATCCCTTTTCGTGGGAACCAGAACATAAAAAAAAAAAAAAAAAATGCGGACGATACCTCAACAGAAGAATATACTAGACACTAAGAACACCAAACTATGCCTGGTACGATCACTTGTCCTTTCTATCGCCACTTACGCGGCAGAAACTTGGACCATCAAAAAGTCTGATTCAAAACGTATAATGGCTTTTGAAATGTGGGTGTATCGCAGAATAATAGGCATACCCTGGACAGCACACCGCACAAATATCTCAATATTAACAGAACTCAACATCACCACTAGACTTACCACAACTATTAACCAAAGCATGTTGAGATATTTTGGACATATAACTAGACGAAGGGAGGGTATGGAGGGATTAGTAGTTAAAGGGTTAAAGGGTAGTAGTAGAGGGTGAAAGAACTCGAGAGAGATCGCCACTGCGATGGGCAGATCAAATAAAAAGTATCACCGGGTACACTTTCCCTGAAGCAGCACATCACGCCCAGGAATGATAAGAATGGAGAATCATCAAAAATCGAATAACTTAACGTCACCACATCCTTACAGAGGATAAAGGACAGAAGAGGAGGAGAAAACAAGAGATCTATTTTTCTTCTTATAAAATAGCACGAAAAAAAGAGAGCTTTATCAGAATGCTATAAAGACGCTGCTCTTACAAATAGCACTGTTGTCCATAATAAAAAAATCAGATAGCAGTACCTTTTGAAAATTGTTAGCGGAGGCATCCACCTAGAAAAGCACTTAGGTACTACCTATAGAAAGTAGCGAGTCTTGAATATTGAATTGATCTACAGAGGTTTACAATTGTATATTTAAAACTGACTAATAATAAATTTCTACGGGAAGATCTTTGATGTTAAAATATTAACGGTTATCCCAACGAAGTCTACTTATGTTACGTCACTGCTAAAGTGAAATATTTTTATAGATTCTTTCAAAAATAAACAACCACTCCCATAAAAGATATACACAAAGTTGAAGGTTTTTTCATGAGATAGAGACGTATTGATGATGTATTCGATCGAATACAGCTTTTTAAAACGAATACCCCAGACGTTTTTAAAATTGTTGAAAAAAATGTTAAAATATGTAAAGCGTATTCGATAATTTTGAAGATATTTTAGTCCCGCGAAGATTTATTTTCTCGTGGAAAGAGGTTTAAAATTTCGTTGATGCTAATAGGTATAAAGATTTAGGTGATTTTGTAACAATTAGAGCTAATTGAATAATAAATAAGATGTTACAACAGTTTTTGGTAATTTATGGGTTCTTATGGTAAGTTCGCGAGATAATATTTTAAAATGATCAAAACAGATTCTCATAGAGAATTTAAAGCTCTACAAAAAAGGTCTGCTACAGTTTTTTGATATATTTAATTTTTCAAAAGTTATTTAACTTTAAAGTTTGATTTTAAATTATTACATTTTTCTTATTTTTCGAAGCAACCATCAACTTTATGAGAAAATTTTATAAAACATTTTTTGTAGAGAATTCAATCTTCTATGACTTATTTTCTAAACAATATTTTCAACAATATAATTAAAAAAAAATGTATCGATTTTTTTTAAACAGTGTACCTTACATACATACATACATAAAGTCACGCCTTTTCCCATAGGGGTAGGTAGAGACCACTTCCTTTCACTTGCTACGGTTCTTACACACATATTTTGCTTCCTCTACTTTTATCAGTGCTCTCATACATGCTCGTCGGTTGTTGGTACTCTTGACCTGGCCTTTCTTCAAAACAATGTTGATCTGATCGAGATATGTTTTCCGAGGTCGACCTCTACCGACTTCCGTCCATTCACACTCGCCTTATAAATTTGTTTCGTCAATCTTCCTTCATCCATCCTTTCTACGTGTCCAAACCATCTCCGCAGCATTAATCCTATTTTCATGCTTCTTCTGCCAAACCAACATTCACTACCATACATAAGTGTAGGAACCGACACACCCCTATGCACCGCCAGACGTGCCTTTTTTGACACTTTCTGGCTATTCATAAAGCTATGCAGTGCCCCATTCATTTGTTTTCCTGCCAACACCCTTCGCTCGATGTCACTGTTATACTTTCCATCTCTAGTAAACTTTGAACCCAAGTACACAAATTCATATACTTGTTCCACTCTTTCTCCCTCAATCGAAACTCCACAGTTTGTCATGCTTTCTTCTCTTTCAAAAACTATTACTTTGGTTTTGCTCACATTTATTTTCATCACTTTGATTTTCAGGGCATCATGCATAACATTAACCATCGCCTGCAACTCCTCTTTAGATAACGCTAATATGACTTGATCATCGGCGTAAAGAAGACATTTGACAATTAAATCATTCATTTTCAATCCATACGCACTCTATTTAAGATCTTTTAAACAATTGTCTATGTATAACTTGTTATAACTTGTTGCAGCAAGTGATGAAGATCTGAATATTGCTATAGAGAAAATGAATGGCTACCTGGAAAAAATATCCTTGTTTCTGAACGTGAATAAATTGAAACTTAACCATCAAAAGACTAAAGCTATGATTATAACTTCAAAATATAAGCACAATCAAATAAATGTCCAAGATTTGAATATAGAAATTTATGGAAATAAAATAGATATAGTATTAGAATTAAAATACCTTAGTGTAATTGTAGACAACACACTTGATTTCAAACCACATTTTAACTATATTTACAAAAAAATTGTTAAAAAACTATATTTTTTCTCGAGAGTCAGAACACATTTATCATTCCAATCTTCTACCACGGTTTACAGAACAATCATACAGCCACATTTCGATTATTGTTCTAGTTTGCTTTCTCTGCTAGATAATAATAGTGTCTCCGCATTGCAAAAACTGCAAAATCGTGGAATGAGGATCATACTTCAGTGCAACAGATATACCCCTGTTAACTCTATGTTATCAGTTCTTGATTGGATGGCAGTAAAACAGAGGATATTATATTTTTCCCTGATATTCATTTACAGGGTGGTTAATTGTGAACTTCCAACTTATCTCAATGAATTCATAACATTTAATAACCAAATTCACAACTATGAGACTAGGGGTAGGTTTGATTTTCATATTAATCGTACTAGAATGAAAAGAACTATGAATTCATTATTTCACCAAGGTTTAGTTGAGTACAATAAACTTCCCATGGAAATCAAGATGAGTCCATCTATTCAAATATTCAAATCTAAAATAAAAAAATTAATTATTGATTAGTTATTTACTTATATCAACACTTACATTGTATATCTATTGTAGTTACGTATTGTGTAATGTTAAATACCATGTTCAAATTTTTTTTTAGATTAGTTAGTTATCTATATATATTTATTTTGTTTTTATTAATGATTTTACATCATATATTTTTTGTAAACTAGGATTTCCTATTTAATAAAGATTATTATAAGTTAAACAGCCATAGCGAAGCCACACATCCCTGTCTCACAGCTTTTTCGATGTTAAACCAGTCCGTGCAAGCTCCGTTTATCCTGACACAAGCAGTGGAATCCTCGTAAAGTGATTTCAGTGCTCGTTTTAAACTACCATACGTACCTTACATACATAGATTTTGCAGAGGTTATAAAAAGTACATTTTGCAACATCGCTTATTAAAACGATTAGCTTGTGAATTATCTGTCCGATGTAAACAATGAATTAGTAGGTGAATACGAGTACAATTTGATAAAATAGTAAAGATTTTTAAAGAAAAATGTATGATTATTTTATGTATGATTTAAGAGGGAGTTTATTTGGATAACAAAAAAAGTTATGAATAATATATCCAACTTTAAACTTATATTTATTAAAAGTTCTGTCAACATTCAAATACTTGCGCTGTTGTCACATCACCAACGAGTTTAAGTATATTAATACTTTATTAAAATGATAGTTAAAAACATTTTATTTATTGAAAAAACTATGAAATAAATAATATTTAATACATTTTTTAATGTGTCTATTATTTACAATTTGTTTTTAATTAATGGATGGTTTATATTAAAGCATAGAGAGTACCCCCTCTACCTTCTACCACCAAATGTACCATTAAACATCTTTAATTTATTTCTGTTTCGATTGTTTATTAAAAAAGGTTACTTTTTTAAACACAAATTATTTGTTGACTACATTTTTCGTTTTTAAAAAAAAAAACAACATTTACCACAGCACATTGAGACTAAGAACTATTAAAAAATAAATTGAAATTACTGAAAAAAAAATATTTTTATCATTATTAATTACTTTTTATACTTTAGGTAAAGATAGAACAATAATTTTTTCTTTTTTATTTTAATGTTCAATATTTTGTACCTCATATTTTTTCGTCTGTTTAAAAAATAATTCTCTTCTAAACAAAGTTGTTTAGCAATGCCTAAAGTAATATCCGCCGAGTTTCTAATGATAGTATTTTTTACTTGTACTCTTTTTGTGTTCGTTAATGATATAGACAGTTCATGATGAATGGATTCAAGTTTGACGTACAGCTATTAAGTAAACGATGATTAATCTATTGATATAAATAAGTAAATAACATAACGGATTAAATTGAGCAAATCTGTGAAGACAAAATTTTATGTAAAGTCGTTTAATAAACTCAGAAAAAATTCAACGCAAAATACGATGGACAACGTTGACAAATTATAATTAGTTGACATTATTAATTAAAGAAAATATTCCCAAATGGAACCACGGAGCATAAAAAAAGATTTTTTAAAAATCATTTATTTAATCGTTTTTTAGATAAATAAAATGTAAATGTAAAACCCGTAAAAAACGTAAATAAGACGAGCATTTAAATGTTGACTTATAGTTGACGTCTTATGTTATATTGTATTTGTTACTTTTCCTTTCAGGTTTCAGTCAAAATTTGCCAATAAAATAGTGTGCTTCGTCTTTACAAATTTTATTGACTTCTCTCAAAAAATTCTGACAATTCATCTACTTTCTTTTTTTATCAACATATAAAATCGTGAGTAATTAAATATATGAAAAACTACATAAAGTATCTCAAAGTATTAACGTCTACACACTATCTTGAAGTATCAACAGTATTAGTTTAAAGTCATTGTAGTTGGGTAATAATATTATTCAAATAAATTTTGTTTTTTATCGACATAAACTACTTTCTTTTAAATCGCACATAAAATCTTTACTAACTTGTCAAATTGTAGGTACTCGTATTAACCAACAAATTTATTGTTTACATTGGTTCCCGATATTTTAGGTTTACATAATTTTTATGTGTAATTTAGTTCCCGGAAAGAAAAATTATTTTAATCAATCGCAACATTTGTTTAAAAAAAATTAGCATAACCTAGCACCAACAATACCTTTATTGAAAGTGACTGAACAAGCACGATTCAAAAACACAACTGACTGTCACAATGCACAATATCAATTTTTGGTTTTCCCGAATTTCACTTACTCGAACATGGGATTACGCCGGTAGTCCCCGGAAACCGAATTACCAATGACCTTTTTGGTTTTTGGTTTAAGTACTTAGTAACACTATGTTGGAATTTCACGAATTTCTGTCCATAATTTTGTAACCATTGAACATCTATTAATTAAAAAAGTAAAATGGGTAGAAATATGTAAATTTTCTATATAGTTTGTGTAATGAGAATTTTGTCGATTGCTATCTGTTGATTTTTTAACTAATTAATTTTTATGTTCGAAATTATTGATATATCTTTTTAACAAGCATAATATTCCAACATTCAAATACATTTACGAGGTAGAAATTTATCTTTAATGACATTGCATCATCATTCCTCTATTAATAAAATTGGTTTTTTTTAAGCAGCAATAAAAAAGTCGATAATAATTACGCTAATAATTTTTTCCACTGTCTATTATTTTAAAATTTCCCAATTATTTACCAATGTCACTTTTGTAAAGAGCACTTTTAAGTATGCCTACAAATTTAAAAGGGGAAAAATAAAGTTGTGGCAAAAAACCAACTTTCTTTTTCTTTTTACGATTAATCAATTTGGATATGTTTTGAATAATAGAGAGAAAATCTTTCAAATAACAGAGCCAAATAAAAGAACTATGACTTAAAAATCCCAGTTTAAATACTTTAAATTACTTATCAACAAGTAAAGTCCTCGAATTTCTCTCCCACGTATTCTCCTTAAAAATAAAAATCTGTTTACTTCTGCAAGTATCTATTAGGGATAGCACAAGGATTATTGCGTGTTTATCAAAGACGCGAGTCTATTGAAAGGTTGCGTAAACGTAACCCTATAACCCTATAATTGTAGAAATAACCGCTAGAGGCAATGCCTAACGTTTTCATACTTTACGTACCTCAATTTAAGGAGCAAAAATTACGCTTAAATTAAGGAGAGAACGGAGAGGATGTTGTGTCCTACAGAGAGATGGATAACTGGAGAAGGGCTGCAGGAAGATCAAGGAGAGGAAGAGTCACAAACCAAAGAATTAGAGAAATAATGGACGTGGAACATACCATGGTCGACGACATTCGAAAAAAACAACTAGTATGGTACGTACGGTCATGTGCAGAGGATGGAGGAGAACAGATCGCCTAAACAGGTGTTAATGTGGAACCCAGCTGGAAGAAGACGACGAGGAAGGCCAAGAAAGAGCTGGAGAGAAGGAATCGATAGTGAAATCAGAGATAAAGGCCTGGACGAGAACTTGTGGGCCAACAGAGACGAATGGAGATTCGGTATAGGAAGACGTAAAACGTTGTAAAACCGATGAATATATATATATATATATATATATATATATATATATATATATATATATTTATATACATAGAAAAAGTATATTTGCTGACTAGTCAGGAATTAAGTGAAAATGTATTTGGGATATTCAGCAGGCCAAACAAGTGTACTCTTTTTACAAAATTTCCAAGCTTTCGATAATTTTTATTATCATCATCAGGGTTGATTGTAATTGAGGTTGTATGGCGTAACAATTAACGGGTTACAGAAATTATTATTATAATTAATTATAATAATAATTATTTCATTTTCGTTTCGATGGCAAACATGATTGCGTCACAGGGAATCACATGGTGATAAAAAAGATTTTCCCTTTTTAATAACTTCTAATTAACGTGTTGTAATGTGACCTATTATGGTATTTGTTTAATGTGTAGGATCAGAGAATCCTACATGACGTATCTCTGATGTCTATATTTAAATGTAATAATTTTAATAATAATTTTGTTGACCCGTTAGCTGTTACGCCATACAACCTCAATTACAATCAACCCTGATGATGATAATAAAAATTATGGAAAGCTTGGAAATTTTGTAAAAAGAGTAGATACACTTATTTGGCCTGCTACATATCCCAAATACATTTTCACTTAATTATAAATATAAAAAATACGCTTAAAAAAACGTAAAAAAACTGAATTTAAAGACTTATATGGTTTTCTCATAGATTTCATCGTCAGAACTGGACCAAATTAAAATAGGACCATACGGGAAGCACCAACTTTCAAATAAAAAAATAATCATCAAAATCGGTTCACCCAGTCGAAAGTTCTGAGGTACGAGGGCAGTTTGATAAGTCAGTGTCTTTTTGAATTTCCCGCGCAGTTACTCCAAATGCAACAGTGCTGCCGTCAACTATAATCTATCAGTGGGCAACTTCGTCAACTACGTCATGCAGTTGGTGTTTGATAGCCGTTCAAAGCAGACAACCTCGTGAATTTTTACGAAAATGGAAAAAAGTGAATTTCGTGTGCTGATTAAGCATTACTTTTTACGTAAAAAATCCATCACTGAAACTAAGGAAAGACTTGATAAATACTACGGGGACTCGGCACCATCAATTTCAATGGTTAAGAAGTGGTTTACAGAGTTCCGTTGTGGTCGCGTACCAGCTCTAGTGACGCCGAACGTCCAGGTCACCCAAAAGAAGTGATCACGCCGGAAATCGTCGATAAAATCCATGAAATGATATTGGATGATCGGAGAATGAAAGTGCGTGAGTTGGCTCATGCTGTAGATATCTCAACTGAACGGGTACATCATATTTTACACGAATATTTGGACATGAAAAAACTCTCTGCGAGATGGGTGCCGCGATTGCTCACACTCGACCATAAGCGCAATCGTGTGACCACTTCAAAAGAGTGTTTAGCGATGTTCAGCCAAAGAAGGCGAAACAGAGTCTGTCAGCCAACAAGGTCATGGCCACAGTTTTTTGGGATGTACGCGGTGTCATTTACATCGATTACCTCAAGAAAGGTAAAACGATCACCGGCGAATATTATTCAAAGCTTTTGAACAGATTCGACGTTGATTTGAAGCAAAAACGGCCGCATTCGGCGAAGAAGAAAGTGCTGTTCCATCAAGACAATGCACGTGTGCACACTTGTCTAGTCACGATGGCCAAAAACCACGAATTGGGATACGAACTGCTACCCCATCCAGCATATTTTCCAGATTTAGCCCCCTGCGACTATATTCTGTTTCCAAACCTAAAGAAATGGCTGGGCGGTAAGAGATTTGAGTCGAATGAAGAAGTCATTACCGAAACAAACGCGTATTTTGAGAGCTTTGAAAAAACCTATTATTTGGAGGGAATAAAAAAATTAGAAAAACGCTGGACTAAATGTATCGAGCTAAAAGGTGATTATGTAGAAAAATAAAATGTTTATTTGCGGATAAAAATTTGTTTTATTCAAAAAGTCACTGACTTATCAAACCGCCCTCGTAACAAACATAGAAAATACCTCCTCCAAAAAGCTCATTGAGTAAATCGAAACAACTATGTAATTAAAACCTTTAGTGCAGCTTGACTTACTATATAGATACAAACGCAATGTATTTAAAGTATTTTGGACTTTAATTTTGGCGTCATTTTAATAAATTCCGGGTTAATAAAATAACTGGAAGTAAACGATTTTGGAATATTTACAAAAAAAATTAAATCGCTGTTTGTTTTATTGTCAAATAGTGGTGCAATCAGGGCCGTCCTAGACCACGAATGAGCACACAGAGTTAGGGAAAAGTAAACAATTGTGCATTTAAAACATTTGTATGTACTTTTATCTAGTGATTTTATTGGTTTTTAACCGAATTTTTTATGTTTGTTACCTGAGAACTTTCGACTGGGTGAACCGATTTTGATGATTCTTTTTTTATTTAAAAGCTGGTGCTTCCCGTGTAGTCCCATTTTAATTTGGTTTAGTTCTGACGATGGCATCCATGATAAAACCATATAGGTCTTAAATTTGCATTAAGTATGTGCGCGACAAATGGACGAATAACTCAATAATATCACGCCGACCGATTTCGAGGATTCTTTTTTTATTGGAAAGGATGTACTTTAAGGGTAGTCTGATGAGAGTTTGGTTAGGTTCTGTTTCTGTGATCCATGACAAAGTAACGGAACTCTTCAATTCTTTGGAGCAAATGAACGATATTCGGCCGAATCTTTTATAGGCTATCCGGATATTTGTTGAACTCCGTATTTCTCTCCAAGAATGATTAAGGTTAACTTTATATAGGTATAAGTGAAATGATTAATAATTATTTTGATTGGAAATGGGAATTTTTTAAGGAGGTTAACGCGTTAGAGGATAACAATGAGAAAGTTTAAAATAATATTTATTCATTACCTTTTAATTACAAAATATTCTGTCAAAATTTAAGGTGATAAGGAAGCTCATTAATTTATAAATCTAATAAAACTGTTACACGTGGAAAACACGTCCACTCAACATACAATTGACACATTTTGTATCATAACAAATGAACAAATAATGTCAGCATTACAAAAATTAACTACGTTATGCATGGATCTTATTTTAAAAAAAAAGCCCCTTTTTTGAGGCTCCTTTTAAGCCGGGAGCCTGGGCTAGTTCCTCACGAAAAAAAAATTTAGATTTCACGAAAAATGGTTTTACCAATATGTTAACAAGAAACATATAAAAGAACCGTCAGGAAGTAAAAAAGGATCGAAAGGAGGGCACAAAAAGTAAACAAGTTTTTATTTGATTTTGAGCGCTTTCGAAAAAGTAAAAAAATATGTGTATTGGTAAACAAGATGTTAGAATATATAATACAAGAACAGCTCTTGTGAATGGGATCGAATTAAAAGGGGTGAAAGTTGAATTACTGTAATTTTTTCTTTTTTATTTTAATGTTCAATATTTCGTACCTACTGTCATATTTTTTTTCGTAGGTTTAAAAAATATTTCTTTTCAAAACAAAGTTGTTTCGCAATGTCTAAAGTAATATCTGCCGAGTTTCTAATGATAGTATTTTTTACTTGTACTCTTTTTGCGTTCGTTAATGATATATACATTTCACGATGAATGGATTCAAGTTTGACGTACAGCTATTAAGTAAACGATGTTTAATCTATTGATACTTCCGCCTAACGCCTAAGCTTCCTAAGATTCAGTAAAATTTTGTTCACTTTTTAATGTCTAAAGTAATATCTGCCGAGTTTCTAATGATAGTATTTTTTACTTGTACTCTTTTTGCGTTCGTTAATGATATATACATTTCACGATGAATGGATTCAAGTTTGACGTACAGCTATTAAGTAAACGATGTTTAATCTATTGATACTTCCGCCTAACGCCTAAGCTTCCTAAGATTCAGTAAAATTTTGTTCACTTTTTAATGTCTAAAGTAATATCTGCCGAGTTTCTAATGATAGTATTTTTTACTTGTACTCTTTTTGCGTTCGTTAATGATATATACATTTCACGATGAATGGATTCAAGTTTGACGTACAGCTATTAAGTAAACGATGTTTAATCTATTGATACTTCCGCCTAACGCCTAAGCTTCCTAAGATTCAGTAAAATTTTGTTCACTTTTTAATGTCTAAAGTAATATCTGCCGAGTTTCTAATGATAGTATTTTTTACTTGTACTCTTTTTGCGTTCGTTAATGATATATACATTTCACGATGAATGGATTCAAGTTTGACGTACAGCTATTAAGTAAACGATGTTTAATCTATTGATACTTCCGCCTAACGCCTAAGCTTCCTAAGATTCAGTAAAATTTTGTTCACTTTTTAAAAAATATTAGAAATCTCAATTGGTTTCGGATTAACAATTACCTACATTTAAAAATGTTAAAGACAATTCTTAAACACATTGCGCTTAAAAGTAAGTCCCTTTTTTGAGAATCCTTTTAAGCCGGGAGCCTGGGCTAGTTCCTCACGAAAAAAAAATTTAGATTTCACGAAAAATGGTTTTACCAATATGTTAACAAGAAACATATAAAAGAACCGTCAGGAAGTAAAAAAGGATCGAAAGGAGGGCACAAAAAGTAAACAAGTTTTTATTTGATTTTGAGCGCTTTCGAAAAAATAACAAAATATGTGTATTGGTAAACAAGATGTTAGAATATATAATACAAGAAAAGCTCTTGTGAATGGGATCGAATTAAAAGGGGTGAAAGTTGAATTACTGTAATTTTTTCTTTTTTATTTTAATGTTCAATATTTCGTACCTACTGTCATATTTTTTTTCGTAGGTTTAAAAAATATTTCTTTTCAAAACAAAGTTGTTTCGCAATGTCTAAAGTAATATCTGCCGAGTTTCTAATGATAGTATTTTTTACTTGTACTCTTTTTGCGTTCGTTAATGATATATACATTTCACGATGAATGGATTCAAGTTTGACGTACAGCTATTAAGTAAACGATGTTTAATCTATTGATACTTCCGCCTAACGCCTAAGCTTCCTAAGATTCAGTAAAATTTTGTTCACTTTTTAAAAAATATTAGAAATCTCAATTGGTTTCGGATTAACAATTACCTACATTTAAAAATGTTAAAGACAATTCTTAAACACATTGCGCTTAAAAGTAAGTCCCTTTTTTGAGAATCCTTTTAAGCCGGGAGCCTGGGCTAGTTCCTCACGAAAAAAAAATTTAGATTTCACGAAAAATGGTTTTACCAATATGTTAACAAGAAACATATAAAAGAACCGTCAGGAAGTAAAAAAGGATCGAAAGGAGGGCACAAAAAGTAAACAAGTTTTTATTTGATTTTGAGCGCTTTCGAAAAAATAACAAAATATGTGTATTGGTAAACAAGATGTTAGAATATATAATACAAGAACAGCTCTTGTGAATGGGATCGAATTAAAAGGGGTGAAAGTTGAATTACTGTAATTTTTTCTTTTTTATTTTAATGTTCAATATTTCGTACCTACTGTCATATTTTTTTTCGTAGGTTTAAAAAATATTTCTTTTCAAAACAAAGTTGTTTCGCAATGTCTAAAGTAATATCTGCCGAGTTTCTAATGATAGTATTTTTTACTTGTACTCTTTTTGCGTTCGTTAATGATATATACATTTCACGATGAATGGATTCAAGTTTGACGTACAGCTATTAAGTAAACGATGTTTAATCTATTGATACTTCCGCCTAACGCCTAAGCTTCCTAAGATTCAGTAAAATTTTGTTCACTTTTTAATGTCTAAAGTAATATCTGCCGAGTTTCTAATGATAGTATTTTTTACTTGTACTCTTTTTGCGTTCGTTAATGATATATACATTTCACGATGAATGGATTCAAGTTTGACGTACAGCTATTAAGTAAACGATGTTTAATCTATTGATACTTCCGCCTAACGCCTAAGCTTCCTAAGATTCAGTAAAATTTTGTTCACTTTTTAATGTCTAAAGTAATATCTGCCGAGTTTCTAATGATAGTATTTTTTACTTGTACTCTTTTTGCGTTCGTTAATGATATATACATTTCACGATGAATGGATTCAAGTTTGACGTACAGCTATTAAGTAAACGATGTTTAATCTATTGATACTTCCGCCTAACGCCTAAGCTTCCTAAGATTCAGTAAAATTTTGTTCACTTTTTAAAAAATATTAGAAATCTCAATTGGTTTCGGATTAACAATTACCTACATTTAAAAATGTTAAAGACAATTCTTAAACACATTGCGCTTAAAAGTAAGTCCCTTTTTTGAGAATCCTTTTAAGCCGGGAGCCTCGGCTAGTACCTCGTGAAAAAAAGAAATTTAGATTTCACGAAAAATGGTTTTACTATTATGTTAACAATAAACATAGAAAAGAACCGACAGGAAGTAAGAAAGGATCCTTTCGATCCTTTACAAAAAGTAAAAAATTTTCATTTGATTTCGACCGCTTTCGAAAAAATAAAAAAATATGTATTTGTAAACAACAAGATGTTAGAATGTATAATACAAGAACGGCTCTCGTGAATTGGAACAAATCAAAAGGGGTGAAAGTTGAATAACTGTGGCGTTTACCTGTTCTTCCAGAGCCGGTAGGGGCACCTGCACACACCGTTTTTCACTTGTTCAGTTTGTTTCTGAGACTCCGTTTATCATTTTTAACAAACGAGGTGTTGTTAATTTCGCGGTAGTCGGAGAGAAACTACGTGATCGCGTCAGCGCGTTAACGTCGATTTCCGGTACGCGACCCCGCCCCCCTTAACTCGAACCGCCACCATATTTTTAAAACTCCGCCTCGTTGCGGGAGATCTCTCGCTGCCGGGGAAAAAATAACAATCATTCACCGGCCACGCCCATTTTTCCCTTAGCAGAGGGGAATCGCGAAAAAAGTGGGGTGGTTTTTCGAGCGAGCACGGTGGTTGAACGACAACGGGCGTCATCTAGCGGTCGCTAGACGAAACGACGACACTTCTCCTATTACAGATTCGGTTCGATTCACGGATGCAACGGTTTGAGTAGTCGCTAAGTCGACTCGCCGTTTCGTGGCGCCGCCGATGGACGGACGAGAAGTTAGAAGTTGTCGCTCGTACAGGGTGGCTCGCCTACGATAAAATATTAGACATTAGCAAAAACAAAGTTGATTTAAAAAAGGTATTATAATTTTAAACATTCAATGTACCTCCTATACTGTATCAATAATGTTATAAATAACGATACAACGACAAAACGTTATGCGAATAAATAAAACACACAAATATTTTATTTATTCAAAATTATTGTATCTTTTTTAAAATAATACGCTCCTACTAGAAAATGCTTATTCCAACGCTTTTTTCAGTCTTTGAAACAGATAATTTACTCGGTTTCCGGTATAGCCCTTAAAGTGGCCAGTTTTGCTTGTGTATTGCTTTAATTGACTCAACGTCGATGTCCCCGAGGTGTTAATTTCAATCAAGGGGAAGTGGAAGAAGTCACCCGGGGCCGTATCTGGCTAATACAGTGCTTGCGAAGCGACACTTATTTTTTAAAAAAACACTCACGAATAATTAAGGGATGCGATGCGATGGAATGCAAAAATTGAATTGTTTTTCCATAACTATGATTATTTTATACGAATGATCGAAGCAAAAGATCTATATAATATTATTTGTTGACTGTTGAACCATTTGAAAGGAACTCTTTCCGTCAACGCCACTGTGATCGAAGAAAATAATCAACATGATCTTTATTTTTTATTCTTTTGGTATTTGTGATAAATATTTATCGCTGTAACAATTGTAACATTTTAAATGCCGCTTTACAAGGGAAAGGGTTCGCAGCAGGACTGTAAAAACTACCGAGGTATTAGTTTACTCAGCATAGTCGGCAAACTGTATGCAAAGATATTGATAAAAAGAGTAAAGAATGAAACTGAGAAGATGATTTATGGATCAGGTCTTTTCATTATATACTTGGAAAAGGCCTATGACAGAGTGGTGAGGAATGAAGTGTGGTCGACATTGTCTATGTACGGCGTGAGCGGTAGTTTAATACGAGCACTGAAATCATTTTACGAGGATTCCACTGCTTATTTTTGTTTCGTTAAAGGAACTGCGCGCATGCGTAGGTCACGCACTAGTTCTATCTCTCTTACTCTCATGCAAAGGATCCCTGAAGAAATTTATAAATCCTGGCGAAACTACTCAGGATAATCGGATATTTTGATCAAAATATTGCATTGTCGTCGGTCTTTGACAAGTGTGAAAAGTTTTAATTAAATCTGATCGCTTAAAGTAGGGAAAAATCAAGGCCAAAGAGTCAATTACGAACATACAAACAAACATACAGGTGAAACTAATATAAGCGTGTTAATATGGTACATAGCTGAAATACAAAAGGCGAAGTAGCATAAGTGCCACTAGGTTTCTCTTTCACTCAAACTCAACCTTCATCTGTAAAAATGTAAATTTAATCTGTTCCTTTTTTGTAATGGTATAATTTGCGTCTCAGTTAAATAAATAGTTTTTTTTTTGTCGGAGATGGGAAAGGCATTGGTTCAAGACCTTGTGTCACAGTTTATTTTATTATTTCTTTTATTTTTTTTTAATTTTCATGTATCTATTTTAACATTAACTGTGAAATTTATCAGGCTATCAAAAATAAATCTGTTAAATAGTTATTTAAGTGTATTTTTGTAACAAAATGAGACCCTTCAAGGACGGATAAGCTATCTGCGAACCTGGACACATTATAATGCGTGGGGACACAAACGCACACGGTAAATGATTATTAAGTATTGCTTACCGAGCAATGATGACAATTTATTTATCAATGAATTTCCTATCTTCACGAATAAATGTAAAATAACAGTGATTTCCAAACAACCAGTTACACAACCCGTAATAGATATACATTAGCCGTTCAGATTAATGATAATTCAGTCATTTGATTGCGACCACAATGAATATTTATTAAATAAAATTGAACATAGCTACCTACTCCTTATGAAAATGATATTTTATTATCGACGTTGAGTTTTCAACCAAGTTGCTTATATTGCATTTACTGTACCATCATCTTACCTAATGGAAATACAGTTATCGAGTTGTTCGACTTCCTTTAAGAAATGTTACTGAAAACTCGTAATTGTTATTATTTTCAAGAAAATAATGCATACCAATTTTACACCGCAGCGATTTTCTCGCTCAAAATTATTCAATCTTTCCATCTTACAAAGTATTTTTTTTTTGCTAGACTTTCTTTTTAGCTGTTTGTAGATACAGGACGTGCTTTGGTTATTTAATATTTAATTGTTTTTAATTGTCGAATCGGTAGGACTTCGGTCGGTGGAGAAAACCAAGTATTAAAAAATCTACGTTTTAAAAGTGTATTTATTCATCTGCAGGACCATGTAAAGTGGCTCTCCGATTTAACAGGAGATAAAAAATAAGTTCGACGTAATTTTAAATGTAAAAGAAAGAAATTAATGTTGATTTATTCTTCTTCTTCTTGCTGTAGGACATGGTGTTGTGCCATCTCCTGGTGGTCTCGTTGTATTGGGTTTCTGTGTTTTTGCCCATTTCGCTATCCTTTCTGTATTAATTCTATCGACATGGTCTCTCCATCCTCGACGTCGTGCTCATGTCATGTCCATCTTACCACATCCTGAACTTCCGTTTCTTTCAGTGTGTCCTCATTCCTTATTCTATCTCTGAGTGAGATTCCCTTTATAGTTCTCAGCACCTTTATTTCTGTTGTTTTCATTAGTCTTTTCGTATGCGATGTCTCTGCCCTTGTGGCCGCTGCGTATGCCTTACACATGTACTCTCTTCTTCTTCTTTTTCTTAAGACATTTGTCTTGTTTTTCCTCATATATTAGCACTCATAGCAGCCGCAACTGGGATTCTGATGTCCAGCTCTCGTGCCACCTCTTGGGCGGTCGTCCTGGTGGTCTGTTACCTTCAGGCTTGTTGTGCTTAGCAGCTCTTACGAGGCGGTTTCCAGGCATTCTGTCCACATGATCCCTCCAAGCTCTCTTTCGGACTCTGGACCATCTTACTACATCTTGAATGCCGCAGGTAGCTCTGATGTCTTCGCTCCTCTGCCTGTCGAGTAAAGTATGTCCTGTTATGGTCCTTAGGGTTCTCATTTCGGCTGCTCTTAAAATTCTCTTTGTTGCTGCTGTTTCTGCCCTCGTTTCAGTAGCGTAGGTCATTACCGGTCTTACGCAGGTCTTATAGATTCTTGTTTTGCTCGCTATAGACATGTGCTTGTTCCTTCATATCACATCTCGTAGGAATCCCGATAGTCTTGCTGCTTTGATTGTTTGCGACTTGACTTCCGACTTAAAATCACGGTTACTGGTTATTTGAGCACCCAAGTATTTAAATGACATAACCTGTGCCACGCTCTTGTACTCTGCTGTAGGATACATGTATTCCGAGGTAGTTGAAATTCATTACTTGGTTTATTATATGTGTTCGTTAACCATTAGTTTACACCTGGTGGGGCTCTTGGCTATCACCATTGATTGTGTTTTCTTGTGGGATATCATCATGTTTAGTTTCTCCGCTATTTTATTGAATCCAGAGAGTAGGCGTTGGAGGTCGTCTTCACTTTCTGCCATAAGAACTGCATCATCCGCATAGCAAAGGATCCCCAAAGATCGGTTGCACATTTTATGGCCAATCTTGGTTTCCTTTACGCCCTCTTTTATCTCATCCATGATCATATTGAAGAGAATCGGGCTTAGGCTGTCTTCCTGTCTGATCCCTACGGACGTACATATCTCTTCGGTCAGTCCATGATCCGTTTTTATCCCTGTTCTTTTACGACTGTTAAGTTTTTTAATTATTTGTATGTACTTTTCATTGTTGTTCTTCTGCCTCATAAGTTGTATTACATCTTTCGGTCGAACTCTGTCGAATGCTTTTGTGAGGTCTACTAAGCATACAAAGAGAGGCTTGTTGAAGTCTATGGACTTCTCCACTAGTTGACACATTAGGAAGATAAGAGATCTGTTAAACCTAAATGTGTGTTGCTCCTCTGACATGCCAACGGTGCTAATTACTTTCTGTGATATTATTTTTCTGAGCAGTTTTGATGTTAATTTATTAAACAAGACAATTTAAACAATTGATATATCTACTATAAAACTAAGAACATTAACTTTCATTCACATCAGCTGATACTATTGGAGGAGGGCCAAATCATCCCAATTAGGTACATTAAAGGATAAATGTTGAATTATACTGGAATAGCATCTTTCGTCACAAGCGCCAAACTTTGGGCCTTGGGCTCTAATATACGTAGACTTAAATAAATTATAGTTTAAAAAAACTTAAAACACGCTTTTAGAGTTAATTAACATGAGAATAAAATTACTGACGAGAAAATTAATGTCACTGTTCTAAAAGCGTGGGGTGCTTTCATTCCGAAACGCAGAGTTAGTTTAAAAAAAATGTCACACAAAGCATCCCACGCTTTTATAACAGAATTTTCTCGTCTGTAAATTTAATCTTACGTAAATAATTATTTTTTACTTTTTAGTTTGATTAACTCTAAAAGCATGTTTGTTGAGTTTTTTAAACTATAATTTATTTTTCGATTTTTAGTTCGATTTTTAAAAAAATTAACACTATACTTTTATGCAACACAAAATACATACTACCATTTGTATTATTGCAAATTGCAAGTGGCGCCATCTACTAGATAATAGACAAACTAGTGGTGGAGGACAATCCCATAGAACAGGTGGTGCAATTCAGATATCTGGGTAGAGACATATCAAGCACCCACGACCCAGTTAAAGAGGAGCCAGATTAACGAAGCATCCGTAGTATAAGGATGCCTACGAGATATAGTCTGGTCAAACCCGTACATGCACAAAGATAGCAAAATTAGAATCTACAAGACTTACGGTACAGAAGTCTGTAGACACCAACAAGACGAAACACATGCTAAGGGGGGCCGAAATGAAAAACTAAGAACAATAGTGGGGAAAACAAGAAGAGATAAAGTAAGAAAAGCAGATATCAGAGAACAATGCGAAATACAAGATATTGTGAGATGGGGAAGACAACGCAAGAGGCAGTGATACAATGTAAGGTGGATGGACGGGAACAGACTTCCGAAAATAATCCTGGAAAAAAACCCGCCTGGCTCAAGACCTTCTGGGAGGCCACCTAAAAGATGGAGAGATGATAGTTGAGTAAGAATTAATAAAAACGTATTCTACTCAAAAACTATATTTATCGTAAAGCGTATTCAAATTTCTACATAAAGCTTTCCTTGCATACAGGGTGGATCCAAATATATCTTACAGTTGGCAATCTACCTCTCAGGAAAAAATGCAGAGGCAGCTTCAGAATTAACAGATCGACAGATCTCCAAGAAGTAGAAGAAGAAGGAATAAAGATTGTTTAGTAATTGTACTGAGAGTTTAGAATTACCGAACCCAAGAAGAAAATACCGTAACAGTATAAACACTGTTTTTTAACTTTTCGTTCTTCCGTTGCACCTACATATACCATCCATCATACTTACCGTAAATGTACAAGCAAATATACTCAATGGAACGAACATCTGATGACCACCTACGGAGATGGCACCACTCACCACCTGACTTCAACTCTTTACAGCGCCCCTACGACGACGACTTCCACCGAGTAACAAAAAATAAAAGAATGTTATTGTGTTGTTCCTATCGCTGTTTCAAAAGGGTTAAGATAGAAAATCGTTTATTTAATTCTTTTATTTTCGTAGATGTTTCGGATATGAGTTTTTTTTAATAAATGGATTTGAAGCATGTGTTCGGTTTCGACGATTCGGTGAAGATTAAAAATTGTTTAATTTTTATCGAGACCATTAGTTTTTGTTGAATGGGTTAAACAGATGGGGGGGTCGCATGTGGCGTGGTAAATGACGGTCTAATAATTAAAATAAAAATTGAAAATAGTGGATATATGTGGGATCGTTCACATATTACATAATGTTTATACACAAACAGTTAGTAGTTGATTTCTTAAAAAATATATAAGACTCTTCCTGCGTAAACAAATTCATCATTTATTATTTATTTATTAACGACATTGTCAATTACTTACTATTTAATTCAACTAACACAATAAGGTAATAATACGAGGAAAGTTCACGAATTGTTGTCCCTAACATAGAAGCAAACACATGAGAAGAATGAAACTAATTTATTAACTTCCCAGTGGAAAGTTATAGTAATGGGTCAGATTTTGCGAATCCCGGATTTTGACATATTTCCATAATTCAAGGTCCCCAGAGTGGAATACAATAGTTTTTTAAGTGGACGTCTGTGTGTGTGTATGTACGTATGTGCGTATGTTCGTATGTGCGTTCGGAATTATTTTTCGTCTCGATTAACTCGAGAAGAAAAAACGATATCGACGTGGGACCAATTGCATTCGACGCATAATTACGCAACTTAGAAATGATTCAATTTTCAGCAAAATCGGTCAAGCTGTTTTTTATGGAGAAGCAAAAAAACTGAAAAAAATGGTAAACTACCTGAATTTTGCAATTTATAAATTATACTATTTTTAATACAGAATTTTAAGATCTTTTGAATATGATTATTGCATGTTAGGAACATTTGTATGACAATATTTCATGAAAACAAATACTTTTAGAAAACAATAATAGGAATTGGAGAATATTAAACTTAGTTCAGTACTACTATTCAATATATACTCCGAATAAATCTTCAAAGAAGCACTGCAGGAGATCAAAGCAGGAATAATCGTTAATGGGGAGAGAGTGAATTTCATTAGATATGCCGACGACACTGTAGTTCTCGCAGATAATCTAGAAGACCTTCAATATCTCATGACGCGAATAACTGAAACTAGCCACCAATATGGGCTTGATCTTAACATCAATTAAACTAAATATATGGTCATTAGTAAATCCCCTATCAAAAATGTACAATTGACAGTTAATAATAAAAACATCAAAAGAACGCAACAATACGAATACCATGATACGAGGGCAGTTTGATAAGTCAGTAACTTTTTGAATTTCCCGCGCAGTTACTCCAAATGCAACAGTGCTGCCGTCAACTATAATCTATCAGTGGGCAACTTTCTAATTTTGAGCAAGCTACGTCGTGCAGTTGGTGTTTGATAGCCTATCAAAGCAGACAAACTCGTGAATTTTTACGAAAATGGAAAAAAGTGAATTTCGTGTGCTGATTAAGCATTACTTTTTACGTAAAAAATCCATCACTGAAACTAAGGACTAAGACTTGATAAATACTACGGGGACTCGGCACCATCAATTTCAATGGTTAAGAGTTCCGTTGTGGTCGCGTACCAGCACTAGTGACGCCGAACGTCCAGGTCGCCCAAAAGAAGTGATCACGCCGGAAATCGTCGATAAAATCCATGAAATGATATTGGATGATCGGAGAATGAAAGTGCGTGAGTTGGCTCATGCTGTAGGTGTATCTCAACTGAACGGGTACATCATATTTTACACGAATATTTGGACACGAAAAAACTCTCTGCGAGATGGGTGCCGCGATTGCTCACACTCGACCATAAGCGCAATCGTGTGACCACTTCAAAAGAGTGTTTAGCGATGTTCAGCCGTAATCCGGACGAATTTTTGCGCCGTTTTGTTACTGTGGATGAAACATGGATCCATCACAACACGCCAGAGACCAAGGAACAATCGAAACAGTGGGTTGCTCAGGGTGAACGTGAACCAAAGAAGGCGAAACAGAGTCTGTCAGCCAACAAGGTCATGGCCACAGTTTTTTGGGATGTACGCGGTGTCATTTACATCGATTACCTCAAGAAAGGTAAAACGATCACCGGCAAATATTATTCAAAGCTTTTGAACAGATTCGACGTTGATTTGAAGCAAAAACGGCCGCATTCGGCGAAGAAGAAAGTGCTGTTCCATCAAGACAATGCACGTGTGCACACTTGTCTAGTCACGTTGGCCAAAACCCACGAATTGGGATACGAACTGCTACCCCATCCAGCATATTTTCCAGATTTAGCCCCCTGCGACTATATTCTGTTTCCAAACCTAAAGAAATGGCTGGGCGGTAAGAGATTTGAGTCGAATGAAGAAGTCATTACCGAAACAAACGCGTATTTTGAGAGCTTTGAAAAAACCTATTATTTGGAGGGAATAAAAAAATTAGAAAAACGCTGGACTAAATGTATCGAGCTAAAAGGTGATTATGTAGAAAAATAAAATGTTTATTTGCGGAAAAAAATTTGTTTCATTCAAAAAGTCACTGACGTATCAAACCGCCCTCGTAAATGAGCAGTGGGATCACTCACAAGAAATTCGCTGCCGTATAGAGAAAGCGAGAACAATATTTCTAAAAACGGCATCACTCTTCGAAAACAAGAATTTACAAATAAACACCAAAATAAGGCTTTTTCGATGCTACGTCTTCTCTGTGTTGCTGTATGGAGTAGAAACATGGACGTTGACGGAGGCTACCACAAAAAAACTACAGTCCTTTGAAATGTGGCTTTACCGCGGAATTCTGAGGATTCCACGGACAGACCATGTGACCAACCGATTAGTGCTAACAAAAATGAACAAGATGTTAGAAGTTAGAAAACTAAAATATCTTGGTCACATTATGCTTAACGAACGTCGATACGGATTCTCCAAGCCAAGATATTGGGAAAGAGAGGTCCGGGAAGAAGACGTATCTCGTGGCTGAAGGCCAACATTCGGACCGAATAGGCACTTTCAGAAGAAGTCAGCATTGGGAGAATAGCATTAAAGACGCTATTACTTTGAAAAATTATTGTTAATAATAATCAAGCATTGTTTATAACAATTAAATATTGTTACTAAAAAATAATTATTGATCATGATAATTATAAAAAAAAATTTCAATTGTTATAAACATTTGAAAATAGCACCAGCTTATAAAATAATAAGAAAAAGTTTGAAAGAATACGGTTGACACTAACAGAATATTGTTAATGACAATTACAAACAATTTGGAACCTTTTTATTATAATAATTTTAATAATAATTATAACAACAAAACATGGTATATTTTCAGTCATTCCACTGGAAAGTTAGTCTTGTGGACCTCTCGGGTCGCTCCCAGACCACCGGAGAGCACTGATATTTAGGGAAAAATTTCTTCGCGTTTCTGCCATCCTGGTACAAATATATTAATATTTTTTCAACATAGTCACCTGCAACGTTTTTACACTTGGTATATCGGTGTTGAAATGTTTCAAACGCTTTTGAAAAAAAATCAGAACTTTGTGTCTTCAGCCATTCATCCTACCGCCGACATTACTTCGTTATCATCAGCAAACCGGATTTCACGAAGATGTTATTTTAATTATGAACTAGCCTGGAGAGGTGGCGAGGGTGTCCAGTACAAAAATTAATACTTTCAAAATGAATATACAAATGACGTTATACCTACCAACTGAAAGAATCGAGTACAACCTAATATTTTCCAAAACAAGTCAAGGGGAAAAAAGAACACTCACTCAAGCCTTCGTCTTCGGGCTGTTACCAAGTAACGAGCTTTCGATTGTCATAAAATTATCTTGTCTATTATCAATTTCCTAGGGATAGAAAGATACATAATCTCAGTCACTACCCTAATAACAAGAGATGAAGATGAGATGATTACACTTCTTGATCAGGTCGCGAATGAAAGCCGAGCTCTAGGTCTCGAAATAAATTTAGACAAGACCAAGCTAATGGTCATTGATAGGAGTAACACCATACAGTTAATAAATCTGCAAAATAGAATTGAAGCAGTAGAGAAATCCATCTATTTAGGATCGCTAATAAACAGCAAGGGAGGGTGCGAAACAGAAATAAGAAGACGGATAGTATAAGCGAGGACAGCACTGTCAAACTTATCCAAGATATGGAAGGACAGATGTATAACCGAAAACATCAAAAGAGTCCCGGTAAAACACCTTAGTGTTTTCGATATTTTCATATGGTTCCATGTGGTGCTGGCGGAGGATGCTTCGCATACTCTGGGCTGAACACCGGACCTATGTGTCAGTATTAAGCGAATTAGGAATCACCGATCGATTATTCAGCAGTTGCCGACGTCGCATTCTGGGTTACTTCGGACACACCACCAGACGAGATCACGACAATCTAGAAAAACTTATCGTGCAGGGCAAAGTGGAAGGTAAAAGGTCAATAGGAAGATCTCCATCACGATGGATAGACCAAACTAAAGAAATTACAGGGCCAACCTTGCAGACAAATTTAAGAGTAGCGGAAGACCGACAGCAGTGAAGACAATCGACCCATCATCAATGCTCATAGACATGATGTCACAATTAATTTTGTCTACGAATTTATTTTATAATTTATTTGTTAGCGATTAAATTTTTACATCATCGAAACATGTACCACGATGATTTATTGTACCTATGTTAAACTTTTTGAAGAATATTCGAGGTAGTTATAGCAGCAATACGTTTGTATAATAATTCGTTAAGAAATATCCATCGATGACAATCCACTTGTTAGTCGATTGTAATTCAAGAACAAATATTTCACCGTTACCGAAGTACTTGTACAGGAAGAATGACTATGTCTACATAGAATATCAATTATTTGGTGGTTAATTTATGGGATAGACATGGCACATGAGTGGTACGTTGACATTTTATGTGTTAACCATAAAACGAAACAATTTCCTGTTTACATCTGCAGGACCGGTTATTTTTTATTTCCTTAGAGACATACCGAACAGCTGCCTGCGGCTTGGTAAATATTAAAACGAAGAAAACTTTCGTTAATTAGGAATGTTCACGCGTTGATCCTGCTAAGGTTATCACATCAAATGATACGACAAACACAAAAAAATTAATATCAGTGGTTTGGGTACGACCCGAGAGGTCCACACGACTAACTTCCCAGTGAAAAGGACGAAAAAATACCATATGGTTTGTTGGTATAATTATTATTAATATTATTGATTTTAAATTATAGTTGTCATTACCAATATTCCGTTTATGTCTACCGTGTTCTTTTAAACTTTTTCTTATCATTTTATGAGCGGGAGCTATTTTCAATTGTTTGTAACAATTAAAAATTTTTTTAATTATTATAATTAATAATCATTTGTTAGTAACAATATTTAATTGTTATAAACAATGCTTGATTATTACTTACAATAATTTTTCAAAGTTATAGCATCTTCAATGCTATTCTCTCAATACTGACACAAGTTTAAAATTATCCAATTCCTATTTTTGTTTTCTAAAACTATCTCTTTTTATGAAATATTGTCATCATATGTTTCATACAAATATTCCCAACATGCAAGAATATTATTCCAAAGATCTTAAAATTCTGTATTAAAGATAGCATAATTTATAAATTGCAAAATTCAGGTAGTTTACCATTTTTTTTTTAGTTTTTGATTCTTCATAAAAAACAGCTAAACCGATTATGCTGAAAATCTAATCAGTTTTAAGTTGCGTAATTATGCGTCTAATGCAATTGGTCCCACGTCGATATCATTTTTTGTTCTCGAGATAATCGAGACGAAAAATAATTCCGAAAGTCAATCTTTTTGTTTTGTTTTTTGATTCTCCATAAATAACAGCTCAACCGATCTTGCTGAAAATTCAATCAATTTTAAGTTGCCTTATTATGCGTCGAATGCAATTGGTCCCACGTCGATATCATTTTTTGTTCGCGAGATAATCGAGACCAAAAATTAATTCCGAAAGTTTACCGTTTTTTTAAGTTTTTGATTCTCCATAAAAAACAGCTAAACTGATTGTGCTAAAAATTGAATCATTTCTAAGTTACGTAATTATGCGTCGAATGCAATTGGTCCCACGTCGATATCGTTTTTTCTTCTCGAGTTAATCGAGACGAAAAATAATTCCGAACGCACATACGCACATACGTACATACACACACACAGACGTCCACTTAAAAACTATTGTGTTCGACTCTGGGGACCTTGAAATGTGGAGATATGTTAAAATTCGGGTTTCGCAAAATCGGACCCATTACTATAACTTCCACTGGGAAGTTAAAAATACACAGTTCTTGCAAATTGCACGGACCATTATCACGAGTTGCAATAATTTGTTCTTGTTTCTAATATGACGCCTTTAATGACCAACCTTGATTTACGTACAATCATTTCCTTTTTTTATATAATTACTACGATAAATATATAACAACACCTAAACAGACTTTATTAATTATAAAATTCCTCGTTAATATTAAATTTATCACTTTTTTATTACCCGATAAGACTAATAATAATTAATAATTGCTAGGATATTTTTTTTAAATAACACCATTATAATCTTAAAAGAAACCGTTCACTTTTATTGCAGGAAACATGTTGATAATCTATTCATCCTTTTAAGGACATCTACGCATTTTTCAGAAAAAAAGCCATCTCAATTCGCGGTTAGAAATATATAGAATTAGCCATTGAAACAATAGCGACGATTGGTCACAAGAAACAGGAAAAATGTCATTGTAGTTGTTTGATTTTTTTACTCGCGGCTGGAGAAGCTTACGGGTTTTTTGGGGGTGAGTTGTAGTAATTTCATCCTGGATATATTTCGAATTCTCAATGCAAGTTTTATGTTTGAAAACAAATTTTAGTAGCAAAAAATTGACATAACAATTTGCTGGTTCAAAAAACTTTATTGTATTAAATTCTAAATTTAAACTCAAATTCAAACTGACACTGCTTGTGTCAGGATAAACGGAGCTTGCACGGACTGGTTTAACATCGAAAAGGGTGTGAGACAGGGATGTGTGGCTTCGCCAAAGACGATTGTTTAAAAGATTTGAAATAGAGTGCGTATGGATTGAAAATGAATGATTTGATCGTCAAATGCCTTCTTTACGCCGATGATCAAGTCATATTAGCGTCATCTGAAGAGGAGTTGCAGGCGTTGGTTACTGTTATGCATGATGCCCTGAAAATCAAAGGGATGAAAATAAATGTAAGCAAAACAAAAGTAATGGTTTTGAAAGAAAAGAAAACATGACAAACTGTGAAGTTTTAATTAAGGGAGAAAGATTGTAACCAGTAAAGTAATTTGTGTAATTGGGTTCAAAGTTTATGAGAGATGGAAAGTATGACAGTGACATTGAGCGAAGGGTTTTGGCAGGAAAACAAATGAATGGGGCACTGCATAGCTTTATGAACAGCCAGAAAGTGTCAAAAAAAGGCACGTCTGGCTGCGCATAGAGGTGTATTGGTTCTTACACTTATGTATGGTAGTGAATTTTGGGTTTGGAAGAAGAAGCATGAAAATAAAATTAATGCTGCGGAGATGAGTAGTCAGAGATGTATAACCGGAGTGACTCGGTTGGATAAAGCAAAGAATAGTAAGATAAGAGAACGCTGTGGTGTAAAAGAAGATGTGGTTACAAAGAAAGGTAAAGGAATGCTTAGATGGTTTGGACACGTAGAAAGGATGGATGAAGGAAGATTAAAGAAACAAATTTATAAGGTGAGTGTGAATGGACAAGTCGGTAGAGGTCGACCTTGGCGAATATATCTCGATCAGATCAACATTGTTTTGAAGAAAGGCCAGGTCAAGAGTACCAACAACCGACGAGCATGTATGAAAATACTGATGAAAGTAGTGGAAGCAAAAGATGTGTGTAAGAACCGTAGCAAGTGAAAGGAAGTGGTCTCTGCCTACGTGACTATATGTATGTATGTATTCAAATATAACCAGAAATTTATACAAAAGCTATTCCTTAAGTCAAGAAAATATAAAAATATTAAGAAGTAGCCGAAACTGCTGAAAACATTGTTATGAAATTTTATACGAATATGTTTTAGAAACTGATACATCCCATGAATTTGTTTTAATATCTGACACTCATGGAGGGCGCTAGTTACACGGTTTATACCAAGTAGTATTGAACATAACTTTTTTAAGGGTAGATTTATTAATTCAAGTGAACTACATCATTCAATTTTACACCAAAAAGGTACTCTTGGTAAAACTCGATACTGTGTACCGTTTTCGGATTATTTTGATTTGAAAATTATGAAGTAATAGCCAAATTTTTTTTCTTCAACGTCCTTTATCTTGAATACGGATGGCGTTACGAAAATTTTTTACTAAGGAACCTCAATTATTTTTCAGTTTTCTACCTATCCTAAAGATGGGATAACCTGGTTTATAACTTACACACTTGTATATTAATGTTGCCTTTATCCCATTTATATATTATATTTATACATTTATGATACACATAGCATAAGTTATTTGTGTCTTAAAACCAATTATCATTATTAATTACCCTTAGTAAACATCTTTATTATGTCAACACTTTCGTTTCTTATCTTTTATTAAATATTTTGATATGCAGAGTTGTGAATATCAGGTGCCTGCACGCTAAATTAAATAAAATTAATGTTTATTAAATTATTAATGTGTCTATTTTTATTACGAAGTTTTGATTAAAATTCTTTAAGCCCATGCCCAACCAGTTCTGGTCCTAATGGGCTATACTTAAGTTTATTTATAACAGTTACATCATGCAAAAAATTAAACGACAATTGTATTGTGGTATGATTTATTGTTTTTGATTAAATTTTATATTGTCTCTTTATGAATGTACTGTAAATATTATGATGATTCTATTCAATAAACTTATATAGTAATTAACTAAAATGTATTTTTTTTTTCAAAATAACATAATACACACTTGACACTGACAAATAAACTTAAAACTGACAGGTGTCAATTTAATTTCGTTTATTGCCAATTTAAAATTGAGTAATGCCAGTTGGAAATTTATGTAGCTAATTTGATTTTAACTAATGTCATTTTGATTCTGATTGCTGCCAACATCCATACATACATACTCACAAACTTTCGCGTTTATAATAGTAGTAGGTTCACAAAATATATTTAAAAATTATAGCCTATGTGTTATTCTGATGTATAAGCTACATTATTGTAAAGTTTCATTAAAATCCATTCGGTAGTTTTTGCGTGAAAGAGTAACAAACATCCATACATACATACATACTCACACACTTTCGCATTTATAATAGTAGTAGGTTCACACAATATTTTTATAAATAATAGCCTATATTTTAAACTGATGTATAAGCTACATTATTGTAAAGTTTTATTTAAATCCATTAAGTAGTTTTTGCGTGAAAGAGTAACAAACATCCATACATACATAAATACTCACAAACTTTCGCGTTTATAATAGTAGTAGGTTCACACAATATTTTTAAAAATTATAGCCTATGTGTTATTCTGATGTATAAGCTACATTATTGTAAAGTTTCATTAAAATCCATTCGGTAGTTTTTGCGTGAAAGAGTAACAAACATCCATACATACTCACACACTTTCGCATTTATAATAGTAGTAGGTTCACACAATATTTTTATAAATAATAGCCTATATTTTACACTGATGTATAAGCTACATTATTGTTAAGTTTTATTTAAATCCATTAAGTAGTTTTTGCGTGAAAAAGTAACAAACATCCATACATACATAAATACTCACAAACTTTCGCGTTTATAATAGTAGTAGGTTCACACAATATTTTTAAAAATTATAGCCTATGTGTTATTCTGATGTATAAGCTACATTATTGTAAAGTTTCATTAAAATCCATTCGGTAGTTTTTGCGTGAAAGAGTAACAAACATCCATACATACATACATACTCACACACTTTCGCATTTATAATAGTAGTAGGTTCACACAATATTTTTATAAATAATAGCCTATATTTTACACTGATGTATAAGCTACATTATTGTTAAGTTTTATTTAAATCCATTAAGTAGTTTTTGCGTGAAAGAGTAACAAACATCCATACATACATAAATACTCACAAACTTTCGCGTTTATAATAGTAGTAGGTTCACACTATATTTTTAAAAATTATAGCCTATGTGTTATTCTGATGTATAAGCTACATTATTGTAAAGTTTCATTAAAATCCATTCGGTAGTTTTTGCGTGAAAGAGTAACAAACATCCATACATACATACATACTCACAAACTTTCGCCTTTATAATAGTAGTAGGATATTCCAAGTGATTACCACGCTAGCAGCGCACTTAAACATTTTTGTTCGGATGAAAATATCAATAATTCATTGTGATATTTATGTTTATCGTAATGAATATGTACGTGCTAATTTGGAAAAAATACGTGAAGAAATTGCATACGCACTGCAGTGATTGCGTAATTATAATGTTTCGCGACAGATATTTTATGAATATTTTCGAATACTTTTATTTAATTAACGATGATATTGATGCAACATACGAAGCTACGTAGAACGAGGTCGTATACGTAATTTTTAAGCACATAAAATTCATTAGGTGGAATAAATTATTAAGGAATTTCATCGATAATTATTCTCATGTGATTTCGCCAAGTTTAAATTATGCTAAACCTGATGATGGGGTGTATGAAAAACGTTTGACCTTCCCGCGAGAATAAACATCTAGTTGTGCATTTAATTTCGATCACATTTTCATGCTGTATTAAAAATTGTTTTAATCCCGATGATGGCCGAAACGTGTAGCTTCTTTGTGCACAAACAAGAATATGATCGTGCTTTTTATATAACTTTTACTGTGGCCCTCGTATTATTACAATTAAAGGGTCAAAAATTAATCTAACCCTTACCGTTACCTTAACCGTTCTCCGACGTCTTCCGAACAACTAAACTCTATTGTTTTCGATCATTCCAAAAGTCTTCTTTCAAGCCTCTATTTCTTATTTCCTCATCTATTCCCTCTCTCCAGCTTCTCCTTGGTCTTCCTCTCCGTTTTCTTCCTGCTGGAGTCCACGTCATTATCTGTTTTGGCAGTCGCTCGTACGTCATTTTTTAGACATGGCCGTAACATTTCAGTTCTTTCGTCTTTATGTCATCTCCCGTATTCGGTCAGTGCGAATTCTTTTAAGCTTCGACCTGCCTGCTGAACGCCTCCAAAAATCCATTTTCGCCGCTTCCAAGGTTTTCTTTGCTCTTCCCTAAGTGGCCATATCTTGCTGCCGTTAGTAACCATGCTTTTGACCATGGTGTTGTATATGCGATGTTTGTTATTTTTTTGGTCCCAAAGAATACTGTTTAACATCGATACAGCTTTCCTTTCCTGTATATTTCTATCGTCCAAAGTTCCATCGTTGGTAAAATTTATGCCTAATTATTTGTACTTTTGGCAGTTTTTTATTCATTGACCATTTTCCAAAATTAGGTTGCTGGCTTCCTTCCAAACTCAGGTATTCTGTTTTTGCAATGTTCACTTCGAGTCCCTTAATTCTCGTATTTTTCAATGAGTTTCCGAGTCATATACTCAATATCATCATAATCTTGTGCCATAACGATCTGGTCGTCAGCGAAGCTGAATGTATACAATGTGGAATGGTTAAGGGGGTTACCCATATTTGGACATTTTCGTTTCCATTTTATTAACACTTTTTCGAGATATATTTTCAACTTCACCAGTGGCACACTGTCGTATGCCTTCTTCAGGTCGACAAATACTAAATGTACCTCCTTGTTGACTGCCGACATCTTATCTAATAATTGTGTTACACAGAACAGATGGTCAGTTGTTGATCTTTCCGCTCGAAATCCTGCTTGTTCTTTGGCTTCGTGGTCGGCGTAGCCTCGTTCTATTCTGCTCTTTAAAACTTTCCCATACATCCTGCTGATCGAGCCAATCACTGCAATACCCCTATAATTATCACAGTTTTCTTTACCACCCTTTTTATAGATTGGTGTCAGATACGACAGTTTCCATCCTTCTGATATTTGGCCAGTATTAATGCAGTTTTAAAACAAAGCAGTCAGATGGGCAAAGAGTTTATCTGAACCATACTTGACCAGTTCTGTGGGATTGTTTGCTGGTCCTGGTGCTTTTTTGTTTTTAAGATAGGTGCAAACGTCTTTAACCTCTTTTTTGTTGCTTCTGATGGGCGATGCAGATATTTCTATAATATTGCTGAGAGTTATAAGTGTAATAAAAATTTAACAATAGAATACTTAAATCGTGACTACTGTGATTAAAAAAAAGAATATCTACTCTAATTCAGTCCATGGAAAATCATGCGCGGTCTCAAGAGAGACTATTGGAACCAACATGTCCATATGATTTTCAGTAAAATCATCAATTAATTAATTAATAATCAATCAACAAATTAGTGAATGATCATAATCGTATTACGATATACGCTTAAGATTAAATCTTAAGCATGTACAATCTGGATTAAATGGACCAAAATAGTATAATTTTTTTTTGTTTCAATCAGAAAAAAAATTGCGTGATATTTGCCGAGACCCCCTGTCTCTCCAACGTAATATTAGATGAGATTTGACTCGACCCCCTCCTCCCCTTAAACATCTCACGTAATTTATGGACGCCCCCAAATAAATTAAAAGTTTTAGTAATTTATCACAACCATACTTATCGCACTTTGATATTTTACTAGAACATTTCATACAATTGTGTAATTTTCAAGAAATGTCGGTCATTATTTGATATTTTAAAAATGTTTGCCAAGTGTATGTTTAGTCACTACAACGAAACAATTGTATATCGTATACGAATATACGGTCGTTTCGGATTATCGTTAGAAACCCGATAACCAGTATTTAACTGTACGTTTAGGAAGTACGAAAGTAAATTCCCCTAATATTTTTAAACAAATATCGTAGGTAACGATTTTATTTTATAAGGGACTTCTACTTTTTCCGCTACTATCCATTAATGGATGTTTGCGATCACTTCTGACCATTTTTCCCTATTTCTGGTGGTGTGAATTAATTCGCCTGTGGTTCATATTCCTGTCCAATGTTTGATATTTCGGAGCCATGACATTCTCTTTCTGCCTACACCCCTTCTTCTCTCTATTTTTCCTTCTATTAATAGTTGGAGCAAATGGTATCTTTCGTTGCGTAACACATGTCCCAGGTACGCTGTTTTTCTGCGTTTTATTGTGACCAACAATTCGCGTTCTCTTCCTATCGTCCTTAAAATTTCCTCGTTGCTTTTCCTTGCTGTCCATGGGACTTTCAAGATTCTTCGATAGATCCACATTTCAAATGCTTCCAGTCTATTCATTGTGCTAACCTTCAATGTCCTGCCTTCCATACCATCCAACAGTACGGACCATACGGCATTTGATTTCTACGTCTGAAGACCAGTTTTCACATAACCAAGTCCCCAAATAGTTAAACTTTTTTACTCGTTCTATGTCTTCATTATCGTATGAGAGTTTCGCATTCTGGAACTCATCCAATTTGCGGGTGATTACTAGGAATTTTGTCTTTTGTATGTTGATGTTAATTCCCATAAGTCGGCCGTGCATTCCAACTATGTCCAGGAGCCTTTGGAGGTCATTCATATTATCTGCTATCAGGACTGTGTCATCTGCATACCGTAATTGTTGATCCTTGTGACATTTACTTTGATGCCTGATTGTTGTCCTTCAAGAGCTTCTTGGAAGATGTCTTCAGAGTAAATGTTAAACAGAAGTGAGGAGAGGACACATCCCTGTCCTACACCTCTAAGGATTTTCTGTGCCATTGTAACTTCGTTGTCAAATCTAACTGCAGCTGATTGGTTCCAGTACAAGTTTTCAATACAGCGCATGTCTTTTTGATCTATGTCGTCAAGTCGCCTCAGCATTTGAACGATTTTATGATGTTGCACTCTATCAAATGCTTTTTCGAAATCTATTAAACACATTACTACATATTTTCTTTGATCGTAACAGTTCTGAAACAACACTTGGGTTGCGACCAGTGCCTCTCTCGTACCGAGACCTCTTCTCAATCCAAATTGAAAGGGTCCAACAGCGCTTTCGCATTTTGTGGATATTTTGTATTGAATGACCTTCAGAAACACTTTCAGAGTGTGACTCATCAAGCTTATCAATCTGTAATCTTCACATCTTATTGCGTTGTTCTTTTTTGGGAGTGGGATAAAAAGAGATGCAAGCCATTTGGTTGGGAATTTTCCTGTGTTGTAAATTTGGTTGATAAGGACGGGTAAGGGACTTCTTGTTTGGAAATTAAGAGTCAATATTTGTTAGCACGGTTAATTTTGCAAGCAAATCTGTTCTTAATGACTTTATTTTTTGTACATAATAAGAGAGGTAGGCAAGTAATCCAAACAAATTTAACTAATTAACTAAGGTATTAAGCTTTAATTTGGCTGGTTGATTCATTTTTGTTGGATTTTTTGTTGAATTTCTAGAAAAGTAATTAGTAATCCTGGGTTAACATTGTAGTGGGTACCGACATTAAAATCGTATAGTACCGATTTTTAAGAAATTATACTGACTGTAAACAAGAATGCTCTTCATTTGTTTATCCGGACGAAACTTGGATTTTTGCTAGAGGTGGAACAAAAAGAATATAGCAGGACGATAACATAAAATCTATAAAACACACCGACGATGTTGCCACGTCTTTTAGTTCTCTAAAGAGTACTCTGCCAGTGGTCTCTCTACTGGCAAATTATGCCCGAGCTCAGCCGTAGAGGGTAGAAGAAAAAAATATAAAAGTGAGCCGCGCCACCGACTTAGACGGTACAAGCCGGAAACCCCTAGGTCTAGTAGGCACTAGCAGAGCCACACGATAAACAACAAACAATTATGGTGAACTAGATAAATAAAACTATATTTACAATTCCTGCAATATATTAATTAAGTAAAAATGATGTTCTGATTTTTTACAACAAATTATATATTTTTGTAAAGTGGATTAAACGAATTTAATACACTTTTCTTAAAATAATATTTAAATTAATTAAAACAATCTTTCAGACAATAATAAAAACCTAATGAGGTACAAAAGAGAATTAAAAAAAAAACAAAAAAATGTTCACAATATTTAAAATTTCAAAAATAATTGGTTTTATATAGAAATCCTGATGGCAAAAGATAAACAAAAAAAAAATACAAAATAAATGGACTTGAAACAAAAATAATAATTAGAAACCCTCACAATAACTACATAAAGTATATTCAGTAATGTATAAATTCAGATTCAACTTGGAGCAGGTACAAATTTAATAAAAAATAATTTGTTACTTTTAAACTATTGAAAACACTTAGATCAAGCACATAATAACTGATAAGTTGATAAAATTAAACTCAATACTATGTAACCAATTGAAAACTTCATTAAGACGCCACTGTTACATCGATGATCCAAGAAACAGAAAAACCAAGTAGTATTTTTAAAGATTTACACTGTTAAAACAATCGAGCTTATTTTAAAAATAATTATTTTTTTTACGATGGCTGTCCTTCAAAATAGCAATATTGTAGGATATTTACAAATAAGTATGAATAAACGTTTTTACTTGGACACAAAGAACTATTGAGAATATTACTTTAAAAAAAAGTTCAGACTCGGCATATTATCCAATGCAATAAATAGTTTTCAACAGTGTACCATATTAATAAATAAAAACAAAACTTAATCGTGGTGTCGAAAATAAGTCACGTCGTTTATACTAAAATAAAT
Source organism: Agelastica alni (assembly GCA_950111635.1). NCBI lineage: Eukaryota > Metazoa > Arthropoda > Insecta > Coleoptera > Chrysomelidae > Agelastica > Agelastica alni. The sequence continues at coordinate 21,479,958 of OX467717.1, read as the reverse complement.
CACTTGTAACCTTTGGATACACGAATTCACGAATCCTGTGGCCTACTCCTGGCCGGTTTGAATTATGGAACAGTACCTGCTACTTAACAATGGCTTCACTCCATCAAATCCCGCACGTGGTCATTTTAACTCGACCCCAATATCCAAAATATCCACCACAAAGGCACGACAGAATGGTCAAGTTAAAAATTAAATGGTTTTTCTTCAAAATCCAATTAAGATGGCCCAAATACAGCCAGATATGAAAGAAAAAACCGTAGAAGTTCTGCTCACGTGTTAATATCAAATCGTTCCAAAAACTCTCACCCGACTTCCACCACTGACACCAAGCGACTCTTGTCCACTCCTCACTCCCAGGCCGGATATCAGAAAAATGACACGGGACCCGCGTCAGCCAACCTTTGCAAATCTATGTTCCCAACTCATAATCGCGCTCGTCCGTGTTGATCCACTCAGAGAAGCAAACCAAACAATAATATAGCTGACAACACACGACAATCGAGGCCAAAAATCAAGGCGAAATCTAATACAAAGACTCCCACTCCAATTAACAAAAATGTCACAGCCATTAATAATTAAATCCTATCACTAGGTATGCAACACTATTTACAACGAACAAAATACGGTATGCAAAACTATTTACGAGCACCAGACTATCAGAGACACAATTAATAATGAAACGGTAGATGGGAAAAAATAGGCACGTGACAATGTATGAAAAAGACACATTATTGTGCATGCAGGTGGAAAGCATGGTTTTGTTGATGTGGCGGAAATGGTAAGGAAATGAATATTTCCCAACAGTTAGGAAATCTTTTTCTTTGAGAAATTTTGTCTGGAATGTCAAAATTCCCTAACGATTTGCGGAAATATTTTACATTTCAGCTATGCATTCCTAAAATCTTCTAATCGAAACTTTACGTGTCACACCCCGTATTTAAAGTAACGGATACAAAATGAATTAAAAGTACTGGAAATTAGCGTTACGGAGAGTATTTATTAAATAATGCAATTGATTTTTTGGTTTTTGCGGATTTAGCAAAATATTCAATAATAACTCGTGCTTAAGTATACGTTTTGAGAGCTGTAATAGTATATTCGTTGCTTATACAACAGTCGCTTCGAATTGCCGACTTGAACATATTGAAGATAGAAGCATGTGATTGCTTTTAACAAAAAAAAAAAATTTAATCACACATTTTCGACGCAAACGTTAAACAATCCCTTCTTCGACTACTTACTAACGGTAGTTCTAAAACCCCGAAATGTCTTAATTATACAAAATTGAATTAACTGAAGATGCGCGTGGGCTACGCAATTATTCAAACGCTACACCGAATGGTTTTTCTGTTTAAATTTTATTTAATTCTTATTACAGTCATGTGCTCATTCAAGCCGTCGGCCGTAATGAATATCCAGGACTGGTTTAAGATATTTGTTACATACCTAACCGTGGAAATCTGAATTAACATTATAGTGTAAATTTATTAATATGTATTGCGTCAAATTATAAATACGAGTAACGAGAGGTTCAAAAAGTGGAAGCCAGTTTTACAATCTGAAGGGGCTATTCACAAATAAATGTAATAGTTACCAACTGGTACATGCCTTAACAACGAATAATCAGGTTATTCTGATGTGTGTTCCAGGTCACAAGGAAGTTAAAGGCACCGAAGAAGCAGATTGTGGCAAATACACAATTTTCCGGCCCAAAACTCTTTTGTGGACTTTCCAAAGCCCACTTGAAAGAAGAGGTTCGACGCTGGGAAACAGATGAAATTAAATCTCACTGGCATAAAGTTCCAGAACAAGTAAGCCTTTCGCCAAGGAAAGCTAAACAGCTTCTCGAGTTGGACAAGAAAGACTTAAAACTGGTGACGGGGCTCCTCACTGGACACTGCCCTCTGAGGTATCACCTTAAGAAGATGGGTAAAACAGAGAGTGATAGTTGCCGCTACTGCGAGAACTTCGCAGAAACTGCAGAACATTTTCTTTGCGAATGCCCAGCGCTTTTCTGCAAGAGGCTTAAGTTTCTGGAAGAGTCCTTCCTAATGCCCTTCGATGTCAGAAACTTAGCCCCCAGGAAACTGATAAACTTTGCTCGAAGTCTCGGAATAGATTAAGGGTTATGCACAAAAGATCTGATAGGTCGAGGTGCTTGAGAGGTTTCATAGCCTTCACGACCCTCCCTAAAATCTACAATCTACAATATACCAACTGGTAGAGCAAGCAAGATTCCGGAATGGCGACAATACAGCTGATCATCTTCTAACCGTAAGAACGCTGATAGAAAAAGTAAATGAATATTACCCAAACTTATATATTGGCTTTATCGATTATAAAAAAGCATTCGATTCCATGGAACTTTGGGCAATAGAGAGAGCTATGAACAACTGCAAAGTAGACTCTCGCTATAGAATTCTCATACACAATATATACAAAAAAGCAACAATGACAGTACTTATAGGTGGGAACACTAAACCTATACCAATTAACAGAGGAGTTCGCCAAGAGGACGTTATCTCACCAAAATTGTTTTCACTCGTACTTGAAGACGTGTTCAAGAACATCGACTGGACTGACTAAGGAATAAATAATAATGGAATAACACTGAGCTATCTGCGGAATGCTGACGACATAATTATTATCGCTACAGGTTTCGAAGAATTGCAGACCATGATTACTCAACTATAGAGAGCTTCGGAAGAAGTAGGTCTCAATATGAATCTGGACATAATGTCGAATACACAGGACTTCAGACAGATAACACACAATGAGAAAAGTTTGGAACTAGTAAGCGAATACATAAAGGTACCTAAGACAAATAATGAGAGTAGACAAGTAAAATCAAACTGCGGAAATTACAAGACGAATAAGGCTGGCTTGGGCAGGTTTTGGAAAGCTGAGCTGGATACTGAAAAGTAGTAAAATACAACAGTTTCTGAAAACGCAGGGGAACATGTCGCCCGACTAAAATGGAGTTTTGCAGGACATAATGCCCGTCTGAAAGACAAAATATGAAATACAGCAATGGAGACCATGCCGCGATAAATAATCAATAATATATAATAATCAATAATTAATAAATAATCAAATAATTAACTACACGACTCCAATTTAAATTGTCCCCATTTCGTCGACATGTGTTTGAGACGTTACTATTGCTAATCATTATAAAACGACGGTGTGTACGTCTGACTTATCAGGAAAGAGACTACGACGTATGTAAGAGATCAAATAATTCCTTTTCTAAAAATGTGTTCATTTCTACGATAGCGGCTTTGAAAATAAAATAAGTATGGTTACAAATCCAGTCCTGTCGGCAACCGAGAAATTGACCGCGTTTCTGAAAATATTCTTAAATCCTTCCAATAATGATATAGGTATCAAAATATACTGTTACAAAAGATCACATCAACATTGTTTTGAAGAAAGGCCGGGTCAAGAGTACCAACAATAGACGAGCATGTATGAGAGCACTGATGAAAGTAGAGGAAGCAAAAGATGTGTGTAAGAAGTGGTCTCTGCCTACCCCTACGGGAAAAAGGCGTAACTATATGTATGTATGACACTGACAGTGACAGAAATCAAATTCAAAATGGCAAAATGATGGCCAACTCTAACCGTGCGCTTAATCGTCAAATCAACTCTCGGAAAAATGGTTGACGTCTATCTGACGGTCAACTCTAACCGCGCGCTCATTCGTCAAATCAAATGTTACTGTTACACTTTTCACGAAATCACCCCCACGAATTGCGAGTAAGCGAGAGGAAAGATGTTACACATGCAAGAAAGCGAGAACAAAGATGTTACACATCAATAATGGTAAGCTTTTAAACAAAAATCGGTCCAGTAGTTTTTGTGTAATTCTAGAAATAAACAAACAAACAAACAGAAAATCGGCAATTTGGAGTCGAGGACATACAAACATCATATCGTTATCTCTTATTTTGTAAATATCTTTGAGGTTCAGACAGTCTTTTGTTGCAGTTTCGTAATAGTGTAGATTAGAATATTTTATTCAGTATATTTTATCCTTAAAACGAAAGATATTTTGTAATAAAAATGGTTCGGTACAATAATTTTAGACGACACCGGTCCTGAGCGATTTTCCTGCCGCAGTATGCAGCTGCTTCCATACCTTGACCACCGTATCAGCCCTTAGGACACTGATTACGAATTCGGTAAGTATTACGTTGGATTTAAATTAGTTGTAATTTCGTGTGTCCACACTAGGATATTGATGTCAGAAAGTTTTTATTAGTGGCACTTTTTTTAACTATAGTTTGTTACGGATCTTCCGAGGTAACTGGTGATTATTTTGTTAGCATTACCGGTGCCTGGCTCACACACACACACAACCAACCACCTTGTACTTTTGAATTTTTATTTAACGCCTCAAGCTGGATTTCCAAAAACATCAATTGATAGGAAATTTCCTTACGTCTACAATCAGTTTTGGTCCAAATTTATTATGCTTTGATATGCTTTTCGATCCAAGATTATAGAAGAATTAAAAACACTAGGAATTGCAAAAAAGCTTAACGAACCATTGGAAATGACCCTACAAAACACTAAAGAAAAAGTTAAATTCCAAAGTGAGATCTTCTTCATATAGTGACTGTCCGCTTCGGACGTTGGCAACCATCATGGCAATCTGTATCTTGTTCGCAGCTGCTTTGAACAGACCCACAGTTGTTGTGTTTAACCATGTGCGTAGATTTTTTTAGCCACCAAATTCTTCGTCTTCCAGGACCACGCTTACCGTTTATTTTTTCCTGTAAAATCAACTGTATTCCATATTATTGGCTTTTCTTATTATGTGTCCAAAGTATTCAATTTTGAATGTTTTTATCTTCAATAGTAGTTCTTTATCCTTACCCGTCTTTGTCAATACGTGTTGGTTAGTTACATGAGCGGTCCATGGTATCCTCAAAATTCGTCGATATAGCCACATCTCAAAAGCATCTTTCTATTCGTTGTCGTCCTGGGCAGGAATTTTATACTTCTTGTGGGGGGTTGAGTTAACGTTGTCTTACCACTTAAAATTTAAAATATTGAATAAATCCTGAGGGCAGAATTAGGAGCTTATTATGAGCTTTCAAACTAATATAATTTTGATTTTCGATCTCACCCCTTAATCCAAAAACAACCACTAATCGACGAAAATAAAGAACAAAAAGTCTAAAAAATTAAAAATACAAAGTATTGCAAATGTAACGTATGAAAGGTTATAACAAACTCTTAAATCATACTCTTATCTTCTTTCTTCTCGTAGCGTCACAACCCTTCGTGGGTCTTAGCTGCATCTACGACTCGTCTCCCACTATCCCTGTCCAACTCAACCTCCTTCCAGTCCCGTACTCCCAAGACTTTTGCATCATCTCCGATATTGTCTCTCCAACTGAGCTAGGTCTTACTAAAGGTCTCTTTCCTACTGGGTTTTTCTCCCATATCCTCTTGGTAAGACGTTCATACGACGATCTCTGTACGGGTCCGGCCCATCTGAGCCTTTGTGCTTTTATTTTAGTCTTTTGTACGTGTTCTTGAGCTCCTCCTTCGTTCTTATTCGATATTGACCAGTTCTCTCATCTACTGTAGGCCCAAAGATTTTCCGCAACATCTTTCGTTCAAAGCGTCTTAGCACTAGTTCGTTCTGCTTCGTCATTGTCCATGTTTCCGAACCGTACATAATCATTGGCTTGATTACTGTCGAATATATCCGTATTTTAAAGTTCCTAGATAGCAGTCGGGACCTAAACAGGTCTTGTAAGGCGAAAAAACATTGATTGCCCAATTGTATTCTGGATTTTATTTCGCTACTGATATCGTTATCCTTCGTTGTCCTTTCCTGCTCTCCGCCTGACATGCATATATTCGTTGATCTCGGGGCCTACCTTCTTGGTCTCCCCTTCTCTATGTTCTCTATTTCTGGGCCCTTATTTGTAAATATTTCCAGACCAATACTCGTTACTTTAATAGCCATGTCCAGCACTATGTTAAAGAGTAATGGTGACAGGCCATCGCCCTGTTTTAGGGTGTTGATGTTGCAAATCTTAAACTGGACACTCCAAGGAAGAAGAAAAAGAGGGCGACCCAAAAAAAGCTGGAGAGAGGGTATCGATAATCAAGTCCAAGAGAAAGGCCTCGAACAGGATTTATGAATTGATAGGGATCAATGGAGACTGGAAATCGGAAGACGTCGAAGAGTTTTCTACGCATATCTTGGTTAACTCTATTCCATTTGGCTGATACGCACTGTATGTGTGGCTCTTGACATTGTAGCGAAATAAAAACTTCTTATCATAAGCTTGTAAACACAAATTTTTTTTGTCAAAATCGGTCCAGTGATTTTACTCAAGCACCACCCAAAAACCTTATTTTGTAGATACAGGGTGGCCAACCGTAAACGAAACAGAGCCATTTGCCAGAACCTCGTTAACATTTTAGAAAAACGCTCAGACCCCTCAATTTTTTATTAAAGGGGGACATTCTTTTCCGGTATTTTTGACTCCACTACTTTCAACCCCAAGCGAGGATAAGAATTACCTCAAAATTTTTAAATAGCATTGGGGGTCAAATAGGATGTCTTTCAAAAGCTCTTACAATTCTCTATACAATAGTCTTTAAATTTTAAAATTCCGCCCATTACTAATTGAAAAATAAGATTTTAAACGTGAAACTTATCTGCTCGGCTATTAAATTTACAACGTCAAGATCGACATGTCAGTAGGAAGTATGTAATAAAAAAAAAATTCAAGAGACAGGAAATGTAGCTATTAAAAATAGAAAAATAGAAAAGCCTGTAGTTAATTAAGCTAGTGAAGTTGCAGTTTTGGGACATGTTCATTTTGATCCTACGTTGAGTACGAGACAACTGGTATATGTGTCTGGGATCAATCGAACTAGCATCCAAACCATTTTAAAGAAGAATAAATTTCCATCCATATAAAATACGTTTAATACATGAACTTAGTGAGAATTATTATGAGACACTATTGACCCTGCTTTGACGGATATATTTGAAAATAATCCACAGTATGACGAAAATCATTTTTATTTTCAACAGGACGGTGCTACTCCTGCGGCGATTTTTCGTCAGTATTTAGACCAACGTTTTTCACGGCATTGGATTGGGAGAAAAAGTAGCATTGAATGGTCTCCACGAAGCTATAAAACACGACCAGCGTCGTCGGAAGATTTGCGTCAAAGAATCGTTGAGGTGTGCCGTCGAATTACTCCGGAAATTCTTCGGAATGTGCATGAACGTTTTAAACAAAATCTTTATTATCGTATGGAAGCGGGCGGTTCAGTTTAAACATTTAATCAATTAAGAGGTAAGTAAGCAACTAAAATAATTGGAATTTTAACCCGTAATTTTTTTTAAGGTATTGGGAGGAAATGTAAATTTTAAAGACTATCGTAAAAAAAATTGTCAGAGCTTTCAAAATACATCTTATTTGACCCACAATTCCATTTAAAAATTTTGGGGTAATTCTTACCCTCGCTTGGGGTTGAAAGTCAAAAATACCGAAAAAGAGTATCCCCTTTTAATCAAAAATCGACGGGTGTGAGCGTTTTTTTTAAATGTTGACGAGGTTCCTGCAAATGGCATTGTTTCGTTTTCGGTTGGCCACCCAGTATTTTTATTGTTAAGGTACATTTCTGTTACAGTTTCATATTAGTAGAGAATAATGAGAACAAAAATCAGTTTGCTAACACAAAAGTTTAAAAAGGTAAAATCCACACTATAGCATAACGTAAGAAATATAACTTGGTAGTATCCCGTTGATGATGAATATTCATTAGCCCTTTAATTCACGGTTAACAGTCGTCTTGGTGCAATCTCGTGTAAAGAAGTAATTAAAAAAAAGTTATAAAATTGTTGAAATAATGATGATGGCCGTTAACACTTTAAATCCGATAAAAGTAATAAAAAAAACAACTCCCGGAATTGTTCGTATCCTTTGGAGCTTAACGATTGAGTCATAAAATATAATGTTTATCAACACACACACACACACACACTAACATACAAGAAGTGTCGATTTTGAGTGAAATTTAACCGTGTTATGTCGACAAATTGATACTTAAATTTTTATTTTCAATGATACAACTCGTGGTAAAAGTTTCTTCAATAACTTAAATAAAATATTAGGCAAATAAAAAGGATAACTTTTGAGTTTATAATGACCACCAGTTGGCACTATTTTTAGTTTAAATATTAGTACTATTTTGGTTACATTTGATATTGTACAGCAGGGATCACCAAAGAGGTCGATATCTACCTCTAGTGGTAGAAATAGGTTTCCCAGGGGTAGATATAAACGAAAACTAATTTTGGAGGTCGACGAGGTTTAAAAATCGATCCCCTATGTGAGGAAAACGAAGAAGTCCTTACTCGGTTACTTCTTGCTGGCTATTAAGAAGCTCTTGCTTCACGTCATCTGAAGAGGAGCTGCAGGCGATGGTTAATGTTAAGCATGATGCCCTGAAAATCAAAGGGATAAAAATAAATGTAAGCAAAATAAGATGGACAGTATGACAGTGACATTGAGCGAACGGTGTTGGCAGGAAAACAAATGAATGGGGCACTGCATAGCTTTATGAACAGCCAGAAATTGTCAAAAAAAGGCACGTTTGGCTGTGCATGGAGGTGTGTTGGCTCCTACACTTATGTATGGTAGTGAATGTTGGGTTTGGCAGAAGAAGCATGAAAATAGGATTAATGCTGCGGAGATGGGTAGTATGAGAAGTGTAGCCGGAGTGACTCGGTTGAATAAAGTAAAGAATAGTGAGATAAGAGAACGCTGTGGTGTAAAAGAAGATGTGGTTACAAAGATAGATAAAGGAATGCTTAGATGCTTTGGACACGTAGAAAAAATTGATGAAGGAAGATTGACGAAACAAATTTATAAGGCGAGTGTGAATGGACATAAGTCGGTAGAGGTCGACCTCGGCGAACATATCTTGATCAGATCGACATTGTTTTGAAGAAAGGCCAGGTCAAGAGTACCAACAACCGACGAGCATGTATGAGAGCCCTGATGAAAGTAGAGGAAGCAAAAGAAGTGTGTAAGAACCGTAGCAAGTGGAAGGAAGTAGTCCTGCCTACCCCTACGGGAAAAAGGCGTGACTATATGTATGTATGTATGTTTACTGTATTTATAGAAATATAAGGCAGCTTTTAACAACTTTTATTGTTCTTTTTTAAATAAAAGGTAAGTCATAAGTCAATTTCACTAGAATACCTTGGACTTTGTTTTGCACAGCATAATTGGAATCGATTGCGAACTTGATTAATGTGTATTGACACTAGAAATCTGTGGTTATTATTTGTTGTTAAACTGAAAAAAATAAGTAGAAAGTTAACTTCAGAACGGTAGTACAGCTTTCTCGTTTGGATCTTTACATATAAAACAAACAGGAACAAGTTTTGCTACTCTGTTCGGATTCTAAAAGTGCGATGGAAACGGACACCATGACCTTCCACGTACGACTCACCGATTATTCTTTGGGATAATAATTAAATTCGTTAAAATAATTATCGTGATTTAGAGGAATCGTGTACGTCGAAAATAATATTTCTGTCCAGCTCAGTGTGGTGTCGGCACCTTCGCCATAATTTTAAAAATTCGAAAACCGTCCGGCAAAGTAACGTGCGATTTTTATCGCTTTATACATTTCAGCTCGACGAGTACTAAAATTTTCCGAATACGGAATAAATCATCGGAATTTTATATGTTCTTACGTAAGATGAGAGCATATACTATTTCGTACCGCCTATTTTTCGGAATAAATCATTTTATAATTCGGAAACCTGGTAGCAAGCGATAAAGCCACCTTGGATTCACCGATCTATTCGAAAATACGAGGCCGTGTTGTGTGGATATGCATTTTTGGGGTTTTATAAGCCGTTTCGCCCTTGAGAGAGAATGTTGCGACTGAAAATGATGATATACAGTAATAAATTTGACATTTTCCCACATAAAATAGATTAGATTGGCGTGAAATAGATATTCTGTCGGGGAATTTTTAAAACGATTTTACCATTCACCAAAAAATAACGACGAACGATTTTGAAATATTTATCGCCGGTGTTAAAATCATTATTTTCGTTGTCAAGAAAAATAACATTTATTAAAAAGAATTAATGTAAAAACTATTTTACACAAGTAAAAATTAATTAAATATCTGTCAAGAAACAAAATACGAGCAAAAATTAATGGCACAACTATACAGTGCTTTCATTTCCAAACCAGCAAGTCCAAATAACTTTCGATTTTGCGTAAATGTAAGTAAAACAAAAAACACGTCGAGTTTTAATTCAAGGGGGAGGTTTAAATATGTTTCCAAGTGGTTTCCCCACCTCTTCTTTAAAATGTCAAATACCTTGTGATACATCAAATGAAAACGCAAGAAAAATTCAAATTAACCATATAATTAGCTAATTATTTTATCGATTAATTTTGCTTGACAAATTTTGTGAAATAACATGAGACCATAACAAAAACGATCTACGCCACTGTTGGATAGGTAGATGTCTAATTAGGGATCAATCATTTATTCTTATTATTATTATTATTATTATTATTATTATTATTATTATTATTATTATTATTATTATTATTATTATTATTATTATTATTATTATTCATGGGAAAGATTTATTCACTACTCAGCTTAGAGCTGGTATTATTTACCTATCCCGGATACAAAGTATCAAAAGGATTAGGCTCAGTTTACATAATAAACTTGCGCACTGTGTGACAAGTATTTAGTATGACCGCCTTCTGGATGTCGGAGAAGGTGTTTTTCGGTAGTCCCAATTTGGCGATACTTTCGTGCAGGGTCTTAGGTACGACGCCGGTCGATGACATAATAACTGGGACTATTTCTACATTTTCGCTGTGCCACATCTGTTTAATCTCAATAGCGAGATCCGCGTACCTAGCCAGTTTCTCTTGGTGTTTGTTGAGAACGTTGTGGGTGTTCGGTATGGCTACGTCGACGAGAAGGACTGAATTGACTCTTTTATCAACTACCACGATGTCAGGTCTGTTATTCGTCACCTGTCTATCGGTGATAATGGACCTATCGTAGTAGGGTCTAGAATTGTCATTTTCGAGCACCTTCTGCGGCTGGTACTTGTAGTACGGTGTATAGGTGTTGAGAAAACCGTACTTGTTGGCCAATTTTTGGTGAATGATATTGCACACTTGATTATGCCGGTGAAGATAGTCAGTATTAGATAACACACTACAAGCAGATGTTATATGTTGAATGGTCTCTGACGTTTGCTGACACTTTCTGCATTTGTCGGCTTGAGTGTTGGGATCCCTAATCACATACTTCTTGTAGTTGTTAGTGTTGATGACCTGGTCTTGGATAGCCATTATAAAGCCTTCCGTTTCTGGGAAAAGGGATCCGCTAGTAAGCCATCTGTTTGAAGCTGCTTTGTCAATGTGCGGCTGGTTGAGGTCGTGATGATGTCGACCGTGCAATGGCTTTTGTAACCATTGTTCCAGCTTCTCGGTATCCGATACTAACTTGAATTTGGCTTCGAGCGAGGCGAGGTTTAGAGGTGAGTTATTATTATTATTATTATTATTATTATTACTACTATTATTAAGTGTTTTAACTTTTATGAATTAACAATTTTGGCAAAATATAAAATTGGTTACAAATACTAACAGAATCTTCCTGTATGTCTATTTAACCTCGTCTACTAATCGCATCACCCCACAAAATGTTCAACGTCGTGTACCAACGCAAGCCGTAAGATGCAAGACATAAGACATATGTGTGACACTTCCTTTACCGGTTACCTTGTTGTTAAACCGGCTAAGGTGGTACCCTTCTGGTTCTTACGCATACATTATAATACGCATTTACGGAATGTCTCAAAATTCGACTTCCTATTTCATCGGAACTTTTTCTATTTTCGTGTGAATGCATCTTTTATTTTTTTACGCCATTATAGCTACAAAAAAAGATGCAAAATATTCTATTTTTCCCAAAATTCGGCTTGCCGCATCACCAGAATTGTATTTATTTTCATATGAATGGATCTTTTATTATTTTATACACCGTTATGGCTACAAAAAGAAAAGTAAATTATAATATAATTTTTAATTATCGAATATCTAACGGTTTTTTTCAAATAGACAAGATGCCGATGCCATCTTCATTACCAAGCAAATAAAGGAAAAAGCAACAGAGTACAATACACCAGCATCTATTTGCTTCGACGACCTTACTAAGGCATTTAACAGAGTTCGCCTGGAAAACGTCATAAAAATTTTAAAGGAAAAAGAAGCCAACATAGTAACAACGGTATGCAACCTTAACACTAATAACAGAACGCAAATCAAAGCTGGAGAAAATATTACATCTAGCATCCCCACTCCAGAAGGAGTTAGACAGGAAGCTAGCCTAAGTCCATTTTTATTCAACCTGCTGATGGACAAAATCATAGAAGAAGTAATATCCATAAATTCGGGATACAGAATGAACAATAGGGATATCAGCATGGTCTGCTACGCCAACGACAGACGTTGCAGTATTCGCAGAAAGTGAGAATGACCTACAGAGACAGTTATTTAATTTCTTCCAGATCAGTCAGCTACTCAATATGGATATATCCATAGGTAAAACGAAAACCATGACCTTCGCTAGTGAGCCAATTAGATATAAGCTGGTAATAAATAATAAACCCATAGAGCAGGTCATGCAATTTAGATACCTGGGCATAGATATTTCCAGCGCTAACGACCCGTCCAGCCGGAAGACTATCAAAGAGATGGAGAGACAGCTGGCAGTCCACATCACAGAAATTATTACAGAGGCAAGTCTGGAATCAACAGATCATCTAGATCTCTAACAAGTAGAAGAAGAAGACAAGATTTACAGACAATAAAGTAAAAAATTGCCAATTCTTATTTTGTGACATGTATACCCATCTTTAATTACTAAATTTACTTTGTCAACTGTATTTTTGCAGTGATATTTTATTTTTCATCTGTGCTATTTGTCATTTTCGCGTAAGGTCGTAGGAAAATAGGTATTTTAACACGCTTATATTAGTTTCACCTGTATCTTGTTTGCTTGTTTGCTTGTATGTATGTGTGTAACTGACTCTTTGGCCTCGATTTTGCCCTACTTTAAGCAATCAGATTAAATTTAAACTTTGCACACTTGTCAAACACCGATAACAATGCAATAATTCGATCAAAATATCCGATTATCCTGATTACTTTCGCCAGGATTCATAAATTTCTTCAGGGATCCTTTGCATGAGAATAAGAGAGATAGAACTAGTGCGTGAATTACGCATGCGCGCAGAACAAATATTAACACAGTTCATATCTGCTTGTTTTGTGTTTATTTACCTAGAAGCGAGTATTTGTGTGAAGATTATAGTTGTTTAATAGTGACTAATAATTTGTTTAAAGGTAAAATTAGCAGCAGAGCAAATTGTTGTGTACCTGGATGTAGTAACTCTGTGTATAAAAAAAACCCAACTTGTATTTTCATCATTTTTCAAATGGGGGTTGAGCATATTGGAAAATCCGGAATGGCGACTATGGACAAAGGACAATGGTAGAAACATATCCGTTTAAATATCGAAATTTTCACTAAATGGTACACTTCCCTTGGTAAACATCACACTTGGCGTCAAAAACGACAGAATGACAGCGCGGGAAAATAAAGGTTAAAATGTCAATTGGAGTATAGAATATTTGAAGCGAACATGGAAAAAATTTTAAACTATTTGGAAGCCAGTCGGTATATCAAGAAAGTCGTGAACATTTTTTAACATCTAGACGGTCGCATCTGCATCCGCCTCCTGTAAATCGTGCCATCCGCGCGGCTTGCCTGGACCAAGCAGGTGATTGTTGTTTACCGTCCTCTGTTAACCCACTCGCACTTTCAATATATACAAGGTGATTTTAAACACCGACAATCGAAAATTACGCACCATCTTCTTCACACCACTTTTTATTTCTATCGATTTCAAAATACAAATAGGAGTAATATACAAAAATTAATACAAAAAATTAATAAAAACAATTTTATTTTATAATCTTTATTAGTATACAAAAGAACCATTCCTTATAATTATTTCTTAAAGATAATTTCTTTCAAATGTTGTCCGCGACTAGGTACTGTTAACAAGGTCCATTCTCAAGTTCCAATTTTCAAATACGCGTGATAGTATTTCGAATGGTATTTGGCCAATGACTCGAGTAATATTGGCCTCCAATGACTTAATCGTAGCCGGCTTATCCATGTAGACTTTGGACCTTACATAGCCCCAAAGAAAAAAAGTCAAAAGGTGTGATGTTACCTGATCTAACTGGCCACTTCACTGGTCCAAAGCGTGAAATGCTCTGTTCGCCGAATTGTTCTCGCAGTAAAGCCATGGTTTTACGGGCTGTATGGCAAGTGGCGCCATCTTGTTGGAACCAAATTTCGTCGAGACCACGAGCTTTAATTTCAGGAATCAGATAGTTTGTTATAATGGCGCGATAACGGTCACCATTCACATTCATAAACCACACCAAACAGTTGTTTTGTCTGAATTTAATGGCAGCTCTTGAACCTCTTCGGGTTGTTCATCGTCCCAAATACAGGTATTTTGTTTATTTACGAGCCCATTAAGTCAAAAATGGGCCTCATGAGTGAACAATTTTTTATTCGATTAGTGGATCTTCTGCAAGCTTTTCAAGAGCCCAACGACTAAATTGGAAACGATTCGAAAGGTCGGTTGGCTTCAGTTCTTGCACTAATTGAATTCTGTATGCTTTTAAAGAAAGATCCTTACGTAAAATAAATTGTTGAGTACGGCAGGCCAAGCTGTTGAGAACGGCGACGAATCGACACTATATTTTCTTTACTACGTGCTGGATGTGGTCTATTTGGCCGAGTATTATTCAATAATGAAAATTGGGGCTCAAACATACTGTGCCGGGCTGAGTCTTTCCATTTGGAAATGTCAAACACTCCTAAACAAGAATGCCACTTCAGTTGACATGACGCATGCGTGATCATACAATTAAATACCCACCACAAAAAGTACCTCTAAATGAATCACCGTTTATTTAAGCACGTAATTTAATGAACTGGTGCATTGAATGACAAAAAATACGTCATATGGAACAAGAATGCTGTAATAACACATTAACATCAAAAGTAACTGCCGCTAAAACTTATACCTGCATCAATTGATTTATTTGCCTGACATGAAGGTTTGTCGGGTTAATAAATAATAGCCACTCATCTTTCTTTGTTGTTTATTGTAAGTGGTCGATTTGGTGTTTACAAGCGGGGGATTTTTTCAGACATTATTTGCTTAATCGATTTGTTATATGAAAGCGAACTTTTTAGAATGATATTTAGTTGTTTGTAATAATAATAATGGGATAATACATTTCATAAAACGGGTAGTCAGACAGGGCGATACACTATCCCCGAAATTGTTCATTACAGTCCTCGAACATGCATTTAAAAGACTGAAACTGAGACCAAAAGGACGTCATCATTAATGGAGAAAGACTACCATTTCCGCTTTGCGGATGATATCGTTCTCCTTGCCGACAACCTGGGCGAAGTCAAAGATCTTCTACAAGACTTACAAAATATAGCACAAGAAGTGGGATTACATATAAACTTAACCAAAATGATGACAAACATGGTGCCTAGCGAACCTATAAAGATTGGAAGTGTGTGCGTCGAAATAGTGGACAAATATATGTATCTGGGCCACGAGATAAGAATTGACAGGGATAACCAAACATGTGAGCTGTCCAGAAGAATCGCCTTGGGGACAGAGAAACGTGAAAGACCTTGAGGAGGCCTCTGTCCGACAGTGGACGCGAGGGGCTGTATGATGATGATGATGAAAGTTTTTAAGTACTAGCCGTATTACCCGTTATTGTCCGCGGTTGGAAACCATATAAGCATTACTTTATCTATTTTTGTAACCACAGCGTTCTCTTATCTCACTATTCTTTACCAAGTCACTCCGGCTATACTTCTTCTCAGACTACTCATCTCCGCAGCATTTATCCTATTTTCATGCTTCTTCTGCCAAACCCAACATTCACTACCATACATAAGAGTAGGAACCAACACACCTCTATGCACAGCAAGACGTGCCTTTTTTGACACTTTCTGGCTGTTCATAAAGCTGTGCTTGTTTTCCTGCCAACACTCTTCGCTCAATGTCACTGTCATACTTTCCATCTCTCGTAAACTTTGAACCCAAGTACACAAATTCGTTTACTTGTTCCACTCATTCTGCTTCAATCGAAACTTCGCAGTTTGTCATGCTTTCTTCTCTTTCAAAAACCATTACTTTCGTTACACAACAAATGTAAGAAAATAGAAGATCTGGTTAAAAGGTACGATAGATTTAACAGGCACAAGAAGATCAAAGAAATGACAGGTATAAGAAAGAATACAACGATGAATATTCTTAAAAATGACGATGGACGTGTAATTACCGACATTGCTGCAATGGACATATTACATCCAAAATATATTTAAAGATGATTGGATTTAACGAAAAACACCGGACCACCAATATTACCACAAGAGGTAATTTATGCCATAAAGAACACAAAAGAGGGTAAAGCTGTTGGACCGGATGAGGTACCTGTCGAATTGTTTAAGCTTCTTGATGATGACATGATTGATATGCTGGTTCAACTCTTTAATCTAATATATCAGACTGGCATAATTCCCAAACAATGGCTGCAATCGAACTTTGTAAAAATTCCTAAAAAGTCTAATGCAACAACCTGCTCAGACAATAGAACAATAGCTTTAATGAGTCATAAACTTAAAACATTTCTAAAAATCATGCACGGCAGAATTGTTGAAAGAACTCTTGAAAGCGAAATAAGTGACACACAATTTGGTTTCAGAAATGGTATAGGCACAAAAGAGGCCCCATTCGGTCTGAATGTGTTGGCCCAGAGATGCATAGACATAAATCAGGACATTTACTTTTGTTTTGTAGACTTTGAAAAGGTCTTTGACAAAGTTCAACATGTAAAACTCATTGAAATATCAAAACGGACAAATATTGACAGTCGGAATATAAAAATTATTACTTTTACTTTACTTTTCAACATCTACAGTGAAGAAATATTTAAAGAAGCGTTATTCGACTCAGTAGAGGGCATATCTATCAATGGAGTAACTCTCAACAACTTGCGTTTTGCAGACGACACAGTGATAATGACGGATGCAATGACTATGGCCTTAAGATCAATTTAAAGAAAACTAAATGTATGGTCATCATAAATAAATCGACAATCGCAAACATCCACCTGGGCATTGAAAATGTGATAATAGAAGGAGTGAACAACAACAGGTATTTGGGTACGTGGATAACATCAGATATAGACCAAACTAAAGAGATAAAAACGCGAATCGAGATAGCAAACTTAAGAAGTTCTTGTCTTGTCGAGATATAACGTTTACTCTACAAACTCATTTAAATAGATTGGGAGCCTTTGATTTCTGGCGTTACAGAAGAATTCTACGAATATCATGGATGGAAAGAGTGTTAAACGTGGAAGTAACCAGAAAAATTGGAAATGAACAGAAAAGCTATTGACTGTCAAACGAAGAAAATTGGAATACTTGGAACATGTAATGAGAGGGCAAATATACAAATTACTGAAACTCATTATGCAGGGCAAAATTCCAGGATATTCCATATTAATTTTAAATAGAGAGGAAAATAAAGAGCACGTTATTATCGACATGCTGCCGTGCAATGTTGTCAGATTTTTATATTGTAAACATCTACACCGGTGGTGAACTTCAAAACAAAATATCTCTCTGCAATTATTGGAATTTCTTTAACTTAATCGATGGAGAATCAGTAACTTTATAAAATATTTCAAATTCAGGCAGCCACCTAAAAACTCATAAATGTTTTACACATCCTTAAACATTTACAAATAATTATACGACGCATTCATTCAGAATAAAATCTTTCCAATTCATAAACTTACTAACTTATTTATAAAATCATTCTTGAAATAAAAACAGATGTTAATTCGTGATAAAAAAAGTAGTGCATACAAAATTAGCTTTTCTAATTCGTAAAGTCTTTTACATATTTATGAAAATGTAAATAATTAATTGAATATGTTTAAGTGGGGAAAATGAATTTTGTATAGTTGCTTTTAAGCGTGTTATGTGTCTACTTTCTTCCTTAATAGTTTAAATTCCAGCTCTTTTCCTCCCCTAACCAATGAAGATGGAACACTAGCAACGACTGCCCAGGAAAAAGCCAATATCTTTGCGCACCTATTTGCTGGAAATTCCACTCTGGATTCTTCGGGAAAACAACCCTCGAACATTACACCTATTGACAGTCACATGCCCGAGATCACCTTTCGCCAACGTACTATCAGAAAGATTTTGCTGGGTCTCAACACCAACAAAGCCTGTGGATCTGACGGAATCCCGCCGATTGTTCTCAAGAAATGTGCCCCCGAACTAACACCTGTTCTTTGCAAGTTGTTCAACCACTCTTACAATTTGGGAGTATTTCCGTCCAATTGGAAAATTGCAAGAGTACAGCCAGTCCCTAAAAAAGGCAAAAAGACCCTACCTAGCAACTACAGACCTATCACATTGCTATCTATTATTTCAAAGGTCATGGAAAAAGCCATCAACATCGAGCTCATAAAATATCTGGAAGACTCAGGAATTATCAATGATAGGCAATATGGCTTCCGCCATCAGAGATCAACTGGTGACCTGCTCGCATACGTCTCACATATATGGTAGCTATCTATTGAAAAGTATGGAGAAACTTTAGATGTGGCATTAGATATCTCCAAGGCGTTCGATCGAGTTTGGCACCAGGGACTCCTCGCCAAGCTTCCATCTTATGGCTTGCCCCCTCAGCTGTGTTCTCTGCTTGCTAGTTTTCTCTCAAACAGGTCTCTCCATGTAGTGGTCGATGGAGTTTCATCTGACACTCTACTCATAAATGCTGGTATTCCGCAAGGATCCATTCTAGCACCAACACTATTTTTACTTCACATCAACGACCTATTGAAAGCAACTTCATGTCCCGTACACAGCTTTGCCGATGATAGTACCCTCCATACCGCTTTCTCTTCCAGGGCCCCTATATCAGCCCGTGAAACCAGAAATGGACGAGGAAGAAATGTTAACAATATAAATATGGACTTAGCAACAATTCTCGAATGGGGATCCAATAACTTGGTAGATTTCAATGCAAACAAAACACAAGCATGTCTTTTCTCTAGAAAAGCCGATCTCACTGTGCCTAACATAACTTTGTCAGGAGTAACCATACCACTGAAGTCATCCATATCGATGCTTGGTATTACTATCAGCAATAACCTTTCCTGAGAAAATCACGTGAGGTCCATTGCCAAAAGTGCATCCCAAAAACTTGGTTTTTTGTTTCGTGCCAAGAGCGATTTCACCTCCAGTCAGCTGCTTATGATCTATAAGGCACAGATCCGACCTGTACTGGAGTACTGTTCCCATATTTGGAGTGCAGCACCTAAACATATCCTGAAGCTACTGGATTCTGTCCAAAAAAGGGCAATTCGTCTCGTCGGTGATGCCTCGCTTACAAACTCGCTCACTTGTCTGGAACACCGTAGAAAAGTTGGCGATTTGTCTCTATTTTATAGATATTTTCATGGGCGATGCTCTTCTGAAATATCAACAATCGTTCCTCCTTTGGCAGTCTCTTCGAGATTAACCCGTCAAGTTCAGTATTCACACCCCTTCATGGTCACTTTGGAGGCCTGCAGAACATCACTTTCCAAAGACTCATTCATCCAACGAATTGCAAGGCTTTGGAACTCATTGCCTAGGGAGGTGTTCCCCGAGGCATACAACCTCCAGAAATTTAAGAAGAACACCAACTCCTACCTTCTGGTTCCCACGATGTTCTCTGAACATTACAGGATACCCCTTTTCGTGGGAACCAGAACATAAAAAAAAAAAAAAAGTGTGACATAAAATAGAAAATTTATCAATTTTAAACATCTAGTAAAATTTCTTAAAGTTCGAAGATTGCTTCTCATTAATAAAACCCCGTTTAGGAAAAGAATTTCTGATCAATATCAATACCAACGTAACAAACGACGATGGTAAGGACATAAAAAGCAATAATTTACTAGTTTCTTTAGATTTTTAAATGTAACCAAAAACCAAACCATTTCTGGTTTAGTTAGATCTATGTAAAGTCTATAAAAGTATAACCTCCAGGTTGGTTTAGCGCAGTTCTATACCTGTTGTTCAAATTAATAGACGTAAGTCGGAAAAAACGGTATTAAGCAATCATTTTCCTTGAATGATACCATAAATTGCAGAACCCATGCCCTGATTTTGTGATGGATACGATATCAGAAATGTTACACCACAGACTTAAGATTTCCACGAATTAAAAAGGTATGTAATTAATTTATTAAAACCCTTCACTTGTTAACAAAGATTATTCTTGTATATTTCAACCTAAGGGACTAATATGTGACTAAACTGACTTTGAAATTGGTTTTATTTAATATCTTATGCATAAATAGTCAATTGTTAAACATAACAATAAGTCTACCGATGATGTTCATTAATTTTACCTATTGCAGAGTTTTTTTTTCGTATGTGTAGCCTTGAGACAGTTCTTAAATAAAGATCGAAACGTCGGCGATTTAAGAAGAGCGAGAAGTTTGTTTTATTTCCTCCTAACCCCGCTATCCACCCCGAAAAATAATAAATAAAAACAAATGAACTATACCAAGTACGTATAAACAATACAAAAATGTCTCTTATGGCTCGTACGACTGTGCGAATATCACTAGACTTTTTTGATGTGTGTATAAACCCATTTCCAAAAGGAAAATTACATAAAAACGTCCCTTTTATTATTTTTCCAATATTAGCCCTACACTGAATCAGTGTGATGGCTCGCGTGACCAATTTTTTTATTGCCTATTACGAGTAATGTAGCTTAATTAAATAATGGGTGGGAATTTCATTTTTTTTCTCTATATAGAGTAGCAGCACTAACATTTTTTTATAAACGTAATTACGGGTTTGAAGAAATATGTTACGAAATTGTTTTGTCAAGCGGGTATTTCCCCAAATGGGGATGAAGTCGTAATAACTGGTCACAAAAAATGATTTTGATTTCCGATGTCTTTAACTATTGATTTTTTTACAACACAATGGCTCAATACAATATCGTATAATTATGAAATCATTAAATTTTTACTTCTACTAATAATTTTTTTTACTGAAAATAGTCGCAAAAAGGGTAGACCTATCGTGTGGGCTGCGGACGGCCCGCACTGCGACTATTAGAAGGGGGAGGGATTATAGGAAGGAAATGATTGTGGACACGCTTTTTAAAAAGTTGCAGGTCATAGTTCTCTAGAAAAATTGATTTTGGAAGCTTATTTCATTCTGTAGAACACTGTAAAAGAAGGATTCTTGATGGAGATTGGTCCTTGTAGAGTCAATTTTGAGAGTAAATGGGTGAGACTAATCAGTGTGTCGAGTTCTTCGGCCGAATGTGGCCAGTGGTGGTACAAGAGTTTTTATTTCTCTGGAGCATTTGCCATGAAAATATCTGTAGAGTAATGCCTGGTCTGCAACTCTTTTTCTATGTTCCAGTGGGTGAAGGGTATCCGTGAGAATTAAGCTGTTTATTAACCGAATGGCCCTTTTCTGAGTGGAATCTAAAAGACGAAGAGAATGCCTTGGTGCTGAACCCCAAATGTGCGAGCAATACTCAAGTAGAGGTCGGATTTGAGCCTTGTACGTCGTCAACAGTTGATCAGGATTAAAAAACTTTCTAGCTTTCCACAGAAAACCCAGCCTCTGGCTTGCTGACTTTGCGAAGTTAGCAACATGGTCATGCCAAGACATATTATTAGACACCGTGACACCCAAAATCGAGATGGAGGGACTTGATTCAAGAGTATTTCCGGACATTGTAATGGAATGATTTGAGGAATTCACTTTCTTGGAAAACGTGGCGCTTTGTGTTTTCTGGGCGTTGAACTGAACAAGATTGTTGGTTGGTTGTTTTTATTAAAAATTTACTCGTAGAGTCATGTTTCGACAGATATTCAATTTTAAAAGATATAAGGCTGACAACTCTGTGCACAAAAACATTCTGAATCTTTATTAGTAGTGGTTTTACGATTGAAAGAAATATGAAATCAAGGGACTTAATTTCATATCAATGGAAAACAATGTTACCACCAGTATCCTTCGACCTTAAAAAAGTCAGTCAATACTTTTAATAAAAAATTATAGACTGGTAAAAAAATCGATGGTGGACACCCCATTTTACCCCATATTACACACGTATTTCGCTTCTTGTGCTTTTATTAGCGCTTTCATACCTGCTCGGCGGTTGCTGGTATTCTAGACCAGGCCTTTCTCTAAAACATTGTCGATCTGATCGAGATACGTTCACCAAGGTCGACCTCCACCGACTAGCCCATTCACACTCGCTTATAAATCTGTTTCTTCAATCTTCTTTTATCCATTATCGCTACGTGTCTCTGTTTTCCCTTTTATATCTTTGTAATCACATCTTTCATACCACAGCGTTTCCTTATACCACCATTATGTACTTTATCCAATAGAATCACTTCGGCTGTACTTCTCAGACTACTCATCTCCGTAGCATTGTTATTACTTTTATGCCAAATCCAACATTCACTCTCATACATGAGTTTAGGGACCAGCACTTCTCTTTGCACAGCCAGGTGTGCCTTTTTTGACTGGTCCTGGCTTCTCATAAAACTATGCAGTACCCTATTTATTTGTTTTCCTGTCAACACACTTTGCTCAATGTCACAGTCATACTTTTCGTCTCTCGTAATCTTTGTAACCAAGTATACAAACTCATTCACTTGTTCCACACATTCTCCTACAATCAGCAGTACCTCGCAGTTGTCATGCTTTCTTCTCTTTTAAAAAGTATTTCTTTCGTCTTGATTACATTTACTTTCATCCCCTTTTTATGGCATCATGCATAATATTAACCATCGCCAGCAACTCCTCTTCAGATGATGCTAATTTGACCTGATCAAATCATTAATTCTCAATCCATACGCACTCTTCTTCAAATCTTTTAAACAACCGTCTATGTATTATGTGTTAAACAGACACGGTGAAGTCACACATCTCTGTCAAAAACCTTTTTCAATGTCAAACCAGTCCATGTAAGCTCCTTAATAAGCGTTTAGTTTGTATTCGAAAATATGCCAAAATTTTATTTTAAATCCAATATTAATAATATTATTATTTAATTATTTTTTTTTAGCAAAAAGTCAGACCTAAAGAAAGCCACTGTGCATTTCGATCTTAAGGCATTTAGTGCCAGGTAATTTATTGTGTTACTTCTGGGTCAAAATCTAGCACTTTGAAGTAAGAAACCAGTTATTTTCCATCATAATTTCTAAGATCTTCATGGGTATGTATAGCATCTATACCAAGCGATCTTTTGTATGGATAGTGCTTTACATTCTATCAAAATATGGTGTACTGATTAGGTGTCCTTTGCTCATCCTTTTTAGATGTTCATTGACCGGGTGGGACCTGCAGGGATTTTTTTCCTAGCGACTAAATTAACATTATTCTCACCTTAGATATGAACGCAGATAAACAATAGATTTTAAGGCTAATTGGGATGACAATAACAAAATATAGTGACTTTAAAATCCCCCAATTTTAATCATCATCGTCATCATCTAGCGCTACTACCCTGGGTGGGTCTTGGCTGACTGCACAACTTTTTTCCAATTGATACGGTCCTCAATCAATCTTTGGTCTAAAGGGACCAACGCATTCTGGGGCGTCCGAGTGGTCAAATTCCTGTTGGAACCTCCTCCCACACCCAAAGTCTTTCATCCTGAAGTCTGTGTACGTGGCCTGCCCATCTTAATCGTTGGGATTTAATCTCTTGCACGTTATCGCTATCGTTGTATCGCTCCTGTATTTCAATATTCGTTCTAACACGATACCGATTTGTCGTCGGATCGTGGTGAGCTCTGAAGATTTTTCTGAGAATTTTTCGTTCGAAACGTCTGAGTTTTTCTTCGTTTGATTTGGTCATTGTCCACGTTTCACTTCCATATGTTATTACTGGCCTGGTAATTTTAATACTGAAAATAAAATTCCCTCCCTTGAGGGTATTTAGGCGGATTTTTAACAAATTTGGTAGCTAACGTTCGATCAATAGCAACCTGCTGTTGACAATGCTAATCGATGAAAAAAATCAACGTTCTCCCGCAACCCAACCATTTGGTTAAATATGGATCGCACCCCGTATAAAATTATGCACATTTGTGCAACGAAAGAAAAAAGGGGCGCGGTTGCCATGCCAACCTGCCCATAGACGTCCGGTGTACACCCTTTTCGTTCATTGGGTACTTGGTTGGCCGAACAAAGGGCACCCCGGAACGGCCCTGCATGCATCGTGGAAGGGCATAAAACAATTGTTTAGGCGGGTACGTCGAAGCGGCCATTATTTTTCAAGGATTACGTTCGAATGCATTGACACACTTTTAAAAAAGGGTTGTTGCATGAAGGGTTGGATCAGTTTTTATCTATAGCTCTACTTGATGTATTTTTTTTTTGTCGGATGCCGGTTTGGTTTTTTTATGTTTGTGTTTGGGGTTTTTTGTGAGTGCATCTTTGCGGGGTAAATATTTGTTTTTTTTATTTTATTTTATTGTTCTTATTGTGAATGTTTTTTTTTTTAATAATTGTTGAGGTCTGGCTTTTATATTCGCGCCCAATGGCCGCGTTACGCTATCAGCGAAGCTTGTATTCCATTTGAATTTAAATATACGGGGCTCATGCACTTTATAAATACGATCTCATTTAGAATTTACCTTAACCTTAATAATATTTATGCAAACAAGAAAATTACATTTTAAAAAAATACTACTAATTTATGTTTATAAATTATTGTTTAACAGCAGAATTATTAGCAATAATCTTTTATCTAAACATCTTTTAATTTTTGTGTGTAATTATAAATATAGATATTCTTCGGTGTTTTCCAAAATCGCCACCAAAGTTACTACGCCTTGAATTTAAATCCTAAAATCGCCACGGCTTATACGGGTACCGAGACACCCATAGCCGAGAATCGCCACGGGAGTTCTTGGTTTTTTTAATGGCTCTTTTATTATTATTTATGGAAAAATATGTGCAGGGATAATCATCGTATTTTGACACCTACCTACAGCTAAATTTAATAATAATCAAATCATTGTTGTGATAATTATAATAAAAAACCCAACAAATACATTTTACAGATCTACGTATGTATTAAGAATATTTATTTAAAAGTAAAAAAAACGGGTCTTTTCTAATACGTCCCCGCATTTTCAAAGTTCTTCACCAGGTACTATTGGTGTTAGGTTAAGACGTTAGGTTAGGTTAGGCTAATAATAATCGGTATTAATTGAGGCAGTAAAAGTAAAAAAATTAGCCTAACCTAACCTAACGTCCCAGCCAAACACCAACAGTAGGTACCCAGTAAAGAACTTTGAAAATGTGGGGTTTTAGAAAAGACCCGTTTTTAAAAATTTAATCGATAACCAAGAAGCTTTTAATTTTGAAAACAAGAGTGGTGGCGATTTTAGAATATATACCCTCGTCAGTTCAAAAATTTGACCCAAAAGTTTTAAGGGGTCAGTGGCGATTTTTTCTACCGCCATATTCTTGTGTTTCATTTTAAATCGATTTCTTCTTCTTCTTATTTCGCCGTCTCCTTACGAAGGTTGGCGATCCAAATGGCCAGTGTGGTCTTGGAAACAGCTGCTCGGAAGATTTCTGCTGATGTGCGCCCAAACCACCTGCGGATGTCCTTCAGCCATGAGTCTTCCGATGGATCTTTTTCCCTGAATCTTTCCTTCAATGATGAGTATCAGGATTTAGTATCAGCTGCCCCTCATAATATGTCCAAGATACAGTGTTTTTCTTTCTTTTATCGTTTGTAGCAATTCTTGTCATTTGTTCTTACGTCTTAGAACTTCTATATTGGTTATCTCTGTGTCCAAGAAATTCTGAGCATGCGTCGATAGAGATACATCTCAAATGCGTCAAATCTTTTCTCCATTATGGGATCAAGGGTCCAGCTCTCACTAACGTATAGAAGGATAGAGAAATCGGTTTGGGTTTACTTTTTTCTTATTTTTTCTAAAAATTTCAAAACCCTTTTTCTTTAAATAAATACCTAATGGTTTTTTATATATATTTTTAAATATTTGATCCTATTGACACACATCACCCATTTAATTTACTCTTTTACCATTTTATTTTGTTAATAATTTTTAAAAAAATACCTTTATGCAAGTTGTCTCTTACATCTCCATTTTACATTTTTTATTTATATAAATTTTTATGAACATTCTGTATACCATATTTAAGTTTACTAGAATTTTTTTTACCGGATTTTTAAAATTATTTTAAGTGGCTGCGTATTATTATTATTAAATAATTATTATAACTATTAAATTAACTCGAGTATCTCTGAAATCATTAAAAAGTGTCAAACTTTATAGTGTTAAGTACACTGTACATATTACAAATAAAAAACTGCTGGCAGACCAAAATAAGGCAGCTAAATTATTTTCCTGTAGATATAGACACATGTAGTACTGGAGACAAATCAACTGGTAAAAGTTAGTGTCGAAATAGGCGAAAACAATGGTTATTTCGTAGCAAATGATGTTTTGCTCACTTGAAAATTTAACAGTGTTTAACATGGCCATCCAGCTGAAGGGAACACTGTCAAACGCACCCCACTCCACTGTTACAACCGTCCATACCAACACAGCATTAGCATTGGAATCTAATGTACCCCATAGATTCATCACAACTCTCATCAGACCAAAATTCGGACGTGCATGCCACCCACACCTTTTTCGAATAAATATTATTCCACCCAACATTTACTACCATACATAAGTGTAGGAACCAACACATCTCTATGCACCGCCAGACGTACCTTTTTTGACACTTTCTGGCTAACACCCTTCGCTCAATGTCACTGTAATACTTTCCATCTCTAGTAAACTTTGAACCCAAGTACACAATTTCATTTACTTGTTCCAGTCTTTCTCCCTCAATCTAAACTCCACAGTTTGTCACGCTTTCTTCTCTTTTAAAAACCATTACTTTCGTTTTGCTCACATTTATTTTCATCCCTTTGATTTTTAGGGCATCCTGCATAACATTAACCATTATAAAATAACTTATATTTTAATTTAAAAAAGTAATCACTTTTATAGTTTATTTAAACACACATTCTGTATTAATGTTATTACAATTGATCATCAACTTGTACTGGGCGTTCGGTTTTTTTAAAGGTCAGTCTATATAATTAGTAAATCATCGTTCAACTCAGCGGCTAAGGTAACAAACTGCTGCATAAGCAATTAAATTATATTAGCACATGCCAACCCGTTTCACTTAAATATAATTATAAAATTACCACTATCAGCCGACCACAATTTTTTTTGTCGGTGATTAACATGATTTTCAAATTTTTACTCTACCGCCAAAGCTTTCAAAAATATTTACCTGCAATGAACCACAACGACAGGCGACGTTATGCAATATTTTTTCGGGCAGCATGATTAAAACGATACCAGTCCTGGAAAATATATGCCATCAAAAACATAACTTGTAAAGAACACCGAGTCTTCTACCGTAAAATATTGTGAGATCCATGTAATACCAAGTCGGTTAATTTATTTAGTCCCTACTTAATGTTCCTACTGTCTTAAGTTATTACGTGATTAGCTAACCTAACAACATCTTATAGTGACCATATTAATATTAAAAATCTTTCATGTAAATAAATAGATTGACTTGGCCATAGCATGAAATCACAGCGTATCTCACAAGTAATACATATTGTATTAAATTAGATTGGTCGTAGTAGTGTCAATCTTGAGACTAAATGGGTGAGACTGATCAGCGTGCCGAGTTCTTCGGCCGAATGTGGCCAATGGTGGTACAAGAGTTTTTATTTCTCTGGAGCATCTGCCATGGAAATATCTGTAGAGCAATAGGGCGATAATTTGCAGGAATAGTCTTCTTTCCTTTTTTCGGAATCGGTTGGACTTTAGCGTTTTTCCACATGGACGGAAATACTCCTTTGCTGTATGATAACTTGAAGAGTCTACAGAGAACTGGGGTGAGCTCTTGAGCACAGGTCTTCAGGACAATTGTCGGAATTCCATCTGGTCCTACTGCCTTATTAGAGTCAAGATTTCGTAGGATTTTCCTGATAGTGCGATGGCGGATAGTGACCTCAGGCATTGATGCGTTTATTCTAGGTATCGTCGAAGCAAAAGACGTGCATTTTATGAATAAAACTACGATTAAATAGCAACTAATTTAAAACGATTTCATCACGAAATTAAAGAGGTACACTGCGTAGTCATGCCATTAAGTTAAGGAACTGCAAACAGAGAAAATAAAAGTCTGTCTCTTTCACAGGTTAATATGAGATGTGGAAAAATAGCTGAAACACTGTTTCGGGAATTCCAAGTGTTTATTTTATTTATCCTAGCGAGTATTATAAAATTCGACGAATAATGCATTGAACGTTTATTTTATAGCTTCACTGTTATAGATGATGCTTCAATGCGTTTACAATTTGCTATAATCATACAAGAAATAGTCAAGCACTTTCCAAACCTATTTGTAAATATAAATAAATACTTCTGTAATAAACGAGGGTTATCTTTTTCCCATTGTAAATCTTCGTTAACAATGCGTATTTCTTTAAAAATAAAAAGAGAAAATTATCATAATTAGTTCATTTAACAACATGTATCTCTGTTTAACATCATGAGTCTTCGATTATACTGACACTAGGGAAAATTAGCATCTACCTGCGTATTCAATTTGTGCGTGCTTAATACCTGTTATAAAACCACCAAAGTTCGATTTATCGGATCTTTTATTTATTATTCGTTAAAAATCACTCTGCATGCGTGTCTCGGCAAATACAGGACCGCAATAAGGGGAACACGTACACATTTCCTTGCACAATTTCTTCTGATACTATGATTTTCATAACTACTCCACAAGATATATATATATATATATATATATATATATATATATATATATATATATATATATATATATATATATAAATTCGGGTTAAAACGTCCTTCGACGTCTTCCGATTTCCAGTCTCCATTGATCTCTATCCATCTATGAATCCTGTTCTAGGCCTTTCTCTCGGACTTGATTATCGATACCCTCTCTCCAGCTTTTTCTGGGTCGCCCTTTTTTTCTTCTTCCTTAGGGTGTCCAGTTTAAGATTTGCTTAGGTAATCTGTCCTTATTCATCTGAACGTGTCCATACCATTTAAGTTGTGCAACTTGAGTGTCCTTTAGTATTGCAAGTTTGACCTCCATAATTTGTTGAATCCTTTCATTTCTGGATCTTTCCAATCTTGACTTTTCCGCAGCGCGTCTCCAGAAGTCCATTTCGGTTGCACTTAACGCATTTTCCGAGCGCTGTTTCAGTTGCCATACCTCACTGCCGTATGTATGCTTTTAATAATACTGTTGTAGATCCGATGTTTGTTGGCCTTGGATATATTTTTGTCCCACAGTATACTATTCAACAGGCTGATGGCTCTGCGTCCCTGGGTTATTCGGTCCCTTATTGCTTCATCAGTATTGCCATCTACTGTAATATACATTCACAGATACTTATATTTGCAGGTCTGCTTTATTCTTTGCAGTGTGTCTTCAAGGACTAGGTCTTGATGTATCCCGCCTATGCACATATATTCAGTTTTGTTTAAATTAACTTCAAGACCCCATTTGGCATATTCTTTCATTAACTTTCGGGTCATATACTCTAGGTCTTCGTAGTCCTGGGCTAAAATCACTTGGTCGTCGGCAAAACACATAGTGTATAAAGTTATGTTATTTGGGATACCCATATCTTTGCACTTGTTCCAGGTAGATTTTAAATAGCGTCGGTAAAAGACGGCATCCCTGCTTCAGGCCCTTGTCCACTCTAAACCCTTTTTTCTATTTTAATTTTGGCCGCGAACGGCCCACACTGCGACTATTAGAAGGGGAAGGGATTATAGAAAGGAGATGATTGTGGACCCGCTTTTTGAAAAGTTGCAGGTCATAGTTCTCTGGAAAAACTGATTTTGGAAGATTGTTTTATTCCGTAGCAGCCCTGTAAAAGAAGGATTTTTGATGGAGATTGGTCCTTGTAGTGTCAATCTTGAGAGTAAATGGGTGAGACTGATCAGCGTGCCGAGTTCTTCGGCCGAATGTGGCCAATGGTAGTACAAGAGTTTTTATTTCTCTGGAGCATCTGCCATGGAAATATCTGTAGAGTAATGACTGGTCTGCAATTCTTCTTCTATGTTCTAGAGGGTGAAGGGTATCTGTGAGAGTTGATTTGATTTGAGTTGAGTTGATTTTTTTCTTTATTATTTCTGTTAATTGGCAGTAATAACAAGTCTACAAGAAAGAATTGAAATTATTCTAATGTAGTTTCACGAAATGCGCTTGCGAAATCATAGTAGAATTTGTGGTTACTTGACTCTTGTATATAAATTACTTGTTTTTGTTATAGTTGCGTTTAATTAACAAGAGATTGTTAAAATTTATCTATAGGTTAAGCAGGATAAAACTGGCTACGATCAGGATCACGTACTTTTTTCCCTGCGCAATTCCTTCTAATATTAATAACTCATCTTTGTTATGGTTGCGTTTAATTAACAAGAGATTGTTAAAATTCATCTATAGGTCAAGCAGGATGGAACTGGCTACGATCAGGATCACGTACACTTTTCCCTGCACAATTATTTCCAATATAAATTAATCATCTTTATTACAGTTGCGTTTGCTTTACAAGCAATTGTTAAAATTTATTTATAGGTGGAGCAGAATGGAGCTGACTACGTTCAGGATCAATCTAAACGAAATCCAAAGACTAGCGTGCCTGTGCATAACTGAACCAATGAGAATAACTTTTACAAGCTCGTTGTTTGTTTAAGTGAGGTATAAAGCTTAATCTCCAGCGCCTAGACTTAACTCTCGGGGGGCAGTGGGACGCTGGGTGTCCCAGCTCTAAAGAAAATTATCTGTGAAAAGAGCTGCTTGGGAGGTCATTTACCAAGACAGCAATTACCCACAATACTAATTTAAGACTTTATTAAAGTTAAGATCGCTTTAAAATAGGACTGGGACTAGACTCTTCTCGCGATTGACCTATATGTGGTAGACAGCTCTAGATTTGGGAAACTCTCCGTATCAGAAATCGTGGGAATGTGACCCGGGTTGCATCAATATTGTACCCTGGGTGCATACGCTTCGGTCTTCCAGGCGAAGGTCTACGAAATTATACTTAATCATGTGTCTAGAAAAATAACCATAAAAACTGTAAGAGTCAGGAAATTTTCATTGTTCGACAGCCAGGCAGTATTAAGTGCTCTAAGAAAGCAACGGAGGACATAAATGGATACGTTATCACAATCATCGCACTAAATAAATGCCAGTTAAGTTAGTTAATGAGCCAGATAGTTCACCAAGTGAAAAATACCTGCAGATACTCTGCACAGGAAAGAATAATTAATATCTGCAGCAACCGACAACAAACATTACAAAGCACACGTATGGAAATATAAGGTACTATGCAGATAATTTAAGTGGGTATCAAATAAGGACCGAAGAAAAATGTTAAGTAAATTATCTGCCTACGGTCTCCCAACCAAACTGTGCCAATGGCTCTTGAGCTTCATGCAAGATTGCTCCTTACATGTGGCAGTTGACGGTATTTATTCTGATGCGTATAAAACTAATGCCGGGGTCCCCCAGGGTTCCATCCTGTCCCCCACCTTATTTCTTTTACACATCAACGACCTCTTGAAAACCTCCACAAACCCCATTTACAGTTTCGCAGACGATAGCACACTTGTCTCAACTTTCACATCCTATCGATCACTTTCGGTGAATGATATTAATAGACTCAGGCAGGAACAGGTTGATTCCATCAATAGAGATCTTAAAGCAATCGTTGAGTGAGGAACCAACAATCTTGTTTAGTTCAACGCCCAAAAAACACAAAGTGCCACGTTTTCCAAGAAAGTGAATTCCTTAAATCATCCCATCACAATGTCAGGAAATACCCTTGAACCAAGTCCCTCCATCTCGATTTTGGGAGTCACGGTGTCCAATAATATGTCTTGGCATGACCATGTTGCTAACATCGCATAGTCGGCAAGCCAGAGGCTAGGTTTTCTGTGGAAAGCCAGAAAGTTTTTTACTCCTGATCAACTGTTGACGACGTACAAGGCTCAAATCCGACCTCTACTGGAGTATTGCTCGCACATTTGCTCTTCGTCTTCTAGATTCCATTCAGAAAAGAGCCATTCGCTTGATAAACAGCTCAACTCTCACAGATACCCTTCACCCTCTAGAACATAGAAGAAGAATTGCATACCAGTCATTGCTCTACAGATATTTCCATGGCAGATGCTCCAGAGAAATAAAAACTCTTGTACCACCATTGGCCACATTCGGCCGAAGAACTTGGCACGCTGATCAGTCTCACCCATTTACTCTCAAGATTGACACTACAAGGACCAATCTTCATCAAGAATCCTTCTTTTACAGGGCTGCTACGGAATGGAATAAGCTTCCAAAATCAGTTTTTCCAGAGAACTATGACCTGCAACTTTTTAAAAAGCGTGTCCACAATCATCTCCTTTCTATAATCCCTTCCCCTTCTAATAGTCGCAGTGCCGCGGCCCACACGATAGGTCTACCCTTTTTGCGACTATTTTCATAAAAAAAAAAAAATACAGAGTCATTATAATCTATTTGATGCGAAAGTTGTCATCGGCAACCTTGCAAATCTGTTTACCCCTGATCGCCTTGCGTCAAAACAACGGAGTGGAGACGTAGCTGCTAGCTAGATGACATTAAAAACCACGGTATTTGTCCATTCTAACAATATTTGCTCTTAATTAATGAAACTAAGCCTGACATGATTACGATGCATAAAAATAGACCATTACATTTACTATTCTCTGAAATAAATAAATGTTAGAATAATTTATCTGCATTGTACTACTGAATTTTATTTAAATACAACTTGGTTTAATTTGTAATTTCTGTTGTTAATTATTACAAAATCAGAGGAAATTACTGAACGAAAAAAGAGCTGGCAATATTACTAAAACTATTCCTATCCTCTATAGTGTGGGATGTAAATAAGTGGAACACGATACCTCCCCTCTCTTAGATGCAAGTATATTCCGCTACAACGTTGCCAAAGTTACATCTTCTTGTCTTATGATTCGTGACTCTGTCTGTAGTAAGACAGTTGTAGTTATACTCTTTCCAAAGTTATGCGAAAAAAGCTAAAATGACTTATGAGGAACCATAAAGAGAAGAAATAGAATCAGTTTTTGTTTCGCAGAAACATTTAACAAAGAGCCAAGAAGATGGCAAATTTATTTTTCCTTTTTTTTATGTAAAAATTGATTTGAATATAAACTTTTAATATATCGAGATGCGGTCCTGTCCTAAGACGTTGTTAACAGAAGGGAAACGCAATGCTTTGAGCCGGACGTCCGTTAGACACTTTTTCAAAATGTAATCCTTCGACAAACAGGAATATTGTAATATGGTTACAAAGGAAAAACGTTCGTCGGTCGTCGGTCGTCCATCTTTTACCTATTGAACGTCCGCACAACAACACTCACACACACAATGAACACTGTGTAATAATTTTAAAAATGTATAAAGAAGAAAATGATGGACAATGGGGAGGTTGTTTACGTGGATGAAGGATGTTTCAAGAAAATTAGTTTTTCGTTGAGAAATATTGTTGTGTGTAATGAAAGTTGACAATACGGATTTAATATTTAATATAACCACGTCATGTACTATTTTTAAGGAGCAGTTTGCTCTATACATGAGATTATTTCGATTACAAACAAAACAATTTCATTAATTTCTATAACAAAGAGTCCTTTTGTCGCGAATTTATCATTGTTTGATTATGCTAGCAGTGTTTACTCAATCTTTACCATACAATTTATCTTTTTTAAATACAATATACGTTAGGTTTCAGGTTAGGTTTCATGTGAGTGGGGCGTGGTCGCCCCTCCACCGCGACCCTTAGTAGGTCTATTGTGGCTCACCCCTAGAGGCTACAGTTCACCGCACAATCCAGCCCTTCTTACGAAGTTCATGGTTGTATAGGGTGAGATTTTTTTAAAATCGGTAGGTTCTAGGTTAGTGTAACCAAATATGTTGAACCTTATTCTTCCCAGGCCGGGGCATGAACATAGTATATGTTCAGCAGTTTCGTCTTCCACGCAGCAGAACCGACAGTCCGTTTGATGGTTCAGATATATCTTTCTGAGGTGGTATATTAGACGACAGTGTCCCGTAAGCAGTCCTGTTAGAATACGCAGGTCATTTCTGCTCCATTCTAGGATCTGCTTAGTTGTGTTTCTCGAGGGTTGTAACGGTAAAACGCCTTCCAGTGGGTTAGCCCTGGTATGTCGGACCAGTACGTGAGTATTTTCCTCTCCGCCCAGTCCGAAATAATTGTTTTCGCGGCACTTGTGGTGACTCCAAAAACCGGTTCTGGTCCAGTGAACGCAGATTCGGCCCCCTGTTTTGCAAGGGTGTCGGCTTCTTAGTTTCCCTCCACCCCCTGGTACCCAGGTACCCACAGTAGGGTCACCCTGTTGTTCGCACCAAGGTACTCTAAGGATTCGATGCAATTCCATACAAGTTTAGAATTTATCTTGTTGGAGCTCAGTGCTTTTAAAGCGGCCTGGCTTACAATACACGTACTCAGTAATAAAATCAACATCTACAAAACAATTTAAAAAATCGAGCTAGCCATACAGTAGTCGCATATGATGTATAACATTTGACATCTCACACTAGTAATAAGCAATTTTAAAATTATATTCTGAAAAAAATGGGTCTGGTATTATTTGAAATGATTTTTCATAACAAATAATAATTCTTTTCAATAAAAAATGGTATTTTATTTAATTGACATTAGGAGTGACAGAAATCAACCTCAAAATTTAAAAAAGCTAAATACTGAAATATTTTATTTGAATAATTATTTATTATTTAATGTATATGACAAACTGCCAAAAGGCACACAATTCTTTAAAATTAATTCTTAAACGTTTTTGGCAACATTGCCATCATCTGGAGAGAATTTCGTCAAAATTCTTCACAAAGGGTTAACATAGGAAATGAACATTTCATCAACATTTTATTTGTAAGGAAAGAGCTAAGAAGATTAACATAACATAACATTAACTCTTTCCTTACAAATAAAATGTTAATAAAATGTTCATTTCCTATGTTGCCCCTTTGTAAAGAATTTTGACAAAATTCTCTCCTGATGATGGCAATGTTGCCAAAAACGTTTAAGAATTAATTTTAAAGAATTGTGTACTATAGCCTTTTGGCAGTTTGTCATATACATTAAATATTACAAAGTACATACAACCTTTTTCTTGTTGAATTATTTATTATTACTTACTTGAATTTTTTATCAATGATCTGCACTTTATTGAGACTTGTTATCAGCAGTAAATATTTATTTATATAGTTTACGCATATAACAGCAAACTTTATACACAACACTCTATCTGACGACCAACTCTAACCACGCGCGACTTCCTGCAAGAAAGCGAGAGCAAAGATGTAACACTTTAAAAAACACATTAGAAGAAAAGACGAAAAAAAATATCTACTGCTAGGCTTTAAATTAAACATTTAACTGCACTGATACTGAGCAGCAAAGCGGCACACAGACTGTCAATATTATTGTGCAAACTATTGCACAATAATATTACCAGTTGTCCTCAAACAATATATTTGCTCAATAACTAGTTACGTTACTTAATATGGTTTTTGGTCAAAAAAAACAAGCTGCTAGTGCAATTATTTTCGTCAAGTGTGTAAAAAAGGTAAAAAAGAAAGAAAGA
The DNA here is from genome assembly GCA_950111635.1 of Agelastica alni. Taxonomy (NCBI): domain Eukaryota; kingdom Metazoa; phylum Arthropoda; class Insecta; order Coleoptera; family Chrysomelidae; genus Agelastica; species Agelastica alni. Next base: position 21,443,887 of record OX467717.1, on the reverse strand, counting down.
ATGAAAGAATAGTTTAAAAAAAGAACTAGCATACTAATGATGAATAATTAAAAATAAAACTGTTGCACAATAATATTGCCAGTTATCTCCAAACAGTGCAATATATTTGCTCAATAACTAAAGCTGCTATTGCCATTGTTTTGGTCAAGTATGTAAAAAATGAGAGAAAGATAAAAACCCCAGAAGTAAATGGATGAAAGAATGGCTTAAAACAAGTTACCAGTATATTCATGACAATTTATTTACTATTGGACAATTTATATTTAAGTTGTTACACTTTTTAGAACAGTGACATTAATTTTCTCGTCAGTAATTTTATTCTTACGTTAAGAATTATTTTTTACTTTTTAGTTCCATTAACTCTAAAAGCGTGTCAATTTAATTTAGTCTATTGTCAATTTGAAATTGACTAATGCCAGTTAGAAATTTATGTAGCTAATTTGATTTTAACTAATGTCATTTTGATTCTGATTACTGCCAACATCCATGCATACATACTCACAAACTTTCGCGTTTATAATAGTAGTAGGTTCACAAAATATCTTTATAAATTATAGCCTATGTGTTGTTCTGAAGTATATTATATATGAGTATGAAGTATATTATATATGAAGTATATATACATTATTGTAAAGTTTTAATAAAATCAATTTAGTACTTTTTGCGTGAAAGAGGAACAAACATCCATACATATTTACAAACTTTTAAAATTAAAAAACAAACTATTAAGCAGTTAACCCACCTAAGTCCTTAAAATTCCTAACCACAATAGCTCTAGGACCAAGAAAAAACACCAACACTGACATGCATTTCTTCAAAATATCCCTCGACGATTTAACCAAACGACAAAACTCTTTTCATTAATTTTTTTATACGCAAGGAATTATAAGATAAAAACAAGTTAACAGGGCACATCTGTTACCTGTCGTCGAGGCAACCCTTTCGCTCAGTAGCGCAACTGTACAGGACGTGACGTCGTTGGCAGGTTTTGTGATATCACTAGGAAATTCTGTTTTACAATCAAATATTTCTCTCATAGGAGTAGCCTGTTAAAATTTACAAAACCCACAATAGAAGTTAGCTAAAAATTTAAATCAAAATAACAATATTATATTATTTTTTTTAAATCCAATCGTTTAACGTGTTATTTTTTGTTATTTAGTGGTTGAGAAATTATTTTATGTACACAAACAAAGCTTTATCTATAACTCCGACAATTCTCGTATTAACAATATTTAAAGTTAAGCTCAATACAAAATACCCATATAATTACAACGATATCGTACGCCACTGCGTTCGATAGATCCTTTTCATTGAATTAGATTCTGGTTAGTAAAAGTTTAGTTTCCCATGGGGCTGATGAAGCGACATATTAACCCACTTTCCTAAGAGATACGTCATTTGAAAAACGAAACAGATTTAACGACTTACCTTGATTAGTCCTGTACGTTAGACGAGGTCCTGTGCAAGTCCTGAAACAAAAAATCAATATTAATGTACATGTACACTACATTATGTTGTTTAGGAAATGCTTTCCTTTATTTATATTTATGTTCCGAGGTATATATATCTGCAAAATTTATAGAAAACTATAATATTATTATAGTAGATTATAAACATTTTTCCCATATATATATATATATATATATATATATATATATATATATATATATGGGAAAACGGTTCATATAGTTTAAACTGATAATTCCTTAAATAAAAGAACAGATTTAAATCATTTAAGTAAGATTTACTTTTATTTAATTTCTGCAGATAAATCTAACAGAGCAGAAGTCCAACATAGTAACTCTACAGACACAACGTTAATATTATAAATTAACATCTTCAGTCTTACACCTAACAGTTACAATTTATTATAAATTTAAAAATTGTAAGTCTCTATTCAGTCTTCTGTTTTCTTTTTCTTTTTTAACATCATTAGCTGCATGCTTCACTGCAACATTGCTTCAATTTTATTCTTGAATAATTACTTGGCAACACTGCGATTTTCCTGGTGGGCCATGTCACGTCGCAGGGAATCACATGGCGATAAAAAAAGTTTTCCCTTTTTAAAAACTTTTAATTAACGTGTTGTAATGTGACCTAGTGTGGTATTTGTTTAATGTGTAGGATTAGAGAATCCTACATGACGTTTTTACTCTGATGTCTATATTTAAATGTAATAATTTTTTAATTAACTGTTACGCCATACAACCTCAATTACAATGTTAGTACTAACAACATAGTTGTATTTTAAAATTATAAATTGTTTTGTGTTTTATCAATTGTAGCATCCCTGATGATAATAAAAATTATCGAAAGCTTGGAAATTTTGTAAAAAGAGTACACTTATTTGGATTTTTACTGCTGTCGCCACCTCTCCATTCCAACACTTTCATAGGCCATCGATTCTCATCCATTCTTTTCGTGTGACCGAACCAAGTCAGTTGTTTTTTCTCAACTTCGTCTGAAATATTTTTTTTTGCCCATTCTATTTCGGATCTCCTCGTTTATCACTCTATCCATCCGTGACATTTCACAGCTTCTTCTTAAAAAATCCATTTCAGTTGCAATTAGTTTTCTCTTCAGTGTTTCTGTTACATCCCATATTTCTGCTCCATACGTTATCACACTTTGAACAAGACTTTCATATAGTCACTTTTTTGTCTCCTTATATTCTTTTCCGAAAGGATTGAATTTAGGGCTCCTATGATTATTATTCCTTTCTGGGTTTTGAGGAAACAAACAAAAAAAAAATACAGTCGAATTAAGAACCTCCTCCTATTTCGAAGTCGATTAAAAAGGAAGAGGTTCTCAATTCGACTGTATTTTTTTTTTGTTACCTTAGAACTTTCGACTGGGTGAACTTATTTTGATGATTCTTTTTTATTTGAAAGCTGGTGCTTTCCGTGTGGTCCCATTTTAATTTGGTCCAGTTCTGACAATGGCATCCATGAGAAAACCATATAAGTCTTTGTAGTCGGTTTTTTTTTTGTTTTTGCGTACGGATTATTTAATGAGAACAATTATATATATATATATATATATATATATATATATATATATATATATATATATATATATATATCTTTAAAGGCAATCATTGTCGGTGAATTTTAAATGTATAACAGATTTATTTTATTCGCGAAAAATTGCTTATAAAATTTATCGCAAATCACTCGCGAAAAACTCCCTCAATGAAAGATAGGTTAGTTTGACGCAACGATTATACACTACAAAGGATGGCCGAGTTCAGTCTCTCCGCTTGGTTGATTTGCCATAAGAGCCCATGTCTTTTAATCGGTTTTTAAAACCTTTTATCTCGGTATTTATAAGATAAACCTGTTAATTTTTTGGACGTTTCCGGTTGGATTGACGTTTAATAATATACTATATATAATAAGTGATTTTAAAAGAAAAGTATAAATTGTTGGTATGGATTTATTTGAAAGTGAAAATTTTAAATAAAGGCTGATTCTTTTGGAGTTCCAATTAGACGTTTTAGAGAAACTTGACATAATTAAAATCTGAAAATTTTAGGTGTAAGATTTTCGGATATGTCGAATCGATCTAAAATATTTAAAGCCTCCAACTATTTCCGGATACACCGGAAGTTGACTATAACTTGCTTATTTTAAATAGAACACCATGTATATTATTACGTATTACGATAAAGCTAATCTTAAGGAATCTCCCAATACAGGGTTTTGCTATCTTACACTGAGCTTTTTACAAGATATGACCAATTTTATCACGAAAGAGTGCCAGATTTGACACCCTGTATCATTATAATTAATGTAAATTTAAACTTTTATTTTTGCATTATGTTTTTCTAGTATTGTGTGTTTTTACTAAACTTGGTAAACGCACCAGAAAAGTTCACGAAAGATGAGCCTAAGTTGCTTGTGATCTTGAGCAAGGTGTGACTGAAGAAAAAGTTTGTTTTTAGCAGATATTTCTTACGTGAAGTATAAGAGACTTTTTGGGAAATAGTACATTGTTTACCGGGTAGGACTGTGAAGATTGCTTTGTCTAGGCGCAAGCCGAGTCCACAGAGTTCAGTTCCTATAAGGTAAACATACTATTTTTCCACAAATCGTTTAAAACTCGACAGATATTAATTAATTTTGAAAAAATCGCGAATAATTTTACTAATAAATAAATGGTGCTTCGAAATTAGTAATAAAATTGGTTGCGTTACTATGGAAACGTATTAATGTTGAATTGTCAAACTTGACGCATCTAAATTAATTGCTGGTGTTTTCGAAAACAAAACAATGTAAAATGATAAGTGATGATTAATTTTCCATTTCTGGGACTACTCCAGAGCTCGTTGAGGCAGTGAATACTGCTTCATTAGAATTATTGCCAAATACATCAAGAGAAAAGTACGAATATGCATATAAACGTTTTATGCACTGCAATCATTTATGTAGAACACTAACAACTGTAAGGAAATAATGTTATTTTTTTAAGTTTAGGTTCTTAATGGGTAAATCAGTAATTGGTAGAATTTATTTGATAAAACAGCCTTCCTATATTCGGTATAGTCTTGCCTTTATCAAAAAACAGTCATTGGGTGAATTCATACTTTCTCAGTAAGTATTTTCCATTAATAAATATTTTATACCGTATATATAGAAGTAGGCCTTAGATGAAGGCCCATAAAGTAATGGATAATACAATTTTAATATGTCACATATCGTATATAATCTGGATGCATCTCGGAAAAATTGTAATAAATTTTATTCAGTAGCAATAATTCAAAGGGGATGAATACGTCTGGAAAGGAGACGCGATGACAGGGCCGGGATATATCATTTATCGGGATTCTTTGGAAAAGTGATATTATATAAGTTCTCTCGTATGAAGCGGCAGCCTGAAAGAGCCATCTTCGTTTTCCACGTGTCATTTTCCGAGGAGCATGTTCCTTTGATTGAACGGCAGCGTCTTGTACAGTTGTATTGTATATAAAATTGGGTACCAAGACTTACGATTAGATTTTGCCATATTTGCGTAAATCTTCTTATCGACGCCGATAGACAAAACGAAAACATATTAAATGTGATAATTGATTTTAATGTATTAGAATATATTTACAACGCAAACTTTTAAACTTAACGTAACCAATAACAATAATAAAAGCAAAAAACTATAATCAATATTGAATTATAATTTAATATATGATTTATCATAAAATTATAAATATTTAATATTTGGTCATGTGACCATTTTTTTTTTCGACTATATGATTCAATCTGTCCGGGATTGAGTTAATTAAATTCACTACAACATTAAATTAGGCCTCAAACATTCTCTATGGGATTAAAGTTATGGAAAAAGCGATTAACATTGAACTCATCAAATATCTGGAGAAATTTGAGATAATTCATGACAGACAATATGGATTTCGACAATTCGGTCTACTGGAGATTTGCTGGTTTATGTCACTCGGCTCTGGACAAACACTACTGAGAAGTTTGGTGAATCCCGTGCAATAGCCTTGGATATATCTAAAGCCTATGACCGCGTTTGGCACCAGGCATTGTTGAACAAATTATATGCCTATGGTCTCCCAACCAAACTGCGCCAATGGCTCATGAGCTTCATGCAAGATGTGGTAGTTGACGGTATTTCTTCTAATGTGTTAAAATCCAATGCTGGGGTCCCTCAGGGTTCCATCCTATCTCCCACCCTATTTCTTTTACACATCAACGACCTCTTGAAAACCACCACGAACCCCATTTACATTTTCGCAGACGACAGCACACTTGTCTCAACTTTCACATCCTATCGATCACTTTCGGTGACTGATACAAATAGACTCAGGCAGGAACAGGTTGCCTCCATCAATACAGATCTTGAAGCAATCGTCGAGTGGGGAACCAATAATCTTGTTCAGTTCAATGTCCAGAAAACACAAAGCGTCACGTTTTCCTAGAAAGTAAATTCCTCAAATCATTCCATCACAATGTCCGGAAATAACCTTGAATCAAGTCCCTCCATCTTAATTTTGGGAGTCACGGTGTTTAATGATATGTCTTGGCATGACCATGTTGCTTACATCGCAAAGTCAGCAAGCCAGAGGTTGGGTTTTCTGTGGAAAGCTAGAAAGTTTTTTAATCCTGATCAACTGTTGACGACGTACAAGGCTCAAATCCGACCTCTACTTGAGTATTGCTCGCACATTTAGGGTTCAGCACCAAGGCATTCTCTTCGTCTTCTATATTCTTTTCGGAAAAGTGTCATTTGGTTGATAAACAGCTCAACTCTCACAAATACCCTTCACCCACTAAAACATAGAAGAAGAGTTGCAGACCAGACATTACTTTACAGATATTTCCATGGCAGATACTCCAGAGAAATAAAAACTCTTATACCACCATTGGTCACATTAGGCCGAAGATCTCGACACGCTAATCAGTCTCACCCATTTACTCTCAAGATTGACACTACAAGGACCAATCTCCATCAAGAATCCTTCTTTTACAGGGCTGCTACAGAATGAAACAAGCTTCCAAAATCAATTTTTCCAGAGAACTATGACCTGCAACTTTTTAAAAAATGGCTCCACAATCATCTCCTTTCTATAATCCCTTCCCCTTCTAATAGCCGCAGTGCGGGCCGTCCGCGGCCCACACGATAGGTCTATCCTTTTTGCGACTATTTTCAGTAAAAAAAAAACTTATCATCAAACCCCATTCATTAACTGAAAATCGTCCGGTCTGAAAAACCTATTCATCAGTGAACACTACCGTGTTCAATAACTGATGGTCGCGGTATTTATAATTTAGGGCGAAAAGTAAACGAGACAGCTACGCGGTTTTTTAAATCAGATTCTTTGACTCTTCTGCTAGCGGTTGGTTAAGACCCAGGAAATTATGTGTCAATGACAGCATTTCTTGATGTTTCAAAATAATTTGCCTTAGATATTCCGGCATCATCTCGTTCAGGGACGGAAATGCGTACTGGACCAGTACCAACTTTTCTTCTCGAAGAACACTCTTGAATCCAACGTTGCTTAATTCTTAAAATAGTGTATTTACTCCTTTCGGTAAAATTTGCAAATGCACGTATTGACCACCCATCTTCAATTCTGGCTATTATTTGAGCTTTTTCATTGACGAAAATTGAAAATTTTTGAAACCGACAGGCTTGCCAACCATGCATTATTTTTAAGTCAAATTCAATCAAAACCAATTTACACTATAACAATTTTAGTGCACCCATTTTCTATGAATACAACCGTACATGCTACAGAATGTTAGGATTAAGAAGAGCATATTGACGTCATAGGGTATCGCGTTACAGCATCAGCAATACGTGACAATATTTAGAACGCACCATAAACACTAAATTAGTTGAACTTAGCGGTAGAAGCACTGACATAGTATTCAATTGTTATCACGAATACGTCTGTTCTTATGGTTCACAAGTGTCTTAATTAAAAATGAGCACATTCCGTTGGTCCATAATTTTTTCTTGCATGTTATAATGTTCGTAAATTAAATGCAAGTGATAATAAATTCATAAAACTTGTAGCTAATTAACGTGAAAAAGCTGTCATCCAATTAAAAAGAAAAACAATTAAAATTACTCATGCCGCTAAGTATTGTCAACTCTAAGTTTTTATGTTTATCAAGAACACACACGACTAATTTTTTTTTTATAAAAATACACCGCTCATAATTCGGAATAAAAAATTTTTATACCACGTTAATAAAATACAGGGTGGACCATAAGTCAGTTGTCAAAAACCAACTTAATTAAGATAATCGAGTACCTCCCCCCAGCTATGCGAGGTCGAGAGTTGTCTTGTATAAAAAGAAAATTGGGTTCCAAAAAAGGACCGACAGGCATCACATGTTCGATTAAAATATTCTCAAGATAGTAATTAGCATTCATGGAGGATCTTGTACGGACAGGAACTAATTTTGGGCGAGCCTCAAAGCTTATACTACTCCAGAACATAACAGAGTCACCGCCGAATTTGTCTCCGCCAGATTCGTTTACAACCATATGGAAATTTTAGGCTAACCCTAGTTTCATCTGTGAATAAAACTATTTTCCAATTATCCACAGACGAATTTTAATTATTTCGAGCAACACGTAGTCTGCCAACTTTGTTCTCTCTAGTAAGCAGGGGTGAAGTGGCTGGTCTCCTATTTTAACCGTCTCCTAAATGTTTTAGAAAAAAATTTGACACTGCAGACAGCTTAGAGTCCGTTTCTGATCACTAAACTAGTGACAGTCCTGATTTTTAAATCGTATTGTCTAATAAAACGTCCATCTCGGTCGTTAGTGTATCGTTTTCGCCCTTGCCCTTGCCTTCTTAAAATAATTTCCTTCTTATTCAAGCGACTTGTTGTATAACTATTTTTGCCTAATAAAACTGAGTCAAGTCCTACCTCTTGTTCGGTTAAATTCATTGCTCGATTCATTTTTCTAATTTTTCGGGGTCAAAAATTAAAAAGTCTATCATAAAAAAAGTATTACTTTTAAAAAAGGAACAATTTATAGGTTTTCTTTTACCGAAAATATATCGCAAGTACAGCACAATCTTTTAGCAAGTTCTTTAAAACTGTAAATATAAACGAATTGTTTTGATATCTATCATTAACAACCAGACAAAATATGCATAGCCTACTATTCAAATCGGTGTTTTTTAAAATGCCTTGAAAAAATAATTTAAAATTATTTTTTTACTTTTCCTAAACAGTCAATGAGGCGAGATTCAAATTTAAAACATAATGGAAATTACCACCTTACTTTTTCGTATTAAAATTTCCAAAAAGGAAATCAAATTTATTCGATTGTTTGAGCATTTTCGTAATCGATCAGCGAATCTTTACCCTGGGTCGTTGAGTATTAAATTCTTTTTGAACGCCCGTTATTGAAAAAGAAAGTGAAAGAACACGACAAGACGTGTCTCGTAGTCTAGACAAAAAGATGGTCAAAAAAAAACATCTTTATATACCTGTGTACAAATAACGTCGGGTTTAAGCGCAGATCAACCCGACCCATATGGTAAGTTACACAAAGAGAACTCATTACCTAAGGGACAAAAAAAATAAATAAAAAGGAAGACCCATAGACAAGGGTATATAAAACAGAAGACTAGTTAATATAAAAAAAGGGGATAAATATGTATAATATATCCCATATGCAGATGGCCCACAAATCAAGCATTGTCTGTTTAAAAAAGGAAAAGGGTTATGGGAACCCATACCTGCCCACTGGTGCATAATAAAAGGCCTATTATGGATTTGCTGCGAATATGCATATTTTTTGACATGTGCGACTTTAAAAAATGCGTTTTACAGATAGTTATCGACGATTTTATGCGAATTAATGGAGCTTGTGATGTTATTTAAAACATTCCATTTATATTGTTATCCTTTCTATTCGGGCTCTTAAATCAAAAATACCCTTCGAGGACGCCTATTCAACTTGAGGACTTGCCATTGCCCAATAAATCACTTGTACCTTTTGTACTGCGTGAATTTTAACATGTTTCGTGTGTGTTTCGATTTTTTTTTATTGCCATCGCTAATACCGGGTGTTTCCGATCTAATCGCTAGACATTTATGTAACGTGTGTCTAATATACAAAAATTGGAGAGTAAATATACAAGCGAATAAAGCACATAAAACTTTGAGCTGCTAGCATTGATTAAAAAAAATAAACGATAATTCGATCATTGAAATGTCTAGAAAACTTTATTACAATCAGTCGTCCGATAAGATCACTCAGTTGCCCTGTCGCGTCGAGCGAAAAATGTTTTTTTTTTTAACTTTCGAGTTCTAAAAATGATCACTGGGTGTCTGGATCACTCGAATCATCGTTGGATTTTTGGAATCATTTAAATACTTCTCAATTATAAGGATAATTTAATTTTGCTGTTGATTATACGGATGTAAGACGTCATGTATATATTTTTATTTAACTCATTTAACATTCTAAAAAATCCAATGTGCTAAAAGATTAAAATTTTAAAGATATTTACATTATTAACATGCCAAAATATAGGTACCTATGTTTCTGGAAACAAAACTTTGACGACGTCATTACTTCAGTTTGCAAATATAGAGAAATACGCAAATTAGGCTTTAAATGGACCTTACTTAATCCCGTTTAAGATAATCTTATCAGATTTTTTCTATTGTCTTTCCTTTTCTTATAATGGAGCTGAGACATCGTGGTTTGCTCACCCAGTACATGACGCTCTTATACATGAACATTTAATTAGCACTGTTCGGAGTACGGTGACTTAAGTATAATACTTATGACTCGTTAGGCGTTTACAGAAGGTTTGCCTACTGGTTTAAAAATTCCAACTGGTAAAGATCGTCGTTTAGTAGTTATTATCCATATTGGAGAAGATAGAGGATTTGTTAATCGCGGCCTGCCAAAATTTGTTTCAAATTCTACGAAATATTACCGCGAGGAAATGACTTCTTATGTTTTTAAAGAATACTTTAGCCAAGTAAAAAAAATTGTAATAGTTATGGACAATGTAAGGTACCATTCAAGATTAAACGAACCGTTATCTAACCATAAATGGAAAAAGCAAGAACTCTTAGACTGGTTAATGAGCAAAAAATAGAAGTGAAAGAAGGATTACTCAAAAAAGAGCTTTTGCAATTATGTTAATTACATTCATCAAAATTTAAGATTTAAATGGTAGATTAAATAAAAAAAGAACGTGGAGTTAAGGTGTTGTGATTACCACCTTATCACTGTGAAATTAAACCAATTGAAATAGTCTAGGTTCAAATGAAGGGATATGTCGCGAGAAAAAATATAACATTTATACTTTGAAATACTGCAAATAAGGTCAATCTTACATGGGTTCCTGGGCACAAAGGGATAAATGGCAACGAGGTTGCCGATAAGCTGGCAAGAAATGGGACCCTGGTGGAACCAAGAAGCCAATTGGTCGGATTGCCAATTGCCAAAGCGAAACATATACATTCTGTGTTGCTGCCGGATGCTAGCGATGTACAGGTATCAAATCTGGGGCCGCATGATAATGGATCCAAGTGATCTAAATGAGACAGGGCCAACAGAAATTCTGCGGTTTGCCAAAACCAGCGTACTGAAATTCTCATGCCCTGAAGACACAGCGGTAGTCACAGAGGATCAAAAGATCTAGGTGACATAGATGCCTATACCCATGGCCCAACCGCAAGAATGTAATGTAATATTGTTGGGATTATGGATAAAAGTGACGGTGTATTATTTTAGAATAAATGAAGATTTTATTTATTGGAAGATTTTATTTATTGAAATATAGTTTTCGGAAGTGTGTCTTAACACCATCAAGGATCGGAGAGAACTAACTGCTTGCAACTTTATTACTTCAGTTGTCCTTTTTGCATCGTGTAACATTTAGTGTCCATGCAGTCAATACAATGATCGAATTGTACCTGATTTTTATGACTCGTAGTTCGAATATTTTAAACAATACCACTTCGAAATAATAAAATATAACCTATTTCAAGGGTGAAATTGTGTTCACGAAATGTTACTCAAAAAGGAAAACTTTTACTTTCAGAATGAAACATTTAAAATATAATATCTTAAAAAGAATGATTTTTGTATAGATATTCGTCACCTCTTCTTATATGTCAAAAATTTCATCTGAAAATTGACAAAAATATATCATATCAGAGAAAGAAATATTCTGGAAAATTGATATGGTAATAGAGAAAACAATAGACCCAATTAATATTTCTACGGAAAATGAGGAAACTGTGATAAAGGAGGCTTTTTGATCAGTCCAATTTGAATGAAATAACTTTTGAATATAAAAAATTGCCAAATCCCGAGCAGTACGTCCCGAATTAAGGGTTATTGAAAAGAAGTAGAACGCAGGAAAAAATTGATCATTGCAACAAAACGGTAACATTACACCTGAGCTATCAAAATGTGAATAAATCACGGGGAAAATTTTTGAAAACTATCCCTTTAAAATCTCGAATCAGACGAGAGTCTTACGTTTTGTCCATCCAGCAGAATATATTAAAAAAAAAACGATTGACATACAATAAAAAAAAATGAAATTTTGTCAAGATTAAATTTTCCGCCATTGAATATATTTTCCGGCTTTCTTATGCCGTCGTTAGCTAATAGAAAGTTGAAGAGCGCTTTTATGAAGCCAGTGCCGTAAATTGAGGACATCAGGAAAATCAATTCGAGATATTTGAATCTTACGTGGAAAACTTCGAATTTATGTAACTTTCAATCGCCTTCGAATCTTTATTGTAACGCATGTTTTTTGTCTTCGCCACAAACCACTCGGGGTTACTGACCTCGAGTTCGGTGCAGGACTCGATCTGTCTTTTACCGCCACAATACTGTTACTTGCGAGTAGAACCCCGCGTAAATAAATTTAATAAAAATCGTACCTGGACTATTTTTACTGTTTTCTTATTATTAACATATTAATTACACTTAGATTTTTAGTTAGGGATTAGAACACCACAATATTCCTTGACATGGCACCTGCTGTAAGATATATTTGGATCCACCCTGTTTGCAAGGCGGGCTTTTTGGGCACACCGACACATCTGGAGAGCAGGTATCTACGAAAAGGATGGAATACGGGGGCTGGCGGTAGACTTGATGAAGGGACGACAATAAGGATTGGGAACATCTTATTATATTTTTTTTATTTTATTATTTAAAAAAAAAAGTATTGATAAAAATGGGAAAACGAAAAAGTCGTAATGGTGGACGAAAGGAAAAACGTCGCCGCCGACAAAGTAGTAGTAGTTCGAGTTTGGACTTTAGCGGATCATCATCGATAAACTTAAAACGTGAGGTGAAACGTTTGAAAAAAAGAACTAAGTGACATTAAAAACAGTTTGCGCGTTGGTGATGAGAGTTTGGTGCCAATTTTTGACCCTTCGCGTGATGATATTACGGCCGAAGAGTGGGTCCGGAAGGTTGAAACTTTGGCTAGTCGATACAAATGGGATGATCACTCTATTGTTCGACTGATTTTAAACTGTTCTGAGGAAATGCATGACGTTTGCATTCAGGTGAAAACCAGTTGGACAGAAATCAGGAATAGCGTGCTGGACCAGTTTCGTAAAAGTGTTCCATTTGCTAATTTATTAAAAGACGCACCTAATTACGAAACAAGGGTATAGGTCAGAAGTGACACTTACTTAAAGTTCCTAATATCTAGGTACCTTGGGTTTCTTAAACTGTAACTTTGCCAACTGTAGCAGCTACAATGTTCATTAAACATACACAGGCCCACAAAAGAAAACAAGTCCGATGTATTTTTGATCGCTTTTTCCGAATTTGAATTTAGAATGGGGGGTTTCCCAGTATTTTACAAGGTTATTTGAAATTGAGGGAATGCGGTGGAAAAATCTGGAAAATTCATACGTAAGTTTTTGGGGTATACCAACCTGAATCTGACATTTGTTTGACCTTGAAGGTCAATTAGTAGAATTTCCCGCTCGTTCAGAATCCGGGGTAAAAAAAATCTATCCCGTGAATTGAGGAAGTTGACTTTTAAATGACCTTGACATTGACCTTCGAAGGTCAAACAAATGTCAGATTCAGATTCGTAGACCCCAAAAACTTACGTATGAATTTTTCCGGTTTTTTTCACCGCATTCCCTCAGTTTCAAATAGCCTTGTAAAATACTGGGAAACCCCCAATTCTAACTTCAAACTTCAGTTCAGTTCAGGGTACTTGTTTTCTTTTGTGGGCCTGTGTTATGTACCATTTTATGATTGGCATTCTTACAGGTTAGTTTTGTGGTTGTATATTAGTACAATTTAACTCTTAGATATGCTGTTATAATTTTAAAATACATCATTTGTACAAAGAAGGTATTAAATGATTAAATTAGTTGAATTTGAATCAACTCAAATTACAATAACTGAAAAAGCTTCGGAAGTGAAAACAATAGCCATATAAAATACGTATTTAACATAATTCCATCAATGATCAACGAATACACGAATACGTTAATTAAATTTGGTGCACATATAATATACGAGGGAAATGAAAAGTATCACTAAAAAGGAAACGAAATTCGTAAGCTTGAGATATTTCGTTACACTCTATGTTAATCACTATCTGTAATTTTGATAATTATTTTAATAGTAAAATTTAATATATTTCTATAATAAATTAAATTTGAGTTTAATAATAATAATTGTTAAAACATAACATCATGAAAAACAAGAAGAAGAAGAATGGGGCAGAAATTTGGACCTTAAAAGCAGCAACCATTAATCGTCTTGAAGCACGTCACGTAACGAAATGCATCGGTGATTCAGTGGTAGAATGCTTGACTGCTACGCGGGTAGCCCGGGTTTGATTCCCAGCTGCTGCTTTTACCATTTAATACATAATTTTTTTAGTGAGTAAAACAAATCGAACAAAAAAGCGAAAAATTAATTATAGTTTACAAAATACTAAAAACACGCTTTTGGAGTTATTCAACGTAAAAAATAATTCTTGATATAGGAATAAAATTACTGACGAGAAAAATAATGTCACTGTCAAAAAAAAAATTCAATCAATGTCGCTGCTTTGTATGACATTTTTAAAATAACTCTGCGTTTCGTCAGTAATTTTATTCTTATGTTAAGAATTATTTTTTACTTTTTAGTTTGATTAACGCTAAAACCGTGTTTTTTAGTTTTTTTATACTATAATTTATTGTGTTAGATCATACGTGAATATTGTTATATTATTGCAATTAAGTTTTGAAAAAAAAACTGCAGCAAATGTGTGTAACACAGATTTAGTAAAAGTAAGTTGATAAAATTGTATAACTTGAAACAGGTATTTACTGTTTAAATTCGTTTATTGTATATGTGATTTGAATGTTTACTATTAATTTTTCTATTTAAATTATAGAGAGACAATAGAGACAATAGTGTGTACATAGTCCAAAAGAGTATGGAAAGCGCAAACGTCAGAGTGCAAATAAAATACCGAAAACCAATGCTCAACGACAACAACAATTCCAGCAGAATCAAAATAAAACGAGCGAGCCTTATTATTTGTAATGATTTTTGCATAAAAAACAATAAATAATTCTTTTTAACGAAAATTGCATTTTATTTAATTGACACTAGGAGTGACAAAAATCAACCTCAAAATTTAAAAAGGGTAAATACTGAAATATTTTATTCGAATAATTATTTATTGTTACTTACTTGAATTTTTTATCAATGATCTGCACTATATTGAGACTTATTATCAACAGTAAATATTTATTTATACAGTTTACGCATATAACAACAAACTGTATACACAACAACGTAACTTAAGTACACAGCTGATGGCTGACAGTACCGACCTCTCGGAAAATTGGTTGACGGCTATCTGACGGCCAACTCTTCCACCGCGCGCTCATTCGTCAAATCAAATAGCGCTTGCTTCCGCGACTTCCTGTCTTATTTTACAAAATCATTCTCACAAATTCCAATATTAAATGAAACTTTCCGATGTAATTCGTTCCTTTAGATTATTTGCCTTGAAAAAATAATATAAAATAAAAATTGAAATATACAGATTTCATTTCGAATTACATTCGGAGTTGAAGAAAAAACGTACGGGGGTTCCCCGACCACACACATATTTTTTTAAAAATAGATATGCCAAAACGCCGATACCATATATGTAGATATATGTAGTTTTAGGAGACTAAATCTGCATACTGTTAGATCCCTTATCATCACATCCAATAAAGGGCCCGCACATTGAATTATTCTTATTTAATAACATACATATTTAATTAGATTATTACTTAAAATATATTTGAAAAGAAAAAAATCTTGTACGTAATTCATTTATTACAAATTATATTTTATACGTTTATTCTGTAGGGTGTGTTCATAACGAATCACCGCACCTTATAACGCATTTAGCATTGTACCACAAGTACGGACCCTGTCTCGTACAAAGCTTTGCCGCCGAGCAACAAAGACAAAGACACTGGTTTTTAATGTTTATATGCGATGGTAGAAAAATACCAAGCTCGATTTCGGAGTACGATGCCCTGATACCAGGCTGGGTGCGAAGCAAGGGTCAGTGTGCCGTTATGGACGCTAAGTGCGGTACGTCGTTATGGCCACCGACTTAGTATCCGACGTAGATTTTATTTCCTGTTATCAAGGCGTAATGAATGGTAAACGTTTGTATTTTTGTGAAGAGTTAAAAAATAAATGTATGTTATAACTTCACTGAGTATAATGGACCAATACGCCACTGCTTAGGGTTTGGTGGATGCAATAGGTTTTGAGATATTCGCATACGCGACAGTAGTCGCCCAATCACATATTCTAAAGTATTTCGAATCAATATATATATGTACGTATACGTTTACCAGAAAATGTTTTCGCTTGTTAAACTCTTGTATATGAGATTGTGGAAGAAAAATTTCTCGAATATTTTCAAGATCTACTCGCAGGATCGGAATGAGGTTTTGCGACGAAAAAATTTGTTGGTCGAACGTCAACACTAGCAGTTTTCGAAATATTCAAAATCATAAATAAATTGAGTACTCAGGGATGATATCGAGTACTGTCGCAAAAACCGAGATTGTATTTATCACAAACTGATTTGCACGCTCCTGGATGCAGCACTGTTGTATCTAGAAGTTGTGAAATAGCCGATTATAAAAGCAATATCGATTTCAGTTTTAATTCATAAAGTAATACGCGTATGCAAAATATTGAGAGCTTTTAAAGCAATATGAAATCTATATTCGAAGATGTCGAATGTAAATGGTATTAAAAACATTGTTTCGAAAACATAAGCACTTGAAAATCAAAATTTAGTTTATTATTTCGATAATATCATTCCACGAAGGCCCAAGTAGCTGTGTTAATATACACATAAGAATTTATAGTTTAAAAAACTAAAAACCACGCTTTTAGAGTAAATCAAACTAAAAAGTAAAAAATAATTCTTAGCATAAGAATAAAATTACTGACCAGAAAATTAATGTCACTGTTCTAAAAGCGTGGAGTGCTTTCATTCCGAAATGTAGAATATGATACATGTTTTTAAAATTACGTGTGATAAGATAAGTAAAAGTAATTATATAAAATAAAAAATCAATATAATTAAAATAATATGTGTATATAATTATTAATCCCATTGTTCAATTAACGAAAAATACTCGGCGTTTATTATGAGCCTGTATTGGCAATCAAGCATGGCTTAGTCTTGAGAACCAAGCCTGGCCCAATCCTACGAATTAGGCATGGCCGAATCCTGGGAATTAGGCATAGCCCAGTACTGACGTTTAAGCATGGCCCAGTTTAGGCAACCGAGTCTGGCGTATCGTTATCACTCCATACTTCTACCAAGACTGGACCAAGTCTGGCTTACAAGCTTGACCCATAGTTCTACATATTTGGGCCAAGCCTGGGCCAAGCTTGGTACTTTCCTCTATGAGACTATTAAAAAAAGTGCTCCATTTCTTAGGTTTAAGATTTCGTACCTTAAATAGAGGGCAGACTGTTATGGAATCTCAGAAAATAATTATTTTATGTAATGAATACCTCAGTAGAATAGGCGAAGTTCATCGGCAAGGTAGAATCAAAGTTTATCTTGATTAACTTGGTACAACAATCATAATATTATGCTAAATGTTTTATGAATACTTTCCTAAAAATATTATATTATTACATGCCGGTAATAAAAACGGTTTTGTGCCGAATTGTTTGCTATTATCGGCAAAGGATATTTTGAGTTGTCCGTTACATCGAATTAAAGTCCGGTCCTGGACCTCCCATCGGCTAAATTCTTTGAGGTGCCGAATTGGTGAAAAGGGAAAAATTATTTCTGATTACAACTATATATTGTGCAAAAGAAAAAATATCCGAATACGCAAAGATTCTATTAAAACTGTAATAACGATTGATTCTGAAAAATGAATACGCGTGTATTCATATATAGAAAACAAGATCGATAGAAGAATCCTTAGAATCAATTCGGAGGGGTATTTTCTGTATTAAAAAAATATGTGTATCGTTAACGATAAATCCATCCAGAGAAAGTCAGTCTACTTCCTAAAAATGATGAAAATCTCGAAACATATTTATACGGAAGGTATTCCATCCAAATAACAATGCGCTTTGACAAAGGTTTATTATTGGCGTCGTCATTTCTATTCTGTTTTTCCACTTTTTCTTCTCCTTTTGTGAACAGCTACTTGCTTTTTCTGCTAATGGCGGATTTAAAATCTCCTCCAGCATGCTTATATGTTGCTCCTTCGAATGTATGTTGTTAGGCAAATGAACTGCTTCTATTTTTGTAGAAGAAACTTTTCCAGAAATATATACGTATATAATGTCGTTATATTTTGCTTTGACTTTATTTTCGTCCGTATTACTTTAATAAGAAGCAAGCGATTTTGTTTTCCGTTTTCGTCCCCGTTATTTTTTATTTAGCTACATCATTATTTAACTACAACGTAAGATGTATCTAATACAAACGAAGTTAAAGCTTAACGTAATACTATTATTAGAAAAACAACACTTATAGAGTTTAAAAAAATAAAAAAAAAAATATCAGAACAGTTTGAGAGAGAAGAGTGACTATGCAGAAGTAAGTTCTCTGATATGGTCACAAACTTAAAACTACATAGTGTGTCCTAAAAAAGCAGAGCAGCATAAAGTTTAATTTTTTTAAATAAAATTTTTTAATCAATAAAATCTTCTGTTTTGTTGGACGTTTTACCAGAATAAAAAATTTAAATATCTCGAAATCTTTTTGAAAATATGCATTTCCAACAAAAATTAAACATGTATAGGGTGTTTCATTTAAAAAATATCAGTGGTCTGAGTTCGACCCGAGAGGTCCACACGACTAACTTCCTGGTGGAAAGAATGAAAAAATACCATATGTTTTTTTGTTATAATAATTATTATTATTATTAAAATTATTATAAAAAACGATTTCAAATTGTTTATAAATGATAAAAAACTGTTTTTTATCATTTTATAGCTATTTCGCTATTTTGAATTGTTTATTTATTTTATTTGGTTTAGTTTATTTTTTTTTTAATTATTATTATCAATAATGATTTGTACGTAACAATATTCAATTGTTTTAAACAATGCTTGAATATTACTACCAATAATTTTTCAAGTAGAAAGGATGGATGAAGGAAGATTGACGAAAAAAATTTTTAAGGCGGGAAAAATGCGTGACTATATGTATGTATGTAATTTTTTACTGTTATAGCGTCTTCAATGCTATTCTCTCAATACTGACACAAGTTTAAAATTCTCCAATTCCTTTTTTTTTCTAAAACTATTTTCTCTTTTTATGAAATATTGTCATCATATTTTTCATACAAATAATCCTAACATGCAATAATTATATTATTCATAAGATTAAAATTCCGTATTAAAAATATTATAATTTATAAATTGCAAAATTCAGGTAGTTTACCATTTTTTTCAGTGTTTTGATTCTCCATAAAGAACTGCGACCACTTCCTTCCACTTGCTACGAATCTTACACACGTCTTTCGCTTCTTCTACTTTTATCAGCACTTTCATACATGCTTGTCAGTTGTTGATAGGTTCTCTTTACCTGGCTTTTCTTCAAAATCGAGATACGTTAGCCAAGGTCGATCTCTACCGACTTGCCCATTTACTCTCGCCTGATAAATCTGTTTCGTTAAGCTTATTTCATTCATCCTCTCTTGATTCACTTCAGCTATACTTCTCAGACTACTCATCTCCGTAACATTAATCTTACTTTATTGCGTCGTCTGCCAAACCCAACATTCACAACCATGCATTAGTGTATGAACCAACACACCTCTATACACAGCCAGACGTGCCTTTTTTAATACTTTCTGTCTGCTCATAAAAATATGCATGGCCCCATTCATTTGTTTCTCTGCTAGCACCCTTTGTTTACATACTTTCCAACACTCTATAAATTTTTTAAAATTTGCAGATTCAATGATATAGAGCCATAGACCTATTATCCAGAGGGTGCTTTCATTCCGAATCGCAGAGTTCGTTTAAAAATGTCATTCAAAGCACCCCACGCTTTTAGAACAGTGACATTAATTTTCTCGTCAGTAATTTTATTCCTATGTTAAGAATTATTTTTTACTTTTTAGTTTGATTAACTCTAAAAGCGTGTTTTTTAGTTTTTTAAACTTTTCGCTTTTTGGTTCGATTTGTTTTACTCGGTAAAAAAATTATGTATTAAATGGTAAAAGCACAAAAAGAATGCATCGGTCGGAAATCCAACTCGAGCCACCCGCGTGGCAGGCGATCATTCTACCAATGAACCACCGATGCGATGAACTGTGTTAATACTTGTTCGGCGCACATGCGTAGTTCACGCACTAGTTCTATCTCTCTTACTCTCATGCAAAGGATCCCTGGAGATATTTATGAATCCTGGCGAAAGTAATCAGGATAATCGGATATTTTGATCGAATTATCGCATTGTCGTTGGTCTTTGACAAGTGTGCGAAGTTAGTCAGTTACAAACATACAGATACAGGTGAAACTAATATAAGCATGTTAAAAAGGTATGCTTTTATCATAGGAAAACGTTAACGACGTTGTTACAGTTCTTAAAGTTAAACAGAATTTTTTTTCAACGTGTAGAACAAAATTTTCGATAGGGAGATAAAAAAAACCCTGCTGTACATATTATAGTTCCTAAACACGAATATATTTTTCCTCGCCAATGAAGTACACTCAAAGTAAGTCGGAATCGTATCGAGGATTTCGTGTAAGAATTTTAGGTAATTCTTTTTCGGAAATGAAGGAGATAGTGGTATAGCTTTCCGAAGCAATCTATACTGTCGAGCGGTCTAAGCCTGTTAGTTCATTTAGCCAGTCACGTCTTGTTACTTACAGTCGCTTCACCATCAGATCACAGATCTCGGGGCTTCCCGTGACGCTCGCTTCTCACCCGTCTCCGCTCGTCTTGCGTCTTCTTCTACTTCTTTCCGATTCCGAGATTTATTTGACATGGGGTAAATTAATTTCGGTTTGGTGCTCTCACTTATTTATTCTATTGATAGCCTTTTAGATTTTATTGAATTTGCCATCCTATAAATGCGGAAATTCTATTTTTTCGTGCCACTTTTTTTAGTTTACTGTATTAAATTTTTTTTGCAAAAATTGCTCTGCACCTGACACCGACGCTTCGATGCACTGTACATTCTTCAGTGAAACAAGAAGTGCAGAGTGATTCTTCGGGAGTTCCAATTAGACGTTTAAGAGAAACTCGACATAATTAAAATCTGAAAATTTGAGGTAAAAGATTTTCACATATGCCGAATTGATCTAACATATTTAGAGCCTCCATCTACTTCCGGTTATATCGGAAGTTGACGACAACTTGCTTATTTTAAATTGAACACCCAGTATACTATTAGGTATTTCTATAAAGCTACTCTTGAAGATTCTTCCAATATAGCGTTTTTCTACCAAACACTGAGTGTTTTACGAGATATGACCATTTTTATTACGAAAAAGTGTCCGGTTTGACACCCTGTATATCAATATAATAAATGTAAATTTAAACATTTTTTCGGGCATTATATTTTTCTAGTATTGTGTATTTTTACTAAACTTGGTCATTTTGTTAATAAAATGATTATTATTGTACAGGGTGATTCAAAACGCATATTTAAATATTCATCAACTTTCTTAAATGGATCACCCTGTATTTTATTACGTTGTTGGACCGAACTTTTATTGCTCTTTCAGTTTCGATAATTACTTCCTATACCTAAATCAAATCGTTATTGAGATATTCAACTTTAAACCTATGGACTATGAGTTTGTATTTTGTTCTTGTAGAGTGCTATGGAAAAAAAACATTGCTATAATTTTTGTTGACAATTGACAGCATCCACAGGGAGACGTTTTTAAGTATTAACTTTAAAGTTTTAAATTATTAAATTTTACTGAAAGAGCAGAAAAAGTTCAACAACGTTATAAAATATATAATATATAATCAATTTAAGAAAGTTGAGAAATCCTTAAATATGCGTTTTGAATTACAATATACATATTATAAAAATGTCTATTCAAAATCAGATCATTCGCGGTCAAAATCAAAAATAAATAAATATATTTGTTACGTACTTTCTGACGCAAGTAACGAAACTATGAGGATCACGCAAAACTCCGGGATGACGAAGAAAATGATGATCAACCTGGTGAATTCACCTGGTACACAGATGAATCAAAAACCAGCGAAGGAACTGGCTCGTGCGTCTACTTTTCAAAACCCAAACAAACTCATTGGGGAGACATGTCTCGGTCTTCCAAGCATGCCATAAACGCTTGTGCTGTTAAAAATCTAAAACGAGAATAGAAAAAGAAAACAATCCTCATTAGATCAGATAGAAGCAGCACTTAAAGCTTTGGCATCACGGAGAATAGACTCCAAAATTGTCCGGGAATGTGCCGGAAACCAACGAACCTAGACAAACTAGCTAGGCGGGGTTCTGGAACACCATTTATTGGGCCAGAACCAATAATAGGGATAGTTATTGCCAGCGTTAAAGCAGCTGGGTCCACTCTCAGCATCAGCTGAAGAAGGTACGGCCAGAGGAAGCTAGGCACAGCAAGTTAATGCTGAAAGAACCCTCACCGCAGCAGACAGGGAAGCTGCTCTCGCTAAGAAGGGAAAAACCTAAAACAGTTGTAGGACTTTGTAAGCCTACTATTCAAATTCTTGATAAACTTTAAAAAAGGACATAAAAAAATCATTTTTTAGATAATTTCAAGTCGTTACGTTAATTTTCTCCGGGAGTTTATACACATCGCCACCTATAGCCATAGTTGGGAAAGCTGCTGCTTCTGTTATAAAATTTCAAACTCTGTAATATGAATGTACTTGATTGTATATTAATTGCCCTTGGTGTGAAAAATTATGGTTTTATTGTTATATCTTCGCCTCTCTTCGTCGTAATCACAAAAAGTAAAATGAAAATCGGTCCAGTAGTTTTCGCGTGATGCTCAAACAAACATACAAACAAACAAAGAGACTAAAATATAAAAAATTGGTGATCGGAGTCACCATTGTTACCTTTTCTTTGTAAATATATTTAATGTACAGACACAATCTTGTTACATTTGGTAATGCTGGAGGTAGATGCTTGATAAAATGGCACTTAAAAGGTTCTAGTTAATCCTGTTATCATTTACAATCCGAATGAGGAGGAGAGCGACAGTGATTCCGATTATAATGACTATAAATCTGATGCTTGATAATACCGTAAGTACAGTACTAGTTTCTGTTGTCCGTTGTACACATTGCAACAACTTACTCAAGCATTGTAGATTTGTAGATTTTAGGGAGGGTCGTGAAGGCTATGAAACCTCTCAAGCACCTCGACCTATCAGATCTTTTGTGCATAACCCTTAATCTATTCGAGGCCCGGGATTCCGAGACCTCGAGCAAAGTTTATCAGTTTTCTGGGGGCTAAATTTTTGACATCGAAAGGCTTTAGGAAGGCCCCTTCCAGAAACTTGAACCTCTTGCAGAAAAGCGCTGGGCATTCGCAAAGCAAATTTTCTGCAGTTTCAGCGAAGTTCTCGCAGTAGCGGTAACTATTACTCTCTGTTTTGCCCATCTTTTTCAGGTGGTACCTCAGAGGGCAGTGTCCAGTGAGGAGTCTCGTCACCAGTTTCAAGTCTTTCTTGTCCAACTCGAGAAGCTGTTTAGCTTTCCTTGGCGAAAGGCTTACTAGCCCTTTCGCTTGCCTTTTTCTACTCAAGCATTCTTCTTCTTGTAGTGCTTTCTTCATTTAATGAAGGTTAGCGATTACATTGGCAAATAACTCTCGGTTTTCTGCTACTCTTATTAGTTCTTCGTAGTTTAGACCTGTCCAATTACGAATGTTTCTAATCCATGAAAGTTTCTTTTTTCCAACGCCTCTTCTTCCTACGATTTTTCCCTTCACAACCAATTGAGGTAGGTAGTATTTATTATTTCTGAGTATATGGCCCAAATACGAAGTTTTACGAACTTTGATAGTATGCAGTAACTCTCTATCTTTATTAAGAGTTTGTAGTACTGCCACGTTTGTTACATGATCAGTCCAAGGAATTTTTAGGATTCTCCTATAGGTCCACATCTCGAATGCTTCCAATCGGTTCATGGCAGAGGTCGTGAGTGTCCATGATTCCACCCCATACAATAGCACTGACCAGACATAGCACTTTAACAGGCGAATTCGAAGGTGCAGATTAAGATGACGGTCACATAAAAATCCTCTTAATCGTATGAATGTAGTTCTTGCCTGTTCAATCCTGCATTTAATTTCTTGTTCTGGGTCCAATTTGTTATCAATCCAGCAGCCCGGGTATTGGATTTTATCAACCTGCTCCAGTCTTAAACCATTGGCAGTAATGGGCAAGTTAACGTTTTGAGATCTTGAAATTCTCATTATTTTAGTTTTGGTGCTGTTTATTTTCATGTCAAACTCAGCGATTGTGGTATTTAGTTTGTCGATAAGGCGTTGAAGTCCTAAGTCAGAGTCTGCTATGATGATGGTGTCATCCGCGTATCTTATGCTAGATATCTTTACTCCATTGATCTTTATCCCATCTTCTACATTTTCGAATGCTTTCTTAAATATGGCTTCCGAATACAGGTTAAACAGACATGGCGACAGCACACATCCCTGTCGAACTCCTCTGTGTATTGATATTTTTTCCGAGAAGGTGTTTTCAACTTTGATTCTCGCCGACTGGTGCCAGTACAGGTTTGTAATCAATCTGATGTCTTTGTCATCTAATCCAGTGTTCTGTATTATCTGAATTAATTTTGTGCGGTTGATGGTGTCGAAAGTTTTTTCTAGATCGATGAAGCATACGAAAATTTCCTTTCTTTGGTCATAGCATTTTTGTAGGAGCATTTGTAATGTAAATATTGCTTCTCTCGCATTCGCATTCTCAAGCATTCGTCCAAGTTAATTCGTTTTCGAAGACAATTAGATCAACAGCTGTTTGTTACAAAAACTGATAGTTAAAAAAATAATAAAGATAATTACGTGCAAGGTTGTGTTGACACCTTTTGGAAAAATTAATCTATGTGCCTGCACGCTTTAAAATTCTAAATATTTGATATCACACCACAAATGATTTCATAACATCCAATTTTAATGCTCGAAAAATGCCAGCGGCACATCCAAGTTCAGATATTTGCTTAGTCATCTTGTTATTACAAAAATGTTAGTATTCGTAGGGATGAAAATAAGTTGCACGTCAGATGGAAATCGAAAGAAAATACCATTACCACTTAATAATCTCTGTCGGGAGTTGGTAATTTAACTTCGTTTTAAGGTTAGGTGTAACGAGCGAACGAGAGTTAACATTTTTTAAAAAGCACGGACGGATCATGATTTTTAATAAAACTGTTACGGAAAAATTTCTACTAGAATAATTTTGTTTTCATATTCATTTATTTAATTACCTTCATAAAGTATGTATTATACTAAAACATTTTCCCAAACTAATCCAGTCAAGTGGTGTGAAAAAATGGCCAAAATTTCTTGCTGCGTTTCGAAAACTTCGTAAAAAACATCATCAAAATTTTCGCTATTTTTTAGGTTTTTTGCTCATACCTTTAAAAAGTATGCACGATAATAAACAAATTTAAAAAAAATTTTAAAGGAAATTTAATTTTTTACAATTTGAAAATAATCGCAGCTCTGTAGGTCAAATATTTTACGGGATAAATAACTTTAAAAAATTGGTAATTGTTGAAAATTCGTAATTTCAACAGTAGAATTTCCCTCCAAGAAATTCATTGATTTAAACCCCCTTAATACGGCCTAGACACGCCGACAAACTATCATCAGCTTTGCACGTGCTAGCAAACAGCTATAAAGCCGTGTGCAAAAAAGATCGTTTCACGCGGACCAAAAAATGACATTTCCACTTTTGGTTCAACTACTAAGTTGAGGATATAAGGTTACAAGTGTACAACATTACTGATCAGACAAAGTCTGGTACTATAGAATATAATTTTACTGATGTCGCTCAATGTTTTGTGAAGTCACAAACTAAATCTCAACAAAAAGCGTTCAAGGAGTATGAAATCTAAAAAACAAGCCTTCGAAGTATTTAGAACAATATTGACATATGAACAGATGAACATATCAACATTCTGTCAGAGAGTCAAGCGGCACTTAAGGCCTTGTATAGCAAGGAAGTGAAGTCCAAGCTGGTACGGGACTGCAAAGAAGAGCTGAGAACACTGGCAGACCGTAATCACGTAAAACTGGTATGGGTTCCAGGATACCTTCAAATTGCAGTCAACGAAAGAGTTTTTTTTTTTTTTTTATGAAAATAGTCGCAAAAAGGGCAGACCTACCGTGTGGGCCGCGGACGGCCCGCACTGCGACTACTAGAAGGGAAAGGGATTATAGAAAGGAAATGATTGTGGACACGCCCCTTAAAAAGTTGCAGGTCATAGTTCTCTGGAAAAACTGATTTTGGAAGCTTATTCCATTCCGTAGCAGCCCTGTAAAAAAAGGATTCTTGATGAAGATTGGTCCTTGTAGTGTCAAGCTTGAGAGTAAATGTGTGAGACTGATCAGCGTGCCGAGTTCTTCGGCCGAATGTGGCCAATGGTGGTACAAGAGTTTTTATTTCTCTGGAGCATCTGCCATGGAAATATCTGTAGAGCAATGACTGGTCTGCAACTCTTCTTCTATGTTCTAGAGGGTGAAGGGTATCTGTGAGAGTTGAGCTGTTTATCAAACGAATGGCTCTTTTCTGAATGGAATCTAGAAGACGAAGAGAATGCCTTGGTGCTGAACCCCAAATGTGCGAGCAATACTCCAGTAGAGGTCGGATTTGAGCCTTGTACGTCGTCAACAGTTGATCAGGAGTAAAAAACTTTCTAGCTTTCCACAGAAAACCTAGCCTCTGGCTTGCCGACTTTGCGATGTTAGCAACATGGTCATGCCAAGACATATTATTGGACACCGTGACTCACAAAATCGAGATGGAGGGACTAGGTTCAAGGGTATTTCCGGACATTGTGATGGGATGATTTGAGGAATTCACTTTCTAGGAAAACGTGGCACTTTGTGTTTTTTGGGCGTTGAACTGAACAAGATTGTTGGTTCCCCACTCGACGATTGCTTCAAGATCTCTATTGATGGAATCAACCTGTTCCTGCCTGAGTCTATTTGTATCATTCACCGAAAGTGATCGATAGGATGTGAAAGTTGAGACAAGTGTGCTATCGTCTGCGAAACTGTAAATGGGGTAGACGAACTTCCAAGAGGTTCGGAAACTCCCCCAAACCAAGGGCAGATGCTAGGGGTACCGAAGCGTAAAGTAAGAGTGTCCTTAAAAATCTGGATTGGGGAAAAACACAAATATTTCTGCGAAAATAGACCAGGAAACAAACAAGGAAAAGAATACATCAAAAAGGACCGTGTAGAACTGGTATCAATGAACAGGAATCAGCTAAGGATAACTACGGGGCTCTTGACCGGTCACGCACCAGTAAAGGAGCACTTGAACCAAATGGGACTGTATAATGGTGACCTGACCTGCAGATTGGGCGGCAAGGATCCGGAAACAGTAAAACACATTCTGTGCTACTGCGTGGCACAGGACCGCAAAAGAGAGGAAATCTTTGGGCAGCCAACCGGCGACCCAGAACTATATTGCTCCCACCCAGTACAAGGTACGAAAGTACTGGATTGGGTACAATAATATAAAACATAGGCAAGATACAATGGGCCAACAGGCCTAAGTGTCACCGGAGGCAATAGCCAGACAGACTAAATAGGGGTGGAGTTTTTAGTGAGTAGACCTGACATCAGTCAATTTACAGCCAACATGGAAAAAACTTTGAGCATCTTAAGTAGGTTAACTAAACTGCACTAATATTGTGTGTTAATAATGAAATTATTTTGACAACTGACTTATGACCCACCCTGTATTATCATCAGTTCTTTACACTATAATTTTTATACGCATATCGTGAAATTAATTTCAAACAAGAAATAAATTGAATAAACAATCAACGTTAACATTCTTAGAATAATGTTAAATAAAAATTGTTAGGACTTCCCCAATACTGATTACCCTATTGAGAAATCCCAAACATTATAAACAAGCGATTGTGCCCAAACTAACAAATGATAAACGACAATGTTTGAGGTTAATTTCATGAGGTTGTCTGATGGATGAAGGCCTCCGGCAAACAGAGACGGGGTGTCTCTTGATTTATTATCCCTGCACCACCGCAGATTACGCCGAATGTGATCCTAGATGATCGGCGCAAGGACGAGCAGAATACGAGAGATCCAGATGACACTGAGCCCTTGTCATATGCAGACAACGTTTCGCGATGCCGAGTCCCGTCACGATACATACGGGGTAGGTCTATTAAAACGTTGTTGTAAAAAGACGTTTCAAATAGCTAAATGTCAACTGACTGACTCATCACGCTATGACTAAAGGTAGATGGGCAGACATATCATAAGTAACATGGCTTTATCCATGAC
Organism: Agelastica alni; assembly: GCA_950111635.1. NCBI lineage: Eukaryota > Metazoa > Arthropoda > Insecta > Coleoptera > Chrysomelidae > Agelastica > Agelastica alni. The sequence goes on along the minus strand of OX467717.1, from coordinate 21,415,367 downwards.
TCATTTGTATAATATATAAAACCGTACAATCTTGAACAACTGCATACATACATAAAGTCACGCCTTTTTCCGATAGAGGTAGGTTAGGGTAGGTTAAAGAATTAAGCAATAAATATTAACAATAATTGACATGTTATTTACTTGTTGCCTGCTGTTTCTCCAGTCTTGAAACGATGTTTCAGTATCTCCTTAAAAATGAAATTTTATATGTTTCCAATAGTTATCGTATTTTCTTTGTCTATTAACCACCCCAGGGTTGAATGGAAGAGAAATAATTATAATTGTTTGACGATGTATTTAGATATTAAATTCTACCTTCTTAAGTTATTATTATTATTGTGAACTTGTTACTTTCATAGTCACGCCTTTTTCCTGCAGGGTAGGCAGAGACCACATCTTTCACTTGCTACGGTTCTTACACACGTCTTTTCTACTTTCATCAGCGCTTTTATACATTCTCTTTAATTTCTGGCACTTTTGACCTGGCCTTTCTCTAAAATAATTTCCATCTGATCGAGATAAGTTCATTTAGGTCGACCTCTACCGACTTGCCCAGTCACACTCGTCTTATAAATCTGTTTGGTCAATCTTCTTTGATTCACTTCCTCTATGACTCCAAATTATTTAAGCATTCCCATATCTATTCTTGTTACCACATCTTCGCACCTCAGCGTTCCCCCCTTATCTCACTATTCCTCACTTTATCTAACAGAGTCACTCTGGCTATACTTCTCATCTCCGTAGGTGTAATACTCCTCTATGCACACGCCAGTCGTGCCTTTTTTGACACGTTCTGGCTGCTCATAAAGTTATGCAGTGCGCCATTTGTTTTTTTCCCTACCAACATCCTTCGCTCAATATTATAGTCATACTTTCCGTCTCTCGTAAACTTTGAAATCAAATATACAAACTCATTCACTGGTTCCACTATTTCTTCTTCAATCAGCACCTCACAGTTTGTCATTATTTCTTCTCTTTTTCAAAAACCATTAATTTTTTCTTTTCTTTTATACCTTTAATTTTTAGGGCATCATGCATAATATTAACCATCGCCTGTAACTCCTCCTCAGATGACGCTAATATGCTAATAGATAATCGGCGTGGTCAATGTTACTTATCAATATATCATTATTATTTTTATTTTTGTTTTAACTTTTTGTAAAAAAATTATGCCAATATAATTTTCTTACTTAGCAGGTTTTAATTTTTTATAAACTAAAATATATTTTTATGATTTTCTGCGTTGCACCCTGTATAGGAAACTGATAGAGTGCACACATGAAGATATCGCGTAATTCCTAACAGGGTTTCAATTTTCTACACACGGGATTACGTGGATGACATAAAATAGTCTGGAATACACTTTTAAATTATGTGCCAAAGTGAAAATAAGGTTTAGCAAGTGCAAACATCTCATGCTGCTTCTTTAACTTTTTATATTTAATCTTGAACTCACTTCAATGCCAAACAAATAAACTTGATACTTTCTTTTTTAATTCGAATTACTTTATTTAAAAATATAACGCTCTTATGCAGTGTATACAAATGTTGCTTTTTAATATTATGGTTTATAATATGGTTGCATAAATAAATTGCATTTGTTTAATTACTTCCCAGTGAAAGTTATAGTAATGGGTCCGATTTTGTGAATCCCGAATTTTGACATATCTCCACATTTCAAGGTCCGCAGAGTCGAATACAATAGATTTTAAGTAGACATCTGTGTGTGTACGTACGTATGTGCGTATGTTCGTATGTGCGTTCGGAATTATTTTTCGTCTCTATTATCTCGAGAACAAAAAATGATATCGACGTGCATTCGACGCATAATTACGCAATTTAGAACTGATTTTTAGCAAAATCGGTCAAGCTGTTTTTTATAGAGAATCAAAAAAATGTTAAACTACCTGAATTTTGCAATTTATAAATTATACTTATTTTAATACAGAGTTTTAAGTTTTTTTAAATAATATGATTGTTGCATGTTAAGAATATTTGTATGAAAAATATGATAACAATATTTCATAAAAAGAGATAGTTTTAGAAAACAAAATAGGAATTGGAGAATTTTAAACTTGTGAGAGAATATTGTTCATGACAATTATGATTTGTTATAAACAATTTGAAATCGTTTTTTAAGTTTTATAATATACAGGAATTTTTTGCAAAACTTTTATAACAACAAAACATAGTATATTTTCATTCTCTTCACTGGGAAGTTAGTCGTGTGGACCTCTCAGGTCGCACCCAGACCACTGGATAGTGCTGTTATTTGTCATTTATAATTATTTGTTTCTACAAATAGTAAAGATTAATTTTTAGGAATAAATACGTCCCTGTTATCTGGCCGAGGCGGTGTGTTGTCCACAAAAGGGCGCTTATTTCTTTTGCGGCATTAAGACGTCTTTCTTTTAGTAAATGATTTATGGCCGCGGGCGTGAATAAAGATAACTAAATAAGGTCAATTAATTTCGGGAAAGAAATCGTTTTATCTAGTGAATTTCCAGAAATATTGTTTAGATTAATATAAAGGAATGTCGCCGATCGAGTTTAGTTTTAAGTCTTGAAGTAAATAGACAAAGTGATATGTTCTTATAGAAAGTATATAGTTTTGTAATTATCTGGTAAACTTAATATTATTCATAACGAACTGAATGTTGTTTTATAAAATAACTTATAAACAATATATGTCTTACTAATTTATGCTAGACCCACTGAAAAAATTAAATCGAATTTTACTGTAAATTTGAAATCGAAATTTATTATTAAAATGAATACCGTACAAAAGCTTTAACTAATTAAAACCACTTGTTGCTCGCGTATTCTGAATATGCTTAGACGAAATTTCTTTAACGGTTTATTAATCGGTACAAAAATAATTTAACCAACAAATTTAATGTTTATACGCGTTGAGTTTTAAAGCAGAAGAATTATTTCTTAAGCTTTAAGGAACTTAAACTAAAAGGAACTTAAAGGATTATAACTCAGAGTTATTGTGTAAAAATCGACTTAATCTGGGTTGTGGCTTATTTTTCAGCCTCTGTAGAAGTCATGATTAAGCATGGCAACTCAACATCTGAGCCATGCCAGAGGCGAATCTTAGACAGGGAGAAAGTGCATGAGCATCTAAAAGGTATAATTATATGAAAAGGAAGTTTGCTACAACAAAAGTGAAACTTAATCTTGAAGAAGAAGCACTGTAACTCAGCATCTGAATGGAGCCAAAACAGAAATTCGATCTAGTAAATGTTAAGAGATTACGGTTAGGATATAAATTTTTGAAGATAGTTTCTCGTTGACTTCTTCGCTCATCATATCCTAATACGTATCATTAAAATCTCAATTTGTTTTTTTCAGATAAACGATTTATTGTCGCTTTTAATAGACCCAAACAATAATAAATAATTGAAAAGTCAAAGTTGACATTAATGCCATCATAGTCACCCCGATGCAACTATTATTTTCACTCGGGCGTATTTCTACCTATAGCTCCGAAATTATGGCGTTATGTATAGAGAACGTTACATGAAAAAATATTCATTTTTTTTAGAATGTTAAAAATAGAAAAATATATAGGATAATCTATATGAGATAAAAATTCATTATTTTTACGAAAAAATGGAAGATCTGACAACAATGTACACAACCTACACAATCCAAAATCGTTCCAGTGGTTTCCGTAATAAATGAGGCTTTCCGTACTTTAAACTCACTCTGTATATGTATAAATCAGTGAGCAAAACTTCTTCTGCTTCCTTCTCTATTTTAGGCAAATTCCGTGTTCATTCTTCGCAGCATGCCTGCGACTTTAATCAATGGTAAGATTGTCGCTCCAACTTTTCCGTAGTCTTCCTGTACTTCTGCTAAGTGGTGATTTGTCCCGAGCTATCCTTACTATTCTCCCTTCATTCATTCTACTTGTGTGTTTATCCCTTTCGCGCTTTCTGCTCAAAACCCAGTCATTAATGTTCTCCACCTTGCATGTTTGGCTTATATTGTCGCTCAGTCTCTGCTGTGTAGGTCATTATGGGTCTAATGACGGTTTTGTATATTCTTGACTTGACCTCGATGCATATGTGTTTGTTTTTCCATACAGTGTCGTTCAAACACTCTTAGTGCCTTTGTTATTTGTTGTCTCACCTCTGTGTCGATAATGCCATATCCCGATAGTTCTATAACGCGATATTTCATTTCTTGTTGTATTATTTTGTCCTCGTCGACAAGCTTGTATCTTATAGGTGTTTCTAATGTTATCAGGCTTTTTGTTTTTGAGGCAGAGAGTACCATATTCAGAGACTTTGCTGTGCAATTGAAGCGGTTTAGCAGTTTTTGGAGGTCGTCTTCGTTTTCTGCAACCAGCACAGCATCATCAGCATAGCACAGTATTGTAATATAAGTAAAACTTATTTTAAAATGTTAAAACGCCAAAAACGCGAAGGCCAAGAACTGCGGTGATCTTATAAGCCTGATGAGCCATTTGCTTAAACTCTTCTTGAAAATAATACACAAAAGAATATATGCGAGGTGCGAGACAATGATGGGGGACTCTCAGTTTGGTTTTCGCAATGGCTTTGGAACAAGGGAGGCACTATTTAGCATCCAAAGGTGCCGGGACATGTCGGTGACCGTTCACGCATGTTTTATCGATTACGAAAAAGCCTTTGATAAAGTTAAGCACGAAAAACTGATCAACATTCTTAGAGAAATAGGACTAGAACAACGAGACCTTAGAATAATAGCCAACCTTTACTGGAACCAAACTGCTCAAATAAGAATCGATAACACCGCGTCCGACGAGATCAAAATCCTGAGAGGCGTTCGTCAAGGATGCATTTTATCACCACTGTTATTCAATTTGTATTCCGACAGGATATTTCAAGAGGCGTTGAATGTGACGAGGGGATATCTGTCAATGGGATTAACATCAACAATCTGAGGTATGCGGATGACACAGTTCTTGTTGGTCAACGAATCAACGGTCAACGAATTAAGTGAGTAGAAACTTTTAAATATCTTGGGTGTCAACTAAATGAGAAGTGGGACGGCATACAGGAGATTCGTGCCTGAATAGAACAAGCTCGTGCTTCGTTCCTGAAGATGCTTAAGGTACTTTGCAGCAGAAATTTAAGCTTGCCTCTACGCGTCCGAGTGCTTCGCTGTTACGTGTTCAGCATACTGTTTTATGGAATGAAAGCTTGGACCTTGACAGATGCGATGTGCAAAAAATTGGAGGCCTTTGAAATGTGGACGTACAGAAGGATATTAAGAATCTCCTGTGTAAAAAGAGTGCGTAACACCGAGGTACTTCAACGCCTCGACAAGCAGCTAGAAGTTCTGTTTACACTAAAAAAGCGCAAACTGGAGTATTTTGGTCACATCTTAAGAAATGACAAGTATCGACTTTTGAAGCTTATTATAAAAGGAAAGATCGAAGGACGAAGAGGCCCGGGTAGAAGAAAGATATCATGGCTAAAAAACTTAAGACAATGGTATGGATTGAGCACTACCACATTGTTCCGCCGAGCTGTAGACAAGGTTCAGATAGCGCTGATGATTGCCAACGTCCGAGGAGGACAGGGCACCTAAAGAAGAAGAAGAAAATTATATGACTACTTATAATGAAACTATAAGAGGAAATGCAAAATTTATAGTAATTTTAATATACATACATATAGTCACATCTTTTTCCCATAGTGGTAAGCAGAGACCACTTCCTTCCACTTGCTACGGTTCTTACTTACTTCTTTTGCTTTCTCTACTTTTGTCATTGCTCTCATACATCCTCGTCGGTTGTTAGTACTCTTGACCTGGCCTTTCTTCAATACAATGTTGATCTGATCGAGATATGTTCGCCGAGGTCGACCTCTACCGACCTCAAACGCTGAAGAGAGTGGGCGCCACTATCAAGTGTCTGCCCCGACTCGAAAAAACCGTAGAGCCGGGGCTGTCTTTTAATAACTAACGAGCTCACATTTAATTAGTTGCAGCATCAAGTTTGCGTTTAACATACAAACATTTTATTGTGAGAAAAATGTACTCGTAACATCTTTGCTTGCATTCAAAGAAACTCCAAGAACAAATACAATGAACCCTCGATGCTTTGTTGTGCAAGTTCGCATAAGTAGTGAATTTTAAGATAAAAGATGTGTTCCGAGTATGAAACGAAGCACTCAAAAGTAAAAAAAAAAATATCAATTTTGAAGGTTCATTTCTCATAAATTTCACCCTCGAGTAACGAACGCCATTTATAATGCGAAAACTTTGAACAATGATAGACAGAACTATTTATCTGAATAGAATACCTTATTATTCTCTACATGATAAACTTCTTTTACTTCCTATGCATAAAGTTTCTCGAAAATGCGTATCAACTTCCTTGATAAATTACAGTCGCTTGCATGTGGAGAGGATGATAGATATACGTTCGAATTTGATGCGAAGAAAATGGAAAATATTACGATCGTTTCCAATCAGGTCAGAACCCTGTGCAAAACGACAAGCAAGATTTTTTCCTTTTTGTTATTTTATATCGAGATGGGAAATAAATTATCCTGTTTTTTGATGTCTGATATTCGAATTTACCAGTTACTGGGGATGTTCTGCATAAATCAATAAACTCCATACGTTATTATTCTTTTCAAACGCGGGAGACCCGTTTTAAACGTATTTTGATAGATTTTTATATATTCAACGTTTATGTTTGTCGTAAAACGTGTGTCAACAAAACAAATTCAATCATTGATGTGACGATAGACATTTATAAAACTAAAAAACTACATTCAGCGGTCACCTGCAATAACTTCAGTGTCACTCGAACTTAAATCACTTCTTCATCACTATATTCATCATATTCTTGAATATTTCATTTTATTCCACGGTACTCGAACCCGATGAAGTTGAGGGTTGGTCCATTTTTATAGCGCTTATAATAAACGAAAAAACTTCTTGAATGGAGGCCATGGTCAGACAAACGAAACCCCGAAAGACCACCCACCAGATGGATAGATGATTTAAAAAAGATCAACATCAACTGGATTGCAACGGCACAAGACCGAGAAACTTGGAAGAAACTTTGGGAGGCCTATGTCTGACAACGGACGCAAATGGCTGGAGAATGATGATGATGATATAATAAATAAAAATAAAATCAAAAACACGTCCTTACACTTTGCTTTTCAACTAAAAAGGGCAAAGCCACCTGCGTTTGTTTATTTTACATTTTTACAGTTGTGCATTCCATGTCATATCAATAATATTGCCACGTCTTTTTCGTTCTCTATTGAGTACTCTGCCAGCGGTCTCTCTACTGGAAAATTATGCCCAAGCTCAGCCGTAGAGGGTAGAAGAAAAAAAAATATAAAAGTGAGCCGCGCCACCGAATTGGACGGTTCAAGCCGGAAACCCCTAGGTCTTATAGGCACTAGCAGAGCCACACGATAAACAACTAAGATTATGGTGAACCAAATAAATAAAATTATAGCAAAAATGTATTGGATACTTTACTCACACAATAAATCAAAGTACACAGCTCAATAGCAACATTATAACAAATATAGTCAAAATCAACAGTCAACAATAAATCAAAGTACCCGGTTCAATAATAAACTTATAACAAATATAATTAAAATCAACAGCTAACAATAAATCAAGGTACTCAGTTCAATAATAACATTATAACAAATATAGTCAAAATTAGCAGCTAACAATAAATCGAAGTAATCAGTTCAATAATAAACTTATAACAAATATAATCAAAGTCAACAGCTAACAATAAATCAAAAATCCAAAGTTTACGATTCCATAAAATCACCAAAACAAAAGTAAGAGTAACAAACTTTACCAAATTACCAAAAAAAAACGTATACAAGTCAACTTTTTAATAATACTTAATCAAACGTTCACATAAGGTTGCTAATTTACTCATGTTTTTACCATTTACATAAAGATTTACACTGCCAAAACAATCGAGTTTATTTAAAAATATTTTTTTTTACAATGGTTGTCTTTAAAATATCAAAATTGTAGGATATTTACAAATAAGTATGAAGAAAATATATTTTTACTTGGACATAAAGAATTATTGAGAAGATTATTTTAATCCAATTTTAATTTTGGCATATTATCTAATGCAATAAATAGTGTTTAATATTGTATTATATTAATAAATTAAAAAAAAACTTAAATGTGGTGTCAAAAATAAGTCACGTCGTTAAATATCCAAAAATAATTCACTTGTAACCTTTGGGTAAACGTATACTGTAGATCAAATATAAAAAAAAAACTTTTATCTTGATCACCTTAATACGGAGTCCCTGCTAAAAACACCAAGCAAGTCTTTATAACACTGCAATTTATCGTCGATATGGATGATACGAATGCACTACTCCTGGCCGGTTTGATTATGGAACGGCACCTGCTAATTAACCATGGCTTCCCTCAAATAAATCCCGCATGCGGTTATTTTAACTCGACACCAAAATCCAAAATATCAACAACGAAGGTAAGATAGAATGGTCAAGTTAAAAATTAAATGGTTTTTCTTCAAAACCCAATTAAAATGGCCCAAATACAGCCAGATATGAAAGATAAACCGTAGAGGTTTTGCACACGTGTTAATATCACACCGTCCCAAAAATTCTCCCCACACCCGACTTCGAAGACTCTCACCAAACGACTGACACGAAACGACTGACTACTTCCCAGGCCGGATATCAAGAAAAATGACACGGAATAAACGTCAACCAACAATCTTCGCAAGTCCATGCTCCACACCAATAATCGCCTCGTCCGTGTTGATAGCCAGCCCCATCCACACAGAAATGCAAACCAAACAATAATATAACTGACAACACACAACAATCGAGGCCAAAAACCAAAGCAAAATCTAATAACAAAACCCCCACTCAATATCCATCGATTAACGAAAAATGCCACAGCCATTAACAATCGAATCCTATCACTACAAGGTATGCAACACTATTTACAACGAATGATATATTTAAGTTACAACAAAATACGGTACCTGAGGAATACGAAACTATCAGAGACACAATTATAATGAACTGTAGAAGAGAAAAAATAGGCACGTGACAATATATAAACGTAAAAAATAAAATAATAACAAATCCCTTACACAAAATCTATAAAATATGACTCTGTTGACTTTATAATCATAGATAAACGACAGCCGCACCATAATATTGGAGAGTTGCCGGGTTACGTTTTGCTCAAAATCATCAAAATTGGTCTGCGAATAATTGGAAAAAAGTTTTATTCACAGATAAAACTAGGATTAGCCTAAACCATCCAGATGGTCGTGAACGAGTCTGGCGAAGACCATGATGTGGTGATCCGGCCACGGAAATAATAAATCATCTCTACCGCTTTAAGTTATGTTTGCGTCAAATTATTTAAGATATCTTGTTTTTTTGTTCACGTGACCACGTGACCTGCTCGCAAACGTCTCACATATATGGCAGCTATCTATTGAAAAGTATGGAGAAACTTTAGCTGTGGCATTAGATATCTCCAAGGCGTTCGATCGAGTTTGGCACCAGGGACTCCTCGCCAAGCTTCCATCTTATGGCTTGCCCCCTCAGCTGTGTTCTCTGCTTGCTAGTTTTCTCTCAAACAGGTCTCTCCATGTAGTGGTCGATGGAGTTTCATCTGACACTCTACTCATAAATGCTGGTGTTCCGCAAGGATCCATTCTAGCACCAACACTTTTTTTACTTCACATCAACGACCTGTTGAAAGCAACTTCATGTCCCGTACACAGCTTTGCCGATGATAGTACCCTCCATACCGCTTTCTCTTCCAGGGCCCCTATATCAGCCCGTGAAACCAGAAATGAACGAGGAAGAAATGTTAACAATATAAATATGGACTTAGCAACAATTCTCGAATGGGGATCCAATAACTTGGTAGAATTCAATGCAAACAAAACACAAGCATGTCTTTTCTCTAGAAAATCCGATCTCACTGTGCCTAACATAACTTTGTCAGGAGTAACCATACCACTGAAGTCATCCATATCGATGCTTGGTATTACTATCAGCAATAACCTTTCCTGAGAAAATCACGTGAGGTCCATTGCCAAAAGTGCATCCCAAAAACTTGGTTTTTTGTTTCGTGCCAAGAGATATTTCACCTCCAGTCAGCTGCTTATGATCTATAAAGCACAGATCCGACCTGTACTGGAATACTGTTCCCATATTTGGAGTGCGGCACCTAAACATATCCTGAAGCTACTGGATTCTGTCCAAAAAAGGGCAATTCGTCTCGTCGGTGATGCCTCGCTTACAAACTCGCTCACTTGTCTGGAACACCGTAGAAAAGTTGGCGATTTGTCTCTATTTTATAGATATTTTCATGGGCGATGCTCTTCTGAAATATCAACAATCGTTCCTCCTTTGGCAGTCTCTTCGAGATTAACCCGTCAAGTTCAGTATTCACACCCCTTCATGGTCACTTTGGAGGCCTGCAGAACATCACTTTCCAAAGACTCATTCATCCAACGAATTGCAAGGCTTTGGAACTCATTGCCTAGGGAGGTGTTCCCCGAGGCATACAACCTCCAGAAATTTAAGAAGAACACCAACTCCTACCTTCTTTCCCTTGGTTCCCACGATGTTCTCTGAACATTACAGGATATCCCTTTTCGTTAAACTGAACTTTTTAATATTCTGATTGATTGAAAGACAACGATGATATTTTTTCAAAATATCAGTTGATTTGTAGATGTTTCATTTCGGTATTATTTTCATTAACATTTATTTTGAAATTAGTTTATGCATTGGAATTAGACAATAATTTTTTCCCTCGAAGATTGTTTTAGCTGTGTGGTGCTTTGGAATATGTTGTTTACCAATACGTTTGCTCTTTAGTAATAAATGTGGTATTGACTTTGCGTCTGGTAGCGAAATATAGGTGAACAAAAAAATAAGAAAATGGGAATGTGAGTTTGGAAACGCAAAAGCTCTTCCTTGCTATCACGGCGACAGGAGATCGCGGTTTCCAAGGCAACCGGCTTCAGATGTTGCTTATCTAACGCGCTACCGCAAGAAACATTCGTTTCTGACATGTCACATATATATAAGTACCACGAGTAACACACACACACACACACATATCATAGATAAGATTTTCGTTGGTGTCGGGAGAATGGCGGGGGGAAGAACGAAATAGGGCGAGAGAATAAGAAAGACTGCACGGGACGTCTCTACCTCGCCTGGGGAATATTCCATACATTCGGAATGCTCGACTGTCGGATATTCTAAGGCTCGTGTCATGAATATACTCGACGCATACATTTGTACGTCTTTTAAATAAAACTTATGAGGTAGAGTCTCGAGCATAACTTAGCAGCTTGAAAACCACTAAATAGAATAATAAGAATATTACAAGCCCTTCGTTTCTCGTCCGGACGATTCGTCGAGTTTTATTGTGTGTTAAAGTGCATTGTTTTACTATTTTCGTTGGCTACAAGCGAACGACGATCTCAAACTGCATGAACCTTTTGTTTATACGTTATTTACAAGCAAATGACCCGGTATCATTGTAACACTCGGAATGTTTACAGACGAGATTAGTGATTATATTACCACCAATAATTTTTCTGAATAAATCATCACGTGTTAGAAGTGACATTTTAAATTAACTTAGTTTAAAAATTCTCTTAAAATAGACAAGCCATATTTTTATTTTAAAGAATTCGATGATGAATGGACCACAGGTATATTAAAAAATGCAAAAAATGCGGTTTGAATCTGGTTTAAATTTTCGCGGCCAGAAAGGACCAATGACGTCACTCCTGTTATCATGCTTTATACATTAGTGCTTTTGTTTGCTTCTGCTAACTGTACTTCGTCGCTGGCTTTCATTGTTTTTTGTTATGTATTATTTTCGAATTTTAAAATATTTTTTTTGTATGAGTACGTAGAGGTGCTGTAAAATACCTATTTAAAACGGGCTATCCATCAACATCAGGTAGTCATAACAAGCCGTTGCCACGTCTTTTTCGTTCTCTAAAGAGTACTCTGCTAGCGGTTTCTCTACTGGCAAATTATTCTCCAAAGACTTCATCATTCGATGCTGTGAAGACCACTTTGATTTGGAGAACGACGTCGAATGGATGAAGTTTAACATTTTTGGCGGAAAACTTTTTCTGAAAAAAAATGTGGTAACTCACATTTTTGAATGTCAAAATAGGATGATGCCTATGAAGCCTGGATCAGCAGTAATGAAAAAGAAAAGACATGAAATTTTTGAGAGCATTGAAAATACACCAGTTCCAACTTTAGAGTGTTCACTAATCATAAAAACTTGCACATTTAAATGTTATTAAAATTGTGCATCTTGTGAATTAACGTTGTTCTTAAAATACCAAATTTTTCTTTATATATAATGGAAACGCCAGCATATTTTATTACTGAAATATCAGACATATGTGTATCCGAACAACTTACGAGAAAATTTCATCCAGCAAAGAGGAAAAGAAAAGTTGTAAAATCTATAACTAAAAGGAGACGAGAGTATTGCTGCTCCCAGGATTGGTTATAATACAAATGGGATATGTAGATACAGAGAATATAAAACGAAGAAACGTCAGTAACATGTGTGTGTGTGTGTCGTAGGATTTGTCAAAACAAGTTTCAGATACGAACAAAATGTGATATACTCGAATGTTTGCTTGGTTGATAGTATCCAAGATTCGACAGCACAATTCTTGACTGATGCCAAACTTACGACGCCCATATACATATATATATATATATATATATATATATATATATATATATATATATATATATATATACACACGCCGAGTTTTATATTCCAAAGCAGGGAGACTTCGTAACGAAAGAAAAAATTAGGTTTCGAATATTGAATAGTAAATATCAGAAGCTCGATACTTCGGAGTGAATTTAAAATGGATTCTCTCTCTACATGTATCATCCCTTTTCTGCAGGTTAAATTTACGCACTATTCCAGTCTTTCTTTTGACTATACTTTTCCTCGATATATATTTAATAAAAACATAAAATAGAATATACAGAGCGATACTAGATAACGACCCACATATTCCGCATTCTAAATGCAATAATGTTAATAAGTAAAATAAAATAATTTTTACTACAACCCTTTACAAAAAGGCGTCACTTTGTAATTGACATTTTAACCTTCATTTTCCCGCGCTGTCATCCTGTCGAAAAACATATGTTTTTGACGCCAAGTGTGATTGCATTTGTTATAACCTATGTGTTTTTACAAGGGAAGTATACAATTTAGTGAAAATTTCGATATTTGAACGTAATTAAATTCAATATTTTATATTGGAAAGAATTCAGATATGTTTCTACCGTTGTCCTCAATTTTTGTTTATCTGGCTGCTACTCGCAAGTACTCGATGCATCGTGTAGAGTGAAGCTGTTCTTGCAGCAAACCACATTATTGTTTGTGGTGTCTAAGAAAAAAATATTTTCCTCCTTGCATCCGAATTTTGGAATTTTTGTATAATTTTTTTTTTATTTCTTCGTTTTTTTGTGTAGATTAAGAAAAAAATATAAAAACTTTATTCGATTACTTGTAAAAAAGTTATCAACAATTATACGTGAATGAGTGCGTTTACATGAACATTTATATCCCTGAGAGTAATATAAGTTTTTATTTTTTGTTATTCCCGTAATTTTTGTCGTAAATCCGATTTAAAAAAAAAAATAAAAATGTGGGTCTTTCGATTTTATAGAGCCAAAAAACGAGGGGACCGCGATAGTATAAAATTACCTTAATATTTATTGTGTAGGTACAGAGCGTAATTTGTTATATCGGGAGTATTTTAAAATTCTAAATCTGATTCACTTAAATTCTTGTTTATTTTTATACAAAACTTTTAATAAATAACTTTTAAGAACAGCGCGTCGCCAATTTAATTTGAAACTGACTGATTTACTTTTTTTAGTTTTTTAGTTTTTTTTTTAATGAAAATAGTCGCAAAAAGGGTAGATTATTAAAAGGGGGAGGGATTATAGTAAGAAGATAATTGTGGACCCGCTTTTTGAAAAGTTGCAGGTCATAGTTCTCTGGAAAACTGATTTTGGAAGCTTCTTCCATTCTGTAGCAGCCCTGTTAAAGAAGGATTCTTGATGGAGATTGATCCTTTTAGTGACAATCTTGAGAGTAAATAGGTGAGACTGATCAGCGTGCCGAGTTCTTCGGCCGAAAGTGGCCAGTGGTGGTACAAGAGTTTTTATTTCTCTGGAGCATCTGCCATGGAAATATCTGTAGAGTAATGTCTGATCTGCAACTCTTTTTCTATGTTCTAGTGGGTGAAGGGTATCTGTGAGAGTTAAGCTGTTAATCAACCGAATGGCCTTTTTCTGAATGACATCTAAAAGACGAAGAGAATGCCTTTGTGCTGAACCTCAAATGTGTGAGCAATACTCCAGTAGAGGTCAGATTTGAGCCTTGTACGTCATCAACGGTTGATCAGGAGTAAAAAACTTTCTAGCTTTCCACAGAAAACCTAGCCTCTGGCTTGCTGACTTTGCGATGTTAGCAACATGGTCATGCCAAGATATATTATTAGACACCTTGACTCCCAAAATCGAGATGGAGGGACTTGATTCAAGGGTATTTCCGGACATTTGATGGAATGATTTGAGGAATTCACTTTCTTGGAAAACACGGCGCTTTGGGTTTTCTGGCCGTTGAACTGAACAAGATTGTTGGTTCCCCACTCGACGATTGCTTCAAGATCTCTTTTGATGGAATCAACCTGTTCCTGTCTATTTGTATCATTCATCGAAAGTGATCGATAAGAAAGTGAAAGTTGAGACAAGTGTGCTGCCATCTGCGAAACTGTAAATGGGGTTTGTGGTGGTTTTTAAGAGGTCGTTGATGTGTAAAGAAATAGGGTGGGGGACAGGATGGAACCCTGGGGGACCCCGGCATTGGTTTTTAACGTATCAAAAGAAATACCGTCAACTGCCACATGTAAGGAGCGATCTTGCATGAAGCTCAAGAGCCATTGGTGCAGTTTGGTTTATGAGACCGTAGGCAGATAATTTGCTTAACAATGCCTTGTGCCAAACGCGGTCAAATACTTTAAATATATCCAAGGCTGTTGCACGGGATTTACCAAACTTCTCAATAGTGTCCAGAGCTGAGTGACATAAGCAAGCAAATCGCCATGGCAATCGCTATTGTTTAAAACAATGATGGAATTGTAAGATATATTTGGATCCACTTTGTATGCAGGGAGAGCTTTTTGGGTACACGAAAACATCTGGAGATCAGGTATCTAAAGAAAAAGGACAAGAAGGGCTGTGACATACGGTGGCGGCAGTCTTCTTGAATGGACGACAATAAGTAGACGAGAGATAGTTTGAATACGCTTTACGATAAATATAGTTTTTGAGTAGAATACGTTTCTATTATTTCTTACCGTAACAAGTGATGGAATGAATAGACATGCAAACCCCATAAGAAACAAGTGTTACAGAATAAATATTCTCACTCTAATAGAGTGTGAATGTTGTCATTATGTTATTAAAAATAATTTCATAATGAGTATATTCAAAGTATGGTCGTGGAGAAATAAAATAACTAATAATATTTACAAATCAACAGTCAACAGTATGTATTTTTATTATCGTTATTATTTGCACTCAAGCTTTCTCCTTTTATCGAAAATAAAAAATAAACAATCCGAAAAAAGCGTCGAACGACATTAGACAAGATATATCAGGTGGACATTAAGCCCAACGCTAATCTGCTAATGCAATTCGTTACAGTGTCAGTTCTTTTGTTAACTTTAACAAATCGCAAATAAAAAGGCGAATGATTTCACATTAGATTTTGGGGTCTAACCGCAGCAACATCGTACCTACTCCCCGGTTTTTTTTTATTTGGCAAAATAAAGGCCACTAACTGCTTCTATTCATCGGCCGTAATTTATCTTGAGGATCAGGTAAAACGGTAGATGTAAAGGTGTCGACGTTCTTTTCGGTTAGATGTTTTATCGGTTACAGAAAAAAACAAAAATATTTGGGAGTGAACTTCTCATGAGAAAAGCTATTTAAAAGTGACGCTATGCTCGAATCGTAACACTTGGTCCTGTGCTGGTCCTTGATATCCTGTGGGATGGAGTTAGAAAGTACAGATCTCGTGTCTAACGCTCTGAATTCGGCATTTCATATATACCTGGTAAAACTGAGGATTATTAAGTTGTCTCTTCGAACTGCAAACGCGATAATAGTTTGCAGGACCTACCCTTCACTTCGAAGATATAAGTTAAAATTTTTCTCTCTTCCGTAACAATCATCTGCAATGTGCTCCCAAAAGAAGACTATGCACGATCATCTATCAGATATCATTCAATGTTCGTCAAGGCATGTTGCCGGGAAAGTAGTTGTTTTCTGATAAATAATCGACCCACCTTAAACCTATATCGTAATGTATAGTTATTCATCAGTGAATACATCTGATTTATGTACTTGGATAGAGCATTCTACGGAGCAAAATTTGTAGGAGTATCTGCTTAAAAAAGTTTACAGCAGACTTATTTACAAATAGGTACTTTATATTGAATTTATATTTAATGAAAGATATACTTGGTGAGTGGGAAGGAGGCTTTGCCATAAATGGAAAAAACATTTTAAATCTTAGATATGCTGACGACACTCTTCTGATCGCTAACTCAGCAGAAGAACTTACAGAATTGATACAACGACTCGAGAGAACATCAAAAGAGTATGGTCTAAAAATCAACTATGCCAAATAAAGTATTGATAGTTGATGGATCGAATAATACAGCAAACAGACCACATCACATTGCCAACTGTGAAGTGGTAGATCAGTTTGTTTATTGTCAGTTTGTTTGTTTGGGTGCCCTTATCCACTGGAGATCCGCCTTCGTATTCCTTGGCCGAACAGCAATGAGCCAATTACATAAAATTTGGAAGGATCGATATATATCCATCAATACCAAAAAATCACTGGTCCATGCCCTAGTGTTCTCCATTTTTTGGTACGCTTCCGAGACATGGGTTATGAAGGCAGTCGACAGGCGTCGAGTCGACGCCTTTGAAATGTGGGTATGGCGAATAATGCTAAGAATACTGTGGACGGCATACTGTGTCAGTGCTGAACGAGATTGGACCATCAAACCGTCTCAGTAGCTTGACATTAGCGCGAATACTGAACTTCTTCGGACATATAACTCGTCACGACAACATTGAGAGACTGATTGTCCAGGGCAAACCTCTTGGCAAAAGGAAACGCGGTCGCTCCCCATTTAGATGGTCAGACATTGTATCAAAAGTAACCGAGCGTCCACTAGTGGAAGCCATTAGAACTGCTGCTGACCATGGGAGATGGCGGGAGACTGTAAGAAGAGTTCTGAGTAATAACACCTGACATTAACTCGTGATCACTACACGTCGTTCTTGACGTTAGACTAAGAAGAAAAAATTAATTGTGTTTTTATTTGGTCGTGTATAAAAATTAGTCAGCTTGACTAAATGAGTATTTAAAAGTTTCTTTTACTTATTTTAAAGGTGCAATTATAACCAAAAAATTGCTAAGCAATCCATTCCTAAATTGGTCTGCAACTGATGAGTGTCTACTTTTGGTCCTGCGCTGATCGTCTACCAATTTATCAGAAAAATGGGAAAAGCTTTCCAGAATTGACTGGAAAAGGGCGTTCTTTAAAGCAAAATCTAAAGGAGTATCTAGTCTCTTGGTGTCTTAGTATCCAATGGGCTAGGGCGTTTTACAGAGCATAATTTATGGGAGTATCTGGTCTTTTGGTGTCCTTGCTAGCCTGTGGGATAGGACAAAAATTATAGTAGTACCTGTATAGGTAAACTTCGTTCTATTTTTACTTTGTGGTACTGTAACGATTTCGCTACACTAAAAATAAAAATTATATAGTTACTACGTTAAAAAGTTTGTTTTTACAAGATTCACCAGAGCGTGAGAGGCCTAATGGTTAGCCCCTATGGGATTGGTTCGTTCGATAAAGAATGGAATAATGACGAGCAATTAAGTAACCGTTCCCATCTCTATTACGAGTAAAACTTTAAGAGTGTTTCCGGTATTTATTCGAGCACTTCACCGCTTGTCGGCAAATAGTGATAATTGCCGATGAGCCCATAAAAAGACTAATTATTGCATGCCTCCGAATAGCTGGAGTTGCAAACGGAAGTATCATACAAAGAAGTCTGAAAGATATTTTTATTGGTCGGCCGTGTCTCGGTTTTTTTGTAAGCTTTCGTGTATGGCGGTCTCGAGAATGTGCGGTCGACGTAATGAAATCCTGTAATTTGGCCGATTAGCCTTAAAGATGGCAACAAGTCCGAAGAAAATTGTTAGAAAAGTGGTTCAGTTGCGATATTTACGATAAATGGTGGGCACTTAAGCAGGTAGATAGAGCTACTTGGCAGAAATCAATTTTCTTTTTTACAAAAAAAAAATATTTATAAAGTCTTGGACAAAATTAACGCAACAACATATTGAATCATACACAATTGCTATAATAAATAATTTTAATAAATTTTAAAGGACGTTGGCTACATTAAAAGTTAAAAAAAACGTATACGGATACTTTAATAGTGATTTAGCTTCAACGATTCTATGATCGAAATGATTTCTAATCCATATCTTTCTTTAATAACAAAATAATTTACTACTACTACTACGATAGCGCTACAGCCCATATCAAGCCTTGGCATCCTCAATCCTTCCATAGCCACCGCTGCATATCGTCAATTTTTTATACCCAGTATTTCTTCAGCATCCTTCCGTACCCCATCTTCCCAGCACAGCTTCGGCTTTCTTACCGGCCTCTTTTCTGCAGGTTTTCCTGTGAGCACCTTTTTTGGGACCCTGTCGTCTGGCATTCTTTGGGCATATCCTGCCCATCTCAGTCGCATCAGTTTTATATGCATTGAAACTCTGGGTTCCTCATACAACTGGTATATTTCATGATTCATGCGTGCCTTCCAGAAATCCCCTTAATTTACTGGATCAAGAATCCTTCTTAGGATTTTTCGTTCGAATCGGTCTAAAAGCTTCGCGTTTTTGGCTGAGAGTGTCTACGTTTCAGCTCCGTATGTCAAAACTGTGCGGATCATTGTTTTATAGACTCTAATTTTGGTCTTCCTGTGTGTTATTAACGGAGAGGTTATAAATAATATGCGATATGCTGATGACACCGTCTTGTTAACGAGCAATCAAAAAGACATACAACATCTAGAGAAATTAAATGATCGATGTAACGCATACGGTCTAAAGATAAATCTTAAGAAAACCAAGTTAATGGTAGTTACAAAGTTCCCCCAAAATCACAACCATGTAAACGTGTCAGTAGCAGACATCTTAATAGAGAATGTGCAGTCATACAAATACCTGGGAGCCTGGATAGAACAATTGGGTGACCAAACAAGAGAAATAAGAACGAGAATAGAGATAGCCAGGTCAACATTTACGAGATGAAAGAGTTGTTCACCAGTCGAGATATCAAGATTGGACTTGGGATGAGGATGCTGCACTGTTACGTGTTTTCCGAACTTTTGTATGGAGTGGAGGCATGGACTCTCAAGAAGAATCACACAGACAAACTGCAAGCCTTCGAGATGTGGTGCTACCGTAAAATGTGGCGTATCCCCTGGACAGAAAAGATCTCTAATGTGAAAGTCCTAAATCGGATTAATAAGGAATGTGAAGTCATTAACACCATAAAAAAGAGAAAGCTTCAATATCTAGGTCATATACTGAGAGGACCCAAATACGCACTTCTCCAGCTGATAGTTCAGGACCAGATTGGTGGAAGGAGGAATATTGAAAGACGCCATGTGTCTTGGCTTAAAAACCTAAGCGACTGGTTTAATTGTAGCAATGTTGAACTCTTCCGAGCTGCAGTCAATAAGGTCCGGATAGCAAACCTCCGATAGGAGATGCGCTATAAGAAAAAGAATGTGTACATCTCTCGATTTTAAAATGGGTAGTATTGAGTGGTATGCTCAATTTTCTGCGGTGGTCCTTTTTCTAATTTCTTTGGTTTCGTCGTTGTCATGTGATATGTGTGAGCCGCGGTAGGTAAAGTCTTTCACTACTTCAAAATTGTAATGATCAAATGTGATATTTTGGCCGAATCGATTGCGCTGTAGTCTGCTTTGCATTAGTAGCTTGGTTTTTTGTTCATTAATCACGAGACCTATTTCCTTTGCTGCATTTTCTACTTCTGTGAAAGGTTCCTTTACGGAGAGTATTGACCTTGCCATTATATTCAGATTATCTGCATAGCTGAGGTTACGCTTACGGTGGCCTTCCTTAAGACGCTTTCCAATCCCAAAGCATATCAGTGCATTTCATAATCTGAAGGGAGTGGGGACGCTGAAAGTATCATTAGTAATTTATGTTTACAAATGTTTCCAATCGTATTTTTTGGGACTATTTGTTTGAACCTAATTCTTTACGAATATTCGTTAAAAACGGTCTTAAATTTACAAGAAAGAATGATATAATATGTATTTAATGTACAAAAAATGTTTAATTAATAATCCAACAATTTATTCATTAAAAATAGTTTTTGTTGTTGATAGTTAGAATAAAAGCAAACGAACGAAACGCCTAACGTATTTTTCAGAAATGGTAAAAACCAACCCGCAGAAAGCATACGGCTACAAGAGGGTTAGCCGGTGGCGTTGACATGGGGTCAGTAGACAAAAAGCGTCATTTTCAGACATCCCATCACCGGAACTATAAAGAGGATCCCGTTTACCGAACCGAATTTTCAATCGATGATTGGCCGACCGCCCCTTCCTTCCGTCTACCACCCCGCCACTCACATCAAACCAAACTTACAGACTTCGACCCCCACGCAACTATTATTCCTACACACGAATTGTGAATTCTTGTGTGTGTATTCCCAGCACGTCAATATGTTCAACGAATATTAAAAGGAAGAATATATCTGGATACAGTGTGGAACAGCTAAATGGAATAAATTCATTATCTCGATTAATGTGCTTATTTATAAAAAATCTCTAAACACGTCAATTTAAGATTATAAAATGACATCCTACCTTTTAAATGATGTATCGCATGCCCAAACTTTCAATTTAAATAATTTGAGGTTATAACTGACTCATGGAAGGCCAGTTACTGATACATAACAGATCCATCCAAAGAGTAAACAAGTATGTCTATTTGGGAACAAATATTAACGAAGAATGGGACCACTCGGTTGCAATAAGATGCCGGATTAAAAAGGCTCAAGCTATATTCCTTAAAATGGCAAAATTGTTCAAAAGTAGGGACCTGTCTTTAAACACCGAAATGCGGATACTGAGGTGCTATGTGTTCTCAACTCTTTTATACGGCGTCATGGACGTTATCTGAAACATCTTGCAAGAAATTAGAAGCCTTTGAACTCTGGCTCTACCGTCGCGTTCTGAGAATTTCATGGGTGGATCATATAACCAACGAAGAGGTGCTACGTAGAATGAAGAAAGAAAAAGAAATCTTATACCAGGTAAAGAAACGTAAACTTGAATACCTCGGCCACATCATGAGAAATCCTGAAAGAAAAGAAGATAACTGTCACTCGAAGGGGGTTCAATATAGGGATAACATTTTTTCGTTCCAGGATGTCATTTTATTTTATTTAGATTAAGATTTTCTACAAAGGTTTTTCTGTACTTCAAGTTGTATTTTGTTGTTGTTGATGATGCTTGGTATATTGATTCATAAGTAAAGTAACCAGAAAAACCGACATTCACAGACAAGCTTGTCTGGCTGCCACGTGAGCTATGATGACAGCCCCTACAGCCGCTCTAGAAGTCTTGCTGAACCTACCGCCACTTCATATCTACATACAAGGCGAAGCCAGGTCAGTCAGAAGGTGTGAATGCCAAACCTAGTGAACTTAGGGAACGGATTTATCTGCCTACTGTTGTATATATATATATATATATATATATATATATATATATATCCGATATCTAAACGCCATTTTCTTCGATCTTCCCATTGACCCACCCGTAGGTTTCTTAAAATCATGGCTTTCTTTATCCCCTCGCTCCATGTTATTTTGGGTCTTCCTCTTTTCTTTTTGTGATGGGGGATCCATTCCATTGCTTGTTTTGGTAATCAATAGTCTGTCAGACGCTGCACATGTCCATACCAAGAGACTACCGTTGTAAACTATAATAATAATCGACTTGAGGAATCAAGGTTCCAAAGGACTCGCTCAACGATCCGTCGTATTAATACCTATTTTTTTAAACAAACACCGCTTCTGAAAACTTAAAGGTTCTGGTGAAGAAAGTTGGAGACCGAGATGCACAAATTTTGAAATCACATTATTCAAGATAGACACTTCATCTATGTGTACCAAGCACTTAATAAACATGGAAAGAACAGCGTTTCTAATGCTTAGTACTTTTAATTCCACTTTAGAAAACTATTTTCTGAAGTGTTTTTACAGTATTTGCTTTTGTCTTCCGTTATTTTTAATGTAAATATCTGCCTACTAATCTAAGTGTGTTTAACATACTAAGTGGGAAGTTAATCAGTTGGATTATTGTAATTTATTTGTAAATGAATTAAAGTTGAAAACAAACAAGATCAAATTAATACAGGGAGCGACATAAGTCAGTCGTCACTTTGTTCTGCATAAATCTCAAGAGCAATGAATAGCAAGAACAAGCTCACGAAGGATTAAAAAAAAGTCTGCAATTGAGACACTTTAGGCCTACTTTACTTCAAGGAACTGTCAATAATTCTGTTAAGTACCGAAATATGCTTTAGGAAGTGTTGTTGGAAACTTTGCAGCCGGTTAAGGGAAATGTGATGTGGTAACAAGTCCGTAGTAGCATTTGAAGACACCAGCATTTGAAAACCTAAAGTCCTGAAATATTTGCGACAAAATTTGTAGCTCAATGTTAAAAGATTCAATATAAAACAGCATGGAAAATACTTCGAGCATATTTTGTAGGTTTACTAGCTTTTGCCCAGGACTTCGTCCGCGTAGAAGTCAAAAATGGTTCTAATAGGATTTTTAATTGGTTTTTTACCTTATTAATTTTGTAATAACACATAAATTATTATGTTAAAATGCTTGAATACTTATAAAATATAACAATCTTTATTACACTGTAGGGATTTAAAGGTTAAATAAACATGAAAATAAAATGTTGTTATATTTTATGCACACGAAGCTTGGCCTTTGATCCGGTGAAAGTGACACGGGTGTATTATATTTTTACAACTAAATCGAAACGCTATAGCTACTTCAGTATTTCTTTGCAAACAATATTTTTTGTTTTTCCTTCGGGTGCCAGAATCACCAGGCTACTCTGTGCGCTTACCATGGAGCATGCCACATACAACTGGCTGTGGTAGAAGCAGCTTTCTCTCAATTCTACTCCCGCTACCTTAAGAGTTTGATCTTAAGCTTTGTTTATGTTTATGGAGAAGCAGACTTTGTTAGGAAACTGCACTCTCTTAACTCGAAGGGGTATTTTAATGGAGTTAGGGTAATCCTAGGAATAAATACAGACTCTCCTCGAGAACTACCTGTCAGTATAGTTGCCTCGATTACATTGCGTTGCAATGTTTTCACTTGCAATCTGGTGCCATTGCACAATTTTGATGGATTTATATTGCGCAGCAACATAATTGGCGCGCCAACTCCCAATTTTAATATGTGAGTTGGAAGACCGGGAGGCTTCAGTGTATTCAGGAACTCGACGACCGGATAATAAATGGCATCATCGGTGTTTATCACTGAGCCGACGGATTTATATTGATATTCGACCCCTTCGAATGATCTTCAAGTATTTCATTTTTGACTAAGACTTGTTCGTTTTTTGATGTTAGGATGGCTCGCTCGCATAACCATTCTGCAAATTTATTGTGAACATTATTAATGCTTGGGTAAATTTTAGCTATAAACTCTTCTACAGTGGAAACAATTATACCTAACTCTGTAGGGATAATTTTATTATTAGCCAGTTTCGGGAAATCACCATTTCCTATTTCAAGCAACAGGTCTAAAAACTGTAAGTAGTAGCAGTAACACCTTCCCTAAGATGGACTCTCATATTTTTGGTAAGGCTCAAATTTGACACTGAAGGCCGAAAATATTCTTTTATATCTGACATTCCAATTTTAAAGAGTATTGCATTGCACCAAGCTTTTTTGAATAAAATCGGATTGAGTTTTCAAACATGTGTCACAATAAAATGTAATTTAAATTAAAAGCATTAAGGAGTATTAATATTAACTTCGATGCAAATCACCCCCAAAATAACTTTCTACCCCTTTTTAACCCCGTTAGGCGATGTGTTTCAATAAAATACGGAACACGTCTTCCATCAATTCTGTTAAAGAACACTTTGCCCCCGTTTTTCACCCCCTTCGGGGCAGAATTTCGAAATATCCTTTCTTATCGGATGCGGTTTAGGCTGTGCGTTGATCCGTTAGTCAGTCATTCAGGACAAAGCATTTTATATGTATAGATTAAAGTTAGGCTAGATTAGGCTTTTGAAATGTGGGTTTATAGACGACTCTTAAGAGTATCGTGGACAGAACACCGAACCGACGTATCCGTATTGCAAGAAATTGGTCCACGTTCAAGGCTGCTAACCAGAATAAACCGCATGTATCTTCAGTACCTTGGGCATATAGCTAGAAGATCAGGAACAATGGAGCGGCTAGTCATAGAAGGGAAAGTAGAAGGCAATCGCTCAAGAGGCAGATCTCCAACTAGATGGGTAGACCAAACAAAACCCTTAATAAATATGAGACTGCATGATGCCGAAACGATTGCACAGGATAAGCAAGCATGGAATCAACTGCTGAATCAAATATAAATGGTGTCACTACATCCTTAGAAGGATATTGGAAAGAGGAGGAGGAGGAGATTAGGTTTATATTTCTGGCATAAAAAAAATATTAATTACAACCGAAACATTCAAATGGAAAAATATTATCATTCTTACAACATGTTTGACAATTTTTTTTTAGTTACTGTGCAGTAAACAACATCGTTCTTTATGATATCAATTTTTTGCCCTTCCTTACTTTTATTGCAGTTAAATCCAAACGATATCGCGTATCGACTAAGCGAAAAAGGAGCTTTCCGCTGTGGGAAAATGCTTGTACGGCTACACGTGTGTTTTCATCCCCTTAGCTACAAGTACACATATCCATGAAAACGAAAAAAGTAGATTGTAAAAATGTAAGCCGGAGGGCCGATGCCAGAATAATGTGAAATGATATTTAGGATATGCAATAAAAGTTATGCACAAATTGAGTTAGGAGTTGTTTATGCTCGCAGACAATTCCGAGCTCCACAAATTTGGTTTGTACTGGTAGAGGAAACTATCAGTAATGTTTTATTTCGTATTTATTTTCATTCGGTCCTTTATTCATAAATATTATTCTTTATTATTAAAACAACAAAATTTTTTTAAAATATTTAAGTGATTGAAATTAAATAATTTAAAAAGTATTAATCCAAAATGTTGCAAAAAATTTCCTCTTCTAAATCATGTTTCCTTCATAGAACATTACCATCTCACGTCATCCCTCGGTTACTGCAGTAGCTACCGAAAGATTTAACGAGGACTGATAAAACTATACCAAAGAGATAAGTTGATAGTAGAAAAAACTATACAGTGTGTATCAGTAGGGTGGGCCAAAAAAAACCTTTAATTTTATTTTCTTTAGTTACCATCCAAGATAACGAAAAAAAAAAAATTCTGGTGAAGTTTGAGATCTTAATATTAATATTTAGAGGTCACTTATCGTGATTTTTGATTTCCCATTTAAATAACACGGGAATTTTATTGCACTCGAACGAATTATCGGCCAGTGGAATTAAATACATATACTTCAATATCTACAGTTGTGGCGATTAACTGTACCATTTAACATGAACGTGGCTTCATCGGAAAAGACTCTCTTACTTATAAAATGAGGTTCTGCATCTACCTTTTGCATTATAGTTTCACAAAATTCCAGTCTGCGGTCATAATCATCTTCAGATAATTCGATACTTTATAAGGATTTATAAGGATCTTAATATTGTTACAGACGAATCCCACACTAACATCATGTTCTAATGCAGTTTTCCGAATGGATGCTAAAGGATTTTCTACAAAACTTTGCACAGCGCCCAAGAATTTTTCATCATTAGTAACGGTCTTTGGTCGGTCAGTTTTAGGGCGGTTTTTAGTTGAACCCACTTCTTCAAAAAGTTTCACAATCCTCCAGATTGCAGTTTTGGTAATTTGGTTGCGATTTGAATAAGTATCATCAAATAAGTAAGCTACTTAATCATAAGTTCCTTTACGTAATCACTCATCATAAGAATCATTATTCTTTCCTGTTCGACAACTTCGGTCTACTGGAGATTTGCTGGTTTATGTCACTCAGCTCTGGATAAACACTATCAAAAAGTTTGGTGAATCCCGTGCAATAGCCTTGGATATATCTAAAGCCTTTGACCGCGTTTGGCACAAGGCATTGTAAAGTAAATTATCTGCCTACGGTCTCCCAACCAAACTGCGCCAATGGCTCTTGAGCTTCATGCAAGATCGCTCCTTACATGTGGCAGTTGACGGTATTTCTTCTGATGCGTTTAAAACCAATGCCGGGTTCCCCCAGTGTTACATCCTGTCCCCCACCTTATTTCTTTTACTCATCAACGACCTCTTGAAAACCACCACGAACCCCATTTATAGTTTCGCAGACGATAGCACACTTGTCTCAACTTTCACATCCTATCGATCACTTTCGGTGAATGATACAAATAGACTCAGGCAGGAACAGGTTGATTTCATCAATAGAGATCTTAAAGCAATCGTCGAGTGGGGAACCAACAATCTTGTTCAGTTCAACGCCCAAAAAACACAAAGTGCCACGTTTTTCAAGAAAGTTAATTCCTCAAATCATCCCATCACAATGTCTGGAGATACCCTTGAACCAAGTCCCTCCATCTCGATTTTGGGAGTCACGGTGTCGAATAATATGTCTTGGCATGACCATGTTGCTAACATCGCAAAGTCGGCAAGCCAGAGGCTAGGTTTTCTGTGAAAAGCCAGAAAGTTTTTTACCCCTGATCAACTGTTGACGACGTTCAAGGCTCAAATCCGACCTCTACTGGAGTATTGCTCGCACATTTGGGGTTCAGCACCAAGGCATTCTCTTCGCCTTATAGATTCTATTCAGAAAAGAGCCATTCGCTTGATAAACAGCTCAACTCTCACAGATACCCTTCACCCTCTAGAACATAGAAAAAGAGTTGCAGACCAGTCATTGCTCTACGGATATTTTCATGGCAGATGCTCCAGAGAAATAAAAAACTCGGCACGCTGATCAGTCTCACACATTTACTCTAAGCTTGACACTACAAGGACCAATCTTCATCAAGAATCCTTTTTTTACAGGGCTGCTACGGAATGAAATAAGCTTCCAAAATCAGTTTTTCCAGAGAACTATGACCTGCAACTTTTTACAAAGCGTGTCCACAATCATTTCCTTTCTATAATCCCTTCCCCTTCTAATAGTCGCAGTGCGGGCCGTCCGCGACCCTTTTTGCGACTATTTTCATAAAAAAAAAAGTACTTAAATTTTAAAAGTAACTAATTACAATAAACACCTGTCACTAATCACAATGAAAAATAATGTGTGACATTTATGGTTTTATTGACGTGTTTCGAGATGCATAATCATTGAAATATTAAATTTATTCCATATGTCTTTTCCACACTGTATGTACATTTGGTGCATTTAATTATTTTGTATTATAAAATAGTCTGAGGTAAGTAATACAAAAATCGCGCCAGCCACGTTAGGAAAGTAATTTACCGACCCGAGTAAATTTTTGAAGGAGTATATTTGTATAGTAGCAAAATGTCTTTTGATAGAGCGTGGGCGCTCGCATAAAATATTCATGTTTTACCTACATGCATATAGAGCGGGAGGATGTGTTTGCATTTTCAACGAAATTTTGCGTCGCTTTACAACTACAATTTCGTTAGGACGAACGCTTGTCGTTGATAGACTTCGAAACGATGGATATATGTATGTAGATTCTTTTGATACGACGGTATCTGCAGACTATCCATCGTTCTTTCCACACTTGCATTTGATATTGAATTTATCATGTAAAAACATGTACAAGGTGCTACTACGAGTGATGCCCCAACACTGTAACATCTAGTCCACTTAAATGCGCACAAAAATGTTGACATGTTTTTTTGTAAATTTACAATCCACTTTACAGTCCACTTTAATGCACACAAAATCGTTACACGTACATTTTTTTATTTTATTTTTTGTAAATTTGCAATCTAATCTATCCAGTAAGTAATAAGTAAATGAGATGATCGTTCAGCTTTGCAGGTGGTACCACCTAGTGCCGGCGCACCTTAGGTTATACTAACCCTGCTGTGGGTACCTGGGCACAATGGGGTAGAGGGAAACGAAAAAGCCGACACCCTCGCAAAACAGGGGGCCGAATCTGCGTTCACTGGACCAAAACCGGTCTTTGGAGTCACTATAAGTGCCGCCAAACCAATGATTTTGGACTAGGCGGAGAGAAAAATACTCACGTACTAGTCCGATATACCAGGGTTGACTCACTCGAAGGCGTTCTTACCTAAACCCTCGAGAAACACAACTAAGCAAATCCTAAAATGGAGCAGAAATGACCTGCGTATTCTAACGGGACCGCTTACAGGACACTGTCGTCTAAGATACCACCTCGGAAGGTTAGGTCTGAATCAACAAACAGACTGTCGATTTTGCTGCGTGGAAGACGAAACTGCTGAACATATACTATGTTTATGCCCCGGCGTAGGAAGAATAAGGTTCAACATATTTGGTTATACCAACCTAAAACCTACCAATTTCAAGAAAATCTCACCCCATACAACCATGAACTTCGTGAGAGGGGCTGGATTGTACGGTGAACTGTAACCTCTATGGCTGAGCCCCAATAGACTTACTATAGATCGAAGTGAAGGGGCGACCTATCCTAATCTAGGTTATATTCTATTTCTAAATAGTACGGAGTAAAAAATCCTACTTATAAATAAAAAGAGCTGACAGAGTGGTCAAACAAACTTTTATTATTTCAAAATCGTCCGCTTTTATAGTGTGAATTATTCTATTTTACTTGAGGCACCCTGTTTTTATTTAAAAGCCTGCCGCAAACAAAAAGTTTAATCAGCAAAAGGATTTCCTACCTACAGTGGTGTAACTACGGGTATTACCATATAAATTTAACAATAATATTATTTGAATTTAAAATATTTACATATTTTCAAATGTACTTGTTTTTTTATATATAAAAAGTACTGAGTTTGGTTTTTAAGTATTATTATATATTAAACTTTTAAAATACTATTGTTTAATTTTTTTATACTTATATACCATAAACTTTAGTATTATTACATTTTATTGCATAAAGGTAAAAGAATTGCGTTTGTGTGTCAGGAGATGTGTGCAATTATGGTATATCATTACTGTCGTCTGAAAAATCCGTCCTTTCCTTTTATTCCAGTGATATGACTAAAGTATCTAAAATAAGGTCAATAAAATGTTCTAAATTCCACATTTTTTTTCTGTTATTACATGTTCAACACACTTTGCCATTTTTTGGAATCGATATTTTTTACAATTTTACAATTATGTATGGTAGTGAATGTCGGGTTTGGCAGCAGAAGCATGAAAATAAGATTAATTCTGCGGAGATGAGTAGTCTGAGAAGTGACTTGGTTGGATAAAGTAAAAAATAGTGAAATAAGAGAACGCTGTGGTGTAAAAGAAGATGTGGTTACAAAAATAGAAAAAGGAATGCTTAGATGGTTTAAATGTATGAAGGAAGATTGTCGAAACAAATCTATAAGGCGAGTGTGAATGGATAAGTCGGTAGAGGTCGACCTCGGCGAACATATCTCGATCAGATCAACATTGTTTTGAACTCCTACGG
The DNA here is from genome assembly GCA_950111635.1 of Agelastica alni. NCBI lineage: Eukaryota > Metazoa > Arthropoda > Insecta > Coleoptera > Chrysomelidae > Agelastica > Agelastica alni. The sequence goes on along the minus strand of OX467717.1, from coordinate 21,385,357 downwards.
GAAAAAGGCGTGACTATATGTATGTATGCAACTTTGTCAACAACATACTCCGGAAAGCGAGCTTTATTTAAAAACACTATGGACAACAGTTCCTTTTTCACCATACTTTCATCAAGTATTACGCTTTTCTGTACAAGCCACTGAATAATGTTCGCTTTTCTCCAAAAACTAGTCGGTATTTTGTCAACTTTTCTGTAATGATAACTCGCATTGTCCATCACTATCACAGAATTAGGTTGAATGAGGTCTAACATTAGTTCAAAACATTCATCAAACACATCGCCGTTCGTATCTTGATGGTAATCTCCATTAATATTTGGCTGAAACATTAACTACAAAACCGTCAACACTTCCAATGTGGGTTATAATCAGTCGCTTTCCTTTCCCGGATTGCGGTTTTAGTCCGGTGGACCAACCTTCTAAAAATTTTTGACGAGGACTTAAAATATTTTTGTTCTGTCACATCTTTCCAACAGAATATCCTTCATCGAGCCAAGTTAAGTCCGAATAATAAATACTTCCATTCTCACTTCGAAACTGTTCAATCTGTCTTAAATAATGTCTCCTTCAGCATTTGGTGTATTTATACCCCAAAGATACAAAATGCTTGCGCATCACATCCTCCTACCATTTGAGATTACCCTTCCACCTGGGTACCGGAAAATAATCATTGAGTGACATTATTCCTAATGAAATACGTTTCATTTCCTAACGACGTTAATAAAGGAATCCATTTTTTAACTAGTTAGAAAAAGACGTCTTTCGTCACCCGTAGTAGTTACAAAACATGTTCCATAATTAGAAAAATACATTTTCCACTTTTTAACCAACCCAATCATGTCCGCCTATGTAACAGCACTCATTAAATGATTTATTACTCCATACCATTTTGAAATAGAGTTCGCAGTTGACAAAATTGCACGGAAGCGAAATATTACTATTCTTCGTCTGCCCCCGTATCACTGCGGACTAAACTCCATTGAACTCGTTTGGGCTCAAGTAAAAAGTTTAAAAAGTTATTGATTCCGAAAAATTGCGTTGTTTTTCTGACGACGGTAATGATATACTAATGGTTACGCTCTACATAAAGTACATACGTACATAAATAAAAATACGTTTCAGAAATTAATTCTTTTATTTAACCCATCCGAAAAATTATTTTACCATAACCCAGGTGGGGTGTGAAACACCGTAAACTAAAAAAATAATTTAAAAATAGTAATAATAATAATAATATAATACGATTATAAAGAAAATCAAAAAATAGTTTTTTTAAATTTAATATATAATAATAATTAAAAACCAAAATTCAGTCGTTTCTCATACATGCTCGTCGGTTGTTGGTACTCCTGACCTGGCCTTTCTTCAAAACAATGTTGATCTGATCGAGATATGTTCGCCGAGGTCGACCTCTAACGAATTGTCCATTCACACTCGCCTTATAAATTTGTTTCGTCAATCTTCCTTTATCCATCCTTTCTACGTGTCCAAACCATCTAAGCATTCGTTTATCTATCTTTGTAACCACATCTTCTTTTACACCACAGCGTCCTCCTATCTCTCTATTTTTTACTTTATCCGACCGAGTCACTCCGGCTATACTTCTCAGACTACTCATCTCCGCAGCATTAATCCTATATTCATGCTTCTTCTGCCAAACTTAACATTTACTACCATAAATAAGGGTAGGAACCAACACACCTCTATGCACAGCCAGACGTGCCTTTTTTGACAATTTCTGGCTGTTCATAAAGCTATGCACACCACAATTCACCACTCGTCATAGACCTCTTCCAAGTCTATAAAAACGCAATAGACCTTCTAGCCAAAAATTTATCGACTATGAAAAGACCTGATCCATACATCTCCTTCCTCTTCTAAATTCTGTTTGCACATCCCATATCATCTTCTCAGTTTTATTCGTTATTTTTTTAATCGATATTTTTGCATACAGTTTGCCGACTATGCTGAGTAAACTAATACCTCGGTAGTTCTTACAGTCCTGTTGCGAACCTTTTTCTCTTGTAAAGCGGCACGATAACGGCCTTGCACCAGTCGTATGGTACGCTACTACTCCAACAAAATGAGTCTTTCTTAATTATAATATATCACTGGGTGGGGTGGGACGTAATAAACCCCGTAGCACTCCAACGTCCAACTATTTTTTGTAGTAAGTATAATAAGCATTTTAAATTAAAATAATATGATTATTAAACATATGGTAATACCCATAATTACAACACTGCAAGTAGGAAATGACCCTTTTGCTGATAAAACTTTTTGTTTGTGGTTGGCTTTCAAATAAAAACAGGGTGGCTCAAGTAATAATCTACACTATAAAAGCTGTAGCGGACCATTTAGAAATCATAAAAGTTTGTTCGACCACTCTGTTAGCGTTTTGTATTTAAGTACCAACTTGATTCATATCCCTCTTTCTTCTGAGGTCTTTTTTGTTTCACGTTGGAATCAAATTTCATTTTACAAATGCAAGGACCTTTCAAAAACTCCTTCTTTCTTTAATGCAGAAAAAATGAAAATATATGGCTAAAAGGGTTGTCTAGAGTTGTCTATAATTTTTGTTTTTTCCTTAATCTCTTCTTCTTTCATCATGATATTCCACCGCAATTGGTATTGTTTGTCCTGGAGAAATCGCTACCACTGCTCCTTACTTACATCACCTAAGTTGACAAAATAAAAAACGTCAATATGATTGTGTAAGCAGTGGATTTTTGAATAGTCACATTAAGCTCATAGTTATTGTTTTTATTTTTGAGAAATTAGAGTATATATATGTATTGATTATACATAAAAGGTTCTTGGATGTCAGTCTTATAATTTCTAGATCGCGAAATTAAAATGCTCCAAGAGAGTTATTGTACATTTCAGATATAGTTTCGCGAGGAAAACCCGATTTTTCCGCGCCGATGATTTCACATGCAGTTTCCCTTTGATCCGAAATACATTTACGTTGCGAATGGCTCTAGCAGGGGATCCCTTGCTCTCTACTCCTGGATATATTCACCCGAGCGACGTGGCAGTGGAAGCGCAGCAACAGCAGCAGCGTATATATTCGTTATTTTTGTTCCTTTATCCAGATATTCGCATTCTTGTCTTGGGGGAGTTCCATCCTTCATATATTGTGAGATATATATATATATATATATATATATATATATATATACACGAGAAAAGAATCTATTCCCCAGACGACAGGAGTGCCAACCAAACAGGAAACGACGCCTCTACACGCGGGGAATGTAAGCATCAGACTGAAATATTGCGAACTCAAAGATTCAACCAATTTTCATATATTCACTTTATTGGGATAGCCTTGGATATATATATATATATATATATATATATATATATATATATATATATATATATATATATATATATACGTATATTTCTCAGACTCGATACCTATTACCAGAAAATATGTGCTGAGCGGAACAGAGATTTCTCGAATATTGCAAAGAAATCTTTAAAGAAGGATATCAAAATACGAAAAGGGAATCTACGTAATAAAAAGGCTTAAAATTGCAAAAAATTTGGCACAGGAAATTTAAAAATTTTATAGAAATAGGAATTATTGCTACTGTATTCTTTGGAACAAAAAGATATTTAAAGAAAAGGATATAAGAACGCGAAAAAAAAAACACCAAAAAAGTTAACATTAACAAGCCTACAAACAAAAGATTTATTTTCTATAATCGTTTAGTATTGGCAGTGAGCGGACCATAAGGTGATCCTAGCGCTCGATGCAGACAAAATTTCGTAAAATCATTACAATAATAAGATATAAACTAAAACTACAATTTAACAAACTAAAGCTTAAATAAAATTTTATTTAGTAATACTACAAGTTAAACAGATAAAAGTTTTACCATGTTAATTTATTTTAATTAAAAAAAAATGGTAAAATATATTTACAAAAATGTATAATATAATAACTACCCTAAGGCTAAGTTCTTTGAGGTGCCGAATTCGTAAAACAGGAAAAATTATTTCTGACTTCAACTAAACTGTTAATTTTTAAACCGTTTACAAAACTCGGTTTATGAACGTGTTACGTAGTGAAACCGCGTCAATAGTGAGCATTCAAAATATGCATGAGATATAGTGGAAAAATCGATAAAGAATTTTGAATGGAAATTGACAAATTGAAATTCAAAAAACCACGCATGCTAACCGAATTTTAGCGGTAAAACAATGCGTGACACATAACGACGCAAACGGTAAAGACCCTAATAAATAAGCCAAAGTCGTAGAGCGTGTAGAGGTGAGCTAAATAGAAGTCGGAAGTTAGGGAGTTCTCCTATGACGGCGTGTTTTACATGCAAAAGTAGATTTGTATTCGAGGCTTTCCCTTTACTCCAAGAACTCCGCGAGAAGATTACCACACATTTGGTTCATTAGAATAAAAAAAGTTTCGGCCTCAATCAGACACGTGCCGAATCGTTCGATGTACCAAACGGAGTTACACTGTATTTTCTATGACCAAAAAAGTTCCTACTATTTTTGCAATAAACCTCTACTTTTAAGGATGTTCAATGGAACTTTTGGGGGGGTAGAGTGTAAAGGGTGTACTCTATGCTTAAACATTGAGCATCAGCAGGGTTGTCACTCACTGACTGACCGATCATCAAAACTCTAAGGCACTTCTAGCAGACATAGAAGCTTCAAATTTAAAATACAATTATTGTTTACTGTATAAATCAAGAAAAAACTAAAATATTTTGCAATTTCGGTCCGGTTTTCTAAATACACCAATTGCATAAATAACTTTGTAATCCCATATAAATATCAAGGAATACAAAGTTACATTTGCAGTGAATGAATCGGAGTACCTGTATATGTATAATAAAAGAAAAAAGTAGGACTATCTACAAAAAGAAATGAGAAGCCATCAAAAACATAACCTGTAAAAAAGTCTCGCAACTCAGTTCTTGTATCGTAAAAAGTTGTGAGATCCATGTAATACCGTCGGTTAATTAATTCAGTTCCTGCTCAAGGGTCCTTCTGCCCCAAGTTATTACGTAATTAGCTAATCTAACAACATCTTATAGTGACCATATCAATATTAAAAATCTTTTGTGTTTTAAGCGGGAGCTATTTTCAATTGTTTGCAACAATTGAATTTTTTTTTAATTATTATGATCAATAATCATTTGTTAGGAACAATATTCAATTGCTATAATCAATCCTTGATTATTACTAACAATAATTTTTCACTGTTATAGCGTCTTCAATGCTATTCTCTCAATACTGACACAAGTTTAAAATTCTACAATTCCTATATTTGTTTTCTAAAACTATCTCTTTTTATGAAATATTGTCATCATATTTTTTATACAAATATTCCTAACATGTAATAATCATATTATTCAAAAGATCTTAAAATTCTGTATTAAAAATAGTATAATTTATAAATTGCAAAATTCAGGTAGTTTACCATTTTTTTCAGTTTTTTTGATTCTCCATAAAAAACAGCTTGACCGATTTTGCTGAAAATCTAATCAATTTTAAGTTGCGTAATTATGCGTCGAATGCAACTGATTACATCGACATAATTTTTTTTCTCGAGATATTCGAGATGAAAAATAATTTTGAACGCACATATGAACATACTAACATACGTACATACACACACACAGATGTCTATTTAAAAACCATTGTATTCGACTCTGCGGACCTTGAAATGTGGAGATTAGACAAAATTCGGGATTCGCAAAATCGGACCCATTACTATAACTTCCTACTGGGAAGTAATTAAACAAATGCAATTTATTTATGCAACCAGTTATGGTATTGATAAAAATAAAGATAATATTAAAAAGCAACATCGATTTGTATACACTGCAAAAGAGCGTTATATTTCTAAATTAAGTAATTCAAATTAAAAAAGAAAGTATCAAGTTTATTTGTTTGGCATTGAAGAGAGTTCAAGATTAAATAAAAAAAATTAAAGAAGCAGCATGAGATGTTTGCACTTGCTAAACCTTATTTTCACTTTGGCACATAATTTAAAAGTGTATTCCAGACTATTTTATGTCATCCACGTAATCCCGTGTGTAGAAAATTGAAACCCTGTTAGAAATTACGCGATATCTTCATGTGTGCACTCTATCAGTTTCCTATACAGGGTGCAACGCAGAAAATCATAAAAATCTATTTTAGTTTTAGTTTACCTTTTTTTTCAGTTTTTTGATTCTCCATAAACAACAGCTCGACCGATTTTGCTGAAAATCTAATCAGTTCTAAGTTGCGTAGTTATGCGTCGAATGCAATTGGTCCCACGTCGATATCATTTTTTGTTTTCGAGATAATCGAGACGAAAAATAATTTCGAAAGTTTACTATTTTTTTCAGTTTTTTTATACACCATAAAAAACAGCTCGACCAATTTTGCTGAAAATCTAATCTGTTCCAAGTTGCGTAATTATGCGTCGAATGCAATTGGTCCCACGTCGATGTCATTTTTTGTTCTCGAGATAATCGAGACGAAAAATAATTTCGAAAGTTTACTATTTTTTTCAGTTTTTTTATGCACAATAAAAAACAGCTCAACCGATTTTGCTGAAAATCTAATCAGTTCTAAGTTGCGTAATTATGAGTCGAATACAAATGGTCCCACGTCGATATCATTTTTTGTTTTCGAGATAATCGAGACGAAAAATAATTTCGAAAGTTTACTATTTTTTTCAGTTTTTTTATACACCATAAAAAACAGCTCGACCGATTTTGCTGAAAATCTAATCTGTTCCAAGTTGCGTAATTATGCGTCGAATGCAATTGGTCCCACGTCGATATCATTTCTTATTCTCTAGATAATCGAGACAAAAAATAATTCCGAACGCACATACATACATAAGCATATACGTATATACACACACACACACACAGACGTCTACTTAAAAACTATTGTATTCGACTCTGGGGACCTTGAAATGTGGAAATATCTCAAAACTCGGGATTCGCAAAATCGGACCCATTACTATAATTTCCCACTGGGAAGTAAATAATTTATTTTACTGATTTATCAGTTTTGTTATGAATTTGTTAAAATTAATTAACTGATTTTTAAATATTTTCGTGAAAAATGTGTCCAATTCGTTCGTTATACAAAAAAACGTAAACTCTTAGTCCAAACGGCGGCAGTAATCGGCGGCGGCGGCTCATAAGCGAGCGAGTTCATTACTTAAGGAGCGCGATGAGACCTCGCGACCGCCTCCGGGAGCTTTGGTTCCCCGACCTACTCTAACAACATATTAGTTTAATGTGTTAGGACTTTAAATGATCCACATCCGCGCAGCCACTAGCCGGATTTTCTGCTTTAAATTCCTTTTATTAAGAGGGTGAACTTTGCTAAAAGAAAGTCGAGACTCGTAAACATTTCTTCTTCTTGAGTTATGATTTCGGATTTGGTTGTTTGTATTTCTCGTAAAGTGAAAGGGTTTTTTTCTTATTTGAAACGGGACTTTTAGTCGCAGATCGTTAGTTTATGGACGAGCACGTTTCGGTGTTTTGCGATATTGGGTGACAAATTTATTGCGTTTAAAAAAAGTACGCGGGAGATTTTAAGGTAAACAAAATGATAAATCTGCTTGTTTCCAAATTAATTTTAGTCTGCGAGAAAACTCAATCTTTGTTTTTTTTTTTTTTATTTTTGTCTTTTTTTGGGGCGTTCAACAAAGATATATTAAACACCATGCAAGAGCTAAGCAATTTTAATAAAATTAACACAGAATGTATGCTTTATCGGACGCATATGATGTTATGTTGCACATAAAAAAACAAGCTGAATAAATACCTACTATCTTTAGCATCACTACCAATTTATTTCTTTGACTGAATGAGTAAAGTGCGTTCTTTATTCCAACCAACAGGCGAAGCTGATATAAAAACTCGCCTTATTTAATTTTTGTTTCTGTAAAAATGTGTCAAAATTTTTCCCTAAAAGTGATTTTACAAATTAACTTTATCTCGATGTAGTGAAATATTCAAATATCACACCTCGATCGTGAATGGATTTTAGCTGAATCTTCACCAAAGCAATATTCGTACATCGAGCGGATATCATTAGCCAATCAGGTCACGACTATAGAACCGCGCTTGTGACAATTTCATATGCCGTCGTCAAAGGGGTTAGAAAAGAAGATGACGAGGGTGCGGGCGGGGTAACGTGTGCTCGAATTATTTTATTAGTTCCACACCCTCTCGCAGCTATTCGTAGAGGTGAATACTGAGAAATCCTGAGGCGAAAAAATTGGTACATCTTTTTGTTAAACTCAAAAATTTTCAACTCACACACACACATACACGTCTTCGTGAAATCGTATTATTAATTTTTCTAGTCGATGAGTAACATCGTTTTACAGTTTTTCGGCGTCGCGGTTGCAAGAATTCCGAGCAGGTCCGGCTACGTAGCAGAATCGAGAAATCACCCCCTCATGAAATCTGTTAAAACTTAATAATTGCTGCATATTATTGTAAAACGTGGAATACTATAAATAAGAACTGTACAGTTTGTACCAATGTTTTTAACCTAAAAAATATGCTCAAAGTATTTTCCATGATAATCAAACATTGCATCTTTTGAACATAATTTACATATTTTGTCGCAAATCTTAGGTTTACAAAGTCTGATTGGATTCGTGTCTTCAAATGCTCATTATCATTATCCTGACGAAGTAAACCTCATTTTTAGACGCTCTTCTCCAAGATTTAGTCCGTGACTATAAAAAACATTGCGCAATAACATTAAGATAAATAGACGTTGGCCTACTTGAACGGGGACCCAAACTCTTCAAATCCTAAATTTAAATTGTGAATACCTCGTCAAAATTTTCACAAATGAAACGTTATCCTCCTTCTGCATCAAATCTTCAGTGCAGTGTGCTAGGCCCAAAACTATACCACTTGTACACATCAGACCTACTAACAACACCCAATACAGTAACTGGTACTTTTCCGGCATCAGCATCTGAACTTATTAGAAGATTGGACAAAAAAATTAAAAATAACCATAAATGAGACGAGTCCATTCAAATAACGTTCACCCTAAGAAAAAGTCGCTGTTCGCCAGTTCCATTCAACAACATACAAATTCCAAAACATACATCGTTAGGGTATTTGGGACTACATTTAGAACAAAAACTTACCTGGAAAGAACACAAAACAAAAAAAACGAAACAAGTTGACCTTAAATTTAAAGAATTAAACTGGCTTATCGAAAGAAGATCTTACTTATAGTTAGAAAATAAACTTTTAATATACAAAGCAGTAATAAAACCACTATGGACATAGGATGTGCCAGTAAGTCGAATGCAACAAAAATCCAAAGAGCACAATCGAAAATCCTGAGGGCAATCACAAATACACCGAGGTATGTGTTAAACGACACACTTCACAATGATCTAAGGATGCCCTTAATTAAAGAAGCAATAGCAGAAAGAGGCCAAAACCACCACCAAAGACTGGAAAAATACCCCAATCCACTTTTGCAGCCAACCAGACAATATAAGAATAAAAAGAAGACTGCCAATCGACTGTCACGTGCCTATTTTTTCCCTTCTACAGTTCATTATAATTGTGTCTCTGATGGTTTCGTTTTCCTTAGGTACTCGTAAGTAGGGTTGCATACCGTACTTTGTTGTAACTTAAATATATCATTTGTTGTAACTTAAATATATCATTTGTTGTAAATAGTGTTGCATACCTTGTAGTGATAGGATTATTGTTTGGTTTGCATTTCTGTGTGGATGGGCTGGCTATCAACACGGACGAGTGCGATTATGAGTTTGGAACATAGATTTGCGAAGATTGTTGGTTGACGCGTGTTCCGTGCGATTTCTTGATATCCGGCCTGGGAGTCAGTAGTTTAGTGTCAGTCGTTTGGTGTCAGTCTCGGGAGTCGGTAGGTGGTGAAAGTTTTTTGAAACGATTTGATATTAATTGGATTTTGAAGAAAAACTATTTAATTTTTAACTTGACCGTTCTATCTTACCTTTGTTGTTGATATTTTGGATTTTGGTGTCGAGTTAAAATATCCGCATGCGGGATTTGATGCCATTGTTAAGTAGCAGGGGCAGTTCCATAATCACACCGGCCACAGGAGTAGTGAATTCGTATACCCAAAGGTTACAAGTGATTTAGTTTCGAATATTTAAACGACGTGATTTGTTTTTGACACCACAATTAAGTTTTGTTTTAATTTATTAATATGGTACACTGTTGAAAACTATTTATTGCATTGGATAATATGCCAAGGCTGAACTTTGATTAAAGTAATATTCTCAATAGTTCTTTGTGTCCAAGTAAAAATGTTTTCTTCATACTTATTTGTAAATATTCTACAATTTTGATATTTTAAAGGACAACCATTGTAAAAATATTTTTAAATAAGCTCGATTGTTTTAACAGTGTAAATCTTTATGTAAACGGTAAAAACGTGATAAATTAGCAGCCGTATGTGAACGTTTGATTAAGTATTATTAAAAAGTTGACTTGTATACGTTTTTTTTTGGTAACTTGATAAAGTTTGTTATTCTTACATTTGTTTTGGTTATTTTATGGAATCGTAAACTTTGGATTTTTGATTTATTGTTGTCTTATAAAGTTGTAAATTTTGAATTTTCGATTTATTGTTAGCTGTTGATTTTGATTATATCTGTTATGAGTTTATTATTGAACTGTGTGCCTGGATTTATTGTTGGCTGTTAATTTTGGCTATATTTGTTATAATTTTGTTATTGAGCTGTGTATTTTATTATTTATTTATTTATTTAATTTTGATTTATTGTAGGAGTAAAGTATCCAATATATTTTTGCTATAATTTTATTTATTTGGTTCACCATAATCTTAGTTGTTTATCGTGTGGCTCTGCTAGTGCCTATAAGACCTAGGGGTTTCCGGCTTGAACCGTCTAAGTCGGTGGCGCGGCTCACTTTTATTTTCTTTTTTTCTTCTACCCTCTACGGCTGAGCTCGGGCATAATTTGCCAATAGAGAGACCGCTGGCAGAGTACGTGGCACGACTTCAGGTCAAGTGTTGAAGGCCTCTTTAGTGGAAGAGTCTTCATCATGTCAATTCAAGGACTAAAATCTTTACTAAGCACATTATCTTATAGAAGTTTTAATCTGATTGCTAATTTTAATATAAATAAAAAGAAAATATTTCAAAAACAACATCACCTACACTGCTACAACTAACTACCACTATAATAGGCAAAACAAAGTCTAAGAATTTTTAGTAAAAATTGACGTATGCCCCATTCTTTTTTACTAGATGATAAATTGCTGCACTTTTAACAAAATAGAGCATCTCACAACCAAGACGAACATTTAGTCCAGTGGTACCTAAACTTTTAAGGTAATGAAACACTTACCAAATGCCTTTTAATGTATTGAACCCCACATCAAATGATAACAAATAAAAGACACTGCAATTTAAAATAAAAATAACACTTTTATTATAAATTTTTTAAAAGTAAAACACTTTCATTCTTCACGTTAAATTTTAATGTAAAAAATGCAATTGTTTCAGTGTTTTATTAATAACTGCTACACAGAGCGGTAATAGATGCTATTATGCACTAAGTGAACTGTTCCAATCGAGAATAATGTCGCGATCCTCAAAATTAAAATTGTACCATGCTACTTTATGACCGGTACGGATGTGAAGCATGGACCCTAACCAAAGCAAACGAAGACGTCCTGCGAAGGTTCGAGCGAAAAATAGTTGGAAAAATATAGGGACAAATCCAGGATTCCTAGTTCAGGGCAATATCGAATAAGAACATGAGATGGGCAGGACCACACACAGAGCACGGGATGAAAGAATGCTGAAAATAGCATGTCAAGAAGCACCGACGAGCAGAACACCACCGGGAAGACGTAAGATGAGATGGAGAGACAATGTTCTATCGGATATGCGGAAGATGGGAATTGAAAATGAGCAGGAAACAATGCTAGATAGAAGTCGATGGAGGCAAATTGTGCTTGCAGCCAAGACCCACATAGGGTTGTAGTGCTACTTGATGATGATGATGATGATAGTTCGACATGCATAGTGCACATGTCTGGGGTAGCATTCAATTTCGACCTGATTTTAATTTATGTAAGTTAAGTGTAAGCAGAAAAGTTTGTTTCACAATGATACGTTGTGAAAAAAATGAGCAAAGTTAAAATAGCCTTTTTAGCTACTTCATGGTATTCTCTCCTAACACCAATTCGAAGCTTTTTCAGTAACGCGGACTCAAATGTGTGTTTTAATGTGGATGAACTCCGAAGATCTATAAAAGCTTCGTAATCCAGAACGGTTAGCAACGCACGTTAACTTTTGATGATAGGTAAATGCCAAAAATAAAAAAATCGTAGAACCCTAGTGACTCTCCACGGAACCCACATTAGGAATCGCTGATATAGTCAAGCATATAGACGGCTCTTACACACATCTTTCTCTTCAGCTACTTTCATCAGCGCTTTCATACATGCTCTTCGGTTGCGGGCACTCTTGACCTGGCCTTTCTTTAAAACAATATCGATCTGATCGAGATATGCTCGCATAGGTCGACCTCTACCAACTTTCCCAATCACACCCACCTTGTAAATATGTTCTTCCATCCATTCTCTCTACGTGCCCGAACCATCTAAGCATTCCTTTATCTATTTTTGTAACCACAACTACTTTCACACCACAGCGTTCCCTTATCTCACTATTCCTCATTTTATACATCAGAGTCACTCCAAAAAGTATGAGTAGATTCTTCTTTTTATGGTGCCGTCTCTACACGGAGGTTGATTATCATTATGGCTATTTTTACTTTCGACGCTGCGACTCTGAAAAGCTGGAGGGATGTGCATCCAAACCACTCTCTTAGATTCTTCAGCCAGGATATACGTCTTCTTCCCACCGATCTCTTTCCTGCAATCTTGCCCTCCATTATCAGTCTTAGTATGCTGTATCTCTCTCCACGCATAATGTGACCGAGATATTCCAGTTTTCTGGCTTTAATCAAGCTCTCCAATTGTCTTTCTCTTTCTACTCGGCGTAGAATCTCCACGATATTTTAAGTACACGCCGGAAGATCCACATTTCAAATGCCTGGAGCTTTTTCATTGTGGCTTTGTTGATCGTCCATGATTCTAGTCCATATAAAAGCACTGGGATTACATAACATTTAACCATTCTCAGACGTAGTAGCAGTAGATTAATAAAAGGAAATTAATACACGGTTTAAAGACGATCGATCATTCTTTTTATCGTAGTCTATTCGGGTTATTCATTTTTTGGTATACTACATTTTTCGTTTATATTACCTATAATTATGTGGGGCCCACCTGGTATCCTGACTTGATTCGCGATAGAAAATTATTAGAAAATGTTCAAAGAACAGCAACTCGACCTCCCCTGTGACCTAGAAGACCTTTCTATGAAGAGAGACTTGCTACTACCGTGAAAATCTTATCACAACATTTAAAATATTAAAATTCAACTTTGGAAACCTTTCCGTGATATTTCCATTAAACCATGACAACCGGCTCAGAGGGCATGAATTAAAACTTAAAAATAGAAAACTTTGTGACCAGATCAAGACAAAATTTTCTGAGTAATAGAGTTTTTGACGCCTGGAATAATCTTGATGTTGACATTGTTTCTGCTTCTTCTACTAACATATTTAACAATAGACTGGACCGCCTTATATATCAATAACTTTTAATTTAATATTTATCCTAATATCAAGTATTGTATTTTTGTTTTGTTATCTTATCTTTTTTATTTTTATTTATTTCAATTTATGTATTTATTTATTTGCTAGTAGGTAATTGATTTGTATATTATCTACAGTTTTTGGGTAATAAAGGGACTTGTCCCTTGTAACGTGCCTTTTTTTTCCCTTCTACAGTTCCATTATAATTGTGTCTCTGATAGTTTTGTATTCCTCAGGTACTCGTAAATAGTGTCGCGTACCGTATTTTGTTGTAACTTAAATATATCATTCGTCGTAAATAGTGTTGCATACCTTATTGTGATAGGATTCGATTGTTAATGGCTGTGGCATCGGGTGTGGTGAGAATTTTTGGGACGGTGTGATATTAATAAGTGTGCAAAACCTTTACGGTTTTTCTTTTATATCTGGCTGTATTTGGGCCATCTTAATTGGATTTTGAAGAAAAACCATTTAATTTTTAACTTGACCATTCTATCTTACCTTCGTTGTTGATATTTTGGATTTTGGTGTCGAGTTAAAATAACCGCATGCGGGATTTATTTGAGGGAAGCCATTGTTAATATCACACCGTCCCAAAAATTCTCCCCACACCCGACTTCGGAGACTCTCACCACACGACTAGCACTACTTCCCAAGCCGGATATCAAGAAAAGACACGGAACCGACGTCAACCAACAATATTCGCAAGTCCATGCTCCACACCAATAATCGCGCTCGTCCGTGTTGATAGCCAGCCCCATCCACACAGAAATGCAAATCAAACAATAATATAACCGACAACACACAACAATCGAGGCCAAAAACCAAAGCAAAATCTAATAACGTAAACCCCCACTCAATCTCCAGCGATTAACAAAAATGCCACAGCCATTACCAATCGAATCCTATCACAACAAGGTATGTAACACTATTTACAACGAATGATATATTTAAGTTACAACAAAATACGGTACGCGACACTATTTACGAGTACCTGAGGAATACAAAACTATCAGAGACACAATTATAATGGAACTGTAGAAGGGGAAAAAAGGCACGTTACACCCTCTGCCCTTGTTTATATGTAACTAGCTGACCCGGCAAACGTTATTTTGCCATATACATAATTTCCTAGTAATTTCTAGTGTAGACAAAAAATAGCTTACTTATTGTAAGTATGTATGTATGTTAGAATGTGCATATTGTATGTATGTAAGAATGTGATTGTCGTTGTTCTAATCTTCTGACTTCATTGCGTTCAGCTCGTGTATCTTCTGGCTCTCCTTGATGCAATTGCGCCATTCTGACACGTGCATCAGTATTTTGTTGCTGGATTTGTTCTTCTGTTCTTTCGGATCTGCTATTTCGCAAGTTTCGAGCTTTACTTGTACTGCGGCTCAAATCAGCCCCTTTGCGTTTTCTTGGCATTGCTCACCGTACAAAACATACATAAATAGAATTAATGAAATTATTTAATGATGAAAAATGTTAAAAGTATAATTAGGGCCAGGATTTTTGCCGCAGTTTTGAAATGATTAGTTTTAATTTATGAAATTATAACAAAAATATAAGTTTTATGGAAAAATTTTTCAAACAAAAGTAAAAAATTAAATTTTATGAAAACATTGTCTCTTATAATTTTTTCATACAACCAATATTTCCATTGACATTTCAAAATAAAGATTCATAATGATTGATTTCTTGGAAACTATGAAAATCTTAATTGTTCAATTACATTTTTTTAATAAAATTAAATTAAAATTACATTTTTATAAGATCAACAACATTTTCGATATAAATAAAAAAAAGTATACTTACAACACAAAATCCGTTGTTATTGGAAGCTCGTGTCACGTGTTGAGTACTTTTGAGGTTATAAAATCACTTGATTAACTAATCGTGCAAAATACACTCAAAATTGATAATTTAATTATTATTGATAAAATAGGAATGATTAAAAGTTAATATGAGAGTTACACTGAGATAGCAAAATAATAATTGTCAACGTTACTACTACACTTGATGCATAAACAATAATGATGGCCGACAACTGTGTAGGGAGTGAGAAAGAAAGGAGACCGGCTTCGTTCTCATCCCTACTCCGTGCTGTTTACTGGGTCAGAAGTGACACCTGTAGACATCTGACGGGGATAACTAATTAAATGACGATTGATCAGTTTTCGACCGGAGAGGAAAAATGATTAAATTACTAAAATGGCTATTAAAAAATAAGGGTTGATCGTAGAAGGGTGAAAATTGAGGATTGTATGTATTTTTGTATGTTGTATCATAAAAAAATAGAAATTAAAAATTTTGTCTAAAAAATAAAAATAAAAATTTAGGGGTGGACTACCCCTAACATTTAGGGGGACGAAAAATAGATGTTGGCCGATTCTCATAGATACCGGATAAGCACAAAAAATTTCATCAAAATCGGTCAAGCCGTTTCGGAGGAGTATGGTAACTAACATTGTGACACGAGAATTTTATATATAAGATAATAATAATAATAATAATAGTAATAATAATAATCCATAGAAAGCTTATTGCAATTCGTTGTAGAGATATCGGGTTTTTTCTCCCGCCTGTCCTGATCTTCAATATGTAAAAAAAAGTTTCAAGGGTAGGTATTATGGTTTTCGGTTTCTTTCATTCTATCCTCGTGACTTTGAGGAATTTAATTACACGATGCAATCGCGCCATTAATTCGTGTTCACTGGTTCAAATCCGAACATCCGGTATGCTGTTTAATCAATATTGTTATAAATATATTCATAATAAACCGATAATTTTTGCAATGTTATTAAATAATAGTGGCGGACGACTTATGACATCAAGGAATGGTGGATATTTATAAACGAGATCTGACCATAAAGTTTTTAATACTCTTTCATTAGAAACAATAAAAATTTTACCCATAATATAAATATAAGAACAACAGAAAAACAAAAAGGAACTGAAGAATATTATTTAAACTAAAAACTTACTGAAGTTAAAAGATTTCAAATCCAAAGTAAATTAACTCGAAGACAAAAATATATTCTTAAGAAACGAAGTCATACTGCTAGCGTTGTAATATTGGTACTGAATAGACCATCTGAATAATTATCACTGGATTTTATTTGCATTTAACTCACTAAGCGAATGGGACTGAGAGAATCAGACATTAATCATTTCTTTTGTCTAGAAAAAACAAAAATTGTGTCGTGAAAGGTTTTGAAGAAACAAGATATTCTTAAAACGCAACGACAAAAAAATTATTATCATACACTCCAAAAACATCTCATGGTTAAGAAGGCTACGTGCTACATTCGGGGTGATGATCTAATTAAAAAAGTACGTTTTTTTCATGCAAGGACCTGTTACGAAAAAAAAAAAACAAAATTCCTCTTCAACACCAATACCAATTTAGAACCAACTACTAAAGATCAAAGAACTCCTGCACCATCAAATGCCAACAACTCCAGAAAAGAACAGAAACACCGAGGAAAAAAAACAAAAAGCTTCCAGGAAAAGGAAGTCATCCAATATGGAAGTTGCTAACAGGAAAAACCCGAAGATTTTGCAAAATAACGAAAAGCATTAAGCAGAAACCAGTGAAGACCTACTGCAAAAAGAAACAGAAATCCCTATCAACACCAACACCAAATCAGAACCAACTATTGTGTATAAAGAATCGCTGTACCACTAATATCAATAACTTCAGAAAAAAACAGATACACCACAAAAAAAAGCAGTAAAGCTGCCAAGAAAAGGAAAGTGTTGCCAACTCATCGAATACAGAAGCTACTAACATGAAAAACCTAAAGATTTTGCTCTTGAATAACGAAAGCATCAAGAAAAGACCAAAACAGCATTAAATACACACCTTAATCACTTTATATTCTTTTTTTTTTTAAAACTGACTCTTGTATGTGAAGTTGTTTAACATTTATGCTTAGACTCAAAAATCTGTCCATTTACTTCAATAAATATGTTGGTGTGTATATGTAGTGTTCGCGCCACAACGTTTATGTTAATATAATTGTTAAAATCAAACTTTGTGGCGCTAGTATTACCAGCTGATAGAAGATATAAATTATTCCGACCAGCATTCATTAGCAATCTCATCACCATTTCCAATTCTTTTAGCAATCATTGCTTCTTTTATGTGCCATGTCCGGTCCCACTGACGTTGACGACTCGATTGGATAAAGTAAAGAATAGTGAGATAAGAGAACGCTGTAGTGTAAAAGAAGATGTGGTTACGAACATAGATAAAGGAATGCTTGGATGGTTTAAACACGTAGAAAGGATGGATGAAGGAAGATTGACGAAAAAAATTTAAAAGGCGACAACATAAGATACGCGGAAGACAATGAAATACTCGCGCAGTCCATCGATGACCTACAGAGACTTATTAATAGGGTAACTGAAGCTTGCGAAGTATTTGGTTTGAAAATAAACACGGCAAAAACCAAATACATGCTAATAAGCAAAGGAATTCATAATCAAGTTGCTAGTGTGTACGTCAACGGAACACAATTAGACAGAGTCTCAAGTGCGAGCTACCTTGGTTGCAAGATAAACCAGGACTGGGATCCATCAGTTGAAATCAAAATACGTATTGAGAGTGCCCGGGAAACATTTATTCGCACGAAAAAACTTTTTACCAGTCACGATCTATCGATTGCCCTGCGAATACGGAAGATTAGAGCATATGTCTTTCCAGTTTTTTTGTACGGAGTCAGGAGCTGGACACTAACAGAAGCCACGCTCAAACGTGTACAAGCTTTCGAGATGTGGTGGTACAGGAGGATGATAAGAGTAAGTTGGGTGGAAAAAGATCACAAACGAGGAGGTGCTTAGAAGAATGCACAAAGATACAGAAGCGGTCAATATTGTAAAACAACGAAAACTTGAATATTTCGGACATATCATGAGACACCCAGAAAAGTATGACATTCTACATCTTATAATACAGAGTAAGATTAATAGTAAGAGACGCCCCGGCAGACGAATAACTTCCTGGCCCAAAAATCTCAGACAGTGGTTCGGTCTCACCACTATACAACTTTTCCGAGCGGCTACCAACAAAATAATGATCGTAAACATGATAGCCAGAATGATCGCCAACGATCGTTAAACCTAGAAGAAGAAGATTATGATTATTATATGTCCTATTATTCTTTGAAAAATCAGCTTTAGAATAAAACTCGCATCTTTTTACGATATCTTAAAGTCGTCCCAATTAAGGAGGTTTTGAAAGAAATACGATATAACAAAGATCTACTCACGGAGACTAGGCCCAATTTATGAGAAATGAAGAAATATCAGCAGATGAAAACGAACAAATTACTCTAACATTACCGGAAGTCAAACGTGCTATAAAATTTATAAAGAACAGGAAATCTAGCGGTCCAAGAGGAATACCACCGGAATTAATTAAATACGGAACTGAGAAGTTGGGGCGAATGATACACGCAATGTTCCTCCGAGCACTAAATGGAGAAGAACTACCAGATGAATGGACGGAAGCCTACATAACGTCTATCCATAAGAAAGGAGAGAAAAAAAAGTGCGAAAACTACAGGGGAATCAGCGTAATAGCTTCGACGGGCCGACTATTTGGAAAAGTCGTCAAACAAAAATTAGAAGAACAGATACAAGGAAAAGTTGATGAAGATCAGGCAGGATTTACGGCTGGAAGATCATGTATGGACCATATATATACAATTCAACAACTCATAGAGAAAAAAATGGCCAAGAACAGAGAGGTACATTTTGCATTTGTGGATATCCGAAAGGCCTATGATTCTGTCCCTCGGTCTAAAATCTGGGAAGCCATGTTAGAAATGGGTATAACGCAGAGAATTATCAGAACAGTCCAAAATATGTACAAAAAATATACCGTAAGGATTAAAGAGGGAAATAAACTATCAAATGCCTTCAAAACAACTAAGGGTCTCCTCCAAGGATGCTCAACATCACCCACACTATTCAAAATATTTCTACAACAGACACTAAGACCATGGAAGAGAAAATGTGCAGGAATGGGAATACCAATTAGAAATGATCATCTGTATACTCTAAGCTTTGCCGATGATCAAGTAATCATAGCTCAAGATGAGGAGGATTTAGGTTTTATGATGCGGAAACTAGAGGAGGAATATGGGAAAAATGGAGTGGAAATCAACCTCGAAAAGACCCAATATATGTCAACGGCACAAGACAGGATATATCACCTAGAAATAGATGATAACCGACAGATCTCAGGAACAGACAAATTTAAGTACCTAGGGTTTATAATATCAAAAAGTGGAACAACAGAGGAAGAAATAAAAAATAGACTAGGTCAAACTAGGGCATGTATTAATCAATTAAACCCAATATTATGGGATCGCCACATAACCAAGACTAATAAAACGAGAATATTCAATTCAATAGTTTGCAGCATAATGACTTATGGAGCTGAAATGTGGGTGATCAACAAAAAAAACAAAGGGAAGATTGTAGCCACAGAAATGGACTTTTGGAGAAGGAGTTGTGGAGTGAACAGATTAGATCGAATAAGAAATGGGGAGATCAGGAGAAGAATGGAGGTAAAAAAAGACATACTAGAACACATAGAGGAAAAGAAACTAACGTGGTACGGACATGTTAGAAGAACTCCGGAGGATCGCTGGATACACCGGGTAACTGAGTGGAGTCCATTAGGCAGACGAAAGAGAGGTCGACCAAGGCGATCATGGAGAGACGAAGTGGATGAGGCGATGGAATTAAGAAACCTGCAGGACGGAGACTGGCAGGACAAGGACAACTGGAGACAAGGTCTGAAAGCAGGAAAGCAGCGACAGCTGTAGATATCCTGGATTATATATATTAAAAGAAATTTAAGAACCGCTAGTTTTTCTCTTGACCGCATAGCAGCGACTATGGAAAACAACCGAACATTTTGTGGTTCTTTTTTAATCCAACAAAGCGACTATGGAAAATAGTAGAGCTAAATCTTATCGCAGCAATATGTTGCATTTCATTCATGGTGCAAAAAAGCAATGCAATAAAATAGCGACCTTTTGATTGTGGTCAAACCCGCATGCAACCTCACATAAATATGTATTTTTTATGAACAAGTACCGGTAATACTATCGATTTTTAAGATTGTACATTCGCATTGAATGCCATTCAGTTCGAATAATGTGACATTCTTTTTCTAACGAAGTGCAGTCACGTATAATTAGTTATTTACTGCATAAAGGAATGGTGTATATTTCTTATGATTATTATTATTATTATTATACGTTAGATAAAATAAATTAATGCCTCTCGAATAAGTTATGTCAGTAATAAAATAACGTCCATAAATACTTGTCACTTAATAGACGGTAAAAAAATGCAAAAGTGTGCGCTTACAGGGTGCGAGCGATAAATAATATTAACATTTAACTTTACAATAGTTTTATAAGGTTACAATTCTCTCAACATACGTGCCAAATATTTTTTAATCTGCTTCAAAATTAATTCACACGAGTGTGAAAAATTACTTTTGCACGAGTAATGTACACTATTGTTCCTACGACCACGCAATAATTTTACCAAATATAATTAACATCTGAGATATAAGTGACGACGCAACGTCGAGTAACAGGGAGGTTTCTTAAAGATGGATGAAGAAGTTGTAGGATGATGTCGGTTCCTGCCTCTGCTGAATCTCGCCGTGCTTCGTTAAGATGTTAAATCTTCGATAACTAGTTGGCTGGTTCATAATGTAGGCTGTCAGTTTTTCTGGCTTTACCGCCGTGAATTTCTTAATAATAATAATAATATATTGTAAAATTTTTACAATGAGCTTACAGTTAAAAACTCTTTAGAAATTTTTTACTGGTTGATGGCTTTTTAAATTAATTGATTTTATCTAATTATATTGATTTTTACCACGCGGTGTTTTAAAGCTAACTGTTTCCTCACTTAAACCGTTCCAGAAGTTAAAAACTCGATTGGTGACAAATGTTTGTCTTGGTACACATTTAAAATTTCCCTTTTTTAACTTTAGTTCATGTCCTAGGAGACGGGAGTCGGTATTTAGGTTAGGTTTATTCTGAGGTTTCCATAATTAAACTTAATCACCCGGAAAGTGAGAATTAGATCTCCGCGTAAGCGGCGATCGGCAAAGCACGGTAAGTTAGCCATCTGTAGTCTCTCGGAATAATTTGGACGCGTACAACCAAAGGACAGTCTTGTAGCCCGGCGTTGAACATTTTCTAACAGGTTTTGATCTCGGATGAGCACTGGACACCACACTATACCCGCATATACAAGCACGGACGAACATACATTTTGTACTGCTTTATAGAAGATTAAAATGAAATATTTGCGAAAGAGTTTTAAAGAAAATGTATTACTAAGTTAAAAGATATGTTCGGACCATGTTAAATCTGATATGACTGTAACACCTTAATCTACATAAGCTGATACTGGAGCAAGAAGTGAATCCTGCAAGCACGGATTATTTTTGCCAAGGTGTAGAATCACACCATATTTATTTACATTTAAGGAAAGCAACCAGTTAGAACACCACTTACTTATAAAGTCCAGATCAGTCTGCATAGTATTGTGTTCTAGCAAAGGATTACCATAAATTTTGGTATCGTCAGCATATATATATATATATATATACTGGATATAACAAGGTGGGTCACTTGTAGACGAATTACTAGCGAAACTTTATGGAGCACACTTTGAACAGTTACTGTAAATACATTTAAGGAGCTTCATTTCAGTGTCCGTTTCGCTATGTTTAATGTTATCTGCAAAATAAATCGATGGAATAAGTTGTTGTTTATACGGCTGATTTGTATTTTTCTTGGGTTTTTATTTTATGTATCACAAGGTAGGGATTGCCATTTGACATTATATAATTCTTGTTTAAATTCATTTGATATAAATAGAATACAAAAATTGCAAAATTCATGCCTGAGACTAACTTTTGGTATTCGCAAATTTGAACATATCAGCCATACATTCAGAATTACTAAATGGTTACACATGAAAAGTCGTCGAGAATTGCATTCCACCATGTTTTATATTAGGCTACTGAAGGAAAAATCTCCACCATATCTGTATCATAAAATAAAATACAGAACCGATGTACATTCTCCAAACTTAAGACTTAGAAATAATCTAACTATACCACGTCACCATACTGAGTCTTTCAAACGATCCTTTTCTTATTGATACGATTTTTAGTTCAATCTTGGGTTCGGCGATTAAAACTCTCGATCCAATAGCAAAACAATGTTTATTTCAATACAATAACTTCTATTTTCATTAACCACTTGGATATTCACTTAACAATACAACTTTTATAACTCTATATAACTATTTACATTTAATAATTCGTAAACACATAAGCTAATACTAATAATCGTTATTATCGTTTCCCCTTTTATATTTTCGATGTCACAGTTCCAGACCTTTCTACCTGTTTCTCCATTATTCGACGCGGATTCGAGACATTGCGCGACTTTCCTAGGCGCTGTCGATTTCTCGGTTGCTGACAGGACCGGATTTGTAACATTATTGTATTGTTAACTGTCTCAATAATTTACCTCACGATTACAGTAACTCATCACTACATAAACTCAAACGAGCTCTCTTTGACTATTATTTTTCTCAACAATAATTTAATTTTTTGGATTAAAATAGCTAATTTATCGCTAAACTATTATTTTTTTTCTATTAATTTAAATTATTTTTCTATCATTCTATTTGCTGTCTTTGACTTCCTTTTGGGGTTAGATGATAGAGTAGATGTATGTTAAATACCAAGTATATAGTTACATTGTACCTTATTTATTATTACAAACTGAATCTTGCCCTAAATATATGTAAACAAAATGTAATTTTTTTTTATAATTGGTAATAAAGACATTTATTATTATTATTAAAGAAGAGGTGGGGGATGTTAAAGGAGTGCCACTTGGAAAGAGCAGAATAACATTTTTAAACCTCCCACTTGATTTTAAATTTCGACGTGTTTTTTGTTTATCTTACATTTACGCAAAATCTAAAGTTGTTTGACTTGCTGGTTTTCAAATGAAAGCACCGTTTGACAAAGGACGCCAATTTTCTGTTGCATATTTTGTAATAATTAGAGAACGGCAATGGGATGCTAAGGTAAGGAACTATTTAAAGATAAACCGCGATAAAAATAAAATGTTTGCATGGCATCTTCCCACGTGTGTTTGCAATTTACAAAAATATCGAGAGAAATGAGTTTTCGCAAAACACGCGGGGGCGCGCGCATTTGCAAATATGACAAAAGGTGGAGACTATTTCACAGAAGCGGTTACTGAAATTACCATAGAGTGTTCCATAAAGCGGCACAAGAATGCGAAGAGCACTAAAACGTAATACGCCAAGGACAATAACTGGATGCAGCTAAAGGATATGAAGACATAAACGGAAAAATAACGTCCTCTCGGTTGATATTCAAATTCAACGCGTATGTGAATAAAGCGGATCCAAAATAGAAAAGTTTCAACGTATTACCATGATTTATGGACGGCATAAGAGAGGCTCTTATTGCCTATATAATACAAGAATGCCATAAAATTGTCGATATATCTAACCATTGTTGGAAGACAATTTTTAAATGGTTTGCCCATTTCGACATATATGCTATTTTCACGGGTGGTCGATAATTATTACAAATAAATCTTGCAATAATACACTCTGCTACCACTTTTGATGTCGCCATTTATTACCACCTTGGATAAAATAAAATTAACTACAGGGTGTTTCCAAATTCATGCGAAAAAATTCAGAAGGGTCTTTCCTATAACAAAATTTCTTCAGCCACCAGTATTTTTTCAACATTCCTGTTACATTATACAAACATATAGTCACGCCTTTTTCCCGTAGGGGTAGACAGAGACCACTTCCTCTCACTTGCTACGGTTCCTACACACATCTTTATCTATTTTTATAACCACATCTTCTTTTACACCACAGCGTTCTCTTATCTCACTATTCTTTACTTTATCCAATCGAGCCACTCCGGCTATACTTCTCAAAATACTCATCTCCGCAGCATAAAAATCCTATTTTCATGCTTCTTCTGCCAAACATAAGTGTGGGAACCAGCACAACTCTATGCACAGCCAGACGTGCCTTTTTTGACACCCTTCGCTCAATGTCACTGTCATACTTTTCATCTCTCGTTAACTTTGAACTCAAGTACAAAAATTCATTTACTAGTTCCACTCTTTCTCCCTCAATCGAAACTTCACAGTTTGTCATGCTTTCTTCTCTTTCAAAAACCATTTACTTTTGTTTTGCTTACATTTATTTTCATTCCTTTGATTTTCAGGGCATCATGTATAACATTAACCATCGCCTGCAACTCCTCTTCAGATGACGCTAATATGACTTGATCATCGGCGTAAAGAAGGCATTTGACGATCAAATCATGCATTTTCAATCCATACGCACTCTCTTTCAAATCTTTTAAACAATCGTCTATGCATAAGTTAAACAGCCATGGCAATGCCACACATCCTTGTCTCACATCTTTTTCGATGTTAAACCAGTCTGAGCAGCCTCCGTTTATCTTGACACAAAGAGTGGAATCCTCGTAAAGTGATTTCAGTGTTTGTACTAAACTACCGCTTACCCCAGACATAGAAAATGTCGACCACAATTCACTCCTCGCCAACACTTCCTTTTTTAAATCCTGCTTGCACATCCCATATCATCTTTTCAGTTTCATTCGTAACTCTTTTAATTAATATCTTTGCATACAGTTTGCCGACTATGCTGAGTAAACTAATACCTCGGTAGTTCTTACAGTCCCTTGTAAAGCGGCACGATAACGGCCTTGCACCAGTCGTCTGGTACGCTTCCACTCCTCCAACAAAGGTTAAAAAGGCGGTACAGCAGACTAGCTACCACGTTTTGTCCAGCCTTCAGCATTCCAACTGTTATCCTGTCGTACCCAGCAGCTTTAGGCAATTTCATACTGTTTAGCGCTACCACAATTTCTGTCGTACTAATTTTACTTTCATTACATTATAAGGGGAAGAAATTGGCATCCCTTACCATGTTTAATATCAAATCTTTTTTTCGAAATTCAGTTTTTTAAAATAAAAATATTACTTAAAATCCCTGTTTATTTAAAAACATTTCTTAATCTTAAAGTTTTTTCCGAGAACCAATAGATTCGGTAGCAAATTTGTATTACATTCGGCCCCCCCCCTTATGTCGTTAAATCATATTCACACATTTTTCTCTTAGCATTCATGTTTCTTATTCTCTCGAACAACTAATTTTCCGCAAATTTCCCCAAAGACAAATGCGCGGTTAAAGTCTTGCCAAAAACAGATCCTAAATACGACTTGAATAATGCTCTTCGATTACATAACATTATTTCTTTATGATTTTCGCGGTAAAACGTCGGCGAAAAGCGCACAACACATCATGTATTACATGGAAAATTGCGCTAGGAAAAACCCCATCTTCCGCTCGGTTAACTTTTCGAATTTCCTGCTGTTGGTTTTTATGGGAAGGCTATTAGAAGATATTAGCATCGTTGAGTATTCGGATAGAGCTGTCAATAGCATCTGCATTGGCTGTAGAAGTTGTTACTTCTTCTCGTGCCTGCACTCGTTAAACGTCTTCTTTCATGCAGAAACGAATTCAGCTAGTCTCAAGCATTTTTTTCACAGTACAACCAAAAGTGATCAGGATCTGCTTTACAAAATATACTCGTAAACATTACTTGGTAACCAAATTCGAGTTTTAATTTTCCTTCACTCTTGGATAGAGAATTTTACAAATTTGTTCATTAAGTAATAGTATATTACACACCTAGGGCAGTAAAGTAAAAAATGTCCATGTGTTCTGAGACATTTCTTAATTTAATGCGCGTGGTGTGTATACTATTTTTCTCCCTACTATAGGTGGAAAGCGGCAACTTCGTTTTGCGTAGCAAGCCGAAAGTGACGCTTTCTGCACAGTAGGAAGAAAAAGTTTTTATTAATAACTACAGGTTATAGGTTGATATTAATACGTGCTTGCTATAGTCAACATTTGTTGTTCTTTTGTAGAACAATACATTATTACTCGTCAGCTTATTAACCAACACTGGTAATGAGCTTAAAGAAGACTAAGCTTGAAGCTGTTAAACTTTTAACTATAAAATGCTATCGTCTTATCAACATGTAAAACCCTTCTCACATATTCTTACAAAGTCAAGGATCTGACAACTTGGTCGTTTCAGTACAACCACCTAATTTGGGTAGCTGCTACTACATGACTTCAACAAACGGAATGTCTATTTTGCTGCGTGGAAGACGAAACTGCTAAACATATACTATGTTCATGCCGCTGCCTGGGAAGAATAAGGTTCAGCATATTTGGTTATACCCACCTAGAAGCTATCGATTTCAAGAAAATCTCACCACATACAACTATGAACTTCATGAGAAGGGCTGGATTGTGCGGTGAACTGTAACCTCCATGGGTGTGCTACAATAGGCATACTAAAGGTCGCAGTGGAGGGGCGACCTACGCTCCTCTCACATGATACCTAACCCAACTTACTACAGGACTTTAAAAGCCAATGTAGTTTTATTTATAGAAAGGCTATTAACCTAAAAAATAAAAAAACATTTCATAAAAATTCTTTCAAAGAAAGGAGATTAAGCTCTGAGTATTACCATCTCTTTTGAATCGCTGCGACTCCATATCTTTTAAACACTTTCATCTCATGAAAAACTCTTCTTACAATTTTTTTTAAAGACAAGGAAGTGACAACTCAAATCGTTTCAATACAACCACCTTATTTAGTAAGCTGGGAACTACATGACTCATGAAGCCAATGTTCTTTTATTTATAAAAAGGCTATTCGCTCCATCAAATAAACAACCTTTCGTATTTTCTTCCAAAGACGAGGAACTGACTTCTTTTCCTTGCTATATCGTTAAGATGAAACAAGATTTCTGGTCGCAAGCAACTTTATCTAGGATTCACTTTCAAACGAGGTATTTTTCCAACATTCAGGTTCCTGAACGACTCTAGTTTCTTTCCAATTTGTTACTTTTCTAATTAAGTAAAAACTTCTTAAGGCGCATTATGCAAAATTTCTGTATCAACACGTTAACAATTATATTCTAGACCAGCAGCACGGTTTCGTAAAAGGCCGATCAACAACAACAAATCTTACCGTTATTGCACAACACATAGCGGAAAATATAGATAACAGAATTCAGACAGATGTTATTTACATGGATATGACCAAAGCATTTGACAGACTTAACCATAATCTAATGCTGCAAAAACTCTCGAATTTCGGCTTATCGAGTAACCTACTTGCGTTATTCAAATCATATCTGTCCGACCGCACACAGTATGTGCAGTTAAATGGATTTAGGTTTAAGAAATACCTCGCCAAATCAGGTGTACCGCAAGGATCTAACCTCGGTCCACTACTGTTTAATATCTTTATCAATGACATTGGTGACATAATTAAGCTTAATTTTTTACTGTATGCTGATGATCTAAAAATTTTCTCTCCTATCATTAATATGACTGAATGTGAGAAACTATCGAAAAATCTTAATCAAATAAGCCAATGGTGCAGTCGTAATAATTTAGCGTTAAATCCTACCAAATGTTGCGTAATGTCATATACATTGAGATCTGATCCAATTATATTTGACTATAAGATAGACAATTATTCTCCAGACAGACCATGTAATTTTAAAGATCCTGGAGTTACTTTCGACCGAGAGCTATCTTTCCAAAACCACATAGACAATATAACTACGTCAGCAAACCGTATGTATGGATTTATAATTAGAGTAGGCCGCGACTTTAACCATTTAACACTTAAAACTCTCTACTATGCTTTTGTGAGATCAAAGCTAGAATATGCATCGGTTATCTGGAACCCATATTATCAAGTGCATATTTATAAACTGGAGGCAATCCAAAGACGCTTTCTCAAATACCTAAGTTTTAAAGTAGATAGGACTTATCCACTAATTGGCACGGCACACGAGAGTTTACTGTCAAGACATAGCTTTTTCACTCTGGATAGAAGACGAGAATGTTCTAGTGTCATTATGCTACACAAAATAATTAACAATGAAATTAAATGTCAATGTTTACTACATCAGATAAACTTTAAAATTCCCCGTCAGGCATCTCGATACACCGACTCATTCTACACTACCACACAACGAACAAATATACTTAAAAACTCTCCTGTTCATACTATGTGTAGCAACTATAACCTTATAAGTGACCAGCTTGATATATTCTATTGTAATGTGAGGCAAATTAAGAGCTTTTATTATCAGCAGTAATAATGTTGTGTTAGTCTTAAGCTTTCTACTAATGTTAGTCTGATTTTGTAAATTGTGTATTACTCTTAAGCTTTTTTATTGTTAGTACTATTGTGCAAATGTTTACTTTGTTCCTGTTTTGTAATTGGAAATCTTTTTTTCTGTAGAACAGTGTAAATAAATAAATAAATAAATAAATAAAATTCGGTTCGGAGAAAACGTGTCACCTGACGTCAGCGTTAATAAGAGATAGGTGACGTCATGGCTTCTTTTTCTATCTGTCTGTCAAAAAGTGGCCTTGAGCTGACAGCCCACTTTTATTAGGGTATTTATTATTTAATGATTTTAATATGGAGGGTAAAGATAAGGAGAACAATCTTTTATTGAAAAAATGCCCACTAAAATGTGGTATATAAAGATGGCGCTGGTAGTGGTGAGGTAAGATCTTTAGCTGAAGTGAAGTATGTCAAAGATAAATAGATATGCAATCATTTTTTCAATTATGCAGTAAAAAGTTGCTCAAGTGAACGTCCAGAATTACATTATGGGATGAAAATTCTAAACACAATAAAATAAGATGCTTTTGAAGTGATAGCTTCTTATGGCACGCTGTGAACTTTTTTTGTAATGGGTAAAAAATGTTAAACTCGCGTCAGGATACGTGGCCTGATCGAAAATTCGTAAGACGGATGTATTTCACTGGAGCAATATAAAATGCGACTTTTCTTGACTGGTAACTTGGCAACCTTATTCAACAAACTGACAAATTCAAGTTTATGTCATTTTGACAAATTAATTTAGTAGCTAAATTCAAAATTTAAGTGCTTTTCATTAGTTTATTGATTAAGTTCTGCTTTTGCTGCATTAAAATGGTCCAAGGAGAGGTGTCGTTTTTAGCAGATGTTATGGACACCATAGCGTGTCTTAATGACTCTAATGGTAGTTCCATAACGATTTATTAGTCGAAAATAGAAAGCATTGTAAAATTTCAGCAAATTATAATACTTCTTCAATAATCTTTGACCTAACCTTTCCAATTATTTGTTTGTTGTCATTTATTATTAAATTTTTTTAATATTGTAAAATATCGAATAAAATTTTTAAAAAAATACATGCATATTCCCTATAAGTAAGTTTAGCAGAAAATTAAAAATATGTTAATTTTAAATAATTTATTATGCACCTAAAAATGTATTTGATATAAGGGAGAGTCGTAGTCCTTACAGCATTTAAAATTGTTCTTTTATGTAATAACAGTGTTTAAATTTTCATGAAGTTTTAAAAGCAAAGTAAATCAATCATCCATAAATTTTTCATCACGACTTAATCATTTATATTTTCACGACCGATTGATAGTCACTCCTTAACACAAATTCCCTCATTCACCATAATTATATATGCTAATAAACTCTTTATGGGCATCCAAGGCTCTTATTACTCCAAGTTAGATAACACCTTAAGTGCAAATCGTTTATTATTTTTATTGTTGATCTTAAAATTTTAGGTCAACAAAACTAACGGCGGAATATTATTTTATCTTAAAAATTCGTTTAAATTTTGATTGTTTATTGAATGGGCTTGACCAACGTGGCATCGACTACGGAAACACATTTGCGCATGTAGATTGTATTTTATTAAATTTCGCGGTGCATTCAAATCAATCTTGTAAACAGGAATACGACCGCGCTTTTTATCAAGAGTACCTAATCATCTGAGACCCCTTTCATGAAAAAGGGTTCTTACCTAAGCCCGTCACAAATTCATACATGGGAGATACCTAACCCGAACTAGCTGCAGTCGACTTTTCGAAATGTCAAAGAGCCTATTTTGCATAGAGAGGTAAGCTCTTAGCATAACATTAAAAAGAACTTGCAAATCCCTGGCTCATTAACATCACAATCAAGAGAGGCGATTCGAATGCACGTCTGGTTTTTGCTAACGGTTTTCATGTCGTATTTTTCTCTTGTTGAATACGATTATAATGTTCTTGGTTAGGACTAGATTTATTTGAGAGATTATTGAAATATAGCCAAATCAGTAAAATCAGCGTATTCGTCAAGATAGCGGCTTATTTATTTGGAAATTTTCAATTCGATTTTCAATTCATTTAAAAAATCATTTCTTTTATAAAGTTTGGAACAAACAAATCCGAAATAAATTCGCGTTCGTAGAAATTTCCAAAGAGCTTTGTTGATTTGATTCGTTGGTTTAAAAGTAAAATCGGCACACACAAAAAAAATATGTCAGTATTTTAGACCAGAACAACTTTTTAAAATATGTTTTGCGATGCTCTGAATCCGAATCCGGAGCCCGTTTTGCTCCATCGGGCTTGAGTTTCGAGTAAAGGCGTCAAAAAGAAGTCTTGAAGCTGTTCTTTCACTCATTGAAAACACGTATACACCTATCCCAACAGCACATTCGATCGAGTTTTTGGTGATCTGAAAATTGCAGCGTTACTCTTAAACTTTTTCTCAATATCTACCACCACCACTGCATATTAAGCTTGGTTTTATAAAGCAGTATATCACAGCTCTGGATAAAAATGGCACGTGTTTTTAGTATTTAGAAGAAAAGTCCCCGGCAATTAGTGATGCTTAGTTAAAAGGAGGATTTTGCGATGGACCACAAATTCGGATTTTACTTGAGGACGAAAATTTTATTGGCACAATTAACGACTGAGAAAAAGCAGCTTGGCAAAGTTAGCCAAGGAGAAAAACAACTAAAGAAAGTAGAAAATAAAGGAAAAATTCACTGCACAGATCATTCGAAGACAAAAGAGTTTGATACAATTAACGAATGTGAAAAAGCAGCTTGGCAAAGTTAGCCAAGGAGAAAAACAACTAAAGAAAGTAGAAAATAAAGGAAAAATTCACTGCACAGATCATTCGAAGACAAAAGAGTTTGATACAATTAACGACTGTGAAAAAGCAGCTTGGCAAAGTTAGCCAAGGAGGAAAACAACTAAAGAAAGTAGAAAATAAAGGAGAAATTCACTGCACAGATCATTCGAAGACAAAAGAGTTTGATACAATTAACGACTGTGAAAAAGCAGCTTGGCAAAGTTAGCCAAGGAGGAAAACAACTAAAGAAAGTAGAAAATAAAGGAGAAATTCACTGCACAGATCATTCGAAGACAAAAGAGTTTGATACAAGCGGAGAACTGTTTAAATCATTTTTTCCTACTCATAAATATGAAAATGATCATATTTCAACCGACTACGCTACATGAAAGTAATAGTTTTTTTCTCTAGAGATGAAAATAAAACAAATGAATATATTATCATGCGACCCGACAGGAATATACTAAAAACAAACAGTTAATATCACTACTTGGCAATTGAATCAGCAAACAATCGTCACTTCGTTTGACAGTTTATAACATTTTCACGATTATATTTGAACTTCTCTCTATAACCATAATTAATAGCGAAATTGGTGAATCATGTACACCACAATTTACACGAAAATGAAGTTAATTTGATGAAAAACCATTAGACTTCGACAGCACAACATCAAACTTGTATACAGCAGTAGCAGCAGCAGCAGCAACTTCTTTGGCAGTCATACCTTCGTCAAGTACCAAAGAAGTCAGCCACACAAATCCAACATCCAACTATTAACAACTTCAACAACTGTACTTTCAATATTTATAAATAAAATTTCATCATGAAAGACAATTTGTCACTCCTTATTATATATAGTACCCGGTATTATTATTAAGTCTGTGTTATAAATAAATAAAGTTCTAAAAATTGTAGTCTAGTATTTTATAAACAACATCTATCGAAGAAAAAATTGCATTTCCTACTCGAGATGAAATACGTTTTTTTCGTTCGTGAGATTGCCACACTCGCTACGCTCGTGGACGTGGACGTGGACCTCACGAAAAAAAACAGTATTTTCATTTCTTGTTGTAAAATATACTATTTTTTACGATTTTCAGCTATTTTCAGGGTTTTTTAACAAATAACTTAGAATTTTGAAATCGAATGCACTATATTTAGATTGAAGGCTTTAAAATAAATAAAAAAAATCTGCTCTCATAAGTTCAAAACACACTAGTACTTCCATTTTTCGAGATTTTCAGCGATTTTTAGCATTTTTCGCATTTTACTCGAAACTCAAGACCGATGAAGCAAAACGGGCTTTGGATTCGGATTCAGGGCATCGAAAAACAAAAGTACTGGCAACTTTTTTTTTGTGTGCCGGAGTAATTTTTGTTTAAAATTGCCTAAAATTTATTGACTAGTTATATTATTGTATAACTAACTTATCTTGAGACGATAACAAATTTATGAACACGTGTTACAATGCCTTTAGAACGTTTCCACCAAATTTTCTTTCACTTTGACTTATTTTCAACAATACGGAATTATATTTAATTGTGTCCAATAAAAATGGCTCGATGGTAATTTTTTTTTAGCACAAAAGTTACACGTGGTTTTTTTGCCGAGAATCTGGTTAAACCTCGTGGCGCAGTATTTTATACGGACGGCTGTAAACTAGAGGAAAAGTAGGTTGCGGTGTCTTCTCAGAAGACCCCTCATTTAGCCTGTCGTTTCGTTTGCCTGATTACTGTAGTGTGTATCAAGCCGAAATGACAGCCATTACCGAGGCAGCTGTCTGGATACTCCGCAACGAATAAAAATTCAGCGAAATATCCATTATTTGCGACAGCCAGGCTGCTATCAAATCACTGAACTCATTCTACTTGACCTCTAGGGCAGCGGTGCAAAGCCGAGCCGCCCTGACTGAGCTAGCAGCTAAGTTTAGAGTTCACATTGTCCGGGTACCCGGACACAGGGACATACCAGGCAACTGTAAGGCGGACGAGCTAGCAAGAGAGAGCATCACCCTCCCAGCTGTATCTGTATCTGTCTCATCTCAGCAAACTGCCGGCTCTTCCTGCACAGCAAAGTAGTTCAAAAAGCCAACTTGAGGTGGCAAAATGAACCCACATGCACATAATCGAAACAGATCTGGCCTAAACTAGATCTACGTCAAACTAAAGATGTTTAAACTCTATCCAGGGAGTTCATTGGAAATGCGATCGCGGCCATAACAGGACACTGGGCAGGTGGATCCCATGCACGGCGCATGGGAATCGCAGAGCTACGACACGACCTCTGTAGAAGCTGTCACGATGTGGAAGAGGAGGAAACAATGGTACATCTTCTCTGCCACTGCTGTGCTCTAGGCAGAAAACGGCTTTCTATACTAGCGCAACCGAACTTTGGAGACTTATCTGATCTCAGCTCAGTTAGCATTAAAGACATTACACTTTTCATTAAAAGTTCCAATTGTTTTTAAGGTAGAAGGGGAAGGCACCGCCGTTCATCAGGATTACACAACGGGCCAAAAGGCATAAGTGGGTTCCCTCCGAACCGCCGTTTTAACCTAAGCTAACCTTCACGTGGTTTTATTTTTTGTTTAAACGCTTTTTCCTTTCTTGTTTTTTTTTTTAAGAGGGTTCAGGCGGTAGAAATATGGCGTTTGTGAGAGAATGACAAATTAAAAAATATTTGCAGAGTTTCCGTTTATTTGTCTCGTTTATTTAAAAGACTATTTATTTAATTGGTATAACTGTGTTGACTAGTTGAATTACTGTATTACTTATCTTGAGACGATAAGAAAATTATGAAAATTTAATATCACGTGCAACAAATGTCTCTAGAACATTTCCACCGAAATTTCTTCTTCTTTGACTCAATAAATTTTCAGCAATAATACTTCATCCTGTACAACTTCAATGAATTTTTGACTACGTAAGTTTCACTTTGTTACATTTTTCGTTTAAACGCTTTTTCTTTTATTTACATTAGATTTTCATTACACTTAAGCCCAATCATTTTTTCAAATTTAATGCCATCCTTCGCATGTATTGATTTGTTTCGATGAAGATTTTTTTTGTTGTAAAATTCCTTCTTATTTTTTCTTTAACTACACCTAATATTTTTTACTACTTTCAGTCGTTTTTTCCTTTAATATATCTCCCCTTTTTGACACATTTTTAATTGGGACAAGGTAATCCGATAAATTAGCGAAAATTGTTGTCAAGAAAAAGGAATAGACAAATATTAATCCCCCCTTTTAAATTCAACTCTCCAATGTCAGTCCATTCTTTTTATGGATTATATTTTCTTGTTCGACTGCAAGAGTACGACAGTTAAATCTAATAAATTAAAAGCTGTAGGGAAATCGAAAACGACTAATATTTCACAATATCGTTGACGGCAGCCAAAGGAAAACAAACGATGGCCTAAGACACCGACGAAGAATTCGATCGCGGCATAATAGTCTATGGACGGAGTAAACAAAAAATGGGCAATCATTCATATGTCGTTGTATGCGTTGTATTGATGCAGGGGTTGTTGCGGATGATCAGCAGCGACGCCCCCGTTGGAAAAACGTCGCCATGGCAACCTGGCCTAGCTGTTCGCATTCTCGAATTCCTCCCCCGAACCCCGTTCACCGTACGACTGTCACATATGAATACACACACACACACACATGCTGCCTCCAGCAATTTCGATGTGTGCTAGAGGTTGTGTCGGCGGTAGTCTTGCTTTCAACGCCGACTTGGAACGGTTCAGAAAACATCAATCTTATCATCGTTATACCACTACAGAAACCAAACTAAATAGATAAAAAAAAACATTGTAAAAAAACTTTAAAATTAATCACCTACATACAAAAGAAAAAGATGGTGAATTTTGACCAATAGCAGAAACTTCCTAACAGTTCTTACAGTTCCAGAATGTTATAAAAATTTTCAAAAACACGTGCAATTAAAAATGTTGTCCCGACCATTGCCACGTCTTTTTCGTTCTCTATAGAGTACTCTGCCAGCAGTCTCTCTTTACTCTCTCTTTACTCCTACAATAAATCAAAGTACACAGTTCAATAATAAAATTATAACAAATATAATTAAAATCAACAGCTAACAATAAATCAAGGTACTCAGTTCAATAATAACATTATAACAAATATAGTCAAAATTAGCAGCTAACAATAAATCGAAGTAATCAGTTCAATAATAAACTTATAACAAATATAATCAAAGTCAACAGCTAACAATAAATCAAAAATCCAAAGTTTACGATTCCATAAAATCACCAAAACAAAAGTAAGAGTAACAAACTTTACCAAATTACCAAAAAAAACGTATACAAGTCAACTTTTTAATAATACTAAATCAAACGTTCACATAAGGCTGCTAATTTACTCATGTTTTTACCATTTACATAAAGATTTACACTGTTAAAACAATCGAGTTTATTTAAAAATATATTTCCAATGGTTGTCTTTTAAAATATCAATATTGTAGGATATTTACAAATAAGTATGAAATATTTTTACTTGGACATAAAGAACTATTAAGAAGATTATTTTAATCAAAGTTTAGTCTTGGAATATTATCTAATGCAATAAATAGTTTTTAATAATGCATTATATTAATAAATTAAAACAAAACTTAATTGTGGTGTCAAAAATAAGTCACGTCGTTAAACATTCAAAAACACTTGTAACCCTTGGGTAAACGCATATTGTAGATCAAATATAAAAAAAAAAATAACTTTAATCTTGAACACCCTAATACGGAGTTCCTGCCAAAAACTCCAAGCAAGTCTTTATAACACTGCAATTTATCGTCGATATGGATGATACGAATGCACTACTCCTGTGGCCGGTTAAATCCCGCATGCGGTTATTTTAACTCGACACCAATATCCAAAATATCAACAACAGAGGTAAGATAGAATGGTCAAGTTAAAAATTAAATGGTTTTTCTTCAAAATCCAATTAAGATGGCCCAAATACAGCCAGATATGAAAGAAAAACCGTAGAGGTTTTGCACACTTGTTAATATCACACCGCCCCAAAAATTCTCACCACACGACTCCCAAGACTCTCACCACACGACTCCCAAGCCGGATATCAAGAAATAAAACGGAATTGACGTCAACCAAGAACATTCGCAAGTCCATGTTCCACACTAAGAATCGCGTTCGTCCGTGTTGATAGCTAGCCTCATCTACACAGAAATGTAAACCAAACAATAATATAATCGATAATACACAATAATCGAGGCTAAAAACTAAAGCAAAATCTAATAATGAAAATACCTTACTCAATCTCCAGTGATCAACAAAAATGCCATAGCCATTAACAACTGAATCTTATCACAATAAGGTATGCAACACTATTTACAACGAATGATATATTTAAGTTACAACAAAATACGGTACGCGACACTATTTACGAGTACTAGAGGAATATAAAATCATCAGAGATATAATTATAATGGAACTGTAGAAGGAAAAAAAAAGGCACGTTACACCATAGTAGTAAAGATTTAGTGAAACAATAGCTATTTTCCTCTTATTTTAGGCACATGGATTAATAAACATAATTTTTACCCAGAAACAAATCATAAATTTAAACTTGTATTCGCTCTGACCTCTATTTAGTATAATTTGCCTACGGAAATAGTAACTGCAATGCCAGATCATTCGCATAATGTACTCAAAAACAAAGATACTGACGATACTAATAATGTTATTAAAAAACCATGTTATTTTTTATTTTTTTTGAAATTTGCAAAGATAAAAATTAACAACTGACAAACGTTGAAAAAGAGTATCTAAATACATTATTTTTTTAAATCAGTACCAAGCAATGTTTAGTTGTGTAATGTATGACTTTAGCATACCTGGACTTTGATTTTCTTCTTCTTACAGTGTCTGGCTTTCTCAAGCGTTGACGACTCCCATATTAACTACTTCTTTGTATCTATCTCTATCTTGAGCTGCGTGGAGAAGTTCCTCAGCAGTTAAACCTGTCCATTGTCGGAGATTTCGAAGCCAGGATAGCTTTTTGCGGCCTATCCATTTTTTTCCCTCGATCTTGCCATTCAGAATAAGCCGAAGCAGACTATAACGTGGTCCACGCATCACATGTCGCAAGTATTCCAGTTTGCGGCGCTTGATGGTAGTTAAGAGCTCTCTATCGTGCCCTATTCTGATGAGTACATTCTCGTTGGTAGTTCGGCTTGTCCACGGAATTTTGAGCATCCGTCTGTACAGCCACATCTCGAATGCAGCAATGCGGTCAATAATTTTTTGGTGGAGCGTCCATGTTTCGCAAGAGTACAACAGAATAGACCATACATAACACTTGGTAAACCTTTCCCGCAGATGAATGTTAAGTTGCTCGGCACAGAGTAGCGGCTTGAGATTCAGAAATGCTCTTCTATTGATTTCTTCGTCTGGATCCATCGACTGATTGATCCAGCTTCCAAGATATTTAAAGTGCTGAACTCTTTCTATATTCTCGCCATCAAGTGTTATTCTTCCGGGCCAACATTCATTTTGTTAACAACCATAAATTTAGTTTTTTTGACATTGATTTTCAGTCCCCATCTATTACCTTGATTTTAGATTGGAGTAAAGTTCCCTATAATTCTTGTAAAAGAAGAATGAAAAAGAGGAAACTTATTGTGACATGCTAATACGTTCATCATGTAGGTTCAAAGTGGAAGTGAAGGTTACCTCGTATCCTTGTATAGGTAACGGAGTTACGATCGAGTTATTTTCGTCTCTCTCAAACGACAATGAATAAAAGGAAGAGACGACTGGACACTACAGTAGCAGAATAAAAATAATTTAGGAATAAAACATACTTCAGATTTCAACTCTTTGCAAAACTTGCATAAAAAAAATATATTTTATTTTCCCTGCTATTCAATAAGGAATTTGTTAATAAAAAGTCCAACCGATCACATTTTCACAAGTTTTGTTTTAAAATCGTTGATAGGTTTAGATAAAAATTCATATTTACGTGAATTATAACATACCAGTATTGGATGACAATTTTCAAAAAGAAGTTTACACCATTAGACAAATTGCAGTAAACAATGCTTATGGACTGGACTTATCAGTTAAGTCATTTAGATAAAACAATATAAACAATATCAGTTAATTCATTGAGGAAGATCCAGATTATGATTCCACATTTCAGGAATAAATTTCTCAAATTGCACTATTAATAAATTATAATAAAAAGATTGTTACTAATAATGTATTTTGATTTTTGTAAAAATGTTTGTACATAACTTATTTGAAATAAATTCTTAAATTAATTTTTTTTATTGGTCGTAGAAAAACTAGTAGTATGTAATGGCTATAAATACACTCGCACAATATTTACGAATTACGTGCTCATATATTAATTGCCATCATTACATAATATACTATAAAAATCAATATTATAGTATAATTTAGTAAAAAAAGACAGATCTAACTATGCAGTTACTCCTTTATTTAGAAAACCAAAATTCTGCTAGCAAAGGGTAAAAATTACCATACTTAAAAGCAATGGAAATTAACATACTTTATATTGATAAATGAACAACTGGACTTAACTTTCTTCCTATTATTAAACTTATTTATTACAACCTGAGTATTATTTCAAGTTAACCTTGAATGTTAAGAAAGACAGTAATTTTCGCTCGAAGTAGGTGTAAGCTTTTGACTAAAAATAATATTTCAACAAGAATTCACTATTGTCACCATGCGTTTTATCAATCCGTCAGAAGAAAACTGTGTGAAATAATTGTCACGGTATGTATTTTTAAAGTGAACATTTTTTAATTAAAATTTTTTTAATTTATATTTGACAGTTTTTTAAAAATAAACGTATTTACAAAGAAAGTGGTCCAGAAAGCGCGGTTCCATCTCTAACAAGCATTCCGCGAGGTTTAATATTACGAGAAAACTCCACAAAAGGTGCAAATCATGTTCGTGTGTATGGAGCAAAAGGAAAATTCGGAAAATTGCTAGAAGATAAGATAGAAAAACACAGTAATCTATTATTCATGTGTCTAATCTTTGTGGAATGTCTACGCGACTGAAAACCGTGTATGAAAGATATTGTTTATTGATCGAAAAGTCAAAGGGAAACCTTGTTTTCTATATAGTTGCAGCGTTGCCAATATCTTGAGCTCAGTTCGACAACAAAGCTTGTAACAATATAATTCTATCAGGACCGTAAAATATATTTCTGTAATTCGAACGAAATTAAGATATATAGATACATTTTTTAAATTAAATTCATGTTTCGTTGACCCATAAAGAGGGGACCATTCTCTTTTTAATTGAATCGATTTTTTTCGTGCAAGGTTTCGTCTCCAGCCAAGATTCACAAACGACTTCAACCGTGCAGTTTCCAAATTGAGGCACTCATGAAACAATCCGAAGACAGAGAGGATCTTTCTTCTTTGGATTTTGATGTTCATTTGAATACTTAATTCATAACATAGAGTTAGTTTTAGGTTTAATATGTTAATGAAATATGAGTCAACTTTACCTCAGCTACAATATCTAAATCTGCATTAATTCTTAATTTTTCATTATTAGCCAAAGTCACGCACAAATAATATAACAGTTAAACTGTTGTATATTTCTGTGACTCATTCAAGTTTATTGCTAATTTTAAAAAAAAAAATTTCTTGTATTGTTTGTGATGCAACTAAATTTATTATAGTTTGCATTTTTTCATCCCTTGTAGTACACAGGTCCTATCACTTTCTTGTACAATAAAGTAAATAGGGAGCAGCTCCTAACACCCAATACTCAATTAAAACGAATCGAAAGAGCTTTTTGTAACAATCTTGCACTTTCCTTCCACTCCTTGTATAGGAAATTTTTCGTTTTGCAAAACCCGGTACTGCTTTTCAACTAATTTAATCAACTTTGTTAAATAGTATAAGAATTCTATTCGTTGGTAATAATTATTATTCGAGTTTAATACTAGTTTAATTCTTTGGAATTATGATTGGTAAGTTTTGTTTTGTTATTGTAAATTTTCTTAAAAATGAAATGAACAAAAAACCAAGCTACTACAGCAAAGCAGACAACAGCGCAATCGATTAGGCCAAAACATCACATTTGATAATTACAATTTTGAGAGATGTACACAGCAAGACCAAAATTAGAGTCTATAAAACAATGATCCGCACAGTTTTGACAGACAAAGCTGAAAAATGGACACTCTCAGCCAAAAAGGTGGAGCTTTTAGACCAAATCAAACGAAAAATCCTAAGAAGAATTCTTGGTCCAGTAAATGAAGCGGATTTCTGGAGGGCACGCATGAATCATGAAATATACCGGTTGTATGAGGAACCCATAGTTTCAATGCATATAAAACTGATGCGACTGAGATGGGCAGGACATGCCCAAAGAATTCCAGATGACAGGGTCCCAAAAAAGGTGCTTACAGGAAAACCTGAAGGAAAGTTATAGGAAAGCCGAAGCTGCGCTGGGTAGATGGGGTACGGAGGAAGGATGCTAAAGAAATACTGGGTGTAAGAAATTGGAGACATGCAGCGGTGGATCGGGACGGATGGGGAAGAAGGATCGTAGTAGTAGTAGCTTTTTAATTAATTTAA
This sequence comes from Agelastica alni, assembly GCA_950111635.1. Taxonomy (NCBI): domain Eukaryota; kingdom Metazoa; phylum Arthropoda; class Insecta; order Coleoptera; family Chrysomelidae; genus Agelastica; species Agelastica alni. Next base: position 21,343,869 of record OX467717.1, on the reverse strand, counting down.
TCAACGAACACACCGATAAGCAACTTTGTTGAATAGTATAAAAATTCCGTTTTTGTTCAGAACGGCTAAAAATTACCAATTTTCTTTTTGACCATTAAAAATTTAAATCTTATTTCGTTTTAGAAACTAAAAAGAAAATGCCGGTGTGTTTATTTTGTCAAATAATTAATTTTTTTATTGACATGTGGGTATATTTTTATTAGAAGTTTTTGGTAAGCACTGAGTTTTATTCATAAACAAAACATTTTCATACATCTCAAAAATGATGAAAAATTATAGATGATTTGGTTGTGTGTACATGAAGATCTGTATAATCACCCCCTTCCCCCTAATAAATTTGTTAATATCCTATGGAGATTGGATTAATGGCCCGTTCGAGACGAAAGTGAAATAATCAACAAAATTTTTGGAAACCTTCCGAGACGGTAAATTTTAATCGAAGATAAAAAGTAAAAGGAATCCCAATAAAATCGTTGATTAAACCGGTAAAAGGGTTGAAGCGCCGATTTTTCCGCATCAAATATCCAATATCATGTTTGTTTGTTCAATACACTTGAATTCCTCACTCCGTGCAATTTTTTATGTATTCCATTCAGCGGGTACAAGCAAACTGAGCCCATCCGAACCGAAAATAAAAAAAAAACCATTGTTATCATCCCTTATTTTTTCTATTTAATACGCAAGACCTTTCCCTCCAAATCTCTTGGGCACATACACACGCAAAAATTCCCATTGTAAACTAGACGTAACACATTTTTTTCCACTAGACCGTGGTTTATGTTGTAATATTTCTTTCTGCATAAGAAAAGGGTTGATGTAAATCATTTATTTTTTCAACGCAGGTACCGGGAGATGGGGTGGCGGGCTTTTATAATGCATATTTCTACCCGGATAATTTATGCGGTGCATATGCAGATGTGTACCGTGCCTACTTGGATATCTAATTTAGGCAAAGCAAGGGGTAATTCTGATAAATATGCCCCCTCCAACGGTTGCCGGCCACTCCCAGAAAGGATACGGTTATCTTTTTAATTTGAAAATTTTTAAGTGCCAGATAGATAGTCGGTCGACGATTTTTGGTGATGATAGAGCATTAAAGATAAATGTAAGGTGGTTTGCGGCAGTGTTTGTTTTATTGTTTGAGAAAATGAGTGGTGTTCGCGGCCTTGCCACCTGTCGGTAAATATCACATTCGTTTCTTATTTCTGCATCGAATTCTGACTCGAATGACTCACAAGTTGCTCCTATTTCAAATTTTAATAACATACAAGATATCCCAACACAATAATTAAACGTAACAAAACAATCTGATTGCTTTAATGTGCAAAATTTGTTTACAAAGTAATTTATTTCGTTACATAATAAAGGTATCTCAAAATAAATATACTTTGTATGTGTGTACCACGAAATCATTATTAAATCATCATTATTATTATTGCAACCCAGTCATATTTTATCTAAAAACAACCTCCGAAGGGGGCATATTACAAATTTAAAGAAACATTTTGTTCGGTGACAGAAAAAAAGGTTTGACATTTTATTTCTGTTGACAGTTAACAAAATATCACGTTTTATAAAATTACTTTTTTCCCCGGGAAAAAATAAAAACTTTTTTCTCGGATATACTCGTTTATACACATAAGTAAATTAATATAAATATATAATGAAAGCATTATTGACCGACTAGGAACCCGTTTGACGCTTAAGTCAAACACTGACGGTGATTGATAAAAAGAAATTTTGATTTAAAAGGATGCCTAACCAATTAACCATTTTAGAAGGTGATCAATATTTTTCTTAGTCGCGCAGTCAGTGAAACAAAGGATTGCTCACCTGGAGGCCACCATTTTAAAGCTACAAAATCACTTTTAGTGGATACATCCATCATATTTTATTGATAAAGCAAAATTTGATGGTAATGCACAAGAGAAAAAGGACGTCAACAAAAAAACAGAGTTTATACTAGTAAAACCCAAAAAACACAAAAATATTGAACGAGCACCGCCACCAATCTATGCTATTGGGATTAAATATGATCTTGAAAAAAAAATTGAATCTGCTAATCTAGAGGTTAAAATCACTTGTTAAGGGCATTCTGAACAGTTTAAAATTAATGTTATTATTCATGCGGGATATAGAAGACCATCGAACTTGTTTAATGAAAACACAATAGAGTGGTAGAATTTCTCAGACAAGCAAAATAGACCAATACGAGTCATGGCATGGGGTCTTCCTGCTAAGACTGGTCCAGAATCTATTTAAAACGACTTATTTAGAATAAACAAAGGGATTGCCAATATAGTAAACATACCAGGATATTGATATTCTACGGATAAAAACAGGAGACATAGAACCAGTGACGTAAAAGTAGTACTAATATAATATAAATATAATATAATACTAAAATATATAATATTAGAAAATTTTACTAGACAAAAGTTACATTTCCTTTATATTAAAAGTACAATTATTAAATGTGTATTGTATGAATGACATGTTCCTTGAACTATTCGGTACAACAGTCGAATTTTCTTGTATTGAAATTATATTTTTGTCTGCCCTAGACACAACATATACCTGGTCGCAAATCGGGTGTTATTTCAGCACTGCCACACGTTCTAAACACTTAATTAGTTGTTTCTATGCTATGTGATACCGATTCATCAATATACCCTTCAGCGACCGTTGATGACATGTTTCTTTAGTATCGGTAAGTCTTCCCCAGATTCAACTAAAATTGTAGCAGACGATCTTCGAAATGACCTGTTTATGAGTTAAGAAAATTTCGATTTCGATAGGCATAAAAGAGGCGGCGAACTTTTTCTGCTGCTGCTGGACGAAGGGCTCTGTACATTCGGTAAATTTTTTTTCGGGGTGGATAGCGGGTTTAGTACGAAGGAAAACAAACTTCTCGATCTTCTTAAATCGCCGACGATTCGATCTTTATTTTAGATCTTTCTCAAGGCTATAATATATACGGAAAAAAAACTCTTTTAATGGGTACAATTATTCAACATCATCAGTAGACTTATTCTTATGTTAAACAATTGTCTGTTTATGCATGAGATATTATAGAACCTAATTGCAAAGTCAGTTTAGTCACATATTAAATTAAATTTTACATTACCATAGACTTAAGACTTCCACGAATTAAAAAGGTATGTAATTTATTGAAACTTTTCCCTTGTTAACAAAGATTATTTTTGTCCATTTGAATCTAAGGGATTAATATGTGACAAAACTAACTTTGGAATTACGTTTTATATCTTATGCATAAATAGACAATTGTTTAACATAAAAATAAGTCTACTGATGATGTTGAATAATTGTACCCATTAAAAGAGTTTTTTTCCGTATGTATAGCCTTGAGAAAGATCCAAAATAAAGACCGAAACGTCGGCGATTTAAGAAGAGCGAGAAGTTTGTTTTCTTTCGTCCTAAACCCGCTATCCACCCCGAAAAATAATTGAGAAGGACATAAACCATAATAATTCGGTAAAATTTAATATATTCTTCGGTAACTACAAATCTTCTGTTAACGTCATTTTTTATTTGCTAAAGTTTCACAATTAATAACGTTCCCGAATCTTTAATATCATCTAATGTTATTAATAAATTCTACAAGCTCTTGCAATCCCAAATACAACAACCTTGTCCATTAATTAAACTTCATCGGGAGCATTATTTAAAAAACCACTTTGTGTAGGTAGTCGTAAAAATTGCAGATTTCTTGGACGTGTAACCTTTCCCATTTTGTTTTAGAATTGTAATTAGTTTGATATATTTTGAAATATCTACATTATTTTGGATTATAACATACTTTTAAAAATTGAATAATTCGACCACACTGTTGATGGCTTTTATTGTTGTGCTAGTTCCGAAAAATGAGCCGTCTCCGAGGAAGAACTTCATCTTTCATTTCATAAATCTTGAACACGCGGTTTCGTAAATTTTTCGCGATTTAACTGGCAATAATTTTTGTGACGCTACTTTCGCTGCTTCTACTAACTCCGGTGAAGTCAGAGAAAACTCGAAATCAGACATTTTTAACCTTACATTATTCAAAATAACTACAAAACAACCACTAAGTTCGCAATTTTTTAAATCAAATCACGGAATTAAATAAAAAGATATTTAATTATTTTTAAGGTACCTTAATTTATCTCTGTCGTCAAATTTAAAAATAATTTTGATTTATTTCGATTTTACTTCCGAATCCACTCGATTAAAGAATTTTCATAAACTTGTAACCAGACACCAAAATTTCAGTTCATTGAATTTTTTCGTGATTATTATTTTTTATTAAGAAGATTACAGCATTTTTTTAATGTCGTTGGTAGTAATTTTAAAATATAACTGCAAAAAAAATTAAAATTAAAGATTTAAATGATTTGAATGCAGTTTTTAACCATGTCAAGGTCTCCATAATTTTTTATATAAATAATCTGTAATTGCTTTTACCACAAGTTGATGTAGGTAGTGTTCATTTACTATTGTTTTAAATTTATTCTATTCTTTTTAAGTTCCCAGTGGAAGTTATAATATTAGGTCCGATTTTGCGAATCCCAAATTTTGACATATCTTCACATTTCAAGGTCCCCAGAGTCGAATAAAATAGTTTTTAAGTGGACGTCTGTGTGTGTGTACGTATGTTCTTATGTGCGTTCGAAGTTATTTTTCGTCTCGATAATCTCAAAAACAAAAATTATATCGACGTGGGACCAATTGCATTCGACGCATAATTACGTAACTTAGAACTGATTAGACTTTCAGCAAAATCGATTAAGCTGTTTTTTATGGAAAATCCAAAAACTGAAAAAAATGGTAAACTTTCGGAGTTATTTTCGTCTCGATTATCTTGAGAACAAAAAATGATATCGACGTAGTACCAATTGCATTCGAAGCATAATTACGCAACTTAGAACTGATTAGATTTTCAGCAAAATCGGCCAAGCTGTTTTTTATGGAGAATCAAAATACTGAAAAAAAATGGTAAACTTTCGATATTATTTTTCGTCTCAAATATCTTGAGAACAAATAATGATATCGAACTGGGATTATTTCCATTCGTCGCATAATTACGGAACTTGGAATTGATTAGATTTTCAGCAAAATCGGTCGAGCTGTTTTTTATAGAGAATCAAAATACTGAAAAAAATGGTAAACTTTCGGTATTATTTTTCGTCTCGAATATCTTGAGAACAAATAATGATATCGAGCTGGAATCATTTGCATTCGATGCATAATTACGCAACTTGAAATTGATTAGATTTTCAGCAAAATCGGTCGAGCTGTTTTTTATAGAGAATCAAAAAACTAAAAAAAAATGGTAAACTTACGAAATTATTTTTCGTCTCGATTATCTCGATAACAAAAAATGATATCGACGTGGGACCAATTGCATTCGACACATAATTAAGCAACTTAGAAGTAAAAAACAAATAGGACTCCTGAAAGCTACTTGCGTTTATGTATTTGCAACAGCTGCATTTGTTACTCAGGTGCAGCTCATTCCAAAAACGATTTTCATCATGGGCCGAAAGGCTTTCGTGTTATGCTTGTTTTTTAGATACATCTTTAATTTCTACATAACGAGATGTTTCAAACGCTCTCGCTACATCTGTTTGTTGAGCGTCAATTTCTAGAATGCCAATTATTCTCAGCATTTGTTCGTGGTTTGAATGGTGTTTTATTATGTTCAATTCAAAAATCGATATGATATATTTTGAACTTTTATTTCTTTCTTCACGGGGCCCCGAGAGGCCTAAAAGGCGTCCACACTGGTGGGTCCTTTGCCACCGTGTTGTTTTAGATGTATCATCTGGTGCTTCCTACTAGCCTGACGATCCTCTAGTGGTGCTCATGAAGTCCATTCTAATATATTCTTCTTCGTACCTGGGGGATCCAGAGCCTGGTAGCGTTTATAAGCTAAAGCTTCACATTGCTCAGCTGTTTTGTCGTCCATATCACACCATCGACCCAGCCGGTACGGTTACGGAACGTTTCAAGAGTTTTTAAGTATAAATATAGACTTTGCCATGGCATTCTAAAACCATGCTCAACTGAGCGCGCTGAGCAATGGTTCATTAGAAAATAGAGTTACAAACAATGTGTGTTAAAAATATTTACAATATATTTAATGAATTTAAATATAAATAAATATCATTAGATGAATTCTTTTTACGTGTTTATAACAGAGAGAAGAACTCTACACGATGTAAAGAAACTCTTAAATAAAATTTAGAAAACCGTCATTGCTATTACACGAAAATAAAATGGAATATAGGATGTAAACAAAAGAAACTGGAATATCCGAAATTAGAATAAACATTTTCAAGGGCGAAAGGAAGCGCTAACGAGCGAGCTCGACCTACAAAATTCCGAGAATGTAAATGAAAATGGGGGCAAGAAAACTTTCTCTTTCTCTTTCCCTCTCTCTTTCTCTCATAACAATTTTCTGATTGCTCAAACTTCAGAGAAGTGAATCTTCGAAAATTTAATTGATGCTAAGTGTAACGTCATTCTCGTTGGGAAAGGTCGGGCTTTTCCCGTGTCGAGAGGAGGAGTGGGGGGGGAGACGCCAGCCGCTTCCTCGCTAATCACTCGACGGTGGTCCCAACGACCGATGGGAGGGGGCGGTGCTGCGGCCCGCGTTCATGAAATCGCTCTCTCTTTCATTTGCTCTTCATTCTCGCCGTTTGTTTCGACGACGCTTCAAAGGACATTTACTAATTCATCAATCGTTAGTAGATCAGAGTCAATTCCTCCAGATTTTAAATATTTACGTCCATCGTCATTGGCAATGACGAAATTTTTTTTTGTTGTTAATAGATAAAAATTAAAAAAATCAAAAGACTTAACAAAAGGAAATTATAATCATTTGTTAGCAACGTCCGTGAGCTCGTTGCAATAACCTTGATAATATCGAAGAAGACTGCGATATTCTCCAACAAATGGTTTAAAATTTTTTTTTCTTTGAAATCGAAAATGTGATCAAAATTATATTGTTTTTGCACTACAATTAGTGCCATCTGTAGGTTGAGAAACTACCAATTTTAAAAGATTTAAAAAGTATAATCAATTAATAAATAGTGCTTCAAAGGTACATATGTTTCTTATGGTAAAAATACTAAATGCACATGATTACAAAAATGACAGCAATAGTAGCGGAAAACAAAACACTCGCAAAAAACAGGTCTGATTATAGTGTATTGTCACAGAAATTGCTTCCATACTAATTGCAAACAATAGAGTGTGTCAGGACGAGTTTAAACTCTCTTTATATTGAAAAGTACTCACACTATATTTATGAAACTTTGTAGAGGTGGATCACGAATTAAGGCCAATATAAACAAAATATTTTGACAAACATGCTACTTCTGGTTACACCGGAAGTGGACAGCAATTTTGGTATTATAAATAGAACACTACCTAATATTAAATTTTCTAATTCTATGGAAAAGCAACCGGTCCAGACAATATTCATGTCAAAGTTAAAAAATAGCCGAACAGGATGGAAAGGTACTATTTATATTGATACGACGATCCGATGATTTAATCCGGTACGACGGACACTGTCTATAATCCGGCTCGAAGGACCAATGTTTAGTCCGTTACGACGAACCGATGATTTAATCCGGTACGACGGATCGAAAGCTGATATGGACTGATGAACGTTCGGAAAGTGAATGTTTAGTGCTCGAAAGCTGATATGGACTGTTGAACGTTTAGAAACTGAATGAATAAGTGTTAAATGCTTGGGAACTGAATTTTTACTTAATGCCAGATGTGTCGTAGGCAACACTAAAATAATTTTTCTAAAACCATAAACTCTTACCCTGATGGTAGGTGCGAAATGGCCTGTACCACATCTGTTTTTAAGTGTAAAAACCAACAGTCATAAAACAAAGCTGGAGTGCCGAAATGGTCTTTTAAAGGTGCAATAAAATATAATAAACATAAAATCCCAAACAGGTACTGCAACTGCATATCCGTGGTACTGAGGTTCCGTGTCTGACAGACAGAGACAGATAATGTTAGGGACTTTTACGTCATAGTACCGCCCACCTGATTCTGGCATTTTTTAATTTTAAATTAATATACTGATTTTAAAACACTGAAGAATCCATTTGCTTAGATTTTTGACTCATGATATTGTTTGTACACTAAACCATCATCATCATTTATCAATTGAAAGAGTTTTGGAAGGATTTCATCATTTAGTGGTCTTCCTCATTATCTGTAATAATATGCTGTTATAGGTACTTTTAGGACATTTTTAAACAGCAAGAACTTGTCAAAAAAGACACGACTAACTATGCATAACGGAGTGCGGATCACTACACTTATGTATGGTAGTGAATGTTGGGTTTGGTAGAAGAAGCACGAAAGTAAGATCGATGCTGCAGAGATGAGTTGTCTGAGAAGCGACTCTCATGGATAAAGTGAGGAATAGTGTGTGATAAGGGAAAGCTGTGGAGTAAGAGATGTGGTTACAAAGATAGATAAAGGAATGGTTTGGACATGTAAAGAGGATAGATGAGAAAAGATTGACGAAACAGATTTATAAGGCGAGTGCGAATGGACAAGTCAATAAAGGTCGACCTAGGCGAACGTATCTCGATCAGATCTAAATTGTTTTAAGCCAGGTCAAAAGTACCCATGAGCATGTACGAAAGCGCTGATGAAAGTAGAAGAAGTGAAAGACGTGTGTTAAAACCATAGCAAGTGAAAAGAAGTGGTCTCTGAAAAAGGCAAGACTATATGTTTGTATGTATGTTCTGCCAAGTTGTTGATTAACCAATTATTATAAGTTAATTATGACAGCGACATACAACGCCTACTAAAATAAAACAATTAACACGGCCAACTTACAATATCTTATAATATCCGTGCAGATTAAAATCGCGACGTTGATATATAAGCGTCCTAGTGAAATAACAATCGGTATACAATAAAACAATACATATATTGGAAAATTATATCTATAAATTCGACAAATATTTTTATTTTATTTTAAACCATAACCAAGAATCATTGCGACCATTTTCTTTGAATAATAGCCGTTTTTATACCGAAAATTGCATTATGCATGATGCAGGTCAAAGTTTCAGTAATAAGATTTCCTTTTACTACACACGGAATGGCTGTAATATTTTTAGTTTCATAGTTTGATCAATATCTTTGTAGAGCTAGTTGACATACACAGTCCCATAAAGTCAGTGGTGTTTATTACAGTCGTAGTTGTTGTATATACATATATACGTTACTATGATTGCCATGCCTTTGTCTTCAATGGATAATAAAAAATTTAAATAATAAATAAAAGCAAGACAATGTCTTTGTCAGGTTTTTAACAAGCAAGATTGTGGATAGGTGCAACCATTTCAGGGGGAGGGGGTTTCTAAAAAGTTATTGGATCAAGCATTATTCACTCCTACGAGGGAATTTGTGAAATTAAAAGTTTTATTTATTTTTTATTACTCATCAAATTAAAACATGTGATGAACTAATAAATCAAATGGGTTAATAGACGTGTTTTGTCAAACAAAAATAAAAAAAAAACAGGAAAAATTCTCCTCCTGTTATTTCTGTTGAACCGGAGTAGGCTAAGCAGCACGCTTGGCCTGCTTATTGGCCACATCGCACTAAGGGCGCACCTCTTCAAACTTAAGCCTCTTGCAGAAAAGCGCTGGGCATTCGCAAAGCAAATGTTTCTGCAGTTTCAGCGAAGTTCTCGCAGTAGCGGCAACTATCACTCTCTGTTTTGCTCATCTTTTTCAGGTGATACCTCAGAGGGCAGTGTCCAGTGTGGAGTCCCGTCACCAGTTTTAAGTCTTTCTAGTCCAACTCGAGAAGCTGTTTAGCTGTCCTTGGCGAAAGGCCGGAAAATTGTGTATTTGGCAAGGCAGTCTGCTTCCTCGTTTTCTTGTGACCTGGAACCCACATCAGAGTAACCTGATTGTTTGCTGCCAGTTGTCTCAAGGACTGTTTACAGTCCCAAGTCAACTTAGACTCACTAGTGTATGACTTCAGAGCATTTAATGCTGCTTGGCTATCTGATAAGATATAGTTATCTGCCCTTCGGGTGTTCCATTCGATGCACTCCTGGGCACATATCTCCATGGCATGTAATTCTGCTTAAAAAAAGGTAAAAAAAGGTATTACCAAGTGGTTTTGAGAGCCTAAAATTCGGGCCTGTAACGCCCACTCCAACCCTTTCACCCATCTTGGATCCATCAGTGAACCACACTAAAGCATCCCTTCCTAGTTGAGGTCCGTTCTCTGTGCAAACTTGGTGGTTGTTTATGACAACTTCAAACTGCATTTCGAAGTCGTACCTAACTGGCATAATATCTGACAGCTTAGACATGGATTCTATGGTAATATTTTCCGAGATCTTCAAATGTCCAATCCGATTTCCTTTTTTAAGATTTATTGTCTGGCTCAGTCTGAAGGCACTGATTGCTTCATCGAATTTCAACGAATTTCCTTAAATTTTTATTCCAATTGAAAATTTAATACCGTCGTTTTATACTTAAACCATAAAACGATAATGCCATTAGAAATATATAATTTAAAAAAAAACTAAGAAAAAGCACCTTTAAAGAATAAAATGTCCGATGATTTGTCTATAGTCATTTATTTTCAGGAACTTTCAGTCACGCACGTGTCATTTATAAATAATGTGATTGGTTATTATTAGTTCACTTATTATAAATTTATTTAAAGAAAAAAATAGTATATATTCGATGATAAATGGCGGCACGCTAAAATTGACAGATTAATATCGATTGTTAAGAAAGTAAACAGCCCCCCAAGAAATCAATAATTTTAATATATTGATAGGCAATAACTAACCCACTGAAAAATAGCACTTGATAAATGTATCGTTGTTTTTACTTCTATTTTCAATTGTCGCCTATTTTATTATAAAAAAAAACGATACGATAACCAGTCCGTGTTAGATCCGTAGTCAAGCTGCACTCAAAGCTTTGGCATCACGGAGAATAGATTCAAAAATTGTCCGGGAATGTGCCGGAAACCTATGAACCTTGGCTAACCATAACAATGTTACCTTGGCGTGGGTGCCAGGACATAAATGTATTTCTGGTAACGAAGAAGCGGACAACTAGCTAGGCTCTGGAACACCATTTATTGCGCCAGAACCAATAATAGGGATACCCAAGGCCAGCGTTAAAGCAGTGATCAATGGCTGGATCCACTCTCAGCATCAGCTGAAGTGGGCACGGCCATAGGGAGCTAAGCTCAGCACACTAATGCTGAAGGAACCCTCACCTAAGCAGGCAGGGAAGCTGCTCTCGATTAGTAGGGAAAAACTTAGAACAGTTGTAGGACTCATATTATCTTCGAATGCGAAGCCACCGCCGAGTGGTGGCACTACCTGAGGTGTATACAAGACCAAAGGAGTGATCCACCTGGGGCAATAGCAGTATATGAGCTTCTACTCCTTAACAGGAGAATTAAAGAAATGGGACTAAACTAAGGAGCAGGAAAGGTACTAAAAGCAGATAGTGTCTAGCGAAAAATTAGACCTCTTCCACAACTCCTATTTACTCATTCATTCATGCTCCGTTTATTCTGTATATTTGTAATAAAATATGACTATTGTTTATACAAAATTATTTTCAAGATAAATAAACCAACAAAAAATGTAACAAATGTTGTTAACTTCATATTTTTTTAACAGCAATCCGGGTATATTTAGAAATTTATTTATTTGTCTATTGTTGTAAACCGGAAATATGGGATATATTTTTTTTTCATTTAAAAAATCATTTTCAATGTATTATACATTTGTTTTTCGTAAAGAATAGTAAATATAATAATTTAATGATTTATAATAACTACGTATAAAGTATTTTTGTTTAATATAAACACATTATTACTGTTTTTGTTTAATTAATTACATATTATGGCAATTATTAATAGAAATGACATTTTTAAAATATTTGCAAGAAAATGGCTATCAATTTTAGTAACTATATGTTTTTAGGTACCTACGTCGATCAATTAAATTGGAAAAAATTGTTTTTAATCCAACAAACTATTTAATTATAAAAATTAACTTAGCAATGAATAACTCAACAGCAAATATCGAAAGATATTAAAAAGTTGTAAATATAAAACATTCAAAATGTACAATAAATTTGTAAAAATTCTTATAGTGGACTTATTTCCTATCAGTGTTATACCTTTAATAAGAACAAGTAATTCATTACGCAAACATCGACAGATATTGAAAAGTTGTAAAGATAATACACTATTCAAAATGTACAATAAATTTGTAGACTTATTTTGTACAATGTTATACCTTAAATAAAAACCGTGCTATTTAAATAGAATCCAGATTTAGGAATATTTTTTTTATAATTAATTTTGTTAGTACTACTAAATATTGCGGCACTTCACTATCAGACCCAATAAAATGTAAATGTATGTTTCTTGTTATAAAAAAAACCCAATCACGCAAAAACTAAAATCTTACCTTTAATTTTTTACAGGATCGAACGACACGAACAAAGCACTTGCTCGCCAACGGGAATGTGAAGAAAAACCGGGAAAACGACCAAGGGACAATGTGGATAGTAAAAAAAGAAAAAATACTGCGGACAAACTTTTCGAAGGTGGATGGGAAGACGGGAAAGAAGCGAATGAAACTTCAAAACTCCCTATCTTGAACCCAAACTTATACACACGCGTGAAATCTAATCGAGTCAAGTTGAATGTACGCCGTCTCTTTCTCGCCCCTTGGAGGAAAATGCCGCAGATAAAGAAAACGATGGAAATTCCTCGAAATTCGCGAGGAACTATACTGTTGCGTATGTGGAATCGAGCGGCGCAGGATCAAAATGGCCGATGACGGCGTCTTACGTGCTTGCATGCTGTTGCCAGACGTCGGAAAATCTCGTTGAAAAAAGCCGAACTAAGAAAACACGTCTGGAATTTCCTATATTTTACAAAAATTACTGTTAGTATTACTTTAAAGTTAACGAAAATAAATAGATACAGGAAATACCCAAAGTGGCATTTCACAATTCATATACAAATGATTAATTCCATAAAAATGCTTTATTAAAAAAGATATCACGAATAATAAACTACCTGAATTTTGCAATTTATAAATTATACTATTTTTAATACAGAATTTTAAGATTTTTTTAATAATATGATTATTGCATGTTGGGAATATTTGTATGAAAAATATGGTGACAATATTTCATAAAAAGAGATAGTTTTAGAAAACAAAAATAGGAATTGGCGAATTTTAAACTTGTGTCAATATTGAGAGAATAGCATTGAAGACGCTATAACAGTGAAAATTATTGATAGTAATAACCAAGCATTGTTTATAACAATTGAATATTGTTACTAACAAAGTATTATTGATCATAATAATTAAAAAAAATTCAATTTTCATCTTCTTCTTCTTAAAGTGCCATGCAGATTCCCGCGTAGGCGTCCATCGTTTCGCTTATTATACGATTCTATTAATTGCAGTATTTTGCAGTGCCTGGAAGTCCCGTATTTCTGTCCATTGTCGTTATGTTCTTGCTTGCTCGAATCTGCATTTTATTTCCTGATCTGGGTCCCATTTTTGGTTGATCATGCATCCCAAGTGTTTAAATTTAGTGACTTGTTAAATGCTCTCTCCATTTATGGATATTGTGGTATTTGGAGTATCGTTTCTAATAATGGCCATACATTTGGTTTTACAAATGTTAATTTTCAGACCCAATCTTCCATCCAGTCCCAATTTCCTAAGATATACAATTGAAAATAGCTCCCGCTTATGAAATGATAAGAAAAAGTTTCAAAGAATACGGTTGACATTAACAGAATATTGTTAATGACAATTATAACTTAAGAGAATGGGACAATTGCAACAATTGCCAACTGATTAGATCTGCAATATCAAAAATACGCAAAGCTTTGATGATAGCCAAACTTCGTAACGAAGAAGAAAGAAGAAGATAAACAATTTGAAACCGTTTTTTATAATCATTTTAATACTAATAATAATAATGATAACAACAAAACATATGGTATTTTTTAATTATTTTCACCAGAAAGGTAGTGGTGTGGTCGCACCCAGACCACTGATATTATTATATATGTTGTTAATGTTAAAGATACAACAAAATCAATAGAAGATTTAAAATTTTGTTTAATAATTAAAATGGATAAAATTTATCAATTTTATAAATGAATCTTCTCTTTTCATGTTTATAATTTTTTTTTATTCAAGCTTTTTAAAAAAAATTCTACTTTTAAAAATATGTTAATAAGAAATGGCGTAATGTGAAATGGGGGGATTTGGCATTCTAGAAAATGCGAAAAATCATTCGCGTGCTCATTGTTTCATTTCGGTGTCAAGATCTGTCGGTAATTAGCGATAATTGGAGCGAGTGGATTTTTCAATGTTCGTGGATAATCCACGGCTTGTTAGGGGACGGATTCGTGAGGGTTGAATACGAAATAAGACTGCGCGGGTGATGGCTACCCACCCCTATGTTTGTATGGAATCATTGATTTTATTCCCAATATGTCTCTCCTACAATGGCGAGCGTGTGTAGTGTGTGTGTGTATACGATGAAATTGTGTAGCTCGAATGTTCGATGCACGAAAAATCCAATACGTAGAAATATAAAAACAGTTTTCTGATTACCTTTTTCTGAAAGCAATTTTTTTTTTAAATATCGACGGAGGAAAGGGTAGACAATATCATGGAAAAAAAGACGTTTTAACTGCCATATGTTCGATTCTTTTCACAAAATTACGTATTCTTTAAGGGAGAAAATTCCAAAATATACATTAATGATACTAAAATTAATTTTATTAAATAAAAAAATTTCGATAAATGCTCGAAAATGAGATAAAAATACAAGCTATACATATAAATTGTGTAGCTGTTAAAATCATATTTGCCATGTGGAATTAGATCATATTATTTACTTTTTTCTCATAAACCTTAATATGTCGACCCTTATTACTATTTCTGGTATTAATTGCTCTTCTTCAGTTTTCTGCTCCCATTATTCTCTAATCATATTCTCTAACTTGTTTCTTCCATTTATGAACAGCCAGAAAATGTCAAAAAAGGCACGTCTGGCTGTGCATAGAGGTGTGTTGGTTCCTACACTTATCAGTATGGTAGTGAATGTTGGGTTTGGCAGAAGAAGCATGAAAATATGATTAATGCTGCGAAAATGAGTAGTTTGAGAAGTATAGCCGGAGTGACTCGGTTGGGTAAAGTAAAAAATAGTGAGATAAGAGAACGCTGTGGTGTAAAAGAAGATGCGGTTACAAAGATAGATAAAGGAATGCTTAATTTGTTTGGACACGTAAAAAGGATGGATGAAGAAAGATTGACGAAACAAATTTATAAAGCATGAATGGACAAGTCGGTAGAGGTCGACCTCGGCGAACATATCTCGATCAGATCAACATTGTTTTGAAGAAAGGCCAGGTCAAGAGTACCAACAATCGACGAGCATGTATGAGAGCACGAGCACTGATGAAAGTGAAGAAAGCAAAAGATTTCTGTAAGAACCGTACCAAGTGAAAGGAAGTGGTCTCTGCCTACCGCTACGGGAAAAAGGCGTGACTATATGTATGTATGTTTCTTCCATCCATATTTTGGTCTTTCTTTTGGTTTAGTTTTTCAACACCATGCTTATGAATTTGATTTATTTTTACTACCTGCTGCTGTTCAAATATTTTTTCTATTTCATGATTCATCAAATAACTTTTATTAATTCTTCGTTTATTTTTTAATTCCATTATGTACTGTTTTAAACACTTGGTTGTTTATCTTCGTTGCTTACAAAATTTGCAGTTTTTGCTGGGTGTTACTGCTGGGCATACATACAGGGTGAATTTAAACTACATTTTTACAAACGAAAATATTATTAAATTATAATTTATAAACAAACAAGATACAGTAACTGAATTCAACAAGTGTTAAACATAACCTCCTCCTTCCTGTATACAAGTTTTACATCGTATTAACAAGGAAAACCAAATGTTTTGAAAAACTAAAGAATTTTTGTCGGAACTCGTTGGCAGTTTTTAAAATTCGGTCCCTTACTTGTTGATCACTAGTTTTTTTCCTCAGAATATAAATTATCTGTCATATATCCCCAAAAACAAAAGTTTAACGGATTCAGACATAAACCGCGCAGTGGCCATACAATTGGTGCATCTGGTCGTCCTCTTTCTATGCAACGTAAATGTGTGGACGATAATTATTTAATATAGTCAGCGTTTATTCTAACAATTTAAACGGAGAACACCATTAGTCATTTTTACGAAATGATCTACCAATTTACCTGAAAGATGTACCATTAGCAATTAGAAAACTTATCTGGTTTATGCATGATGGTACATTTAATTAACGACGTTAGAGCGTTTCTATTTTGAGAATGAAGGGGACCAAATGCACCAATTGTATGACCACCGTGCGGTGCATATCTAAATCCATTAGATTTTCATTTTTGGGGATATATGAAGGATAAATAAGTTTATTCTGTGGAAATAACCAGTATACAACTATTAAGGGACTGATGGTACATTTAATTAACGACGTTAGGGCGTTTCTATTTCGAGAATGAAGGGGACCAAATGCACCAATTGTATGACCACCGTGCGGTGCATATCTAAATTCATTAGATTTTCGTTTTTGGGGATATATGAAGGATAAATAAGTTTATTCTGTGGAAATAACCAGTATACAACTATTAAGGGACTGATGGTACATTTAATTAACGACGTTAGGGCGTTTCTATTTCGAGAATGAAGGGGACCAAATGCACCAATTGTATGACCACCGTGCGGTGCATATCTAAATCCATTAGATTTTCGTTTTTGGGGATATATGAAGGATAAATAAGTTTATTCTGTGGAAATAACCAGTATACAACTATTAAGGGACTGATGGTACATTTAATTAACGACGTTAGGGCGTTTCTATTTCGAGAATGAAGGGGACCAAATGCACCAATTGTATGACCACCGTGCGGTGCATATCTAAATCCATTAGATTTTCGTTTTTGGGGATATATGAAGGATAAATAAGTTTATTCTGTGGAAATAACCAGTATACAACTATTAAGGGACTGATGGTACATTTAATTAACGACGTTAGGGCGTTTCTATTTCGAGAATAAAGGGGACCAAATGCACCAATTGTATGACCACCGTGCGGTGCATATCTAAATCCATTAGATTTTCGTTTTTGGGGATATATGAAGGATAAATAAGTTTATTCTGTGGAAATAACCAGTATACAACTATTAAGGTACTGATGGTACATTTAATTAACGACGTTAGGGCGTTTCTATTTCGAGAATGAAGGGGACCAAATGCACCAATTGTATGACCACCGTGCGGTGCATATCTAAATCCATTAGATTTTCGTTTTTGGGGATATATGAAGGATAAATAAGTTTATTCTGTGGAAATAACCAGTATACAACTATTAAGGGACTGATGGTACATTTAATTAACGACGTTAGGGCGTTTCTATTTCGAGAATGAAGGGGACCAAATGCACCAATTGTATGACCACAGTGCGGTGCATATCTAAATCCATTAGATTTTCGTTTTTGGGGATATATGAAGGATAAATAAGTTTATTCTGTGGAAATAACCAGTATACAACTATTAAGGGACTAAATTTTACAAACTGCTTACGAATTTCGATAAAAATGTTTAGTTTTTTAAAACATTCGGTTGAAACGATGTAGAACTTGTATTCAGGGAGGTTGTTAAAAGAATTGTCAGAGCTTTCAAAAAACATCTTATTCGACCCCCAATGCCATTTAAAAGTTTTGGGGTAATTCTTACCCTCGCTTGGGGTAGTGGAGTCAAAAATACCGGAATAGAGTGTCCCCCTTTACTCTAAGCGTTTTACTAAAATGTTGACGGGGTTCCTGTAAATGGCTCTGTTTCCTTTTTGGTTGGCCACCCTGTAATTTAGATTGTATATGTTTGAGTAAAATGTTTTGATGCTCAATCGTATCCTACGCCTTATACATACACGTTCTTTCTTTTTTTAAGTAAGCCTCACGATCCCACCCGTTTAGATTGTTTAATATGTAATGTTTTTTGCATTTTGAAAATGGTTTATTACTATGTATATCTTACAAATT
This sequence comes from Agelastica alni, assembly GCA_950111635.1. Classification (NCBI taxonomy): domain Eukaryota; kingdom Metazoa; phylum Arthropoda; class Insecta; order Coleoptera; family Chrysomelidae; genus Agelastica; species Agelastica alni. Next base: position 21,325,696 of record OX467717.1, on the reverse strand, counting down.
AATATAAGAAAGTTAATTCATAGCAAGTGCATTCTTAACTTTGCGTTTTCCATTTTCATGTAGCTAATTTAATACTATATATGTTATTATTATTGATTACCCATATTCTTACTTACGTAACCATGTAGGTATACTCACGTAAATACTCTTGGGTATGGCTTGGTGCTTTTTTTTTGTTATATACAATGTTTCAGATTTCGAAATTATCAATTTATATAATAGCTATTATTAGTTTGAAAAACATCGAAAGGCTTATCTCTCATCGAATTGGCGTAATAAACAAACGTCGAAAACCAATTGGCGGATGAATGATTTAAAAGTATCAATGCCCCAAAAACATTCCACCAACACAAATAAAAATACAAACGCTAATTGTTTATACACTTATATGTAGTTTAAGTTAGTAGTTTATTTAATAGAAAAATCCTAATATTTACAATACATTTTTTGAAAGAGACAATGTAAGATTAATAAAAATACATACACACATAAAGTCACGCCTTTTCCCGTAGGGGTAGGCAAAGACCACTTGCTTCCACTTGCTACGGTTCTTACACATATCTTTTGCTTCCTCTACTTTCATCAGTGCTCTCATACATGCTCGTCCGTTGTTGGTACTCTTGACCTGGCCTTTTTTCAAAACAATGTTGATCTGATCGAGATATGTTCGCCGAGGTCGACCTCTACCGACTTCCGTTCATTCACACTCGCCTTATAAATTTTTTTCGTCAATCTTCCTTCATCAATCCTTTCTACGTGTCCAAACCATCTAAGCATCCCTTTATTTATCTTTGTAACCACATCTTCTTTTACACCACAGCGTTCTCTTATCTCACTACTTTTTACTTTATCCAAGCGAGTCACTCCGGCTATACTAATCCTATTTGCATGTTTCTTCTGCCAAACCCAACATTCACTACCATACATAAGTGTATGAACCGACACACCTCTATGCACAGCCTGACGTGCCTTTTTTGACACTTTCTGGCTGCTCATAAAGCTATGCAGTCCCACTCTTTCTTCCTTAATCAGAATTTCACAGTTTGTTATGCTTTTTTCTCTTTCAAAAACCATTACTTTCGTTTTGCTTACATTTATATTCGTCCCTTTGATTTTAGAGCATCATGCATAACATTAACCATCGCCTGCAACTCCTCTTCACATGATGCTTTTATGAGATGATCATCGGCGTAAAGAAGGCATTTGACGACCAAATCATTGATTCTCAATCCATATGCGCTCTCTTTCAAATCTTTTAAATAATCGTCTACATATAAGTTAAACAGCGATAGCGAAGCCTCACATCCCTGTCACACACCTTTTTCGATGTTAAACCAGTGTGTGTAAGCTTCGTTTATCCTAACACAAGCAAAAAAAATAAAATAAATAAAAATACATTGAACAAAATTTAAAAAATCACACTACAATTACTAAATTCATTCAGGTATACATTTAGAATAAAATACAACTACATTTATAACTATATCACAGGTATTTTGAGAGTTGTTTGCACTCTAGTATAGTATTCGTGAACTTCATAATTGAAATTAATAAATAAAATAGGTTGGCTTCATTCCTTTGAATATTTTGAAGATAAAGATCATTGCAGAAAAAGTCAATCTTTTGGTTACTGATTGCCACTGCAAAGTTTCTTGCATGAGGAGTATAGGTTAGTGTATATATCTATTATATTTCAGAATTAATCTCATACCATGATTTTAAAGAGAATCTTTGCTGTTATTGCTCAGAAGAAAGAGTATTGTAGAACAATAATCAAAAGGTGGTTGAATGATACTATTGTAGACTGACAATCTTGCTTTCATTGATATCTGCGCAGCTATTTTTAATAGGAAAAATAACTTTTTTGATATTTTTGTACGAATTTTTATAAAGTGTTACTTGAAAGTAAAATGTTCATGCATACAGTCCTCCGACTATACAGTACTTACGGCTAGAATACAGTTGGAAGAGTATAACTGCGGAAGGGTGATAAGTACATAAAACAAAACTTTGCAATTGTTTACGATATTGTTTGTAAATCTTGGGTATTTGTTTGTATCAGATATTTGCCGATTTAAAATTATTATTTTGATTCTTTTTTTGGCAACGATAGCAATAAAAAATAACAGAAGTATTTACAAAAAAATAGACTAGACTAAAATAAAATGAACTAAAATGAAATTCTAAAAAACGAAACATAACAAAGATCAAACTTAATAAATTAGGGGTTATACTAAACATTAACCAAATTTTTCGTACATATTTCTTCTAATAATTATATTTTCTTTTTATTTATGCAACGCTTCGTTCATGGGTATAGAGGTGGAATCTGCACTGCAATTGTTTATAGTGTTTTGGTCGTACTCTGGATAAACGAGGGTAAATGTAAAAAAAGTTTTTCCTGGCCCTATAGAAATTACACTTTCCTTCCTCACATCGAGAAGGAAACTCATACTTCCCACCCTAGAGAGGAAAAGTACACTTCTTCACAAGAGAGGAAAGTACTTTTTTTCCACCCTCAGTTGAAGTATGTTGTAAATGATACCATTGACATCATTAAACGGGTATGCATATCAATTTTTAAATTATTTTTAGTTTTTTTTTCGAGAACAAAACAAAATAAGACTCTTAGTTCAAGGAGTTGAGTTTGAGTAGCTAATTTTAACTTCTTAACGTAAAAAACACTTCGGAAATCAAGTATTCCTTTTTCAACAATACTTAATTAATTTTTACAAATGAGCTTATAACTTCTGGAGAATCTGATACCATACATGAAACCGATATTTCCAGAACTAGTAGCTAACAAATGCCATGCAAACATTATGCAGTTTTATTATGCCACGAAGAGTATGCACTAAACCATAAATTATCTAAAGAGTGCACGCTGTCGCAGCAGACCTCAAGGGGTTGAAAAATACCTCAGCATTGACGCGACATTATTTACCCTTTGTCCGAGAGAAAAAAAAAGGTCGCAAATAGAACCCCGAACGTCTCTAACAATCGAACAAATTGTTCAATAATCCTCATTTGAATATTACGCATCACAACTAACGGCCGTTAAGGTACAATTTGAACCAGCATCGGTCTAGCCGATTTACGTTTTTCATAACAGATTTCTTGTAATACTGTTGAGAAAAATAACTATTTATTAGAAATTACTTTACAATTCTAAACAAATTTTTAACAGTTATCGATGTTATCAAAAATAAACGAATGTTACTCTTGGATAAAATTCATATTTTCCAACAGACCCCGTATGTGACTAAAAAGCCTCGATATCTCCGATGATTGTATTTTAGATTTTACACCATGCAGAACTTTTTACGGGGAAATACTTTTTTTGCAAAATTAAAAATTTATAAGTTTCCCATGCGGTCCGAATTTAAGTAAACACTGTATATTTTAGATCCTCCATTACGTCTTATACCACTCTCTTGTCTTCTGCGTAATGGCGTGAAACTAACTCTTTTAAAAAAACAATTAGTATCATTGCCAAGATGTATATTCAGAAACTAATTCCAAGACACTGTATGTTATTTCCTGATAATATTTGTAGGTTTGTACTTCCTTGAAGTCTTATATTGAATGATATTTAATTTTACGACGTACGTTTCCGCTATACATAAACCATTTTCAAGTTATACAAAAATTGAGGTGTAATTAAAAATGTAACAAACATACATATAGTTACGCCTTTTTTCCCGTAGGGGTAGGCTTGCTACAGTTCTTATACACGTATTTCTCTTCTTCCATTTTCATTATTGCTCTCATACATGCTCGTTGGTTGTTAATACTCTTGACCTGGCCTTTCTTCAAAACCATGTTGATATGATCGAGATATGTTCGTAGAAGTCGATCTCTACCAACTTGTCCATTTACACTCGCCTTATAAATTTGTTTCGTCAATATTTCTTTATTCATCTACCATCCATCCATTTTTCTACTTGTCCAAACCATCTAAACATTCCTTTATCTATCTTTGTAACCTCATATTTTTTTACATCACAGCGGTTCCTTATCTCATTATTCTTCACTTTATCCAACCGAGTCACTCCAGGTATACTTCTCAGATTACTCATCTCCGCAGAACTAATCCTATTTTCATGCTTTTTTTGCCAAACCATACACATGTGTACGAACCAACACTCCTTTATGCACATCCAAACGTGCATTTATTGACACTATCTCTCGTAAACTTTGAACCCAAGTATACAAACTCATTTACTTGTTTCACTCTTTCTCTTAATCTACACGTCGCAGTTTTTCATGCTTTTTTCTCGTTCGAAAACCGTTACTATCGTTTTGCTTACATTTATTTTTATCCCTTTTCAGGGCATTGTGCATAACAGTAACCATCGCCTGCAACTCCTCTTCAGATGACGCTAATATGACTTGATCATCGGCGTAAAGAAGGCATTTGACGATCAAATCATTTATTTTCAATCCATACGCACTCTCTTTTAAATCTTTTAAACAATCGTCTATGTATAAGTTAAACAGCCATGGCGAAGCCACACATCCCTGTCTCACACCTTTTCGATGTTAAACCAGTCCGTGTAAGCTCCGTTTATCCCGACACAAGCAGTGGAATTTTGGAATTTTGGACCAAAAGAACCAAGAAATTACAAACCTACCTAATTCTAAGACAGTTCTGGGAAGCATCTTCAAATATAAAGTAAAGTTAGGCCTCCCCAGTGATTTTTAAGAAGGAACTCTGTTTAGTAACGTAAATGAAATTTTTTCTTTTCATTGTAAACTCGTGATTATCGTGGAAATAGAACGCATGTGTTTAAAATGTTCCATTTACAATTAACTTAAGAAGTTAGTTGGAATTTGGATCTCACTACAATTTCCAACATAAAATTAACATTAAAGAAGTAAAAATTTTAATTTCCAATCCAGAATATCATAAAAAGAAATTAGAAGTAATACAACAATATTTAGTTAAGAATAATTATCCAATATCTTAAATTAACAAAATTATTCGGCAAAAGAATAGTTCATCAGAATGGGTAATATAGTTACACCAAGAAATAAAATACCTTAGGATAAAAATCGTTCCAAATATTTTAGAAAAACGATTAATTGCTTTCACTAATAATACTGTGGGAAAACAACATAAGACAAAAACTCCTATAGAGTTGAATCCAATGTCCACAAAAGTAACTACAACAATTGTAATACGTGCTATATGGGACAAACAGGAAGATATTTAAAGAAGAGGATATCAGGACATGAAAAACAGACAAAAAGTTAACATATAAAATTCAAATCCTTTGGCAATCTCTTCGAGATTAACCCGTCAAGTTCAGTCTTCACACCCCTTCGTGGTCACTTTGGAGACCTGCAGAACATCACTTTCCAAAGACTCATTCATCCAACGAATTGCGAGGCTTTGGAACTCATTGCCTAGGGAGGTGTTCCCCGAGGCATACAACCTCCAGAAATTTAAGAAGAACACCAACTCCTACCTTCTTTCCCTTGGTTCCCACGATGTTCTCTGAACATTACAGGATATCCCTTTTCGTGGGAACCAGAACATAAAAAAAAAAACGGCTCTAATTGAACATGCTAGAGGAAATAAACCTAATACTTTACTTTACAAATCCTGTTATTCTTGATGTACAAGCATTATCTCACCAACAAGTTTTTGAGTGAAACCAGACCACCAGAAGAACATATATGTGTTAATTCAACATTTTAAATTTGACAAATATCGCAATAATTAATTCCTGATTCGATATTTGTTTTATAGTTGGTGAATGGTTTTTCGGGTATATAGTCCGTCGTAGGTCTGAGTTTCTACTCGACGTTTCGCTATCTCTAGTGGATGGCATCTTCTGGAGATATACTTGTCTGCTTTTTAAGGCTGACAGTCTATGACATTTGTATGTCGCGATCGCAGGTTGTATACGTTTTGGTGGGCGGGGCATGTTTGATGGCTGTTCAGAAATTGGTCATGTTCCGGAGATATATTCTTCTTATTTTTGTAAGGAAGCAGCCTTGTATTTTTAAGTACAGGTACCGACGTTCTATTAATTTTAAGTGTTTCTTCAGATTTATTAAAGTTCTGCTGATGTTTATGTATTTCAATCGCTTCTCTATAAAGCCTCGGATTATATGCAGATGTGGTGCATAAGACTTGGGTGTCGTCGAATTTAATTCTGTGATCATTATTATTAATTGTGCGCTTTGCGACAGCAGATTTTTTTGTATGTCGAAGACGGCAGTTGGCTTTGTGTTCTTTGACCCTGGTGTTAATGGATCGTTTGGTTGTTCCAATGTAGACACTTCCACCAGTGCATGGAATACAATAAACACCTGCAGAACTTGGTGGGGCTCTCTTATCCTTGGCAGATTTCAGATAGTTTTCGATCTTCTTAGATGGCTTAAAGATAGTTTTGATGTAATATCCTCCTAGAATCCGGCCGATCCTATCTGTCACTCGAGGAATGTAGGGTAAAAACGCTTTAGAAGTGATTTCACGACTACTTGGTTTATCGCTTATGCCTCCTTTAGTGCTAGGCTTTCACAATATATATTTGTTATATAGTTTATCACCAGTTTTTCTTATAATTACTAAGAATATCGATAGGTATGGTGCTTTCAGTGGTCGATTTGTTTTATAGGAGTAGCAACTTCTTACACGTTGTTTTACGTTTTATGTTATTATGCCCAAATGTGTGTTAAATATTTCAAATTTTAGAAAGGAAAAAACTACTTTTTGCCTAGTATCATTTTACATTTTTGTTAATTTAGTATGATAATACTTGTATTTTTATTTTATAAGCTAATCCATTTTTTCAGTGCCCCGAAAAACAATTTAATACCGATCCAAATCCTAACCAAGTTATTTCCTATTTCGTTAATTTTTTTTAGATTGTCATTTTGCAACGGCTAAACCCAGCACTGTATTTCATATTACCCCACATGCAAATGCCCCGGCTACGGTTTATGACAGTTTCTGAATTATATTCAAATCAGAGGGCCCCGAAATAATTTATCATTTTTCATAATCCGTTTTTGTTACCTGTTCCCAGGTTCTCACACACAACCCTTTTTCTTTTTTTTGTCCTCCCATTTTTTTCTTATGCAGATGTCTGATACCTGCTGACTTCTTTTGCATATGGTCTAGTTCCTTCCAAGTGTCCGACACGATGATGGCCTCATTCTTTTGCTTTTGTATGCATACCCAGGTAAGCAGCGACCCGGCGAGATAAATAAAAAATCAAATGGGTTTTTTGAAAGTGAAGGTATTGAAAAAGTGTCGGATGCGATGATTAGGCATTTCTTCCGGTTTTGAGTTTTGTTTTCTTTTGTGCATGCGTGCGGGCCCGTCTTATTTCGGTCGACACATTTTTCAACTGCTGTTTCAAAAAATTAAATTATAGTTACTACAAATACATTGTGACAATAATTGCTTTAAACAAGCTTTCGAGAATTAATCTGGCCATTATGATGTAGGTAAAACGTATTTGCATTAAAAACAACTTAGTTTAAAACCGATATCTGTAGAATGGTTAGGTTTTTTGCAAATATTTCAAAAACTATTTGAGATTCAAAATTTGAAAAAAGGTAATATTTATAATTTTAATTTAGCGGCGAAAAAAAGGCTGAATAAATTATAGTTTAAAAAAACTAAAAAACACGCTTTTACAGTTAATCAAACTAAAAAGTAAAAAATAATTCTTAACATAAGAATAAAATTACTGACGAGAAAATTAATGTCACTATTCTAAAAGCGTGGGGTGCTTTCATTCCGAAACGCAGAGTTAGTTTAAAAATGTCATACAAAGCACCCCACGCTTTTAGAACAGTGACATTAATTTTATTCTTATGTTAAGAATTACTTTTTATTTTTTAGTTTGGTTAACTGTAAAAGAGTGTTTTTTAGTTGTTTTAAACTATAATTTATTTTTCGATTTGTTTTACTCACCCTCTTGACATTCATTCCTCGGCACGTTTCTCACCAGTATATTAATTGGGATGAATTATAATATGACATTGGAACTGCGCGCATGCGTAGTTCACGCACTAGTTCTATCTCTCTTACTCTTATGCAAAGGATCGCTGGAGAAATTTATGAATCCTGGCGAAACTAATCAGGATAATCGGATATTTTGATCGAATTATTGCATTGTCGTCGGTGTTTGACAAGTGTGCGAAGTTTAAATTAAATCTGATCGCTTAAAGTAGGGCAAAATTGAGGACAAAGAGTCAGATACAAACAAACATACAGGTGAAACTAATAAAAGGATGGATGAAGGAAGATTGACGAAACAAATTTATAAGGCGAGTGTGAATGAACGGAAGTCGGTAGAGGTCGACCTCGGCGAACATATCTCGATCAGATCAACATTGTTCTGAAAAAAGGCCAGGTCAAGAGTACCAACAACCGACGAGCATGTATGAGAGCACTGATGAAAGTAGAGAAAGCAAAAGATGTGTGTAAGAACCGAAGCGGAAGTGGAAGGAAGTGGTCTCTGCCTACCCTTACGGGAAAAAAGCGTGACTATATGTATGTATGTATGTTTATAGTTACTAGATAGTGGAGTGAGAAGATTTTCTAGCTAAAAACGAAAATTCCAACTTTTTAGCGGCTGTCGCAGCAAATATTAGTGCAACGACAATTTCATTGAAGCCTTTGTAGTTGGGAAAAGTCTGCTTTTTCACATTTACATAGTTTTTGTGTGTGGATAAAAAACCACCACTAAGTTTTCAAAAAGCTTCCAAGTGAAAACAAATTAGCAGTTATAATCGGATTTCCTATAACTAAATGCGATTAAATGCATTTATATTATTTCGAAAAGAATGATTAACGTCCGGTAGAAAAAAGCGTGAAATTTAATTTTTACACTTAAATTAAATTTTCAAATTTAGACGCGATTGATTCCACCTTTTACTTTTTCACATTTTATCTATTATGCTCTGACGGTTGGTCATATTTTTTTTACAATTTGTTTTAAATGTATATTAAGTGCAAGTCATTTTACCGGACAAAAAAAAAACAACTGTTGGCTCGAGTTATGCAGGAACTTGAAATGTACAGTATAACGTAACTTACTAATATTTCAATTTCTGTTGGGTTTACAAAAAAAATATTGATTAAAAGTTTTTCCGCAAATAGCTAGGAAATTTTGACATTCCAAACAAAATTTCTTAAAAAAAAAGTTAAGATTTCCTAACTGTTAGGAAATATTTATTTCCTTACTGTAATGAAATGATATTTCCGTACAGTTGATGGTGTTCTACATAAATGATTGAAAACACGTTGTCTATAAGGAATTAATTTATATTTTGAAAAGCTCAATCCATTGCAGAATACATTTTAAAATTAGTTTGTTATATTTACAGTTATTTGACAGTTAGCACAATTATTGAAAATTGGAGGAACATTATTAGAACTATGAGAAACATTTTGGACAACAAGCGAGGTAGTAGGGTTATTTTGTACTGTGAAAATTTTATTTGCCACCTCAACCTTATTGTTGAGAGATTCTTCGATATATCTTTCAGCAACGTTTAATGATTTCCATCCGCCATGCCTCTTTAAACTAGTTATGTCGGCACCAGAGTCAACCAATATTGTTGCAGAAGACCGACGAAAGCAGTGACCAGTATAATCTGTCGGTTTTTTCAAGTTCGAATAAATAACAACTATTTTAGGCAATTTTTTCCCTAGACCATTGTATGCTTCCAGTCTCTCCTTAATTTGCAGTTCTATAGGTGGAAATCCAGCGATCACTCTCTCTGCTTCTGCTGATATCGTCCTGTATGCACTGCACACCCTGATAGACATCATTCGCTGCATTCTCCTTAATCTCTGTATGAGTTTTTTTATTACCGGTTTCTGTATACCATACCGGTGCAGCGTACAGTAGCTGTGAATGAATTACGCTCGATAGGACTCTTCTTTTTGAGGCCCTGGGTCCTCCAACGTTTGGCATAAGGCTCGATAGTGCTGAAACCGTCTTCTTAGCTTTCTCTATGGTCTTGCTAACATGCTCAGCAAAGCTCAATTTCGTATCTAGCCATACATACCCCAAGGTATTTAAGCGCCTTACAAGGCGTTATTAGTGTTCCTTACTATGATGTTTAGTGTGACAAAAAGACTTTTTAACAGTTTTGCCACGTCTTTTTTTCGTTCTCTAAAGAGTACTCTGCCAGCGGTCTCTCTACTGGCAAATTATGCCCGAGCTCAGCCGTAGAGGGTAGAAGAAAAAAATATAAAAGTGAGCCGCGCCACCGACTTAGACGGTATCAGCCGGAAACCCCTAGGTCTTGTAGGCACTAGCCACACGATAAACAACAAACAATTATGGTGAACTAGATAAATAAAACTATATTTACAATTCCTGAAATATATTAATTAAGTAAAAATGATGTACTGATTTTTTACAACAAATTCTGTATTTTCGTAACGTGGATTAAACGAATTTAATACACCTTTCTTAAAATAATATTTAAATTAATTATAACAATCTTTCAGAAAATAATAAAAACCTAATGATGTACAAAAGAGAATTAAAAAAAAACAACAAAAAGAAAATGTTCGCAATATTTAAAATTTCAAAAATAATTGATTTTATATAGAATTCCTGATAGCAAAAGATTAACACAAAAAAAGTACACAAAATAAATGGACTTGCAACAAAAATAATAATTTGAAACCACATAAATTATATTCAATAAAGTATAAATTCAGATTCTATTGAAAACACTTAGATCAAGCACATAATAACTGATAAGTATTGTAGGATATTTACAAATAAGTATGAATAAACGTTTTTTTTTACTTGGACACAAAGAACTATTGAGAATATTACTTTAATCAACGTTCAGACTCGGCATATAATCTGATGCAATAAATAGTTTTCTACAATGTACCATATTAATAAATTAAAACAAAACTTAATCGCGGTGTGAAAAATAAGTTACGTCGTTAAAATATTCTAAAATAAATCTCTTGTAACCTGTGGGTATACGATTTCACTAATCATGTGGCCGGATTGATTATGGGACTGCACCTGGTACTTAACAATGGCTTCACTTCATCAAATCCCGCACGCGGTCATTTTAACTCGACCCCAATAACCAAAATATCCACCACAAAGGTAAGATAGAATGGTCAAGTTAAAAATTAAATGGTTTTTCTTCAAAATCCAATTAAGATGGCCCAAATACAGCCAGATATGAAGGAAAAAACCGTAGAAGTTCTGCTCACGTGTTAATATCAAATCGTTCTAAAAACTCTCACCAGACCTCGACGACTGACACCAAGCGACTGATAACCACTGCTCACTCCCAGGCCGGATATCAGAAAATGACACGGGACACGCGTCAGCCAACCTTTGCAAAAATATGTTCCCAACTCGTTATCGCTCTCGTCCGTGTTGATAGCCAGCCCATCCACACAGAGAAGCAAACCAAACAATAATATACAACGAACAAAATACGGTATGCAAAACTAATTACGAACACCAGACTATCAGAGACACAATTAATAATGAAACGGTAGATGGGAAAAAATAGGCACGTGACAGTTTAATAAAAAGGTTTTTGCTTGAACATTGAATTGTATCGGTATTATCTTTCTCTTTGTCGTGAGGTGCACTGCCTCGGTCTTCCGAGGGGCCAGTAGGAGTTTATTTTTTTCCATCCAGTTCACTATCTTTTGAAGTCCTTCATTCGCCGTATACCTTTTTATCAACCTAGCAGTAATTGTGATAATCAGAAATAAGTTGGAGCAACAAAATCGATTGTTTGGCAACTAATTAGCAAAAAATTCCCGTGTTTTTTTAGTTTTCTGATTTCCAATTAACATACAATTAACCATGTAAAAATTATTTGGTTATTAGTTGCTCCAAAAAATAAAAGAACGTACGACTTTAAAAATAATGGTAGAATTTATCCTGTCCATAAAGCGTTGTGTAATCGGTCATTATGGCAACAACCTCATACGACGCCATTTGAATTCGAATATCTGTACGCAGCACAGCCACAGCAGACCGCATCCATATAGCCAAGCTTTTCCTCTTCCTGTTTCTCCATGTTTTGCTGATTTATGTGAAAGTTTGCGTGACGGACGGCCTCTGTCCGAAATACCAGACCACCGACATTTCGGCACCGACAGCTTTGGCATAACTGAAAACTGAAAAATGAACGCAAAATCCCGTGGTACAATTATTTTTAATTTGATTTTCATGTGTTCTTACTGAAGAGAAACACAAAGTATAAGTAAACGAAAATGGGAAACTAATATGTTAAAGTATCTCCTGTACGAAATATAAAATGTCAAAAATTGTTTAAAAACATTGAAAGTATAGGAAGACGATACCAAAATTCAAAATTGGAAACCTCAGACATTACATGTCCTATTTAAAATAGATTAAATATCAATCTCCATGATGATGATGATGATGATGATTAAGTTTAATTAAGATACAGAGCAGCTTACTGTTAAATAAAAGATAAAAAAAATAAGTAGTTTATCAAAAAAGTTTTATATTTATGCTACTAAATTTCAAGGATAAATTTCCGTGAAAATACTTCTGAATTTCGACCAGAAATTTTCAGGATTTATAGAAAACTTAATTTTCAGAAGTAAATGAATTAAATAATTTTTTTTGCTACATTCACAAAACATTAAAATTGGATATTTTGTCTGTCTGTAATTCAAACATTTCGCATAAACTACTTACCGATTTTAATAAAACTTTGTTTAAAAAAGAAATACAGTTACAGATTTACATCCATTCACGCTGTCGAAAAAAGTTTATAGTTTACCATAATAAAATTATAGTTTTCTATAAATTTTGCAGATAACTCCTTCGCAGAAGCTATTCACCGGGTGGCGCTTGTTAAAAAGTATAGATGTCGTGACTGGCGCTTTTCGCGTAGCACTTCATGTATACTTGATAGGAGTCGAAGCTGTTGATGTGTCCAGTCGAGGTAGACCTGCCCTATGCTGATGAGGGGCAACACACTCCGAAACCGGTCTATAGGTGCTTACTTCGGATGGATAAATCTAATCGTTCCCTCTCTTACTTAACAGGCATCTGTATATTGTTACCCGAAATGGGGTATTATACACGATTATATATCAGATGTAATTCAATGCCTGTCGCGGCATTTAGCCAGAGGAGTAGTTGTTTTTTTATACATAATCGACCCACATGAACCTATATGGATATAGGTGACAGAAAGCGAAATAAGCTGGTTTTAAAAAAAAAACAGTTATACATTTTTCACATCCATTCACGCTGTCGAAAAATGTTTATAGTTTACTGTATATATATATATATATATATATATATATATATATATATATATATATATATATATATAGATTTTTGCATTTGTAGTTTTCTTTAGTCATTAGTTTAATGTTATCCCGTTGAAAATGTTAAAGACCTTAGGAACCGAATTAAAGCCGGCTATGAGACAATAAGAAATACATCAGGAATATTTGCGCGAATACAACAATCAATGAGGCGAAGAGTTATATCTTTTGTCACGTCTGAGGGAGGTCATTTTAAACATTTGCTGTAGCTTTGCACCTGTTTAAAATTTTATTAGTGTTATTTTCTGTTATTGTTCTGGTTTAATGTTAATTGTATTAGATAGTTCTTGATAATGTATTAAAGAAATGGAAAATACGCGTTAAGATGTTTTATTTTTTTGCATAAAAACGGCGCCCTATACGAGAAAAAGGCAAGAAAGATTTTTTGTCACAAATCGAACGAGGAATTGCAATATAATTTTTAATTTTAAATATATCAGTGGCGTACCATATTTTGATTTAAAAAAATTGAAATCATTACCCGTATGCGCGCCAATGATAATGATTGCATGTCAAAAAATGCACAATAACTACCTCTTAAAACCCACCAAATTTCATTTGCATATCTCTACCGGTTTCAGAGCAATAAATAAATCGTCAGTTTTTGAGAAAAATAAATGGGGCACTGCATAGCTTTATGAATACCCAAAAACTGCCAAAAAGGCACGTCTGGCTGTGCATAGAGGAGTGTTGGTTCCTACACTTATGTTTGGTAGTGAATGTTGGGTTTGGCGGAAGAAGCATGAAAATAGGATTAATGCTGTGGAGATGAGTAGTCTGAAAAGCCGGAGTGACTCGGTGTAAAAGAAGATGTGGTTACAAAGATAGATAAAGGAATGCTTATATGGTTTGGACACGTAGAAAGGATGGATGAAGGAAGATTGACAGAACAAATTTAGAAGGCGAGTGTGAATGGACGGAAATCGGTAGAGGTCGACCTCGGCGAACATATCTCGATCAGATCAACATCGTTTTGAAGAAAGGCCAGGTCAAGAGTACCAACAACCAACGAGCATGTATGAGAGCACTGATAAAAGTAGAGGAAGCAAAAGATGTGTGTAAGAACCGTAGCGGAAGTGGAAGGAAGCGGTCTCTGCCTACCCCTTCGGAAAAGTGCGTGACTACATGTATGTATTAAGAAAAACTTTGACACCCCGTTTCTCTGAAACGAAGTATGTGCGGACATACGTTTATATCTCTCTTCAGTCGATGTCTAGTTTCAGACGTCGTGACAGCCGGGACAGTCATGCTTCTCCAGGTTTTTCTGTCTTCAGCAGTCCGCATCACTTCTTGTATGGAGAGGTTTGTCCAGGATTTTATTTGATCGATATATCTGTTCGGTGATCTTCCTCTCCGGCGCCTTTCGTCAACTTTCCCCTGGATGACTTGTTTTTCTAACCCATACGTTTATAAAGCAAACTATTATTATTTTTTCTTGCAGAATCACCCCCTGAAGTTTGTCGCACTTATTTACTAACGCCCTGTATAGTTAAGTACACCTTAATCAACTTGCTTTATCGAAACACATAGTATACAAGCACTATTAAATAACCCAAAAAGGCACAAAATACTCGGCCCTTATATATTTATCACCTGTATGTTTAAAACATGTCTTTTCAGACACACCGACCATTCATCCATCATCTACCTGGTTGACCTAAATCGATCAGATTTAATCTACCTAAAGAAAAAACACTCACACACACATACACACACACACACACACACACACACACACACACACACACACCTTTATTATGATTTTCGACTCCCATTATATTCCAACTCGAAAGTTAACAGCTCCATAAACGAACAGTTCAATATCCTCTCGATAACTTTCGCTCTCGTACGGATCAGGTAAAAATAAAATCGTACCTATAAGTAAATAAATATCAGTTGGAATCTTCCATTGACACGAACCCAATGGGATAAAACTATTACGGTGACATTTGCAGCACAAACAGCTTTCGGACGTTATTTTCAAAGCTATATCAATTTATTGATGAGGTTTTAATGAAGAACCACTTTCGTTGTTATTGTAGTTTATGATTAAACGATAAAAAGAACGGTGAAAATTTAATATTTTCTTTAGAAAGTACATACATAGGTACACGATAAATTTAATTTGCATTTACATACTTGTAACATTTTTAAATAAGCCGTGATACTTCATGAGCAGCAAACGAAGAAATTTTCAACGTTTTCATAACTTTGATATTCGTTTTTGGAGTGAAATTTTTTTTGGGAGCGTTGAGCAAACTTCGTTAGTGGACAAACAGACTATGTCTGTCAAAAAGAGCCTCGAGCTGACAGACCACTTTTATTTAGATATTATTCAATAATTTTAATTTACAAATTATGATTAATTAAATTGAAAATTAGCGTCAATGATGACAATGTCAGCGACAGATGGGTGTTTTCGATGAATGAAGGTAACAGTGCCTGTCAGCAGTGGTCAAAATAATATAGCTGCTTCTTCTTCTACCTGACCTAGAGCTGACAGCCTACTTCTAAAATACACCGGTCAATTTAGACATATGGTCAAATAACAAAAATTTCCGGAGAGCCAAATATTGGTGGAGAGCTGGGGTTTACCATTACAAATAAAGTTTTATAAAAATCCCTATCGATCCTATGTGTGCTACAAAAGTTAAAAAATTTTTCTCGAAAACGGTAAGTTTTATCAAAAAAAAGCTCAAACCGAAGTTGTAGATCTTAAAATACTGTATAGAAATGGTTTTTTTTCTAAGAGTTACCATTCCTGAGATATCGCGATTTTAAGAGTCACATGATATGCACATATAATCCACGTATATACATAATCAGGCACTTAAGACAAGTATAAATACCTATTTGTGTCTCTTTTATATATATATATATATATATATATATATATATATATATATATATATATATATATATATATATATATATATATAATACTGACTGACTGCGCTAAAGTATTTACAGAAATTGATTCCACACTTCAAACAATAATTACGGAAGGAATTCGCTTTCTTCTTGCGGTTTATGGAGCTCCAAAAACTATTACTTGCATTGATAAACACCGATACTTAACTTTTGTAAAAAATATGCGAAACAAGAAACAAGTACAAGCTATTCAACACTTGTATCGACTATACTATCAAGTTCAAAAATGGCTAGGCAATCATCTGAACCCAGAAGACAGGGGTTGGAAATGGATAGGTAATATTCTGGTACCGATTTAAACTTTACTCCCACCTGCTCCAGAAAAACTCTTTAACGCAATTGCAATTGCAAAAAAGGTTGTAGTGCCAAATGTGGCTGTAAAAAAGTCGGGTTGCTGTGTTCTCCAGCGTGTACCAATTTCCAAGGTTAGTCTTGCTCAAATGTCCAGTTGAGGACAATAGAGAAAGATTCCTGTGATGACTCAGCCACATTTGAACAATTTATGAACATCCAGTAAGATGAAGAGGAAGAAGAAGAAATCGAAGAAGACATGACTGTTGTTGAAGTAGACTTTCAAGAGTATGAATCTGATTAAAATATCTAAAGAAATCAAAACAATAGTTAACCCAATAATCAATAGCAATATTAATAATAAGGTAATATCTAGAACTTGACGGGTATTGTTTCCTTAAATTATCCCAAAATTGTCATGACAGTTAGTGGAGTAAGGCTGCAGGGAAAACCACGGTAATCTCAGGAATGGTAACTCTTAGGAAAAAAATTATAAAAACCATTTTTGTAGAGAATTTTAAGATCTACAACTTTGGTTTAAGACGAAATTGCTCACGCCCGCCATTAACCGCTCTGTCAAATCTCCCCACACAACCAATAAATAAGTGACGACATATCTCTCATATACTTTCTCTTACATTGTATTAGGCACTTTCTGCGAACATTTG
Organism: Agelastica alni; assembly: GCA_950111635.1. Classification (NCBI taxonomy): domain Eukaryota; kingdom Metazoa; phylum Arthropoda; class Insecta; order Coleoptera; family Chrysomelidae; genus Agelastica; species Agelastica alni. Next base: position 21,308,464 of record OX467717.1, on the reverse strand, counting down.
TCGTTGATTACACCGTTCGACGGACGATAATTTAATGTTAGTTCTTCACTTTATTTAAAAACTAAACAATTTATGGTAATACATAATTGAAATATTTTGTTACTTTTAATGTAAATTATGTCGGAAAGTCACCAAAATCATAATATTTTCAAAATAAAAAAAATGTCCCAGCTATTTTTTTCATTTGAAAAAAGTTAAAAACTTTCCGACATTTAACTGTACTTATTAAAATTGACCCCAACATTTTGTTGCAAAGTAATGTATATTAATTGCGCGAGTAGAATTATTAGATTTTTAACATGGCGGGCATGTCAATATCGTCTTAAGGTTTTATTTTATAATGTCTATATTGACCGGATTATTAGATTATTATAGAATTTACAAACTATGACATTTTAATTTTTATTGCTACAATTAATTTTGTTATTGTGTGTTTTAAGAAAACTTATTGAATCGTTACTCGCGTTTTCAACTACCGCTGAGGGCGTAAACAAATATGGAGGACTGTGAGTAATGTCAAATGCAGCAAAGTTTCATTTACCAGTTACTTTCTTAATGTTTCAGTTGAGTTGTTCGGTTATTTTCCAAGAAAAATAGATTATTGAAAGTCTTCTTAAAAGTATAATTATAATGAAATTTCCAATAAGGATAATTAAGAAGTATATTTAAATTTGAAGACTGATTATTTGGACGCAACATAAAAGAGGCGAACTAGTATTGAACAGTAGACACTTTATATTATGTCGGATTTGTGATGGAAAATACAATGTGAAAGAAGTATATTTTAGCCATCAAAATAATGTCACTTTGCCTACAATTCTTAAAGCTGAAGCTTCAGGGAAATGTAAGCTCATATCTGTCACACTTTTAAATTGCACCAGGTTTTATTTATTTAAATTTAATGGAGGCATATTATCAATATCAAACAATTTAAAAAAATGCTGTACACAATTTTTTGTTGTTGTTTCTTTTTCTAATTTTGTTTTGATTATTGGGTGAAGCTTTTACCATTAGAGATGTTGATTTATTCATTCAATCCAAATCTTTTTTATAGGTATTTGTGTCAAATGCCTCCCGCCGATCATCTGGTCATGTATGTAATGAGAAATATTCGTATTTGTTATTTCGGAGAAATAAATAGTAACCTATGCATTTATTTATCAATTTTAAACTGTAATTAAATGTTATGTTGCCTTAACTTCTTTATTTTTTGAGCAGGTAAAAATAAATACATCGTCATTACTTAGGGGCCATTTATTAATTACGTAAAGATGGTTTTGGCGATTTTTGATTTCCCCCCTTCACCGGTGTAAGGGTACATAAGATTTCTCGAACTTTTCCTCCCTCCTCTTGTTTTCGGAATAATAAGATGTTAGAAAAGGATCAGTTACACCAAATCTCACAGTTTGACGTAGATAAATTTTTTTTATTTTTTAACAGATAATTTAGGTTATACTCTTTTATTGCTATTTATACCATTAAATTAATATGTTGGACAACTATCAAGTCTTTGGAATATCATTAATGTAATTAAAAGTAAGTTTTTTAAATAATCTTTAAGTGAGCAAAACGAAATAAGTTAAACAATCTACGAACTAATACATACTTACATACATATAGTCACGCCTTTTCCCCGTAGGGGTAGGCAGAGACCACTTCCTTCCACTTCCGCTACGGTTCTTACACACATCATTTGCTTCCTCTACTTTTATCTGGGCTCTCATACATGCTCGTCGGTTGTTGGTACTCTTGACAGCTGGCCTTTCTTCAAAACAATGTTGATCTGATCGAGATCAATGTTCGCCGAGGTCGACCTCTACCTACTTACATCCATTCATACTCGCCTTATAAATTTGTTTCGTCAATCTTCCTTCATCCATCCTTTCTACGTGTCCAAACCATCTAAGCATTTTTTTATCTATCTTTGTAACCACATCTTCTTTCACACCACAGCGTTCTCTTATCTCACTATTTTTACTTTATCCAACCGAGTCACTCCGGCTATACTTCTCAAACTACTCATATCTGCAGCATTAATCCTATTTTTATCCTTCTTCTGCCAAACCCAACATTCACTACCATTCATAAGTGTAGGAAAATATACAAATACAACACGCCTCAGAGCGTATGTCTAACTCTTCTCCAATGGTATTTATTTATAGATACGTCATTATTAATATATTTGTCAAAATTTAACATATGATATAATATATAGATGATATTAATTATTAAATTTAAAATTGTTATCAGAGTGTTTTAAAATATTATTTGATTTTATTCGCGAAAAATTGCTTTTAGAAGTTTACAAGTGAGAAGTTTTACTTCAAAATTATAAAAAAGGTTCCACTACTATTTCTTTAATTAAAAATAAATAAAAAGCATATTTATAAAGACAATTCGGTAAATATGTTGCTACACCCTCGTACCTCCAAATACTTTGATATTTTAGTAGAATTCAGCATGCAGAACAGAAAAATACTTATTATTAATTTATCGCATACAACTAGAATTTAAGACGCATTTAACGCGGTTACCTTTCAAAAAATTTTACCTATTTTAACAGGACCCAACTAAAAATTTGTAACAAAATAACTTGGATTTAAATCCTACCAAAGTCACATAAAAAATTAATTTATTTCGAGTGTGATTTTTCGTAACGCGATAAATAGCAATCATGTTTTTATAAAAATAAATATCACCTTTCACACTTATTTAGAAACACCTTGTATACAGCGATTAACTGTTTAAATTTATAAGGACATTCCAATATTAAATACATTTTTTACTTAAAGCTAGTGTTTGTCGAGTTAATTGACTTCCTTGTTTAGATAGTTAAAAACCGTTTAATTCAGTAAAAAAAACAATATAAAACAAACCGAAAAATGTATTTTTTAACTCTCGGGTCAACAATTTCTATGTAATTTTATTCGGCTACGAATATTTTTGTTAAACGATTTTTAAATTACTCCTTTAATTGTAATTTAACAATCTACAATTGTTTTATTCATATTTTTTTAAAAATTTTTTAAATGAAAATAGGATAAATGCTGCGGAGATGAGTAGTTTGAGAAGTATAGCCGGAGTGACTCGGTTGGATAAAGTAAAAAATAGTGAGATAAGAGAACGCCGTAGTGTAAAAGAAGATGTGGTTACAAAGATAGATAAAATAATCCATAGATGGTTTGGGCACGTAGAAAGGATGGATGAAGGAAGATTGACGAAACAAATTTATAAGGCGAGTGTGAATGGACGGAAGTCGGTAGAGGTCGACCTCGGAGAACATATCTCGATCAGATCAACATTGTTTTGAAAAAAGGCCAGGTCAAGAGTACCAACAACCGACGAGCATGTATGAAAGCACTGATGAAAGTAGAGGAAGCAAAAGATGTGTGTAAGAACCGTAGCAAGTGGAAGGAACTGGTCTCTGCCTACCCCTATGGGAAAAAGGCGTGACTATATGTATGTATGTTTTTTAAATATTTATCTTTTTCTCATTTTTCTCTAACCCTCCAATTAGAGAGTATTTATTTTAAGCCATCTCACACTGGTCATTCACAACCCTACATCTAATGCATTTCACTACTTGAATAATTTTTGAATTTTTGTACAGATAGTTTTGTTTTATTTTGATTTAACAAATTTGACCCTTTCAAATCTCTAATTTTTACATTTACTTTACGTATACCACGCTAAAATTAATTTTAAAAGCTTAATGAAAACAAGATACAAGAAGTTCAAAATTTCAAATGAAATAAATAAAACTAATTATTTAATAAATTATAGAACAGTTTTAGTAGACAAAATGTAACAAAAATCCATAATTTATTAATTTATTAATGGTCTTGTGAAATAATTTTAAAGACAAATAAAATGTATAAGCATTTTCTCGTAACATCTTTTAACAAAATAACCATCAAAACATAGTACAAACTATTTTATAAAAATGTAATTTGCCGTGTAACGAATACGGACAAATTCTCAAGTACAAAGATCACACATTTTTATTTCCTTATCTTCAGAAAATAGAGCTACCCTGTATAGCCACGCGTAAAATTATTTTTACGTTTACAACGCGAGCGCCATCTATCCGACGGTAGTAAAAGAGCAGCAAAAAGAGGGGAATACACATTCAGGTAAAAACTGTAATGCAACTCGTTGGCCTTCGAGGAAGGTAGTTTTGATATCGATGCTGATCGAGCTAAGGGTGTCCATACACAAAAATAGTTTGGCGATCAATAATGCATAAATTAAACCTTGTAAACATTATCACGATAATAATGATTATTATTATAACAGTTTACTGTAAATAAAAAAATTCAATAGAAATAACACTATAATAATAAAACTATAAATATATATATATATATATATATATAAATATAAAACTTGATTTTCAAAAAATATTTTTTAATTCGGTGAAGCATTAATATTATGAATAGGTACCTTAAATTATTTAACTCTTAAATAGCTATTTTTAAAATGATTAAATTTATATACAAATGTTAATATATTGAAAAAAAATTATTATTTTATAAATTTATATTTATTTGCAAATTTACTATTTTTGATTTATTTTTATTAAAATTAAGTATTTTATATTAATAGAAAATAAATATTTTCACTTACAAAATGAAATATTTGGTGATTATTAAAGACGAGTTGATGACTAAGTTTTTATCAGAAAAGTACCAGGTGGGTACAAAAGAACAAGCCGGTCAAAATAAAAGACACAGTTAACATAAAAATCGAGAAAAAGAAAAAAAATGGCAAAAATATTATCCTAGTTTCAGTGGATTTTCATGAAATAGATCATTGATGAAAGCACCACTAGATTATATTATATTTATATGAGGCTTCTGGGCTAGAAGCCTCTATACTGCGACCTTTGCAGATCTATTGCATGTTTCTTATGTTGTGTTAGAATTAGTGCGATATGTGTCTTTATTACTAGACTCCATAGATAGTCAAAAAACTTGATCCTGTCAGTCCCTGCAGTACCACAGTATGTGTACAGAGGTTTCTTCATCTTTTTGGCAAAACTTGCATACGGGGGATATATTCTACCTTATTTTTCGATGATTCTTTATAAGTATTGACTTGAACTTTTATTAACATTTATAAAAAATCTACCTGCAAAATCATTAATACCAAATTGCCAATATTTTTTTTCATAAAACTACATACATATAGTTACGCCTTTTTCCCGTAGGGGTAGACAGAGATCACTTCCTTTCACTTGCTACGGTCGGTAGAGGTCTACCTCTAACGACTTTTCCATTCAAACTCACCTTATAAATCTGTCTAGTCAATCTTCTTCAATCTATCCTTTCTATCTTTTTGACCACATCTTCTTTCGCAACTCAGCGTTTCCTTATCTTGCTACGGTCGGTAGAGATCTACCTCTAACGATTTTTCCATTCAAACTCGCCTTATAAATCTGTCTAATCAATCTTCTTCTATTTATCCTTTCTATCTTTTTAACCACATCTTCTTTCGCAACTCGGCGTTTCCTTATCTTACTATTCTTCACTTTATCCATCAGAGTCACTCCAGCTATACAATTCTCAGACTACTTATCTCCGCAGAATTAATCTTACTTTCATGCTTCTTCTGGTATCACCCCAACCATCTTTCAAGCAGAATTACATGCCATAGAGATATGAGCCCACGAGTGCATCGAAAAGAACACCCGAAGAGCAGAAATCTATATTTATATATATCAGGTAGCCAAGCAGCACTAAAACTTGTGTGCCTAAGCTGACTTGGGACTGGAAACAATCCCTGAGACGACTGGCAGCAAACAATCAGGTTACTTTGATGTGGGTTCCAGGTCACAAGGGAGATAAAGGCAACGAAGAAGCAGACTGCCTTGCCAAAGAAAGGGCAAATACACAATTTTCCGGCCCAGAACCCTTCTGTGGACTCTTCAAAGCCCACTTGAAAGAAGAGGTTCAACGCTGGGAAACAGATGAAATGAAATCTCACTGGCATAAAGTGCCAGGACAAAGACAAGCGAAAAGGCTAGTAAGCCTTTCGCCAAAGAAAGCTTAACAGCTTCTCGAGTTGGACAAGAAAGATGTGAACCTGTGTGGATAGTTGTCGCTACTGCAAGAACTTCACTGAAACTGCAGAACATTTGCTTTGCGAATGCGCAGCACTTTTCTGCAAGAGGCTCAAGTTTCTGGAAGTGGCCTTCCTAAAGCCACCAGGAAACTGATAAACTTCGCACGAAGTCTCGGAATCCTGGGCCTCAAATAGATTAAGGGTTGTGCACAAAAGATCTGATAGATCGAGGTGCTTGAGAGGATGCATAGCTTTCACGACCGCCCCTACAATCTACAATGCTTCTTCTGCCAAACCCAACATTTACTTTCATACATAAGTGTAGAGACCAACACTTCTCTATGCACAGCCAGTCCTGCCTTTTTGACACGTTCTGACTGCTCATAAAATTATACAGGTCCCCATTTATTTGTTTCCCTGCCAACACCTTTTGCTCAATGTCCGTCTCTCGTAAACTTTGAATGTAATACATTAATTAAACTTATTTATTTAAAGTTGTTGGAATTGGAATAAAATATATTAATTAATTTTTTTGTGTACACCTAATATATCTGATTCTTATTTGTCACCAATATTTGTAGATTAAATAAGAAAGCAGTGGTCTGATATTACTTCTTAACTGTCACTTTTGTGTTTTTCTAAGTTTATTAAAGCTATTGAGTTTAAATATCGTTATTTTAGGAAAATTTTTGTTGTCATAATTTGCAACCAAATTTTTGTCCATTATTTGTATTGAGATAATGTTTATATCTTTATATAAAAATTTAGTAACCATAGCTTACTTACATTCGTTAATTTTGGAGGCACCAACCGAATACCTGAAACAAAAAAAAATTTTTATTGCATACTCGTATTTTTTGCACAAATATGACTTTTTATTTAACTGTAACTTTGAGCCTTACGCTCATATTGACTCACTCAAACTATTATTTATTTATATAGCTTATGGCATGACACACATATAGATAAAACAGAATTAAAATATAAAATACAAACAAAATAAAATAAAGATGTAAAGTTCAACAATGACATCAAAACAAACATAATAGTAAGTGTGTATAAACATAAATAAGTAAATATAAAAATAACATATTAAATAAATATATATATATATAAATAAAAAATAGATATTGACCATCATAATTCCACACTCAGGTTTCGCAACCATTCCACAGCCTGTGGTGTTGCTCTCAAGAAGTCGTCATCAGTGCCAGCAAATTTTCTGAGTGGGCAGTCGTTAACAATATGATGAAGGGTTTGTTCTTGAGCACCACAGTCGCACCCAGGGTCCGGTCTCATGTTCCATTTATATAAAGGAGCTCCACATCGGCCATGACCTGTCCTTATTTTAGTGATCGCTACCCAGGTTTTCCTTAGTAGATGAAAGCCCGCTGGAGGGTTTGGAGTTTCAAGTAGAGGGTACAGTCCGGTATTTACTTTGTTTCTTCAGTTCGTACGCCAAGTTTCAGTACCATCATAGTTTTGATTTAGGAGTTATTACGCAGTTTTCACAAGAGGATTTTTTGATTTGAGTCTTCTAAATTCAGTCTTGGTGGATAGGTAGGACAGGGTTGTTATAAATCTTTTTAAACTCTCTTATCAGTATATTACGTCTTCATATTGCAGGTGGTTTGATGTTACTAAGGACTGGTAGCCAGTAGAGTGGAGTGATTTTAATAGCACCAGAAAATATTCGTTTGGTTTAGCACCACGTCGACTTTTCCCACGTGCGGACTGTAACTTATATAGAATGTTGTTTTGGGATTTTAGTTTTGCAGCCAGATTTGATAGATGCTTGTTATAAGAGAGGGTGCGATCTAGTGTTACGCCTAAATATTTTGGGTGGGAGTTATAAGGAAGCGCAGCGCCATTTATAGATACCTGTAGGGGTGTTCCAGCAAGCCTCCTCTTGATACACTCTGGGCAATATTATATAACGGCGAAAGGGTTATAAAGACCAAGGCAATCCGGACTGTCTAACGACCTCTTGGATATCCTGACACACATGAATGCGAAACTCAAACTATTGTCAAACAACAACTGCGCGTCCAAAATGGCTGAAATTTTGGTAATTACCTGTCAAAAGATGCGCAACTACATTCCCTAGCTTTTAATGTTGAGTACTGCCATCTTCACGTTAAGATCGGACACTATTTAGACCACCCTCAGATTAACTAGTTTTGTGTGTTGATAGTAAATTAGTGGATATTTTTAAAAATTGACTCTTGTTCACCCTGCATACACACAAATTACCACTACGCTATCAAGATTTACAAAAAAAAATCATGAGCGACCGACACCAATTTTAAATTTTGCACAATTTCCGATATTACGAAAATGAAGAGGTTATTAATTTTTTTAACGACGCATTCATTACAACAACAGCTCGCATTTAATCACCCACTCAATTATTAATTAGTTATTATTTACCGTAGAGTCGTAAATGAAGAGTGACCGTTGGTTATATTGACCATATAGGTCGTGTCTAACGACCCGAACCACCTGCTACGTATGCCCACTCACTGGGATATTATCATCGGGAAACAGATGATTTAATTTATTTTATTAAAACGCGGGGTTTTTTGTAAAATTAATGGTGTTCTTTTTCTGTTCCTGTCGGTAATGATTATAGTTCGGGTACCAAATAATGTGCAGTACCGCTTGACGTTTGATTTGTTGCGTCAAGTGACACTGACAACCGCTGTGCAGTCCTAACTTTAGTCTGGTGAGCCAACGATTGCAATGAGTATGTTCTTACGTAGTAAATAAAAATAGTCAAAAAACTTTATACGTCATATACTACATACATACATACATAAAGTCACGCCTTTTTCCCATAGGGGTAGGCAGAGACCACTTCCTTCCACTTCCGTTACGGTTCTTACACACATCTTTTGCTTCCTCTACTTTCATCAGTGCTCTCATACATGCTCGTCGGTTGTTGGTACTCTTGATCTGGCCTTTCTTCAAAACAATGTTGATCTGATCGAGATATGTTCTCCTAGGTCGACCTCTACCGACTTACGTCCATTCACACTCGCCATATAAATTTGTTCCGTCAATCTTCCTTCATCCATCCTTTCTACGTGTCCAAACCATCTAAGCATTTCTTTATCTATCTTTGTCATATACTATGGTCACAAACTGTGCTTAATTTAAAAATATTTTGAACTATACAGAGTGTTTTAAAAAAAGGTGACCCCGTCTCTAGGATATTGAGAAAACTGAAAAATAATTGTGGTTTGCTTATTGTTGAAGAAAAAAAATGTATACACATTTATGATTTTGCCAAAACTAATGGAAACATTTTAATGAAATTTTATATAAATATGTTTTAGAAGCTGATACATCCCATGAATTTGTTTTTATATATGACTCTCATAGAGGGCGCTAGTTACACGGTTCGTACCAAGTAGTATTGAACATAACTTTTTAAAGGTTAGATTTATTAATAAAAATTTTAAGTAAACTTAAACATCATTCAATTTTACACCAAAAAGGTATTCTTGATAAAACTCGATACTGTGTACCGCTTTCGGAATGTTTTGTTTTAAAAATTATGAAGTAATAACCAAATTTTTTTTATTCAACGCCCTTTATCTTGAATACGGATGGCGTTACGAAAATTTTTTACTAAGCAAATCCCAATTTTTTTCAGTTTTTTACCGATCCTAGAGACAGGGTAACCTTTTTTTTGAAACACCCTGTATAGGGTTTCCCAAAAAGCAAAGCAGCATAAAGTTGTGATTTTTTAAATGAAACAGCCTGTACTTATGGTGGTTTTTTGGATTTTACATGCTCATACGATGTATGTTCCCGGCCTCTGGGTATAACCACGCGTAATCATTCTAGCTTTCTTTATTACTTGATTGTTTGCTCCTATCAAAGTGATGAAAGTAAATGTTAACGAAACGAAAGTAATGGTTTTTGAAAGACAAGAAAGCATGACAAACTGTGAAGTTTTAATTAAGGGAGAAAGATTGTAACCAGTAAAGTAATTTGTGTAATTGGATTCAAAGTTTATGAGAAATGGAAAGTATGACAGTGACATTGAGCGAAGGGTTTTGGCAGGAAAACAAATGAATGGGGCACTGCATAGCTTTATAACCAGCCAGAAAGTGTCAAAAAAAGGCACGTTTGGCTGCGCATAGAGGTGTATTGGTTCTTACACTTATGTATGGTAGTGAATTTTGGGTTTGGAAGAAAAAGCATGAAAATAGAATACATGCTGCGGAGATGAGTAGTCAGAGAAGTATAGCCGGAGTGACTCGGTTGGATAAAGCAAAAAATAGTAAGATAAGAGAACGCTGTGGTGTAAAAGAAGATGTGGTTACAAAGAAAGATAAAGGAATGCTTAGATGGTTTGCACACTGCGAGGTGCTAATTGAAAGGGAAAAAATGAAAAAAGGGAATGAGTTTGTATTCTTGGGTTCAAAGTTTACGAGAGACGGAAAGTATGGAGCAAATCGGGACAATGTGAAATAAATGAACATCAAGTATTCTACTCGGGTAGCGATAACAACCAACACTACAATGGCGTGGGCATCATAATGAACAAGGAAACCAGCAAGTCAGTAATGTCGTTTGTTCCAGTATCGGACAGGGTGCTTTTTATAAAACTACACTCGCAGCCATTTGACATCAACATCATCCAGGTTTACGCACCAACATGTGATTACCCCGATGAGGAAATAGAAGACTTCTACCAACAAATTACAGATACCCTGAAGCTGGCGAAAAAATCAGAAGTGACTTTTATCATGGGCGATTTTAATGCCAAAGTAGGAAGTACACCACGAGAGGATATTATCGGTAGATACGGATTGGGAACAGCAAACGATAGAGGAGACCGGCTAGTTCAGTTCTGCCAGGAACAAGATTTTATTGTGTCAAACACCTTTTTCAAACTTCCAACAAGAAGGCTCTATACGTGGACATCTAGCGCCCATACCCCTGAAAAAATTATTCGTAATCAAATAGACTTCATACTTATTAAAAAGCGATACAGAAACTGCATAAAGTATGCAAAAACATATCCAGGTGCAGACATAAACTCAGACCATAATCCAGTTGTTGCAGCAGCAAGACTTACACTCAAAAGATGCTTGCAAAGACCCAGACATAATAAGCCAGATGTTTCAAGGCTAAAGGACATAAATATAATGAGTAAACTGAAAAATGAACTGAATTCCAGACTTGATGCGATACCCATAACGGAGGCAGCCGAGACTGATGAATTGTGGTCCAATATAAAAAATACCATCACAGAAAGTACCACCAAAATACTTAAACCTCAACAAAACCACAAGATGAAACCATGGATGTCAGAGGAAATCCTTAATCTTAAGGAAAAAAGACGGACACTCAAAGGCAAGAGCAACGAATACCGGGCGCAAAACCACATAATCAAAAACAAGATAAGAGAAGCAAAAGAGAAATGGTTTTACGAGCAATGCCAAGAGATAGAAGCAATGGAAGCAAAACACGATACCTTCAACATGCACAAGAAGATAAAAGAGGCAGCAGGTATCTGCAGAAATAGAAACGCGACGACTTTACAGAACGCACAGGGCAGGCTGATACTGGATACTTCAGAAAAACTGACGGAATGGTGCGACTACATCGAGCACCTATTTCACGATACCCGGCCAGAACTTCAGAAAGAATTCTTTAATCAAGGCCAAGGCTTGGACATAACGAAGGCAGAAGTTCAGTATGCGCTGTCAATTTCAAAAAATGGGAAAGCTAGTGGTCCTGATGACGTCTATATAGAAGTTCTAAAAATACTGCAAAACGAAGAATCACTGGACACGCTGGTAAAGCTATTCAATCTTATTTACCGAAACGGCAGTATACCTTCTGATTGGTTAAAATCTACTTTTGTCCCGCTCCCCAAAAACGCGAAGGCCAAGAACTGTGGTGATTATCGTCTTATTAGCCTGATGAGCCATGTGCTTAAACTCTTCTTGAAAATAATACACAAAAGAATATATGCGAAGTGCGAGACAATGATGGGGGACTCTCAGTTTGGTTTTCGCAATGGCTTTGGAACAAGGGAGGCACTATTTAGCATACAGGTTCTTATCCAAAGGTGCCGGGACATGTCGGTGACCGTTTACGCATGTTTCATCGATTACGAAAAAGCCTTTGATAAAGTAAAGCACGAAAAACTGATCAACATTCTTAAAGAAATAGGACTGGAACAACGAGACCTTAGAATAATAGCCAACATTTACTGGAACCAAAGTGCTCAAATAAGAATCGATAACACCGCGTCCGACGAGATCAAAATCCTGAGAGGCGTTCGTCAAGGATGCATTTTATCACCACTGTTATTTAATTTGTATTCCGACAGGATATTTCAAGAGGCGTTGGATGAATGTGACGAGGGGACATCTGTCAATGGGATTAATATCAACAATCTGAGGTATGCGGATGACACGGTTCTTGTTGCCGACTCACTGGAAGGACTGCAGGAGCTGGTAAGCCGCGTGACGGCTGCAAGCTCAGAGGCCGGACTTAGCCTGAACGTGAGAAAGACAAAGTGGCTAGCAGTTAGCAAATCAAACAACGTGGACGGACACCTGACAATTAACGGTCAACGAATTGAGCGAGTAGAAACTTTTAAATATCTTGGGTGTCAACTAAATGAGAAGTGGGACAGCATGCAGGAGATTCGTGCCAGAATAGAACAAGCTCGTGCTTCGTTCCTGAAAATGCGTAAAGTACTTTGCAGCAGAAATTTAAGCTTGCCTCTGCGCGTCCGAGTGCTTCGCTGTTACGTGTTTAGCATACTGTTTTATGGAATGGAAGCTTGGACTTTGACAGATGCGATGTGCAAAAAATTGGAGGCCTTTGAAATGTGGACGTACAGAAGGCTATTAAGAATCTCCTGGGTAGAAAGAGTGCGTAACACCGAGGTACTTCAACGCCTCGACAAGCAGCTGGAAGTTCTGTTTACACTAAAAAAGCGCAAACTGGAGTATTTTGGTCACATCTTAAGAAATGACAAGTATCGACTTTTAAAGCTTATTATAGAAGGGAAGATCGAAGGACGAAGAGGCCCGGGTAGAAGAAAGATATCCTGGCTAAAAAACTTAAGACAATGGTATGGAGTGAGCACTACCACATTGTTCCGCCGAGCTGTAGACAAGGTTCAGATAGCGCTGATGATTGCCAACGTCCGAGGAGGACAGGGCACCTAAAGAAGAAGAAGAAGAAGGAAAGTATGACTGTGACATTAAGCAAGGGGTTTTGGCAGGAAAACAAATTAATGGGGAACTGTCAAAAGGCACGTCCGGCTATGCATATGAGGGTGCTGGTCCCTACACATATGTATAGTAGTGAATGTTGGATTAGGCAAAAGAAGCATGAAAATAAAATTAATGCTGCTGAAATGAGTAGTCTGAAAAGTATAGCCAAAGTAACTTCGTTCGGCGGGTAAACTCAGGCGCGCCATGAAAAGTCCCACTTGACAGTATTGAAGCAGGTCGAAAGCTGTTTACAAGCACTAAATTAAATAGTACAGTTGGATTTTTTCAAGGTTTTATCTAATTTTTTTTTCAGTATTTTTTAGAAAAATCACTTGGCACTCTAACGTGGTTTAGCTTAGTTCATTTTAGTTTGTTTGAAAAAAAATTTAATTGAATTGATCTCTCCAGTGCCTCGAAATTATTTTAATTAAGAAATCAAGAACGCACAACCCTGAGAAATATTTTTTTTTGGAACATTAATTTATCTTTTCCTTAAAAGTAACAGCTACTATTTGCTTGGATAGTTCGTTACACAACCCCACGTGAAAAATATAAATTTTAATAAAAAATATATTGAAAAATTACGAAGCAAACTTTCAAGTCTTTTTCTTCGCGAAATTTTAGCAGCAGCTCTTCTATCGTCCAGACTATACTGAGAATGGAATTCAGTCTGAAACGTTGATCGTTGTCTTTTACTTTCAGTAAAAGTACTTCTAAATATATTTTTTCTAGATAATGAAGGATGGACAGGTAATGAAAATGGTGGCGCGATATAATTTAGGAAGTTAGTAATTTAATTTTAAATAAAATGACCAATTATTAGTCCTTTTGTAATAATAGGGTCTTGTACGGATGTTTTACATCGTTGAATTATGAGGACTTAAATATTGTTTGTTAATTTTCGGGTTGGTGCATTGTGCATGTAATTATTAGATAATTTATTTAGTAAAAGGGGTACAATATTTAACAGTTTAAAAAATGTTCACGTTTAATAAACGGTAATGAGGCTTATTTATTGGATTATTATTGAGATACTAGGAAAACATATGCCCAAAGATTTTGGTCGACCAAAAATACATGTGTACGAGCGATGTTTTATAATATGTTTCCACTTAACGAGTAAGTCTACAATCCACTGCGATGTACGGGGGGGGGGGTGTCTCATAGTCTATTTGAAAATGGTTATTAGAACAGTTTTTAGAGGATTGCTAACATCGCAAAGTCAGCAAGCCAGAGGCTAGGTTTTCTGTGGAAAGCTAAAAAGTTTTTTACTCCTGATCAACTGTTCACGACGTACAAGGCTCAAATCCGACCTCTACTGGAGTATTGCTCGCGCATTTGGGGTTCAGCACCAAGGCATTCTCTTCGTCTTCTAGATTCCATTCAGAAAAGGGCCATTCGGTTAATAAACAGCTCAACTCTCACAGATACCCTTCACCCTCAAAACATAGAAGAAGAGTTGCAGACCAGTCATTGCTCTACAGATATTTCCATGGCAGATGCTCCAGAGAAATAAAAACTCTTGTACTACCATTGGCCACATTCGGCCGAAGAACTCGGCACGCTGATCAGTCTCACCCATTTACTCTCGAGAAGGACTAATCTCCATAAAGAATCCTTCTTTTATAGGGCTGCTACGGAATGGAACAAGCTTCCAAAATCAGTTTCTCCAGAGAACTATGACCTGAAACTTTTTAAAAAGCGGGTCCACAATCATTTTCTTTCTATAATCCCTTTCCCTTCTTTTAGTCGCAGTGCGGGCCGTGCGCGGCCCACACGATAGGTCTACCCTTTTTGCGACTATTTTCATTATATATATATATATATATATATATATATATATATATATATATATATATATGTATTGTGTACGCAATACGCTAAATAAATTAATAGTGTGGCTAGTTATGGTGATATAAATAGCAATCCCCCGTGTTAAACGACTACTTAGCGCTAAAATTCATCAAGTGAACAAAAAAAAAGACTGGTAGATCTAATAAAATGAGAACTTTACGAGTATGTCGTAACCTTTGTCGACTTTCAAAAAGTATATGACTTAATTGATCGAGAAACAATAAAAAATATCTTATAGCATATGCGGTGGTAACGGATTATCGTTAGAAACTCGATAACCAGTATTCAACTGTACATTTAAGAAGTACGAAAGTAAATTCCCCTAATATGTTTAAACCAATTTCGTAGGTAACGAATTTTATTTTATAAGGGACTTCTTGTTTGGAAATTAAGGGTCAATATTTTTATTTGTTAGCACGGTTAATTTTGCAACCAAATCTGTTCTTAATGACTTTATTTATTGTACATAATAAGAGAGGTGGATAAGTAATCCAAACAAATTTCATTAATTAACTAAGCTATTAAGCTTTAATTTGGCTTGTTGATTTATTTTTGTTAGATTTTTTGTTAAATTTCTAGAAAAGTAATTAGTAATCCTGTGTTATCATTGTAGTGGGTACCGACATTAAAATCGTATAGTACCTATTGTAATTTCAAGTAGTGTATGTATACCTAGTAAACCGCGAAAATGCCGCGACGTGTTTAATTTTAGATGTATTGATATTAAATGTACACGATTATTTTACTGCGGAAAAAGACAATGGAGGTCCGTTGCTACCAGTTTTATCTATACGTAAGCGTGTGTGTGATGCGATGGGTATTGGTGAAACAAAATTAACCTCAGTTTTAAAAAGTGTGAAAGATGAGACTGTCTCAATGGGGGAATTGCTGACGTGAAACTGTACGTTCTGAGCGGCTTGTTTTCTTATTATCAATACCTTTGTTTTGTTTGTGTTTAATCGCATATTATATTTTTCGCACATCTCAGCTACGTTCTCTATTAATCTCTGGAGACCCTCAGCTGTATCTGCAAGAAGAACAGTATCATCTGCATACCTGAAGTTATTGATCAGTACACCATTTATAGAAATACCATCTGTTACCTCTTCAAGAGCTACCTGAAATAGCTTTTCTTGACCTTGACGAACACCTTGGCGAATTTTAAATTTTTGGGATTCCATTTCCTCCACTTGAACAAATGATTCTTGCTTCCAGTAAAGATTGGAGATAACTCTTAAATCTTTATCATCTAGTTGGGATTCGTTTAATGTTTCTATTAACTTTTGATGATCAACGCAATCACTTCAGATTTAGTTATTTCCGGTCATATGTCTCCACCCTGCCAGTCTACAGTTATCGTCTTAATTTTTGTTCTGTCTCCATTATGATGTTTCCCTCCTTGTCTAAAAGTATGTTTGATGTTTTTCTTCTTGCTACTTCCGCTAGTGCCTTGACTTTTTTATGTAGCTTAAAGTTGTCATAATTGTTTTGTAGTTCTTCTCTCTTATTACATCTTTCCGAAAAGTAAGTAAAAAGTCTGCTGCATTGGCACTTCGCAAATGCGAAATATTCAATATTTCTACGGTGCCTAAAGAAGATATACCATGTCTTGTATTGAATTTAGGGAAAATAAGACTATTGAACGTTGAGTATATCTTGAAATAGTATGTTACTTCTTTGTAATGAATTACCATTAATCTACATTCGGAGAAATCGGACAATTTTTTTTTCAGTCAACACTTATGATACGTCTAAAAGTACGAGAACTTTTTTTGAGTTACAACTTTTGATACGTCAGTAAATAGTATTTATTTCTAATAATTAATTAAATCACTTCGAGAAATGTAAAATCAAAGTTCAGTACTTGAATAGATTTTAGAACACATAATAATTGATTACTAGCAATAAGGTTCCGAAAAATGTTGCTTTATTAATCAGTTTTATGATGTATTTTTGTACAAATTGTTCTCGCTACCTTATTTTCCCAGCATATTCATTTCTTTTTTCATCGTTTTTTGTTCGAAAATAATGAAAAATAACGCTAGATGACTACTATATTTATACTGGTATAAAATAGATCGACAAACTGCTTTCGCTCATTATTTTCATCAAGTAATTGCTCTTCAGAAGAACATAACAATGGGACTAACAATAAAACTTGGATGTAAAGATGTCCTCATTATCCTGCGAAATTTAGACATCAAAGTAAGAAATAACAATTCCTTAAATTCTGATAGAGCTTTTTCAGTGGCGCAGATCCTAAAGAGGGGCGAATAATAGGTATAACTGCACGCCAACACAATAAATCAAATTTTCCTTTCAAAAACGCTAAGCTTGATAACAGAAATGACATCGACTAAAAGAAGAAATATGTAACTTTGAGACTTTCAAAACCCCTATTAAGAAACTTACAGTCACAAAGAATTATAGAGAAATTGCTAAGGACAAAGCTACATGCAATGTTGGAGGTTTACATGAAAAATTTACTAGTAGATTAGGTATTTCAAAAACCAATAAATATATTTCGCTTTTTACCATCAAAACTACTAGAAATGAATGGGTTTGTAGATTGAAAGAAATGGAACTTTTTTTTACTTTTATTTCTATTTACAAAAAAGGATCACCAACAGACTGCAATAACTACCGAACGATAGCTCTAATTTCCCACGCAAGTAAAGTTCTCCTTACTATCATTAACGAGAGATTACAAACCAATTCACATTCGCATTTATCATATTAGTTAGGATAATTTATATGTACTTAAATGGCGGTACTCGTACTACTAAATAACAGTTAGAAACGACTGCTAAGGAATATTTTGGATGGGTAAATGGCAAGTGCGACCCCTACAACGACGTCTTTGTCGCCAATTAGACTATGCGAAGAGAGAAAATATTTTATCTGACAAAATCCGCTTTTATGTCAATTATAGAATAAGCAATCATTTCTGTAATATATAAAAATCGACCAGAGATATTCTTGAAAAGTTTAAATGAGTTAGGGAAGAAGGACATATTTTTATGCAGGTGGGATTTCCTCCTGCTGCCGCTACTTACAATTTTTTGATATTTAATTGGAGTTTGCGAGTCCTCAGAAACATTCGGAATGGAAAAGAGGGAGATAGACGGGAATTTATGCACTTTGGAAGTTTATCATACGTGGAGGCTTTTTATAAATCCCTAATTGGCCGGGTTTTGAGCATCCGGTTTATGTATTCGCGGTGGAAGATTATTTATATCGCGAAACCCCTACAAAGTTACGCGCAACATTACACAACATTTACGAACGACAAAATTTACGATGAGTTAACAATTATTTACGACACAAGTGGGATATGGGCGCTATTATCGCACGACAAGGACCTATTCCAGAGACACGTAATGAGAGATAATTTGATATCATACTTAAATTTCATTTATAATAATTAAAACAGTCTAGGATTTATTACGATTCAAAACTCCTCTTTTCTTTTTTTTTTTTTTTAAAAAAATAGTCGCAAAAAGGGTAGACCTATCGTGTGGGCCGCGGACGGCCCGCACTGCGACTAAAAGAAGGGGAAGGGATTATAGAAAGAAAATGATTGTGGACACGCTTTTTAAAAAGTTGCAGGTCATAGTTCTCTGGAAAAACTGATTTTGGAAGCTTATTCCATTCCGTAGCAGCCCTGTAAAAGAAGGATTCTTGATGAAGATTGGTCCTTGTAGTGTCAAGCTTGAGAGTAAATGTGTGAGACTGATCAGCGTGCCGAGTTCTTCGGCCGAATGTTGCCAATGGTGGTACAAGAGTTTTTTATTTCTCTGGAGCATCTGCCATGGAAATATCTGTAGAGCAATGACTGGTCTGCAACTCTTCTTCTATGTTTTAGAGGGTGAAGGGTATCTGTGAGAGTTGAGCTGTTTATCAAGCGAATGGCTCCTTTCTGAATGGAATCTAGAAGAGGAAGAGAATGCCTTGGTGCTGAACCCCAAATGTGCGAGCAATACTCCAGTAGAGGTCGGATTTGAGCTTTGTACGTCGTCAACAGTTGATCAGGAGTAAAAAACTTTCTGGCTTTCCACAGAAAACCTAGCCTCTGGCTTGCCGACTTTGCGATGTTAGCAACATGGTCATGCCAAGACATATTATTGGACACCGTGACTCCCAAAATTGAGATGGAGGGACTTGGTTCAAGGGTATTTCCGGACATTGTGATGGGATGATTTGAGGAATTCACTTTCTTGGAAAACGTGGCGCTTTGTGTTGTTTGGGCGTTGAACTGAACAAGATTGTTGGTTCCCCACTCGACGATTGCTTTAAGATCTCTATTGATGGAATCAACCTGTTCCTGCCTGATTCTATTTGTATCATTCATTTGTATCATTTATAATAATTAAAACAGTCTAGGATTTATTACGATTCAAAACTCCTCTATTCGTTTTTGTTGTGGAATAAGTTAATATAACCACATGAGCTTAAACATGAAGGAAACGGGCTGGCATCAATTGGGAAACTATAAAAATTACAACCTGAATATTTAAATATATATTTAGCATTCAAAATATATATTTAGCATTCATAGACCTTTTTTTTTTTTTTGGAAGTGGGGAATCTTCAACAAGACTGGCGACAGCATAGTCCAGCCAGTGTGGGTTTCCAACCCCCCCCCGATTCGACAGCAGAAGATATACCCACTATCGCCTCGAGACAGCCAGCGTCGCCACTAAACCCCACTCCCCTTCCCCGAGTTCTGGGCATTTCTTCAAAGTTCGGAAGGGTCTACTACTAAGCAAAATCCTACACATCCAGAGTTTAATTCTAAAATAAATAAATAAAACATCAGGATCACATTTGCACTGAATAAATATATGAAACAATAACATTTCTAAAATTTTCCACAATAACAATAAAATCCAATAAAAAAAGACATCTTGTATATATAAATAAATAGAAAAAGAATAAAATGATATAAAAGAACCTCCTTCCTGAGGAATATTATTCAATCATCCCCCTACCTACGCTCCCTATCCTGCCAGATTCTCTCTTCAACCTCGTTTTGAAACACTCTCTTAATACCTCCCACGATTCCGCAGACTTCAGCATACACCCTACTAAATTTTTCATCCCCAATACTAGTCCCAACTTCCCCTCTACCTCTGCCCTCTCATTTTGCCACATCATAGCATTCATAGACCTAGAGAAAGCTTTTGACAGAGTACCTAGCACAGAAGGAGTTTAAAAAATAGAAACATCGATGACAAAACCATAAATATAATAAAAATATATATGGAAGTAATAGAAATCATGTTATCAAGAATAACATGAAATCAGAAAGCTTTAAAACAAAAGAGGGTCTGAGACAAGGCGGATCATTAAGCCCAATGCCCAATATTTTCATGGACGACATCATCAAAGAATGTGAAAGATATATCAAAAAAATTTGCATTGGATACAAAAACATGCAAAGAGTGGAGGTAGCTGAAGGAGCATTTACAGATGACATAATACTGATTGCTTAAAATGAAAAACAATTACAATATAATATAGAAATATGAAATGAAGCACTAAAGAGAAAATAAATAAAGATAAAACCAAAGTGATGACTATAGGAGACGAAGAAATAAATATTATGATGGATAATATAAAAATAGAACAAGTTAAAGAGTTTAAATATCTAGGAGTAACAATAGACGAAAAGGGAAGGCAAGAAACGGAAATCAACGACAGAATCGAGAAAACCATAAAACTGTATTATGCAATGAACAGGAAATTTACCAACAAAAAAAAAATTTTAAGACATACAATACTAAAAATATTCAAGACAATATAAAATATAGACCTGTATTAACATCTCCTTCAATATGAAACAGAAATATTGACAAGATTGGAAAATCTGTTTCAGATATATTCAATATGCACCGATTTCACCAAGGCATTTGCCAGAGTTAATCATGAGATACTAATAATTAAGCTGACTTCTCTAGAATTTGATGATCAAATACTAACTTGGATAAGACACTTTTTAACCGGTCGTAATCAAAGCGTGAAAATAATGAAATAATATCTCACATGAAATAAATGTTCTGTCTGCTCTCCTCTTCTTTTTAACCTATGCATCAACAATATTCAACAGTACCTTTAACGTTCTGATTACCTCTTATTTGCTGATGATTTGAAGATTTTTAAAAGAATCTCTTCCACCAAAGATGAGCAACTAACTATTGCAAGATGATTTGAATAGTTAACACTTCTTACATGATAAACAATAAACCCCTTCAACAGGTGTCCTTTATCAAGGACTTGGGAGTATGTATCAGTTGATTCGTCAAAAATGTTGGGATTCGTATTACGAAACTGTCAAGAATTTTCTATTGATTCTATTAAATCAGTTTATACTTCGTTAGTTAGGTCAAAACTCGAATATGGATCAATAACATGGTCCCCATTTTATGAAGTACATAGTAAAACTTTAGAAAAAGTCCAAAATAAATTTTTAAGAGTATGTTCATTCAAAGCCAATATAACTCACCGTTATCAGGAATATACAAATATATTACAACATTTGCAATTAGATACTCTAGAAAAAAGAAGAATTTATGGGGATATTATTTTTGTATTCAAAGTTCTGAATGGAATGGACTGTTGTCCAGATATCCTAAAAAATATTAACTTAAATGTTCCAAGTAGAACTCTGAGATTTTCTTGTACTTTTCACATAACGCACCACTCAACCAACTATGTTAGCAATTCTCCAATGGACAGAACATTGAAAATAATTAATGAATTGAATTTGAATGTTTTTGGTGGATATGTTTAGAAGCTCAAGAATTCACTGAAGCTGGCAGTATTATAAGTATGTTTTTTAGGCATCTTGAATTTTGTGACACATTACATATATTTAATTGGTATTTGGCATGTATATCACTGATAACCAATTACATACATACATAAAGTCACGCCTTTTTCCCATAGGGGTAGGCAGAGACCACTTCCTTCCACTTGCTACGGTTCGTACACACATCTTTTGCTTCCTCTACTTTCATCAGTGCTCTCATACATGCTCTTCGGTTGTTGGTACTCTTGACCTGGCCTTTCTTCAAAACAATGTTGATCTGTTCGAGATATGTTCTCCGAGGTCGACCACTACCGATTTGCCCATTCACACTCGCCTTATAAATTTGTTTCGTCAATCTTCCTTCATCCATCCTTTCTACGTGTCCAAACCATCTAAGCATTCCTTTATCTATCTTTGTGACCACATCTTCTTTTACACCAATTAGCTGCTATATATTCAGTATACTCTTATTTGGAATGGAAGCATGGACACTTACCAACAGTATGTGCAAACGACTTGAAGCTTGGGGTTTTCTCGTGTTTGTATAAAATAAAAAATAAAAGAAAATAATAAATAAAACACATATGGATGTGAATCTTGGATATTAACAAAAAAAACCGAAAGTAGAATACAAGCAACAGCAATGAAATATCTGAGAAGAATTAAAGGAGTGACAAGGAGAGATAAAATAAGAAATACACGAATAAGAGAAGTAGAATTAGTAGAAGCCTTTACTATTGCTTGGCTTGCTACTGATGCTCATGCATTAAACCTAATTATGGGCATTCTTCGTCGACTCCAAAAATATTTGCGTCTAAATGGTGCGTGTATTAGCAAGTAAGATAGTAATTTGTTTTGTAAAAAACATACTAAATTGTTTAAATAAAAGTATTATTATTTGTTGATTTTTTTTCCAATTCCAATTACTTTTTGGTCGTACTATACAATGTAAGGACTTATTATACAATAATAATAATAATGTTTATTTTCCAACAATTTACAGAGTGTATTAGAACAATAGATATAAATAGAATAGGAAAATAAACATGATAAATCACTGAAGCTTGAAGCTTGTGTGTGTGATAAAACCTTAATAATAATAAACTAATACCTATACAATAATATACAATAATAATTATAAATAAACAAAAATGCGTGTGCAAAATAATAATTCACTAATGTGAATGCGCTAAGTAAAGTTTTTTTCAATTATGGTGGTTTAAAGTCTAGTCCGATCTAGTTTGACATATTCGAGTAGTGTTCATAGTGGGGTTTCGTCGTAATTCGGGATAAGATAAATGTATAGTCTTTTATGTGGGTAGTGGGTATTTGGGTAATCTTTTATGTGAGTGATAATATTTGGGTGTTGTGGAACGTAGTATTACAAAAATTTCAAGTCGATGAGATCATTAAAAAGTTTTCTCTCGGTGGTTGTTATCCACATTTTAACATGATACTTGAATGTCTTGTAATTGTTCGTGATCTTTAAGCTGTCCGGTAGTAAGTTGTATAACTTAGGTGCTAGGAATTCAACGGATCGTTGACCGATAGTTTTTTCTCGTTTTGGCACGATTGTGGATTGCTTTTTTGTTCGAGTGTCGTATGGGTGTACAATGGGTTGTATTTTTATTTTATTTTTATGGATATTTGTCAATATTCGATGACAGAACAGTTGCCTTATATCAAAAATAGAGTTCTCTGAGTATAGCGAGTCACTGGTATACCTTATGTTTTTTTTAAATATTATTCGCAGAATCCATTTTTGTACGATATTTAAATTATACAGGTTACTAATGTAAGGACTTGCCACGTTTTTTTTCGATCTCTAAAGAGTACTCTGCCAGCGGTCTCTCTACTGGCAAATTATGCCCGAGCTCAGCCGTAGAGGCTCAATAATAAACTTATAACAAATATAGTCAAAATTAGCAGCTAACAATAAATCAAAAATCCAAAGTTTACGATTCCATAAAATAACCAAAACAAAGGTAAGAGTAACAAACTTTATCAAGTTACCAAAAAAAAACGTATACGAGTCAACTTTTTAATAATACTTAATCAAACGTTCACATACGGCTGCTAATTTACTCACGTTTTTTTTTACCATTTACATAAAGATTTACACTGTTAAAACAATCGAGCTTATTTAAAAATATTTCTTTTTACGATGGCTGTCCTTCAAAATAGCAATATTGTAGGATATTTACAAATAAGTATGAAGAAAACATTTTTACTTGGACACAAAGAACTATTGAGAATATTACTTTAATCAAAGTTCAGCCTTGGCATATTATCCAATGCAATAAATAGTTTTCGACAGTGTACCATATTAAGAAATTAAAACAAAACTTAATCGTGGTGTCAAAAACAAATCACGTCGTTTAAATATTCTAAAATAAATCACTTGTAACCTTTGGGTATACGAATTAAAATCCTGTGGCCTACTCCTGTGGCCGGTTTGATTATGGAACTGTACCTGCTACTTAACAATGGCTTCCCTCCATCAGATCCCGCATGCGGATATTTTTACTCGACACCAAAATCCAAAATATCAACAACAAAGGTAAGATAGAATGGTCAAGTTAAAAATTAAATGGTTTTTCTTCAAAATCCAATTAAGATGGCCCAAATACAGCCAGATATGAAAGAAAAAACCGTAGAGGTTCTGCTCACGTGTTAATATCAAATCGTTCCAAAAACTCTCACCACCACCCGACTTCGAAGACTGACACCAAACGACTCCCAAACTACTGACTCCCAGGCCGGATATCAAGAAATGACACGGGACACGCGTCAGCCAACAATCTTCGCAAATCTATGTTCCAAACTCATAATCGCACTCGTCCGTGTTGATAGCCAGCCCATCCACACAGAAAAGCAAACCAAACAATAATATAGCTGACAACACACGACAATCGAGGCCAAAAATCAAAGCAAAAATCTAATAAAAAAAACCCCCACTCCATCTCCATCGATTAACAAAAATGTCACAGCCATTAATAATTGAATCCTATCACTACAAGGTATGCAACACTATTTACAACGAGTGATAAATTTAAATTACAACAAAATACGGTCAGCGAAACTATTTACGAGCACCTGAGGAATACAAAACTATCAGAGACCCAATTAATAATGGAACTGTAGAAGGGAAAAAAATAGGCACGTGACAGACTTATAACACAGTTAAGGTTCACGAGATAAACGGAATACAAGATGAGTCATTGATCTAAGAACAAGAATTCAGGTATTATACGTAATGGTTATCTACTGCAAAATAGAACGTGATGTATGATGATTACCATGGACAAATCACCCTGTATAGTGCAATACAAGCAACACAGTTGTGAGACGGTCGGTAATCTTCGACCGCGTTCAAGTATTTAGATTGTAATTATTTCATTTTTCATTTTAAATCGAAAACATTAAGTCCAATATATCATAAATAAGTGGTCGAAAAAAAAAATATCTAAAGCGATAATTAATGAAATTTATTATCTACTTCCTACGTTCGACGACGACAACGGAAAGGAAAAAAAACCAACATTAAACTAGAATGAAAGTGGTACTCGAAGACATCTACATATTAAAATCGTCGTAATCTAGATGTAGCAGCTCCGCGGGGTATTCACTTGAAGCGACTAACTGGAGGAAAAAATGTTCTTCATCAATCACCTCGACCTTTATAATTAAAATATCATTAAAAAAAATTCCCTGCTTTGACTAGCCGAGCAACTAACTTTCGTAATTGACCGAACAAGAATACCGTGGTCGTGAGCAGCGCGGTGAATTATTTTAACTGTAATTAATTTATTTTTTATGGGAATGTATTTTTCTTTTCACCGAAAAAAAAAAAGTGGGAAAAATTAGTTCTTTTATTGAGAAATAAATTTATGGTGGCAGACGTAGCCAAAAAGATAGGCTGTTGTCGATTTTTTTTGTATATACTGGTATTTAAATTTTATCATTCTTGCAGTGCCCCCGCCAAGTCGACCAAAAAAGCGGTATGGCCGTACCATCTTTTTCTGGAAGCAGTTCAGGCCATTTTTGACCTCCCTATAACTTTGTTATGGATAAAACTAGAAACTTCAGTAACCAAGCAGGCATTGTATAAACAAGGGATATTTCAAATTTCATTCAATTTGAACCGGTACTTTTAGAATTATAACAAGGCAAAGTTTCTTAATTTTGTCACTCACTGACTGACCGATCATCAAAACTCTAAGTCACTTCTAGCAGACATAGAAGCTTCAAATTTGGAATACAATTAGTGTTTAGAGTATAAATCAAGGAAAAACTAAAATATTTTGCCATTTTGGTCCAGTTTTCTGGATACACCAACTGCATTAATAACTTTGTATTCTTTATATATATATATATATATATATATATATATATATATATATATATATATAATTCTACTGTACGTGTGTATGTCACTGAACTCCTCCTAAACGGCTGGACCGATTTGAATGAATTTTTTTGTGTATGTTCAAGTGGATTCGAGAATGGTTAGATTCATAATTTGGTCTACTACAAAATGTTTTTTTAATTTATTTTTTATTTATAAGTTGTTCCAAATAATTAAACCGTCGTTTATTGATATAAATTCATTTACATGAAGTGTCACGTCACTATGGCAATTCATTTTATATCCGACTTAAGTTACGTGCCTAGGATTTCGTATATTTTTCGACATTTTAATTTGAGAGTATTATATTTAGTGTTATTTTGAAATTTTAATTTTTTTGTATATTGTATATTTGTTTTGATATTTCAGGGGTCGTATACATAAATATATTGCTGTTCGATCAGATCAACATTGTTTTGAAGAAAGGCCAGGTCAAGAGTACCAACAACCGACGAACATGTATGAGAGCCCTGATGAAAGTAGAGAAAGCAAAAAATGTGTGTAAGAACCGTAGCTAGTGGAAGGAAGTGGTCTCTGCCTGCCCCTACAGGAAAAAGGCGAGACTATATGTATGTATGTATGTATGTTTGTCTCGCTAAAACTCGAGAATGGCTGAACCGATTTGGCTAATTTTGATCTTGAAATATTTGTAGAGGTTTAGGAAAGGTTTAAACGGTGAAAAAATATGTAAAAATTGCAAGTAAAATACTAAAAACGATTATTTAATTTTCCCATACAAACTGTTCCTACCTGTCAACCATTTGATGTACGTGCCGTCAGTACGGTTAACTCGGGCCCCCTCAAATTAAAGGTATAAAATATGGTATTAAATAAGGGTTTTAAATCTACAACATATATCCACAACATTCGGATTATCAATTTTTAGATTTTAATGCAAAATAGTGTCAATTGGTTGTCGAATCAGAAATACATTTTCAGACGAAAGGTTGTAAAGTTGATCTGTCATTTGTCACCATTGACAAACATTTATAGGTGCGTTCAGAAATTTATTTTGAAAGAATAACATAGAAAGAGATATTAAGCTACATAAAAGTCTTTATTGTGCTATTTCACATACACAGTATCTGTTTTGTTGGATTTGGAAGATGGTTTGCCTCCAGGACCATGTTTTTTTACATATATCGCCTTTATAACCGCCGATTTATTCATAGAATGGCTGCAGACTTATTTTTTGCCCAGAAAATCATTTTCCTGTCAATGCTTAGCAGTACATTGCATTATCTGTGGCCGCTAGTAGTTGCTGTCTTTAATTCTCTAAACAGGGAAGAAAAGCTCTGGCCGTCTTACCCCGAATCCTATGGTCATCACTTCCGAACACTCAGGGTGAGATAGCCAAACGTATTTTTTTAATTTCACTGATATGACTAAATTTTTTTATTTTCGTGTTGACTTAATATTAAAATTTGTTGACTAAGATAACTAAGTTTTGATTAATATTTCAACTGGTAATTTGTTTTGTTTATTAACTTTTTTAAATCATTTGCGGTTACGTTAAGAAAACATTAAATAACCTCATTTTGTGCAATGTTTTTAAAAAAATTCATGAATTTTTTCTGTTAATTTACGCTATTTTAAAACTGTTAAAATGTATTTACAAAAAAAAGGTCACGATATGGTGGTAACGTGTCCAATAATTAAATATACGTAACAAGTCCGAAAGTGATTTTTTTTGGGATGAGTAGGAAGTTTCCAGGACGAGCCGTAGGAGAGCCCTGGAATCCTGCGAGTCCCGTAAAATCACTTTTGGATCGTGTTACGTACAATATTTTTTCTGTAGCCGTTTTGTATGTTAAAAAAAATATCGATGGATAATAACTTTATATAGACAATTGCATAAAACAATAACTCTTATATATACATTACTTATGAATATTTATTACTTATATTAATATTATTAGGGATATTAACAGAAGTGGCAGTGTTGATTCATTTTACAAAGCTCTTCACGACGACAAGCGCCTGCCCAACCAATTATTAATGCAACCTAAAATAAAAAGATTAATCATATTGAAGAAGAGAAATTAGATTTAATTATATTACCTTTGTCATTAGGTACGTATTATCTCCAGCTTCTGATAAGAAGTGATCTATTTCTTCTTTATTCAATACTTTTGATTTTTTTGGTTTATAGCCAATAGATTTTCTTTCAAGGAAAGCAATAACTTTGGGATAGCGGTTTATATCTATATTATTTTTAATATTAATTGTGGACTTGAGCATCGAGTAATTGCTCCAGAGGCTTGTTGGTTTTAATATTTTAGATTTTTCCATTAAACATGCAAGAATCACTTGTATATTTATAATAAGCACATCTTTATCATTACTCCATTTTTTAAATAAATTGTAAACCAATTCATACCTGGATTTAAAAATCGAAAAAACATAAACCAATGTTACGTGACAATCGCTGTCATAATAAAATACGAGTTCATGTTATTGTCAAAACCGCCTACATAGATATTCAAAATCGTACCGAAAGTAAAGAAATCGTTCCGAAGGTGAAAAAAATCGTACCATATTTTCGGTACGATTTGTGTAAAGCGGCGTTTTCGATTTAATAAATCATACCGAAAATTTTGTTTACGAGACGGCTACAGCAAAAAAATTTATTACGAGAAATTGAAAAATCAATAAGGTTCCCGAAATTGTCCCTTTTTCGGAAAATTTAACGTTAATATAAATTATTTTTAAATTAATATACAATGAAACATTCGAAAAAAAATTTTCTTTTAGCTTAACACAATTACAAGTTGGTATCTTTTGAACAATTGCATAAAATTCTAATAATTGGTATTTTACCTTTTTATAAATTTTTCCCAATTTTATGTTTCAGGAGTGTACAGGACCTATAATTTTGTTAATTTTACTATACTTTAAAATAGACAGCAGCTTAAAATATATAATTATTTAAATGGAGTGTAAACAATGCTGAAAAAGAATTTAATAACACCACCAAATTATCCGCTTTAAAAACACATCTGATTTAAAATAAAGAAAACTTTTCAGTTGGAAATACGTCACCAAAAAGGAATTGTTTATTAAATAAATTTGGCAACTACGCTATCGATCATCCCCGATGTAAGACGCCTACAGTCATAGATGGAATAGCAATAAGTGGGTGGCCCACCCCATCGGGGTAGGGGTGGAAGCCGAATTAGGGATCAAGCCGAACAAAAACAGGGGAGTCAAAATATAAAATAGCTGCCGCCATTTCTCCAGATATCCATGCTTGGCCTCACAACAATGTGGTTGGTGTTCACGTCACGAAGAGTTGGAGTATGACCAGTTATGACATTATCATCGATAAATTTGCTTACCGTCGCATATTTTTTCGTTAACAATGTTTTAACAAAATTTACTGCTAAAATACGGATCAGAAAAAGTATAAATCTTAAAAAAAAATTGCATAAATAAATAATTATATTCCTGTATTCAAATTATCCACTTCTACGAAATTAAATAAGTACTTTAAACTGATTAAAATGACCGGTTTTGTGTCTTGATATATTATCAGCCCAGTCATTCTTGAGTGTATATTAATGGGAGTTGGTTGATGTGCACAGTTTTTAACTTCCGAGAATGACTTTAATAATATGTAACTAATTTATTTAAAATTTAAAAAGTTAAAGAGCTAGTTTTGTTCTTAGAAAACGTTCAAATAAATGCCGTTCTTGCTCGGTGCATTTATTTATTCTTTTGGTTATATAGTTTCCGTGTGAATTTATGTTTATTATCATTAAAATTGTTTTATTACTCAAATATAATTTATATAATTCCGAAAAATTGGTATATCTCAAAAACGGTTAAAGATTGGTAGATAATATGTCTAAAAGCTTATTTTATGGTTCACAAGATAGAAATATACGTAGTTTCGAATAAAAATAACGAGATTTTGTCATTTTAAATTTCGTATGTAGGTATAGTATACATACATACATATAGTCACGCCTTTTTCCCGTAGGGATAGGCAGAAACCACTTTCTTCCGCTTGCAACGGTTCTCACACACATCTTTCGCTTCTTTTAATTTCGTCAGCGCTCTCATACATTCTAGTCGGTTGTTGGTACTTTTGACATTGCTTTTTTTTTAAAACAACGTCGATCTGATCGAGATACGTTCGCCTAGGTCGACCTCTACCGACTTTCCCATTCGCGCTCGCCTTATTAATAACAATGTGTGACGAACACCACGAGCAATGAATCAATGTGAAATTTCTCGTTAAATTAAAAAAAAATCCGACTGAGTGCTATAAGTTGTTGAAAGAGGCCTATGGTGAAAATTCTCTATCTCGTGCGCGTGTTTTCGAAACGGTGTTCTGAAGGCCGAGAGAGCACCAAAGATGACCAACCTCCTGGTCGACATTAACGGCATCGTAATAACTTATTGGGTTCCAGAGGGTGAAATTGTAAACCAAACTTACTAAATGAAAGTTTTGGCAACACCGCGAGAGCGAGTTCGTAAGAAACGGCTAGAAATGTGGAAAAGCAAGTTGTGGATCTTGCACCAGGACAACGCACCTGCTCATAACGGGCTGTCCGTGAAGCGTTATTTAGCCGCTAGAGACACCCCAGTGCTCGAACACGCGCCTTACTCGTCTGATTTAGCAGTCTGTGACTTTTTCCCGTTTCCAAAGATCAAGTCTGCCTAAAAGGGAACCTGGTTCGATTCGATGAAAGAGGTGAAACATACATACATACATATAGTCAGAGATCACTTCCTTCCACTTGCAACGGTTCTTACACACATCTTTTGCTTCCTCTACTTTCATCAGGGCTCTCTTGCATGCTCATCGGTTGTTGGTACTCTTGACCTGGCCTTTCTTCAAAACAATATTGATTCGATCGAGATATGTTCGCCGAGGTCGACCTCTACCGACTTCCGTCCATTCACAATCGCCTTATAAATTTGTTTCGTCAATCTTTCTTCATCCATCCTTTCTACGTGTCCAAACCATCTAAGCATTCCTTTATCTATCTTTGTAAGCACATCTTTTTTTACACCACAGCGTTCTTTTATCTCACTATTTTTTACTTTATCCAACCGAGTCACTTCTATGCACAGCCAGACGTGCATTTTTAGACACTTTCTGGCTGTTCATAAAGCTATGCATTTTGTTGTAAAATAATTATTAAAATAAAACTCTTTTTCATAATCAGTCTTATTATTTAATAGCCAAACCTCGTATGTACACTTCTAAATATTTTTAAATCGAACCCAGTTTGCAACCGAATCATATGGCGAATATTTTTTGACTGCATTTATCTACCAGGTAAAAATTTACTCCACGCAATCACTGACTCACCTTTTGCAGATTCAAAATTAGTTTTAACTAATATTTGTAAAAATATCTTGATTATTATGTTTTCTTCCATCAACCCTCTTAACTGCGTATTAAAATATGCGTAACCGGTTATTTTTTTAAATGAGTATCGCCCATCTCTCAACCGTTATATGTGTATACGCTGGGATATTATTACATGCAGAACCAAGACAGTTTTATTAAAACCTATTTGTGTATACCGCAATAATTCATACTTATATTTATCGTGGAAAATTGGTTGGAGGAACTGACTTTACTCGGAATCGGTTAGGATATATTAAATTTTTGATAGTCGCATTTATTTTACTCAAAAAAGGAAATCAGCGAGTTTTTATATTTTCATTACACGTCGTAATAAATCAAATTGTTTTATTAATAAGAAATTCAATTTTATTATTTGCGTTTGATATAAATCCGTGTGAAAAAAAAATGAGCCGTCGCAGGACGCATAAAACTATGTATCTACTACTCCTGAGTATCACTTAATATAAATATCCTTCTTTTCTTCATACTTTTCTTTGATATTTTAAATTGAGTGTATTGTAAATTTGTGACCAACAAATTTCGACGAAAACAATAATTTTTCATTATTTTTATCGCTAAGATCTCATTTTTAGTTACTACAGCCAAGGTTTGACAATATATTTTGGGTCTACGCGAGTTTCCACAATCGTTTCTGTTTCTGCTCCAAGTATTAACTCGCCAATTTGGATGTAACATAAAGTCGTTTGCAATGTC
Organism: Agelastica alni; assembly: GCA_950111635.1. Classification (NCBI taxonomy): domain Eukaryota; kingdom Metazoa; phylum Arthropoda; class Insecta; order Coleoptera; family Chrysomelidae; genus Agelastica; species Agelastica alni. The sequence continues at coordinate 21,275,996 of OX467717.1, read as the reverse complement.
TTACGTTTTAATATCTTTGTGAACACAGGAATATAGTAACCACAAACGTAATTGAACAAATATACAGCGGTTCAACAACGTATTTTATTTTACTCCATAGTTGTTTAACTTACATGGACGATTGTTTAAAAGATTTGAAAGAGAGTGCGTATGGATTAAAAATGAATAATTTGATCGTCAAATGCCTTTTCACGCCGATGATGAAGTCATATAAACGTCATCTAAAGAGGAGTTGCAGGCGATGGTTAATGTTATGCATGATACCCTGAAAATCAAAGGGATGAAAATAAATGTACGCAAAACGAAAGTAATTATTGAAAAAAAAGAAAGTATGACAAACTGTGAGGTTCTTAGGTTCAAAGTTAACGAGAGACGAAAAGTATGACAGTGACATTGAGCAAAGGGTGCTGGCAGGAAAACGAATAAATGGAGAGCACTGCATAGCTTTATGAACAGCCAGAAAGTATAAAAAAAGGCACGTCTGGTTGTGCGTGGAGAAGTGCTGGTTCCTAGTGAATGTTGGGTTTGGCCAAAGAAGCATGGAAATAGGATTAATGCTGCGGAGATGACTAGTCTGAGAAGTATAGCCGGGTTGGATAAAGTGAAGAATAGTGAGATAAGATGTGGTTACAAAAATAGATAAAGGAATGCTAAAAAGGATGGATGGGGAAAGATTGACGAAACAATCAACATTGTTTTGAAGAAAGGCCAGGTCAACGCCGAGCAAAGAACCAGGTAAAGTAACAGCCAACCAAGTTGCCCACCAACTACTTTTAAACGGAAAACCCACCAAGAAGAGCCAAAAAATTAAAATGCAGCGTAACATCGATACAGAAATAAACCACTTTTCCTCCTACTTCACAGTTAGAAAACTCAATGAGGGTATAAACTCATTGAAAAACGGTAAAGCGGCTGGGGTCGATGATATGGGTGTGAAGCAAGTTAAACACTTTGTTTTGGGTGCCAAAAACGGGGTGATGAAAATCTTTAATGACTGCCAAAAAACATGGAAAAAGACCAAAGTTGTGGCACTTCTAAAACCAGGAAAAGACCCTGATTCGTCAAAGAGCTATCGGCCAACTTTCTGCTCTGTCATCTCCTAAAGCCCTGATCTTAAACCGCATCGGCAACGTCGTGGACTCAAGGATTATCTCCAAATAAGCTGGCTTCAGACAGGGCAAATCTTGTACATATTGAAGAGGGCTTTTAGGAAAAGCTTATTAGTGGCTTGTCTTGGTGGACCTAAGCGCTTCGTACGACACAGTAAACCACCGTAAGTTACTGGCTAAGATCTACGAAACTACTAAAGACTATCAATTAGTTAAGATGATAGAGTCCTTACAGCATGGAGGAATCAAAAAAATGGTCTTGTCCAGGGAAGCGTCCTTTCGCTGATCTTATCTAACATATACACAAACGACCAACCCACACCTATTGACACGACACTTTTCCCATACGCTCTTCAACAGGTTTATTGCAAAGTTTATTCTTATGCTATGGTTTATAATTGTTATGTAATTGTAGATTACACCAGAAAAATGAAAGAGGTGTGTAGACCACATAAGAAAAATTATTGATGAATATTGGGAGACTAAAAAAAACATTGATGCAATTAATATCTTTTTTTTTTATGAAAATAGTCGCAAAAAGGGTAGACCTATCTTGTGGGCCGCGGACGGCCCGCACTGCGACTATTAGAAGGGGAAGAGATTATAGAAAGAAAATGATTGTGGACACGCTTTTTAAAAAGTTGTAGGTCATAGTTCTCTGGAAAAACTGATTTTGGAAGCTTATTCCATTCCATAGCAGCCCTGTAAAAGAAGGATTCTTGATGAAGATTGGTCCTAGTAGTGTCAATCTTGAGAGTAAATGAGTGAGATTGATCAGCGTACCGAGTTCTTCGGCCGAATGTGGCCAATGGTGGTACAAGAGTTTTTATTTTTCTGGAGCATCTGCCATGGAAATATCTGTAGAGCAATGACTGGTCTGCAACTCTTCTTCTATGTTCTAGACGGTGAAGGGTATCTGTGAGAGTTGAGCTGTTTATCAAGCGAATGGCTCTTTTCTGAATGGAATCTAGAAGACGAAGAGAATGCCTTGGTGCTGAACCCCAAATGTGCGAGCAATACTCCAGTAGAGGTCGGATTTGAGCCTTGTACGTCGTCAACAGTTGATCAGGAGTAAAAAACTTTCTGGCTTTCCACAGAAAACCTAGCCTCTGGCTTGCCGACTTTGCGATGTTAGCAACATGGTCATGCCAAGACATATTATTGGACACCGTGACTCCCAAAATAATGGAGGGACTTGGTTCAAGAGTATTTCCGGACATTGTGATGGGATGATTTGAGAAATTCACTTTCTTGGAAAACGTGGCAATTTGTTTTTTTTGGGCGTTAAACTGAACAAGATTGTTGGTTCCACACTCGACGATTGCTTTAAGATCTCTATTGATGGAATCAACCTGTTCCTGCCTGAGTCTATTTGTATCATTCACCGAAAGTGATCTATAGGATGTGAAAGTTGAGACAAGTGTGCTATCGTCTGCGAAACTGTAAATGGGGTTCGTGGTGGTTTTCAAGAGGTCGTTGATGTGTAAAAGAAATAAGGTGGGGGACAGGATGGAACCCTGGGGGACCCCGGCATTAGTTTTAAACGCATCAGAAGAAATACCGTCAACTGCCACATGTAAGGAGCGATCTTGCATGAAGCTCAAGAGCCATTGGCGCAGTTTGGTTGGGAGACCGTAGGCAGATAATTTACTTAACAATGCCTGGTGCTAAACGCGGTCAAAGGCTTTAGATATATCCAAGGCTATTGCACGGGATTCAGCAAACTTTTCAATAGTGTTTGTCCAGAGCTGAGTGACATAAGACAGCAAATCTCCAGTAGACCGAAGTTGTCGAAATCCATATTGTCTGTCATGGATTATCTCAAATTTCTCTAGATATTTGATAAGTTCTGTGTTAATCGCTTTTTCCATAACTTTGGATATGACTGAGAGCAATGCAATAGGGCGATAATTTGCAGGAATAGTCTTCTTTCCTTTTTTCGGAATGTAATCATTAATTTAAACGAATCGGATAACGAATCAGATTGGGACTTTTGGGAAGACAAATCCGCATAATAAACGTGTATTTTATTGTATTCAAAAATGGCTGTTCTACAAGTTTACCGTTACCAGTTTTGTTAAATTTTAATGATTTCCAAGGTAATTAGTTTATCGAATAAAACTTATGTAATTTATTAAACAGATCTAATTTCTTGTTGTAGGTTTCATCCGGCAAGTGATCCTTGTTGTCTTATAATAACTAATTTTAGAAATTTATTTACTAATGTTATATTATTTATGATAATAAATATCAATTAAAAATACATTTTGTTTTATTATGTAATGTTTTTATATTACCATTTCTATTAATTTCAAAGCCTTTTCCTATTTGGCTGAATACGATCCTGACAACTGTCAAAATTTTGTAGAGTCGCCATCAAATGTCATGTAGTAATCAAAGACTTGTCGAAAACATGATATGACGTCATATTTGGTGACGTGCAGCTGAAAAGCTATGCAATGAACTGTACGTGTGCTTACATAACTTGATGCTACTTGCACACTTGATGCTTGTATCCCACTTGTTTAGTAATAATGTGACTTCTTTATAAGCCATTAGTTGTCATTCAGCAACACTCTTTCAATGAAATTTCTTAAGTTATTGATGTATAAGAGCATTCGCATGTGAGTGAATCGGCAATTTTCCACAGGTAGTTCATTCTTTTTGCACGCAAATGCCTAATAATCGTAACATCATTAAAACCAATCAATTTTAATGTTACCGTAACAGGCTATTTCTTTATCCGATCCTTTTTACAATGTACCTAAAATTTTATCGGTTCGTTTTATTGCTAATGAATTTTAATTACTATCATTTCAACGGACGTAAAATTTACTTTAATACCCACGTTATTTGCGTTGTAAGGATGTAACATTACACCAATGATAATTACCCGATTAAGTAGTTATAATCTAAGAGAAACACATTATTTTTGAGTCAAATAAAGCTCGTTGGTTTTTTTCAGGTTAAACTAAATTTGAATAACATTCGAAAAGTTTAAATCCTGTGGCGCAGTATTGTAGATGACATAAAGACGAAACAGCTGAAATGTCCAGAGAATGACGTACGGGCGACTGCCAAAACAGAAAATGACATGGACTCCAGCAGAAAGAAGACGGAGAGGAAGAGAAGAAGAAGCTGGAGAGAGGGAATAGATAAGGAAATAAGGGATAGAGGCTTGAAAGAAGACCTTTGGAATGATCGAGAACAATGGAGGCTAGGTGTCGGAAGACGTCGAAGAACATTTTAAACCCGATTCAAAGATAAATTGTAAAAGATAGGTTGTAAAACAATGTAACATTTAAAAAAAGGACGATTTTGCGTGCGAGAATTTGACATTCTTACACCAAAATCGAGAAAATCGTTTTAAAATGTTTAAATCCGTTGTGAGGAGGAATATTTTGTTCAAGTGTATAGAGTAAAATATTCATATTCTGTGCTAAATTTTATCAAAATAAAGAAAATCTTTTTAAAATGTTTAAATTCTTGGTGAGGAGATAAAAATAATTAAAGTGGGTTTCAGAACACGTGACATTCAAAATGGCGGCCTGTAGACACACAAGAAGTAAAAAACCATTACTATTGTCAAGCTGTGTGTCGTTGTAGAAAGTTGAATCTTTAAGTAAACTCCTGGTGAAATTATGGATAAAAATGGCTGTTTTGAATAAAAATGACTGTTTATTATCCTTAGAACGCGTATAGAAAGACATTGCGGCGCTGTATTATAAGTATGTATGCCTACAGGCCACCATCTTGAATTTCTTCATTTGACAGCATTTTTAATATCCTAATTGAGTAAAATATTCGTATTATGTGCTAATGTTTCTCAAGTTAATTTATAGACGATTCTTAATAAAAGATCCTATATGTTAGACGAAATAACGGCTTCAAGCATTTATTTTTACAAGTAAAACGAAGACAGATTTTAAGGTTATAATATAGTTTGACATTTTTACGGGTACCAATACTTAAATTCTAAATGTCACCAAGAATTTTTTACCCCAAAATCAAGAAAACCTTTTTCAAAATGTTTAAATCCTTAGCGAGGAAAAATATTTTATTAAAGTGTATTGAATTGAATATTCATATTTTGCGCTAAGGTTTCCCAAGTTAATATGTGGACAACATTTAATAATATACCCTGTATATTAAACGAAATAAGCATACAGGTAATATATACGAATAAAGTCTATAAAAATACCCTTCGAGTTAGTCAGTGCCTCTCTGTACACGAACCACTTCAAACGGGATTCAAAGACTCGTGCAATCACCTCTTCTGTGACACGTCGCATGCGGCAGGAGCAGCGCAAAAAGCAGCCATTTTTCCTCTATTAATTATTTACGAACTCGCGATTTTTCGTCGTGGCGCGCATGCTCGCGTCCACCCCTAGCTGTTGCTGTGACAACCCCGCGAAACAGCCGAATTCGGGGGTAAAAAAAAAGACGCCGTCAACCCCGAATACATGACCTAGGGTCGCCGCTTCCAAAACACATGTGTTTTCCTGATAAACTCGTTTCTTTTAAAAATGGTCGACCCGTCGTCGGTTTATGGGGGAAAACAATTAAACGAATGATTTCGTAGCGGACGCCACGTGCTACGGAAATTAGGGGTGGGAGGGGGCGGTAGGGGTGGTGCACGGATTCGCTTGTTTTTCGGGTGGAACGATATCGTCTATGGAGTAAGAACTATTATGGACGATATGCCTACTTAATGTTACTGAAAGGTTAACTACACACTGCCAGTAAATGGCAATGAAAGTTTTAAAAACAACCACCCACCGACCAATATTTTTAAAACCAACAAAAACATTGTTTTTTACAAAACTATTTGGTATACTTTAAAAAACATTACTTAAAATCTAATATTTTATAAAATTTAACGTGTTTGAAATGAAACATTTGAATATTTTACACTGTAGACTGGTTCTCAGCAGTCTTTCTTTAAAAAAGACAGTGTGGAACAACGAAATGGAATAAATTCATCATTAGAATAATTGTATTTTGTAATTGTTATAAAAAATCCCGAAAAACATCAGTTTTAGAATATAAAACGACATCCTGAAGCAATAAAATTTCATCCTAATGTTGAACCTTCTTGACACCCAAATCTTTAAATAGAAAGTAGGTGCTTGTAATACATCATTTATAAGGCTCCACACTGTACGACATTGCTTACATTTAGATTTAGATTTTACCTGTGCATACACACTTTCATCCTCTACTGTATGCAAGAAAATTACAGATATGGAAAAATATTTATGGAACATAGAAATTGCAATGCAAAACAGAGAGCTGCACAGTATTCAGTCGACCAGCACGAAATAAAATAAATATTCGCGATAAATAATCGAGTAATTGACTACAAAACTCTAATTTGAATTGTGCCCACGTTGTAAGATATTGGTCTCAGAAAAATCAACATCTAAGTAATCCTGTGAGTACTCAATACTGATCATAGCTAAAAGAATGCTTAGATGGTTTGGACACGTAGAAAGGATGGATAAAAGAACCGACGGGCATCCATGAGAGCAATGATAAAAGTAGAGAAAACAAAAGATGTGTGTAAGAACCGTAGCGGAAGTGGAAGGAAGTGGTCTCTGCCTACCCCTACGTGACTATATATATTTACGTATGTTTTTTTAAAGCATTAATCCAGCAACTGCATTATTAGCTAAATTTTCAATATCTGGGGGTAGATAATTCATTTTAAAATGCTTGAAGAACTTTTCAGTACATGTAACTTTAATAATGACATGAGAATACAAAAAAACAATTGTCAAAAAGAAATTGTCTGTAAAGAAATGATCAAAATATAAAATTTTGTATAAAATTCGGATCGTAAGCAACGCCGTGTTATCAGACTCGACTGACTATATACCATTATCGTCATTATGATCCTTATATCATAAATATCTTTCATGATGAAGATCTCACAGCCTCAATATTACATACATTGGTCCTTGAGCCACTTGAAGTTGGACTGTTTTAGATTTTATACCGAATGTCAGTTTTAAAAAACAACCTTCCTCTCCTAATTGCCAGTGCCCTCTATTATTTTAATATTAAAATTAATAATTTCCCAAAGAAAAACAAAGAGACATAAATATGCTTATTTAAAAACCCTCTAGATCCTCCCAAGGATAACAAATGTGTTCATTAATGCAACCAAAAAGAGATACCATTTTAGCAAAATTACTCTTCATAATCATTCATTTCCGTCCGTTTACTTACTTCTACGAAGAGCAGATGCTGAAACTCAGAAATCTCCCTAATTGCGGAAAACTTATTACCGCCGATTTTTCCTTTTAAACTTTTAAAAATAACGATCACAACCAGAAGCAGAAACAACGAAAATAAAAAAAAATGTGGAAGCTCTTTAAAAGTAATGTATTATGCAAGTGACAGAATGACAAATAATCACTATCGCTCCGAAGAAATGATACCCACATCGGCTGAAATGATAATTAATTGATGAACTATGAAACCGTACAATAGGAAGATAATGATGGCCATTTATTTATTTATAACTCGAACCAATTATTAAAATGCTGCGGTCTCGGTGGCCGTGAATACCGAGAGCGCTAATTTACTTCTCCAATTAGGCGAGCAGTAGTAAGATTTGGAAGTTGGGTATTAGCGCAATTAAAAATTAATTAAACGCGACCATTTAAGACAAAATGACGGACAGCAAACCACATGTGTGTAATGAGTATCGTTAAAATAAAGAATATTGTGTCAAGAATTATGTGCTCCGAGTTTAAAAATTGGTGTCACTCGAAGTGTCTTAATAACAGTAAATTCGAGTTAAATAAAATTGCCAATCAAGTTTAATAAATTATCTCAAATGGAAATATTATCTGACGATTTCCAGAACAATATTAAACTCTTCTGGAAGTCCATAAAAACAGCCAGTGGTAAAAATACTAGCTCTCAACGGGAAAAAATCAGAAACCTCGATGGTCGTATGGTAACAGGAGAGGAATGCGTTTCAAAGAGATGGAAGAAATACTTTGAAAGTTTATTTGAGAAAGAGGATACACAAGCACAGGCCCCATTCGGAGACATAAGTGAAAGTAAAATTAGTACGACAGAAATTGTGGAAGCGTTGAACAGTATGAAATTGGGTAAAGCTGCTGGATACGACAGGTAACAACGGTTGAAATACTGAAGGCTGGACAAAGCGTGGTAGCTAGTCTGCTGTACCGCCTTTTTAACCTTTGTTGGAGGGGTGGTAGCGTACCAGACGACTGGTGCAAGGCCGTTATCGTGCCGCTTTACAAGGGAAAAGGTTCGCAACAGGACTGTAAGAACACCGAGGTATTATCTTACTCAGCATAGTTGGCTGTTTAACTTATACATAGACAATTGTTTCATCTGAAGAGAAGTTGCAGGCGATGGTTAATGTTATGCATAATGCCCTGAAAATCAAAGTGATAAAAATAAATGTAAGCAAAACGAAAGTAATGGTTTTTGAAAGAGAAGAAAGCATGACAAACTGTGGAATTCTGATTAGGGGGAGAAAGAGTGGAACAAGTAAATGAGTTTATATACTTGGGTTCAAAGTTTACGAGAGATGGAAAGTATGACAGTGACATTGAGCGAAGGGTGTTGGCAGGAAAACAAATAAATGGGGCACTGCATAGCTTTATGAAAAGCCAGAAAGTGTCAAAAAAGGCACGTCTGGCTGTGCATAAAGAAGTGTTGGTTCCTACACTTATGTATAGTAATGAATGTTGGGTTTGGTAGAACAAGCATGAAAATAGGATTAATGCTGCGGAGATGAGCATTCTGAAAAGTATAGCAGAAGTGACTCGGTTGGATAAAGTAAAGAATAGTGAGAGTACCAACAACCGACGAGCATGTATGAGAGCACTGATGAAAGTAATGGGAGCAAAAGATGTGTGTAAGAACCGTAGCAAGTGGAAAGAAGTGGTCTCTGCCTACCCCAAAGGAAAAAAGGCGTGACTATATGTATGTATGTATGTATGTCAAAGATGTGAATGGGCAAGTCGGTAGAGGTCGACCTCGGCGAACATACATATCTCGATCAGACCGACATTATTTTTTGAAGTAAGGCCAGGTCAAGAGTACCAACAACCGACCAGCATGTATGAGAACACTGATGAAAGCAGAAGAAGCAAAATATATGTGTAAAAATCGTAGCAAGTGCAAGGAAGTGGTATCTGCTAACCGCTACGGGGAAAAGGCGTGACTATATGTATGTATGTATGCGTCGAAGAGTTTAGTGTGGGTATGGCTGATAATGAGTGTGATGTATCAGACGACGTGGACATTGACAACAAGAATTCTTAAATCTGAATTAAAATATGCGATAAAGAGCTCCAAAAGCGGTAAAGCACCAGGTCCGGACGAAACACCCCTATAAATATTGCAAGCAATGGATAAGGATATGATTCAAACATTTACTAAATTTCTTAATAGGATATACATCTAAGGCGCAATCCCAGACGAGTGGCTTGAGTCAACATTTATACCATTTCCAATAAAAAACAACCCTTAAACTTGCAACGACTATAAAAGTTATACAGAACAGAATATGCAAAAAAAAAACTGGTGTGTGTACATGTGTACGCTCGTTAGATGTTATAATTCTTTGGCGTAAGTAAGAAAAGAATATTAAATAATTAAATAAAAAAATTATTGAAATTATTTTTTAATTGAAAGTAATTAAAATTGTTCCTAATTATTTATGGAAAATAAATATTATTTATAAAATATTTAATTATTAATTATTTAAATTGGTGATTATTTTAGTTTATATATTTTTTAACTATTGAAATATAAAAACTAAAAAAAATTGCCGAAATTAGTAGCTAATTCGTAGTCCGATTTTAATGAAAATTTGTCACCGTATCCTGATATTTCTATGCTTAGGTATTTAAATTTCATCTTCTGTTGCATAATTTTATCATCCACAACCAGTTTGCATCTAGTAGGTGTTTTTGAAGTGGTCATGCATTTCGTCTTTGCTGCAGATATCTTCATTTTTAGACTTTTTGCGGTTGTGCTGAATTTTAATAGGAATCTCTGTAGGTCATCTTCGTTTTCTGCAATCAAAACAGCATCATCGGCATAGCATAGGATTTTGACGTCTTTGTTCCCCATTTTATACCCTTTCAGGTTACGAGTGCTTTTTATTATTTCGTCCATAACGATGTTAAACAATAAGGGGCTAAGGAAATCCCCTTTTCAAATACCACTATCTATAGAAATTTCTTCGGTAGTTGTGCCATTAATTTGGCTTTTATTTTGTTTCTCTGGTAAATATTTTCGATGGTTTTTATGATGTCATATGGGATTTGCCTGTTGTATAGAAGGTGTACAACGTCCTCCAGATGTATTCGGTCAAACGACTTTTCTATAAAACACATGAATCAATTTTTAGATGATGCTATTAAGGATCTGGTTTTGTAGGAATTTTGATTGTCTGATCTAGGAGTATTACGAATTAGTCTGTATATGTTTTCAATCTTAAAGCTGTTAATGCTTGCGTTGTTTCATGTTGAATTTTATTACATTAAAAATAATTTTCGCCTATATTTGCATGAAAATTGTACAAATTCTTTGATTAAAATTTGTTCAAAGAGAAAAGTCACATTGTCGGAATGCCCATTAGTAAATTCCGAAGAATCAAGACATCAACATCTAATTTCGACAACGAAAGACGACTGTCTGATTTATTTAAAATGACAAACGCCAATTTTTACATCTGACGTACTCTCAAAGCATTATTTTCACCATTGGCAATTTCATTATTTTCCATTACATCAAAACGATATGACTGCGCCTCTTCTTATCTTCATACATTTTTAATTTGTGTGTACTCCTCTCACCCTACATTCGCTTTTTCCAAACATCATATAAGGGATTCGAGCCGTGGAGTCGAAAGTGGAAAGAAGCCATTTTCCATTTTCTTCTTTGTTGTGTGTCTGGCCCTTATATACAAACATTTTTAAAATAATCGTCATAGCGCGGAAAAATCGAGGAAAATTCTCATCTTGGGAGGGTTGAATTTTTTTTTTTCACAATTTTTTTCGTTTATTAATTTTAATTTATTGATTATCATTAACCTGTTTGGATAAATATTGTTACGATAGTTATTCTTGGGTTTAAACACTTAGTACAAACACTAAAGAATTTATTCTAATCTTTCTATACAATCTCTCTCTCTCTCTCTCTCTTTTCAGTCGATTTCTGGTTTCAGACGTCGTGACCACTTGAGTATATGCCATTGACAGTCAAGCTTCTCCAGGTTTCTCTGTCTTCAGCAGTCCGCATCACTTCTTGTATGGAGAGGTTTGTCCAGGATTTTATTTGATCGATATATCTGTTCGGTGATCTTCCTCTCCGGCGCCTTTCGTCAACTTTCCCCTGGATGACTTGTTTTTCTAACTCATCTCTCCGAATGACATGGCCAAAGTATTTCTTTGGATGTCTGGTAACAACCGTTCATTTTCCGCAATTCTTAGCTCTTGAAGAAATGAACCGTTTGTTTTGCGGGCCGTCCATGGAATTCTAAGCATTCTCTTCTAGAACCTTCCATAAAATGGTCCAGTTCACAGTGTCGAAGGCTTTGGTGTAATCAAGAAAACAAAAAATGACTGGGACATTGTATTCGTACAGCTTTTCTGTTAGTTGTCGGACATTTATTAGCTGATCTCGAGTGCCTTTTTCCGGGATAAACCCAGCCTGTTCTGGTGGACTTTGCGGTAGGAGGTAAGGTTTCAATCGTTCATATTGACTGAATCCAATCATTTGGCCAAATTCCAGATGTCCAGATTTTGTTGCATATAAGGTGCATTAGACGAACTCCTCCGTTTCCTGAAACTTTTATCATTTCTGCAACTATTCCGTCGGCACCAGCTGTTTTATTGTTTGTTAACTTCTTGATGGCTGTTTCTACTTCACTGTACAGGATGCCTGGTTCAGTTAATCCTCTGAAATTAAAAGTATCTTGAGATGCAGGATTATCGATCGCCATGAGTTCCGTACAATATTGTCGACATCTTTCCAATAATAGATTTAGATCAGTCAGTGTATTTCCGTCCTTATCTTTTACAGGTAGATGTCTGGGTTGGAAACTCTGAGACAAATTATTACCCGAAAGAACGATAATTATTTCTGACATTAACACGAATATTCTTGCCATCCGCGGCTATAAATGTCGGGCCTTTGATACCACTTAAACAACTACTAGCTTAAAATATCCAGATGGTCGTGAACGAGTCTGGCGAAGACCAGAAGAGAGGTTTGCATCTTGCAATATCTCATAGAGTCAAGTACAGTCAAATACAGGAGAGAATGAGTCTGGAACATCAAATTCAGATGCTGATAAATGTTATAGGAAGAATGAAAGAGAATATAAAAGAAAGTATAAAAAATATAAAAGTAAAAAACAAAGAAAATATTGGTCTCGACGCGCCGGCAAGGAACGGGGAGTTTTCAAGAAGAGGGTTGTTTCTGCCTCTGGTGAATCTCGCCGTGCCTCGATTCGATGTTAAATCTTCGATAGTTTGGGTTGGCTGGTTCGTAATTCTTTTTGCTGTCAGTTTTTCCGGTCTTACCTCTGTGAACCTCTTTATGAAGTAAATTAAACACTTTTCTTGTTTGATACTATATTGTAAAAGGTGTACAATGAGCTTAAAGTTAAGAACCTCCTGTCTCTTTAGAAAATTTTCACTGGTTGGTGGCTTTTTAACTTTTATCTAATTATATTGCTTGTCAATTTTTTACCACGTGGTGTTTTAAAGCTTGCTCTCTCTACGAAGACGATGGACGAAGTCCCCAACCGGAAGTGGTCAAAATAGTTTAGTAATAGCAGCGCTGATGTCAGCTTTTCTAATCGGTTTTGCTTGTGACTTAATGTATGATTGGTTGCCTATAGAAAAACGCCTAATCTCAGAAAACCGAGTGAATAATTGGTTGCCTAAAACACGCGTCTATAATGAGGTTTTTAAATCAAGGAATGGATTGAAGGACATTCTACAGTTAAAAAATACGAAATTTTCAACAATAGGTATGAAAGACTATTGGATAAAAAGTAAATACAGAATTAAATAGAAAAATCGAGAAAGGAAATGCAGACGTAAGTCAAAATATAGGGGATGTGCGCAATGGAATGCTAGAATTGGAACACAATTTAGGAATAAATATCGAAAACAACTAAAGAACAAGAGATAGTGCAAGATAGAGATGGTTATAGAATACAGATGCAAGAAGATAGCAATGAAAGAATAGGGCAAATGGGAGAAGTAATAGGAAATATTAAAAAAGAAATGGACAAGAGAGTAAATGTAATCGAAATTCATATAGAACACAAATTACAAGAATGCACAGAAAGAATTAAGAAAAAAAGAGAAGAGAGAGTGTGAAACAAAGTTGGTCGTGAACGAGTTTGGCGAAGACCAGGAAAGAGTTTTGCTTTCTGCAATATCTCTGCAAGGATTATATTAAGCGGTGGCTCTGATATGTTCTGGGGTGGTATATTCTTTGACGCTCGCACATGGTACTCGATTATCCTAGTCAAGTTGGTATACCAGTTATGCACTGGCCACCAAAAAGACGACCGAGCACTTATGGGATCACTTTAAAAAAATACCTGCACCTAGAAATCTGGAGAAAGGTGTGAGACAGGGATGTATATTGTCTCCACTCCTTTTAATTTATACTCTGAAGAGTTTTTTGGACAGGCCCTGGGAGACACGGATTTGGGAGTTGTGATGAATGGACAAATTCTCAACAACATTAGATACGCGGATGACACTGTAATACTCGCGCAGTCCATCGATGACCTACAGAGACTTATTAATAGGGTAACTGAAGCTTACGAAGTATTTGGTTTGAAAATAAACACGGCAAAAACCAAATACATGCTAATAAGCAAAAGAATTCATAATCAAGTGAACACAATTAGACAGAGTCTCAAGTGCAAGCTACTTTGGTTGCAGGATAAACGAGGACTGGGATCCATCAGTTAAAATCAAAATACGTATTGAGCGTGCCCGGGCAATATTTTTTCGCATGGAAAACCTTTTTACCAGTCACGATCTATCGATTGCCCTGCGAATGAGGATGATTAGAGCATATGTCTTTCCAGTTCTTTTGTACGGAGTCGAGAGCTGGACACTAACAGAAGCCACGCTCAAACGTCTACAAGCTTTCGAGATGTGGTTGTACAGGAGAATGCTAAGAGTAAGTTGGAAGGAAAAGATCACAAACGAGGAGGTATGATATTCTACATCTTATAATACAGGGTAAGATAAATAGTAAGAGACGCCCCGGCAGACGAAGAACTTCCTGGCTCAAAACTCTCAGACAGTGGTTTGGTCTCACCAGAGAAGAAGAAGAAATCTGAAGGAACTTGAACAAACTCCTTAAAATATCATCAAAAATTTAATTAGAAGCATACCTATATGCATAAATACTGTAATCCGAAGTAGAGGAGGCAACACATGCTACTCGTGTCGCACTTACACCATTAATTTCGCTACTAATGTCCATTTACACCATAATTTATTTTTTCAACATTACAATTTTGTTATAAAGTTTTAAGAATAAAATCACAATAAAATCGGACAAGATTCCGAAAAAGACCTTGATGGAAAAAAAACTGTGAAACAAAAATACCAAACAGAGAATAATCTATTTCACCTCCAGTCAGCTGCTTATGATCTATAAGGCACAGATCCGACCTGTACTGGAATACTGTTCCCATATTTGAAGTGCGGCACCTAAACATATCCTGAAGCTATTGGATTATGTCCAAAAAAGGGCAATTCGTCTCGTCGGTGATGCCTCGCTTACAAACTCGCTCACTTGTCTGGAACACCGTAGAAAAGTTAGCGATTTGTCTCTATTTTATAGATATTTTCATGGGCGATGCTCTTCTGAAATATCAACAATCGTTCCTCCTTTGGCAGTCTCTTCGAGACTAACCCGTCAAGTTCAGTCTTCACACCTCTTCGTGGTCATTTTGGAGACCTGCAGAACATCACTTTCCAAAGACTCATTCATCCAACGAATTGCGAGGCTTTGGAACTCATTGCCTAGGGAGGTGTTCCCCGAGGCATACAACCTCCAGAAATTTAAGAAGAACACCAACTCCTACCTTCTTTCCCTTGGTTCCCACGATGTTCTCTGAACATTACAGGATATCCCTTTTCGTGGGAACCAGAACATATAAAAAAAAAAAAACGTAGAATTAAATGGCGTTTTTTTAAAACATTTACCAGGCTATAAAAATAATCCATGGGTGTATATCATCTGTCTTATACATATTGTTTCGCGAATCTTTGTATATTCTTCCAATGATATTTCACAATACAGGTAATTATATTCTAACTTGAAAGCAAATTATACGTCAAAACTCCGGAAGAAAAGTGTTTATTGTTCGCCGAGTTTTGTGGAACAAATTATAATTTACGAGCTATGGCTTTTGGAAAAGTTCCTTTGTAAAATTTAGAGTGACATATTTACGGAACGCGTTTCGAAGGAAAATTATTGAAAATTTCTTTTAAAGAAATTAGTTTCCGCGGCAGCAAAAAAGATGTAGTTTTCTTATACGAGTCACTTTCCTTACTAATTAATTTGGCAAATATAACACACCAAAACAAATCAGCTACAAACAAATGTTTTAATTATATAATAACCTCAAGACTCGCGAAACCGAGATTTAGTTCGTACTGTGTTCATACAAAACTAAAACTCAAATTATGGACACATCGGACCAAATAAAATCTAGATAAACTACGCAAGATTAATGCGGTTGTTCAGCTATTGATCCCGAAGTATTCTGAAGAGAAGAGTAATAAAAAAACAGACCTACTTGCCAAAAAAATCATTTCTGGAAGCTGAACCTTCCTGCAGAATAAGCACGAGCAAAATACTTAATGAAGTACACAACAAAAGATCCCAATACAGTGCCCTAACAGAGAGACATTTCAAACGGCTGTGCAGCAGAAGGAAGATCATTTAGATTACAGCATATTGACACCCCCATCACCAATCGACTAAATTCATAGACGACTCTAACCAAACTCTGTATTTGGTACAATATGGTTTAAGATGAAGACGTCCGATGCACGAAAATCGCCGTCTTGAAAGCTGCAAGAACTCTACATTCTACCTCAACCATTCTATTTACTGCAATCTTCTTTATGCCTAGGACTGACTCTATCTTTAATGCCAATCCTACTCGATCGTGTTTTTTTTGATATTTTTTTAAAATGCAACCTATTTTGGTTCATTACAGAAGAAAGCACGACAACGAATTAATTCTGCAAACCAAGTTTTAAACAATTTTTTCTAATCATGCTTCGTTACCAAAAACTAAACGAATCATTTAGAGTTATTTTCATTGAATACTTAAGATTTTTAAAGAAATTATTAAAATTTATTCAACGAAAACCTTCACTGTAAACAAACTTCCAGCACACATGATAATATTACATCTTTTAATAGCTATTTATGCAACCATTTATTACTTTATATGCCTTTTTTTCAAATAGTTTAAACAACCGTCTATATATAAGTTAAACAGCCATAAAAATGAATGATTTGATCATCATAAGCCTCCTTTACGCCAATAATCAGGTCATATTAACATTATTTGAGGAGGAATTGCAGGCGATGGTTAATATTATGCATCATGCCTTTAAACTGCGAGGTTTTAATTGAAGAGGAAAGAGTAAAACAAGTAAATGAGTTTGTATACTTGTGTTCAAATTTTACTAGACACGAAAAGTATAACTGTGATATTGAGCAAATAGTGTTAACATGGAAACGAATGTGCCAAAAAAAGACATGACTAACTGTGCATAAAGAAGTGCTGGTACATACTTATGTATTGTAGTGAATTTTGGGTTTGGCAGAAAGTAACATCAATACTACATAAAATATTCTTTAGTAACATGTTACAAACAAGATTTTTTATAATTCTGAATATCTTAAAACCCTTTGTATCTAAATAAAATATGTAGGTATGTAGGTATATTTAAAAATCCGGAAAATCAACTAAATGTTTCCATAGTTATCTCTGTTTCTAATTCATCACACAACTTAATGTCAATATTGACAACCTTTTGACAATAAAATAAAATCGTGGTTGGAAGTCTAAAATTATCGCAGAAGATTGTATGAAACTCAACAGAAAATAAAACAGGAGATTTTCACTGATATTCTAGATGGAGCAAGTGCAGTAGATTTTTTGATTCAAAGTCAAATATAATTTTTTATTATTTAATATTTATTTACCTCATGAGTAAATTAAAATATAGGCAGAGCAATTTTATTATCTAATTTACCTCTTGAGTAAATAAATAAATAAAGAAGCATGAAAATAGGATTAATGCTGCGGAGATGAGTAGTCTGAGAAGTATAGCCGTAGTGACTCGGTTGGATAAAGTAAAGAATAGTGAGATAAGAGAACGCTGTGGTGTAAAAGAAGGTGTGGTTACAAAGATAGACAAAGGAATGCTTAGATGGTTTGGACACGTAGAAAGAATGGATAAAGAAAGATTGACGAAACAAATTCATAAGGCGGGTGTGAATGGACAAGTCGGTAGAGGTCGACCTCGGAAAACATATCTCGATCAGATCAACATTGTTTTGAAGAAAGGTCAGGTCAAGAGTACCAACAACCGACGAGCATGTATGAAAGTACTGATGAAGGTAGAGGAAGCAATATTCCTTCATCTTTTCTCTCTACGTTCCCAAATAATCGAAGCAGTCCTTTATCTATCTTTGTAACCACATCTGTCAAATGAAACGAATTCAAAGAAACATTATTACATACCTATCAATTATTATCAATGCTTACAATAAAAAAACAAAATACTCTTTTAATTGACGAAGTAACGAATTTTTGCTAACCGGTTTGTAAATTTTTTATTTTTGAAATAAAAACAAAAGTTTATTCCAATATTTTCAAGTGAAAACAGTAACATTCATCAGAAAAATTATTCACCAACCATCGACTTTTAACGATAGGAAATTATTGAGAAACAAATTAAGAAAAATTTTATTAATAGTTTTCAAAAAAAGTTGAAAGCTTAGCACTGACGATGGCATAGAGTTTTATACACGTAATACACAAAAATATTTTTGTTTATTTCATTGATAAGTCCTGTACTCAGCATTTAAAAATTTTATTTTATTTTATTAGTTTTATTTTTCCTAATTAGTCATGAAGAGTTAGACGTTATAAGTCGGGTTTAAAACTTTCTCCGACGAATTCCGACACGTAGTCTCCATTGTCCTTGATCATTCCAAAGGTTTTCTTCCAAGCCTCTATCTCTTATTTCCCCATCTATTCCCTCTCTCCAGTTTCTCCTTGGTCTTCCTCTCCGTCTTCTTCCTGCTGGATTCCACGTAATTATTTGTTTTGGCAGTCGCTCGTACGTCATTCTCTGGACATGGCCGTACCATTTCAGTTGTTTCGTCTTTATGTCATCTACAATACTGTGCCAAACTCCCATAATCTCCCGTATTCGGTCGTTGCGGATTCTTTCAAGCTTCGACCTGCCTATCGAACGCCTTCAAAAATCCATTTCCGTCGCTTCCAAGGTTTTCTTTGCTCTTTCTTTGAGTGGCCATATCTCACTGCCGTAAATAACGATGCTTTCGACAATGTTGTTGTATATACGTTTGTTATTTTTTGTGATTTTTTGGTCCCAAAGGATACTGTTTAACATCGACACAGCTTACCTTTCCTGTATATTCCTATCTTTAATGGCATCGTCCAAGGCAGCGGTTCTCAAACTTTTGTTATTCACGCCCCCCTGTTTTAATTTAAAAAATGTTGCGCCCCCCAATCCGTAGACCTAGGAATTTGGACTAAAATAGGCAACATTGTCTCGTCGAGAGCGCCAAAGATGCTGTCGGAAAGTTCGCGGCGTTCGTGCCACGTATTCAAGCTTCCTGATCTTTCTCGAACTGTCTGAACGCGACTATAAATACAGAAGCGCACATACGGTATTCTCAGTCTCTCAGTGTGAGTGTATAAGTAGATGTAGTATGGATAAATTTTTAAAACGAAAACTTGAGGATGACGGGGCTTGTACATCGACAGGTTCAGAGGAAATCATCCGAAATCTAAAACAAGAAAATATGACCCATCATACCTAAATTTGGGCTTTACTAACCTTGAAGTAGGTGGCGAAGAAAAACCACAATGCGTTATCTGTTTAAAAGTATTGGCTGCAGATAGCATGAAACCAAATAAATTACAGAGGCATCTAGAAACGCTGCACAGAGAATATGTCAATAAACCGCGAGATTTTTTTGTGGAGAAACTCAGATTGTTTAAAAAACAAAAATCCAGCTTCCATAGAGTACTGGCAGTAAATGAGAAGGCTCTATTGGCATCATATAAAGTGGCATACAAAGTAGCTAAATGCAAAAAACCGCACACTATTGCAGAGCAACTTATTTTACCCGCTTGCAAAGACATTGTAGAAATAATGTTTGGTGAAAATTTTACTTTACAACTTAACAATATTCCTCTGTCAAATGATACAATCTGTCGACGAATTAACGATATATCAGTTGATATGCAGCAGCAGCTTGAATCTGAGCTTACTGGAAACTTGTTTGCTATACAACTTGACGAAGCAACTGACTCTAGTAATGATTCCCATTTGATTTGCTACATTAGATTCTGTCAATGTTCTAAAATATGTGAAGATTTATTGTTTTGTAAACAGATTGAAGGAAGAACTACAGCCACCGAGTTGTTCAAGATTACAAATGATTCTATTACTAAAATGAATTTGCAATGGAAAAATTGTGTTGCGATTTGCACCGATGGAGCTCAAGCCATGTCTGGTAAATACACCAGTTTACAAGCGCTAGTAAAAAAGGAATCCTCAGAAATTATCTGGACGCACTGCATGATACATCGGGAAGCGTTAGCATCAAAATCTAAGCTAAGCCCTGGACTAAACATGATTTTGACAGTAGTTATTGAAGTTGTTAACTTTATAAAAACCAGACCACTAAAAACAAGGATGTTCTCTGTTCTGTGTGAAGATATGGGAGCTGAGCATCAATCTTTGTTGTTTTATTCCTCATCCAGATGGTTGTCACGCGGTAAGACGGTTAAGCGTGTCTTTGAATTAAAAAGGGAAATAGCGATATTTTTAAGCGAGGAAGGTCACAAGCATTCAGCAGATTTTTTCGACAAATTATTTTTACTGAAGCTTTCTTATTTAGTAGATATTTTTGAAAAACTTAATATACTTAATCTTCAGCTGCAAGGAAAAGACGTAAATATATTTGATTTAAGTCAAAAGATTGATGCTTTTTGTAAGAAATTGCAGTTATGGCATAACAAATTGAACGAAAACAGTTTGGAAATGTTTCCCACATTTTGCGATTTTGTGCAAGATTCCCCATTGGAAGATATTCATAAAGCTGTGATGCTAAAAACCATAGGAAGCCATTTAGAAAACTTAACTGAGAATTTCAAGCGATACTTCTTTGTAGAGAAAGATATCAAGTTGTCAGACTGGAGCTGGGTTTTAAATCCATTCGAAAATAGACCTGTCGGACTATCACTGCAAGAAGAAGAACAACTGATAGATATTTCAACAAATCCGTTACAAAAATCAAACTTTGTTAACAAATCTTTAACAAACTTCTGGACTGAACTTCCGAACGACTACTCCGTTATAAAAGCCAAAGCGCTTAGAATTCTGTTGCCTTTTCCAACGTCCTACCTTTGTGAAACTGGATTTTCTGCACTTGCTGTCGTGAAATCTAAATACAGAAATAAACTTCAAGTAGAAAATGAACTCAGAGTGGCCATCTCTAACATAGAACCAAATTTAGAGAAGTTGTGCGCCTTAAAACAAGCTCATGTTAGCCATTAGTCCTTAGAATGTTTCTTTGTCATCATTAAGTAAGTAAAATTTCAATAAAGATTTTTTAAAAATCTATCTGTAGCATTTTATCATTACCATTTTATTTTTAATCTATACTGCGCCCCCCCCCCAATCATATAAACGCGCCCCCCTTAGGGGGCGCGCCCCACAGTTTGAGAAACGCTGGTCCAAGGTTCCATCGTTTGTAATATTTACACCTAGATCATTGTATTTTTGGCAGTTTTTTATTCTTTGACCATTTTCCAAAATAAGGTCTTGCTGGCTTCCTCCCAAATTCGAGTATTCTGTTTTTGCAATGTTTACTTCGAGTCCCCACTTCTCGTATTCCTCAATGAGTTTCCGAGTCATATACTCAATATCATCAGAATCTTGTGCTATAACGATCTGGTCGTCACTCGAAGCCGAGTGTATACAATGTGGAATGGTTATGCGGGATACCCATATTTGAACATTTCCGTGTCCATTTCATTAACACTTTTTCGAGATATATTTTAAACAGCGTTGGTGAAAGGCAGCATCCCTGTTGAAGCCCTTTATTTGGAACAAATCCAGTCGAAATGTTATTTGCGACTTTGATTTTAATTTGCAGAATTCGTATAGGCTTCTTACTGCGTTTATAATATTTATATTTAAGTTTGTTGTTAGTAGAGCTTTCCACAACTTCACCAGTTGCACGCTGTCGTATGCCTTCTTCAGGTCGAGAAATACTAAATGTACTTCCTTGTTGACTACCGACATCTTATCTAATACACATAACATATGGTCAGTTGTTGATCTTCCCGCTCGAAATCCTGCTTGTTCTTCGGCTTCGTGGTAGGCGTAGTCTCGTTCTATTCTTCTCTTTAAAACTTTACCATAGATCCTGCTGATTGAGCCCTCCACTACAATACCCCTATAATTATCACATTTTTCTTTATCACCCTTTTTATAGATTATAAATAATAATAATTATGTGACAGAATTGGAAAAATATTGTTTTTGTAGGTGGCGGTGACAATCCGATGACTACTTCAAGAACACCTCAACAACTAGCGTTGTAGAGAGGAAAGCAATAACATTGAACCTTTACAGGAAACCATATCAAACCTTATTCGAAGAATAAAACTGGGTTTTTTACGTTAAATTTCTGCAAAAAATGAAATTTATTTCCTTGGAAATTATTATTCAATTATTACATTAAAATATTTAATACTTTGATCCCAAATATAAGCGGAAATTGTGGAAGTAACAAATTTTAAACGAGGAAAGCAATAACATTCAACCTTTACAGAAAACCGTACTAAACCTCATTCGAAGAATAAAACCAGGTTTTTTACGTTAAATTTCTGCGAAAAATGAAGTTTATTTCCTTGGAAATTATTATCCAATTATTTTATTAAAATATTTAATGCTTTGACCCCAAATAAAAGCGGACATTGTGGAAGTAACAAATTTTAAACGAAATAATTAAATTATAAAAAAAATACACACAAACACACAACACGGCAATTAGATCCCGTAATACCTCAATTTAACCGCTTAATAACCTTTATTGTCAATTCAATAATTAATAACTATACAGACGAGGGCCCGCATGCAATCGGACAGCACGCGATTTTTGGATAAAAATTTTTTGCAAGTTTTCTCGATTTACGAGTAGTAGAGAAGTTGTTTTCACGAATTAATTAATTACTTTCCGTGAAATCGATGGTGTGATAACATCCAGGTAAATATTTTTTAGTGCTTTCATTTTTTCGGGAATTTTATCCGTAATAAAATGAACGTTACTTGCTAAAACTTTATAATTTTAAATAAATTATACTGTGGAACACTGAATTTAAGTCAATTTCGAGTAATTATGGTCTTCTGAATACAAAAATAATAATATATTTGTCGAAATGAGTTGACTTTTTGATTTTTTGAGATAAAGGTAATTCATTCCTACAAAAAATAAAATTAATAAAAGAGACTAATGTATTTAAAACCTTTATTATTATCTATTCAAGAAGCTAAAGCAGCGTTTTTCTTTAAATCTTTAGACAACAAGCTCAGTTGGATCCTTCAATAAATTCAGATATCGAATCAAGTCATTTAACTTGCTATTAGAAAAATCCTAAAGTGAAATATTGCATCCTTTAAATTAACTTTCACTGTTGCTTTTACTTTGAGTATCTAAAAATTTAGTTGGCTTATCAAAAAAGGGCCATTCGGTTGATAAACAGCTCAACTTTCACAGATACCCTTCACCCACTAGAACATAGAAGAAGAGTTGCAGACCAGACATTACTCTACAGATATTTCCATGGCAGATGCTCCAGAGAAATAAAAACTCTTATACCCCCACTGGCCACATTTGGCCAAAAACTCGGCACGCTGATTAGTCTCACCGATTTACTCTCAAGATTGACACCACAACGACCAATCTTCATCAAGAATCCTTCTTTTACAGGGCTGCTACGGAACGGAACAAGCTTCCAAAATCACTTTTTCCAGAGAACTATGACCTGCAACTTTTTAAAAAGTGGCTCCACAATCATCTCCTTTCTATAATCCCTCCCCCTTCTAAGAATCGCAGTGCGGGCCGTCTGCGGCCCATACGATGGGTCTTTGCGACTATTTTTATTAAAAAAAAAAAATATATAACATTTTAATGTAAACTGCTTCACAAAAGTTAAGTAAGTTCATAAATTCGGAGATTGTGTTTTAACAAATTACGAATTTTGGCCACCAAGTGTTTGTATTGTTATGATCGGCAATGTTCTCTGTCGGCGTCAGCGAGTCAATCACAATTAGGAGACTGCTTTATTATGCCAGCACTGCAATTGGAACAAAAGAAAAGACCGGCAAATTCCAGAATACTGCGTTTAATGGTTCCAAAATGGTAAAAGGATTATTTGGGCACTCTCTAGAAAATGGCCAATAGTTTCGAATGATGGCGATTCCTCTAAAATGATGATTTGGAAATATAAAAAGAACAGCGGTCAAGAAGTCAGTTTTAGTTTAATTAGTTCGAAGTTAAGTATTTAAAGTAATTTTGTAAAGTGAATATCTAGATTGTAGGGGGGGTCGTAAGGCTATGCAACCTCTCAAGCACCTCGACATATCAGATCTTTTGTGCATAACCCTTAATCTATTCGAGGCCCGGGATTCCGAGACTTCGAGCAAAGTTTATCAGTTTCCTGGGGGTTGAGTTTCTGACATCGAAGGGCTTTAGGAAAGACCCTTCCAGAAACTTAAGCCATTTGCAGAAAAGCGTTGGGCATTCGCAAAGCAAATGTTCTGCAGTTTAGAATGGATTTTTGTGAAACGTTACAAGAAAGGAAAGCCCTCTACCCCAATTTTTTAACATGTATCCGTTTTATCGATGAGGTCTCTTTACGCGACAAAAAATATTTAATTCCCATAATGCATACTAATTAATAATGATAATAATTATGAACTTTAACATTACTTTATACCAGCATCGGTTATTACTTCATAATTTTCAAATCAAAATATTCCGAAAATGGTACACAGTATCAAGTTTTAATGTAAAAATTTAATGATGTTTAAGTTCACTTGAAAGCCCTCTATGAGAGTCAGATATAAAAACAAATTCATGGGATGCATTAGCTTCTAAAACATAATCGTAAAAATTTTTATTACAATGTTTCCAGTAGTTTCGGCAAAATCGTAATAAATGTGTATACATTTTTTTTAATCAACGCCCTTTATCTTGAATACAGATGGCTTTACGAAAGTTTTTTACCAAGCAAACCCCAATTATTTTTCAGTTTTCTACCTATCCTAGAGACGGGGGTACCTTTTTCTGAAACACCCTGTATTTATGATTTACTATAATGTTGCATTAATTTTTTTCGGTTTATTTTTGTTAAAATAACTAAAAAAATTAATAAATTAACAAAGTGATAATTTCAGGGGTCAAAAAGAATTAAGAGTCAACGGAGTATTTATCATAACATACATACATACATAAAGTCACGCCTTTTTCCCATAGGGGTAGACAGAGACCACTTCATTCCACTTGCTACAGTTCTTACACACATCTTTTGCTTCCCCTACTTTCATCAGTGCTCTCATACATGCTCTTCGGTTGTTGGTACTCTTGACCTGGCCTTTCTTCAAAACAATGTTGATCTGATCGAGATATGTTCTCCGAGGTCGAACTCTACCGATTTGTCCATTCACACTCGCCTTATAAATTTGTCTCGTCAATCTTCCTTCATCCATCCTTTCTACGTGTCCAAACCATTTAAGCATTCCTTTATCTATCTTTGTAACCACATCTTCTTTTACACCACAGCGTTTTCTTATCACACTATTTTTTACTTTATCCAACCGGGTCACTCCGGCTATACTTCTCAGACTACTCATCTCCGCAGCATTAATCCTATTTTCATGCTTCTTCTGCTAAACCCAACATTCACTACCATACATAAGTGTAGGAACCAACACACCTCTATGCATATCATAAAAGGTGATAAGTAATAGTTCAAAAATGAATTCGCAAATAAACATTATCAAAAACAACTACTTTTTATATTTAAATAGTCAATTTGATCTTGCGCAGTTAGGTAAACGTCTCAAATATGATATTTTTTTACCAAAAGTTTGCATCCCGTTTCAAAAACGTCGGAGCGACATTTAAAGTGCTATTCCTGTATTCGTTTATTTGTATGTGTATACACATAAAACTAATCGTTATAAACGCAATGCGACCGACATCGTTTCTTTCAATCTTCTAGCAATTTGATTACCCAAATAATATTTTTATGCGTTCGGTGGCAGTCCCTGAAATCCCCTTTGCGAAGTCGCTCGCTCTCCCGCTTCCATCTCCCCAAAAAAATAAAACGAATATTGGAATGAGTGCTTATACCTTGAAGTCTCCTTTAGAACAGGGAACGAATTATCGGGGGGGTTGTTGCCGAACTTTCCGAATTGGTTAATAATCACGGGAAATTTTTTTCTAGAGGGTATTTAAACACAATAACGAACTGACGCATCCGCAGTAACTGTAACTGGGCGGTGATTACTCAAAAAACCTTTGTTTATTTAATAAACAACTGTTACAGAATGAATATTCTCACTCTAGAGTGTGAATGTTGTCATTATGTTATTAAAACAAATTTCATAATGAGTATAGCTTTATGAACAGCCAGAAAGTGTCAAAAAGGCACGTCTGGCTGTGCATAGAGGAGTGTTGGTTCCTACACTTATGTATGGAAGTGAATGTTGGGTTTGGCAGAAGAAGCATAAAAATAGGATTAATGCTGCGGAGATGAGTAGTCTGAGAAGTATAGCCGGAGTGACTCGGCTGTGGTGTAAAAGAAGATGTGGTTACAAAGATAGATAAAGGAATGCTTAGATGGTTTGGACACGAAGAAAGGATGAAGGAAGATTGACGAAACAAATTTATAAAACGAGTGTAAATGGACAAGTCGGTAGAGATCGACCTCGGCGAACATCGATCTCGATCAGATCATCATTTTTTTGAAGAAAGGCCAGGTCAAGAGTACCAACAACCGACGAGCATGCATGAGAGCACTGATGAAAGTAGAGGAAGCAAAAGATTTGTGTAAGAACCGTAGCAAGTGGAAAGAAGTGGTCTCTGCCTACCCCTACGGGAAAAAGGCGTGACTATATGTATGTATGTATGTATGTACATTCCAAGTATGATCGTGGAGAATAGTACAGGGTGATTTTTCTCGATGGCACATTAGGCGCATCAGACGGCATTGGATTGGAAGAAGAGGCAGCATTGAATGGCCTCCACGATCGCCAGATTTATTACCGCACGATTTCTTTTTGTGGGGACATCTGAAAAGTAAAATCTATAAAACAAAACCAGCGTAATCGGAAGATTTGCGTCAAAGAATCGTTGACGAATGCCGTCGAATTACTCCGGAAATTCTTCGGAATGTGCGTCAACGAACAAAATATTTATCATTTTATGGAAGAACGCGGTCATTAGTTTGAACATTTAATCAATTAAGTAGTAAGTGAGCAACTAAAATAATTGGAATTTTAACATGCAATTTTTTTCAAAGTATTGGGAGGAAATATAAAATTTAAAGATCATTTTAAAGAGAATTGTCAGAGCTTTCAGTAGACATCTTATTCGACCCGCTTGCCATTTAAAAATTTTGGGGTAATTCTTACCCTCGCTTGGGGTTGAAAGTAGTGGAGTAAAAAACCCTGAGCGTTTTTCTAAAATGTTGACGAGGTTCCTGCAAATGGCTCTGTTTCGTTTTTGGTTGCCGCCCTGTATTATTTTTATTAATAACTGTTTTATTCAATGGGTAAGTAACTGTAATTACCGTTTTCGATAGCAAGATTGTTACTCATTTAAAATAAACATTGGGAAAGCTGTGGTCACATTTTTTGGTCAGTTGTAACTCCCATCGAGTGGGCCCACTGCCCATCTGCCTACCGTCACTACCATAAGGCCGTCATAGGAACTATTAATTTCAAAAGACAAAAAAAAACAACTCGTAAGGACAAACGCGGCGTTATTGATATGTATCAAAAAAATTTAAAGTACCTAGTTTAAAAAGCAAACAGCATGACGCGTCGACTTTTTCCCGTAGAAGTTTTTTCTGTTAATCATCGCGCTAATCGAGCAAGTTCGATAACTGAAACGATACTGTCGTTATTTAAATTTTTATCGACAACTTTTTACTAACGAAATTTTTTTTTTCGTGTCTGCTGATTTGTTTAACTTTTTGAAATTCTTTTCTTTGATATTGATAATACCTACTCACAGGGCTATTTAAAGCCAGAGTGTCCTGTCTTTTGCCTCTTCTTCAGTGATGTTGACATTGGGTTTGGGTTACAAAATACGGTTTTTTGTAAAAAAAATATTATTCTGCTGTTTTTAACCCTGTGATACATCAAATAAAAACCCAAAAAAATGCAAATCAGCCAGATAAACAACAATTTATTCTATCGATTTATTTTGCTTTCTTCTTCTTCTTAGTCTAACGTCGAGAACGACGTGTAGTGATCACAAGTTAAGGTCAGGTGTTATTACTCAGAACTCTTCTTACAGTCTCTCGCCATCTCCCACGGTCAGCAGCAGTTCTACTGGATTCCACTAGTGGACGCTCTGTTACTTTTGATACAATGTCTGTCCACCTAGATGGGGAGCGTCCGCGTTTCCTTTAGCCATGGGGTTTGCCCTGGACAATCAGTCCCTCAATGTTATCGTGACGAGTTATATGTCCGAAGAAGTTCAGTATTCGCGCTGATGTCAAGCTACTGAGACGGTTTGATGGTCCAATCTCGTTCAGCACTGACAACATTGGTGCGATGTGCCGTACACGGTATTCTTAGCATTCTTCGCCATACCCACATTTCAAAGGCGCCTTCATAACCCATGTCTCGGAAGCGTACCAGAAAATGGAGAACACTAGGGCATGGACCAGTGATTTATTTTGCATTAAACTTGGCGAAATTACAACAGAAACTAAAATGAAGTTTATTACAAACAGCTCCTTTTATGTATTTACAGTAACTGTTCAAAGTGTGCTCCGTTATTTTGTAGGCAATAATTTAATCTATTTTCAAATTCTTCTCAAACTCCTTGAAAAGTTTCGCTAGTAATTCGTCTACATTCTTCATTTAGCTTTAGTTATATAATTTCCAAGGGAGGAGTTTTGTAAACTAATGTTTTTAAATAGCCCCTCAGGAAAAAAAAGGTATTAGATCTGGAGATCTTGCCAGCCCTTCAAAAAAACACCTTCTGCCAATCCAATGTCTTGGAAATCGTTCGTCTAGCCATTGTCTTACAGCTAGTGCGTTATGTGGTGTAGCTCCGTCCTATTGAAGGTATATTTTCTGTTCATCTAGCACCATATTTCCCTGTCCATCAAATTTTCTGGATAAGTGGATCGATTTCATTTTCTGATAATTGTAGGTACAATTCTCCTGTTAGGTTTTGGTCGATAAAAAGTTGTCCAATTATCTCATTTTCTGAAATACTAGCCCATACATTGATCTTCGCTAGAAACTGACTATTATCCTGTCAAAACACGTGAGTAATTTCGTCATTTCAGTACCTACAATTATGTTAACAAAGCTATTTAAATAAAACGTTGATTCATCACTAAAACAAAAAATTTTAACCAAATTTGCGTCTTCTTGTATTTTTCGGGACATTGTTTCACAAAATTCAATTCTGCGGTCATAGTCGTCTTCACTAAGCTGATGATGAATTTGTATTTTATGAGAAAAAAACTGCAATTTTAACACTTTGTGTATGGATAGTGTATGATACTTTTGAAAAGGAATAGGTAGGAGCTATAGCAAAATGACCCAATACTGTAATTTTTGCAGCTTCATCGAGAACTCTGGGATTTATTTTTTTTATTACAAACGGACCCAGTTTCTCCAAATTTCCATACTAACTCTATGATGGTCCCGTGGCCCATATTTCTATTAGGATGCATTTCATTAACAACTCGAGCTGTTCCTCGAGCGCACTTGTTTTGATCGTAAATAAATATTATTTTTGTTCGTTCTTGCAGAAAATACACTATTTTAAAATAACCCAAGATGCTACAGTTACAAATAATAGTTAATTTAACGTCACGAATAAATAACTAAATATACTATTAATATTTTTGAAACAAAGAAACAAAATTACAAAAAATGACATGTATTCAGAAGTAAGTTAATTGATCCCTCATTAGACATCTACCTATCCAACAGTGGCGTAGATCGTTTTTATTATGATCTCATGTTATTTCAAAAAATTTGTTGTTATCGGCAAAATAAATCGATAGAATACATTGTTGTTTATATGGCTCGTTTGCATTTTTCTGGGGTTTTCATTTGATGTATCACATTTTAAAGAAGGGGTGTCACTTGGAAACAGCAGAATAGCATTTTTAAACCTCCCCCTTGATTTAAAATTCGATGTGATTTTTTTCTTCATACATTTACGCAAAATCAAAAGTTATTTGGACTGGCTGGTTTTGAAATGAAATCACTGCATGTGTATATATACAGATACATATTTACTCACACACATAGCTGCATAAATACCCGCTTACATATAAATTTATTGAGATTTATCTCTTACCAGCTATTGAAACTGTAATAGACCTACTTTGCCAAGTAGTCTGTGTGACTGAAATTTTAAATTTTTCGTGTGTGCAATATATCTAATTTCAATAGGAAAATAGTTATAGGCTTTGATTACTCTATACTGGGTCCCTTTTTTCAAAAAATGATGTGTTGTGATATCCCGAGTTTTCTTTATTGGTCGGTGTTTGAAAGAAAAAAAAGTTAAACACGTCACTAATAAATTATTTAGCGCGGCCGCGTCGAAATATTTTTTTATAATATTAATTTATTATTATACTTCCCATACGGCCTTATGGACAGCTGGGTCTAGTTGACACCCACTGTATGATGGTTCTTTCGATGGCCAAGGGTTATTTCCGTTCTAGAATCCGTACCAGCATTTGCCTTGTTGATGATGTTTTAATTGCATGTATCATTATCTTTCGCCTCTTCGGAATTAAACTTGAATGTTTTCGTACCCCGAATTAGGCTGATGATGACTTCGTCGATAACATCTAAGACCGTAGATGG
Organism: Agelastica alni; assembly: GCA_950111635.1. Classification (NCBI taxonomy): domain Eukaryota; kingdom Metazoa; phylum Arthropoda; class Insecta; order Coleoptera; family Chrysomelidae; genus Agelastica; species Agelastica alni. The sequence continues at coordinate 21,245,410 of OX467717.1, read as the reverse complement.
TTAATTTTTAATGAAGACTTCATTTAATCGTGCGGGTACGCTTGAATATTTTCGGAGAAAATCGTCGTGACAGGAGGAATGTGTTGTATTATTGTCCAATGAAACCCAAATTTTTACAAAAGAAATGGTAGAGAAAAAATGTTACTATAAAAATACAATGTAATTTATCACCTTTCAAAATATTTCATATTAAGATTAATAGACTTTTATTTATTTCTGTTTATTTGTAAAGTTGAAAACAGGTTTTTTCTACTGATGTATATGAAAATGATCATATTTCAACCGGCTGCCCTACATGAAAGTGATAGTTTTTTTTCTCTAGAGATGAAAATGCGACCCGACGGGAATATACTAACACAGTATACACCAACTCAATAAGTAGCGAAAGTTCTGGCTTTTGCGGGTACCATTTTTGTATGCGCATGTCTGTGACTGTCATTTGTCATCGATCATCATAAATCATAACGTTGACACGAGGTACATTTAGCTGATTTTTGTGTGTGAATTGTTTGTAAATATAATTTCAGTTATGGGAAAAATTAATTGCACTCTTCGAGGTTGCAACTCGAGAACACGGGAAGATATATGTAAGTTTGCATTTCCCAAAGACCCCTTTACGTAAGTACCACAGTTTTTATGATTATATATTGATAAATAATCTAGTTGTGAACGTTTTATGTAGACACTACAAGTGTGCCACGATTAAGTCGTATTCTATCTAAAAAAAGTGTCATCTGTATTCATATGAATATATAAAAACGTACCTCACCGTTTCAATAAATTTTGAATTGGAAAATGACAACTTCCACCTCATTTATTAAATTTTAGATCCCAGTTATGGTTAAAGGCTTGTAACCGTGAAAATCTATCTGGAAAAACCACTCTTGAAAGACAACGTAAATGTAAAGTGTGTGAACTTCACTTTGAAGAAAAATTTACATCGAAAGGTGAAAATCTAAAGCGTTTGTTTGTCTCAGCTATAGCTACCAAATTTCCTGAATTGAAACGAGACAGTAATGTTTTGATGAGCGATATACCAAGGAAAAAAGTAATTCTCTCAGGCTGGTGTATTCTGTGATACTAAAAACAAATTGATGGATTTTTAACACTAATGATAGGTAATCTCACTACTTGGCACTTGAATCAGCAACGAACGTCACTTCGTTTGACAGTTTGTAACATTTTCACGATTAAATTTGAACTTCTCTCTATAAATATAATTAATATGGACTCTGATATCGAAATTAGTAAATCATGTACACCACCTAATATAGTTAAAGCGGCAAACTCAGTTTCTAACAATATTTTGCCAGATAAATCCCGAGAAAGGTATGCATTTGTGTACAGAAAGTTCATGACTTGGAGACGAGATAAACTAGTTCTCGGAAAATGTTCTTATTATTTGAAGATTTGAAACCATCAACAGTTTGAAGTGCGTATTCTATGTTACGTAATACCATTAACATCAAACATAATGTGGATATTTCAAAATATGCCAAGCTCAAAGCATTTTTAAAGCGAAATTCCACAGGATTCAGAAGCAAAAAAGAGGATTCAGAATCAAAAAAGCTAAAGTTTAACGTCACAACAAATTTACACATAGCACTGTAAACTGTTACAGGTAGCACTGATTTTTGGTATCGCTGGAGCTTGTCGTTTACATTAGTTACAAAATTTAGAAATGAATAATATTGAAAATCTGAAAAAAGCGTAACTTGTAACCACACCTAATACAAAAACTTGCACGCCACGTTCTTTTACAATTACAGACAATTACTATAACATTTGTCAGAAGTATATAAAACTTCGTCCATCAAGCGTTACAAAGCAAGTAATTGGAATCAGAAGTTTGAAAATGTTCCAAGGCAAGTAGCGGTATTTCTTAGTTTGTCGGATGCCCAATTGTAAACAGGCCATGCATTTAGAAGGTCTTCAACAACTATTCTTTCGAATACTGGGGCAAATCTTACAGAAATAAAGCAACACGGTGGATGGAAGTCTAGCTCTGTTGCAGAACAACACACTGAAGATTCTGTAAATAATAAAATAAAACGAGGACATAAAATATTCCAATTATTAAATACATCAAAAACTACAAATTTACACGAAACTGAAGTTAACTTTGATGAAGAACCATTAGACTTTGACAGCATTACATCAAACTTGTCTACAGCAGCACCATCAACTTCTTCGGCAGTCATACCTTCGACAAATACCTACCACAGATTACCACAAATTTAACATCCAACTAACAACTTCAACAATTGTACCTTCAATATTTATAAATAAAATTTCATCATGATAGCAATTTGTCACTCCTCATTATATATAGTACCCGGTTTTATTATTAAGTCTGTGTTATAAATAAATATTGTAATCCAATATTTTACAAACATCTATCGTAGAAAAATTGCATTTCCTACTCGAGATGAAATACGTTTTTTTCGTTCGTGAGATTTCCACACTCGCTCTCTTGTAAAATATACTATTATTTTAGTGACTATTTTGTCACACCATTTAGAGTCAGTTTGTTTTTTTATGGTAATCGAAAAGTATCTGCTTTTTGATAAACCTGCTCAATATTTATGTTTTTTTGAAACAACAAATGTTTTGTTAACCTTCACGACATCAACTCGTAAACCAGTTGTTAACAGTCTTTTCTGACAATATTTTACTATCAAAAATAAACGAAGTGATTCAAGGCATTGTTGTCAAGTAAGACCTTTACAAAAACCGTAAGCAAATTATTAAAAGTAAAAATTTTTTGACAGTTCTATCAACCATTAAAATTTCGTCATTTTGTGTCATATGAAACAATTTCACCAATTCATGTCAACATTACACTGAACATTTTTTGACAGTTCTAACAACCATTCAAATTTCGTCCTTTTGTGTCATATGAAACAATCTCACCAATTCATGTCAACATTACACTGAACATTTTTTGACAGTTCTAACAACCATTCAAATTTCGTCAGTTTGTGTCATATGAACCAATTTCACCCAATCATGTCAACATTACATTGAAAATTTTTTGCTCAAGTTGATATCCAATAAAATCAGTCAATTTGTGGTCATCTGATCGAACACAACCAACCAAAACAAAATTATACTGAAAAGAGCCCATTGGTTCTTTTCACTAAATCATGTCATGTTGCTATGGATACATACCTACATTTCATTTCAATTCGATTTTGACAATTCAAATATTTCAATATGTCACGATTTGGTTGTGATACTCAAGATAATATTGATAAAATTATAGCATCGAATATACCGAAGAATACTGTTCACAATAAAAATTTTGTGTGGAAAGCGTTCATAGACTTTTGTGATGTAAGAAAATATGAATTAGATGGAAATCGGACGGTGGAAGAATTAGCGTCGATTTTAAAGGATTGGGCTGTGAATATGAGAAGAAAAGATGGTACAGAGTTTAAAGAAGCTACTGTCAAAACCATATGAAACATAACAAGTAAGCTTCTACAAGAAAAATATTTTTCTAATTGTACTTTTGATAATTGTACATTCAAATAAATTGTTTCTGCTCTGTATTTATTTCCATAATCAGCAAAAAAATTTCTATCCGAATAACCCTCGAACATTGATGAATGCTCAAAAATTTTATAACATCTATCTCAAGCTTGTTGCTTATAGGCAACAGACCTCCGCCTACGGCGTCGGTCTGTTTCCAAGCAACAAGCTTTCGAAATCTGTTTAAAATTGTTTCGACAATTATCAATTATTACTACTGATAATTGCATTCAGTGCAATTATCAATTACTATGACAACACGATTTAGTTGACAACTTCATTCCAAATAAATTTGCGAATTTTTTTTTGATTAGCGCATTTATACTTTGAACTTTCGCATTGCCAAAAAGTGACATTTTGAAATTTATTTGGAATGAAGTTGTCAAACTCAATCTTGTTGTCATAGTGATTAATAATTGTACTGAATGCAATTATCAATGTAATGTTGACATGATTGGGTGAAATTGTTTCATATGACACAAAATGACAAAATTTGAATGGATGTTAGAACTGCCAAAAAAATTTCCTTTAAATTCTACGCAAGTGTATTATTCATCGTTAACATTTAAACATTTTCTCTACTTACATTTAAAAAATTACTCAAAACTAGGTCGTATCAAGCACGGTCGTAGTAATCACTATAGGTAATAAAACGATGATTCCCTTAGTGTCCTACACATTTTTTTAAACACCCATACGCACATTTTCATTAACAACAATCGACGATTTTAGCAAAACGCGCGACAGGTGGTCAATAGTTAATATCACGTCCCGCAGGCAAATAATTATGTTTCATAACCCGTAAGGTCGTAACGGTGTCACGTATGAGACTGTCGAGTTGGACCTAAAAGGCCTTACATCCACACATCACCTTGTTTTTGTTAAGTTTTTTTGTTCTTACCTACATGCGGTGCATCCAGTGTCGTACCGTTTAGGGCGCGAAAAGGTCCTCCCTATTAAGTGCAAAAGCTTGTTATGCTAATTTTTCATCCACCGTTTACGTATACATAATGTATATAGGTACCTACGCACCTAAATGCAATCTATTAGAAAGTATAGAAGTCAAAAACGGAAAAAACAATTGTATTTTAATTTAGTTTTATAGTTGGTGAATAATTTATGTAAAATTATGTAGTAGTTCGTATATTAGTTCACAGACGTTGCCCACGCTGCACACGAAAAAAAATTGTAATACCGAGCTGTCGAACGTTTATTTAAATTATATAAAAATTATTGAAAAAAAACAATTCAAGTAAATTTTTGTATATCACACTGACAAGTTTATTTAGTTGCTTAATTTAAATTTTAAGTGTTTTTTCAACAGTTTATTGGTTTAGTTTTGCTTCTGCTCCGTAGAAAATGGTCCGAGAAAACTCATCCTTTCTAATAGATGTTATGGACATCATAGCGAGTCTAAATGACTCCAAAGGTTCTCCCCCTGACACCATTTTGGATAGACTAATTTACCAGTGCAAGACACCGTTAAAAAATGCATCTGTGTGTGTTAAAAAAGCCTTAAAAACTGGCCTGAAAGCTGGTTTGATCAAAGAGAACGGAGGAAAGTTTAAATTAGGTCTTAGTTTAAAAGATTACGCAATTTTTAAAACCTATAGACAGATGCGGTCACAGAATTTCACAGAAGAAATAGTAGAAAAAGTATGACAGTGACATTGAGCGAAGGGTGTTGGCAGGAAGACAAATGAATGGGGCACTGCATAGCTAAACAAATTTATAAAGCGAGTGTGAATGGACGGAAGTCGGTAGAGGTCGACCTCGGAGAACATATCTTGATCAGATCAACATTGTTTTGAGGAAAGGCCAGCTGTCAAGAGTACCAACAACCGAAGAGCATGTATGAGAGCACTGATGAAAGTGGAGGAAGCAAAAAATGTGTGTAAGAACCGTAGCGGAAGTGGAAGGAAGTGGTCTCTGCCTACCCCCATGGGAAAAAGGCGTGACTTTATGTATGTATGTATGAAAAAAAAATTAGTAGTCATTGAGACCGACAGCAGTAAAAACTTAAAACTATGAAATAACAGTGGATTTTTTGGATTTTCAAATTAAAAGTAATAAAAATTAAAATTTCGTAATTTATAAATTAAAACCATTGAATAAATATCGGTGGTCTGGGTGCGACCCGAGAGGTCCACACGACTAACTTCCCGGTGGAAAGAATGAAAAAATACCATATTTTTTGTTGTTATAATTATTATAAAAAACGATTTCAAATTGTTTATAACCAATTATAATTGTCATTACCAATATTCTGTTTATGTCAACCGTATTCTTTCAAACTTTTCTTATCATTTAATAAGCTGAAGCTATTTTCAATTGTTTGTAACAATTGAAAAATTTTTTTTAATTATTATGATCAATAATCATTTGTTAGTAACAATATTCATTTGTTATAAACAATGCTCGATTATTACTAACAATAATTTTTCACTGTTATAGCGTCTTCAATGATATTCTCTAAATATTGACACAAGTTTAAAATTCTCCAATTCCTATTTTTGTTTTCTAAAACTATATCTTTTTATGAAATATTGTCATCATATTTTTCATACAAATATTCTTAACATGCAATAATTCATATTATTCAAAAGATCTTAAAATTCTGTATCAAAAGAAAAATTCATGTAGTTTATTAACATTTTTTCAGTTTTTTCATTCTTCCCGGACTAGGCCGGGACTCGCAGAATTCCATCAGGACTCGCATGGATTTAAATCCATAAAATCAATGCGCCTGAAGTGAGATGGACATGTCCAGAGAGCACCTGACGACCGACTAATTAAGACAGTGTGGGTAGAAAATCCGGTCGGAAAGAGACTGCTAGGATGACCAAGACTCAGATGGACAGACAACATCCTAAGAGACCTACAAAGTATGCGAATATATGACTGGATGGAGGCTATGCTGGACCGAGATCGTTGCAGGCAAATCGTTTACGCAGCCAAGACCCGCGAAGGGTTGTAGAGCTACCCCGAAGAAGAAGACTCGCATGTGGTTCGTCCTAGAATTTTGTCTACACGTCCAAAAAAACAGTTTTTTTCGGGCTCTTTACGTAAATTACTATCGATGTTTCATTATATTTATAACTTCAATGATTGCTTTCTTTAGAATAACTAGATTCAGAAACCCTCTTCTAGTTTGAGATTTTCTTGTTTCTTCTATACTTTGAGTGTACATACAAACCCTCGTTTAGTAACCAACACATCTGTTTATATATTTAATGTTCTCTGATTTACACCTCTTTAGTGTCCAGATAAATGGTGAATAAAAATTAATTTGTGGTTGTAACCAAGATTTTATAGCTTTCGGATTGTAAGTGCGCAAACTTGTTAGTGACAAAAATTTAGTTGCTGATGATACTCGTTATGCAAATTTCCCAACCGGTGTTCTTCAAGGGCATAGTGTGTTACTAGGTAATCCGCATATTTTTATAAAACAAGTTCTTCCTGGCAGATTGTTGGTCGTTTTTCGTTTTCGATTGCGGTCGTCCATCCAGCTTGCGTCTGCCGTCAAGATTTATAGACACTTTGCGATCGAAATTGTGTTAGTCGACCACCATTGTCTTTTACGTTCATTCTCGTACCTGCGTACTGTGTTTTATTTTAAACTTCTATATTGTATTACGAAACTCCGGCATCTGGCAGCTTGTTCTATACCCGTTGGCGAATTCACCGACTTTGCACATTTATTATTGTTTCAAGAATTTGATTATATGTTAAAATGTCAAACAGATGTCACGTGCCTATTTTTTCCCTTCTACGGTTCATAATAATTGTGCCTTACTCGTAAGTAGTGTTGCATACAGTACTCGGTGGTAACTCGAATATATCATTCGTTGTAGATAAGGTTGCATAAATTGTAGGGGTAAGATTCGATAGTTGGTTTGCAATTACTGGATATTCACACGGACGAGGCACAGATTTGAGAAGATTGTGGGTTAACGTTTATTCCACGCCATTTTTCTTGATTTCTGATATAGGAGCATCAATCGTGTTTTGAGAGTCTTGGAGGCCAGGTGTCGGTAAAAGTTGTTGGGGACGGTGTGTTATTAGCACGTGTGCAGAACCTTTATGGGATTTCTTTCATATCTGGCTGTATTTGGGCCATCTTAATTGGATTTTAAAGAAAAACCATTTGATTTTCTACTTGACCATTTTGTCTTGCCTTTGTTGTGGATATTTTGGAGTTGGTGTCGAGTTGAATAGCCGTTATCGGGATTTATTTGAGGGAAGCCATTGTTCACTAACTGGTGCCGCCCCATAATCTAACCAGCCCCCGGAGTAGTTCAGGAGTAGCACAGGAGTGGGCCACAGGAGTACATGTGAATTCGCATACCCAAAGGTTATCAGTGATTTATTTTTAAATATATAACGCATATATAATGCTCATGCTGACACCACTATTACGTTCTGTTTTAGTTTATTAATATAGTACATTGTTGGAAACTATTTATTGCATTAGATAATACGCCAAAACTAAACTTGGATTAAAATAACTTTCTCAATAATTCTTTATGTCCAAGTAAAATATATTTTCTTCCTACTTATTTGTAAATCTCCTACAATCTAGATATTTTAAAGGACAACCATTGTAAAGATATTTTTAAATGAACTCGATTGTTTTGGCAGTGAAAATCTTTATGTAAACGGTTAACTAATGAATCTTCTTTGCCTTTATGTAAATGTTTGAATTAGTGTTATTAATGAGTTAATTTATATGTCTTACTTTTTCTTGTAACTTGGTAAAGTCTGTTACTCTTACTGCTGTTCTGGTTATTTTATAAAGTTGTAAATTTTACATTTTTGGTTTGTTTTAGCAAGGAAATTTTACCGTAGCTGTTAACTTTGACTATATTTGTTATGATGTTGCTATTGAACTGTGTACCTTAATTATCTATTGTGTGAGTAAAGTATCCAACATATTTTTGCTATAATTTTATTTATTTGGTTCACCATAATCATAGTTGTTATCTCATAGTTGTTATCTCGTAGCCCTGCTAGTGCCTATAAGATCTAGGGGTTTCCGGCTTATACCGTCAAGTCGGTGGCGCAGCTCACTTTTATATTTTTTTCTTCTACCCTCTACGGCTGAGCTCGGGCATAATTTGCCAGTAGAGAAACCGCTAGCAGAGTACTCGTTAGAGAACGAAAAAAAGACGTGGCACAGAATTTTAATAAAGTGATAGAAACATATCCGACACCCGTTAGTACAATCTTCATGTTCCAACTATTCAAAATAGAAGCGACAAACATCATGGAAAGATAAGACTTCACACGAGCCTCTCCTCCGACTGCTATTACAAAGACGTGACAATTTAAGTTTAAAAAAGAAAGGCTGGTGAAACTTAACTACAGAAGAAGAGTTCTTTTCGATGAAGAAACTACTTTCATATAGTTTCTGATTGCTGTTTAATAAACAGAAACGATGTACCTAGTAAACGAATTTTGTAAGATCATTGGTTAAATTTTTTAAGCATTTTCTTTTACCAATTTATATGAACCTTGTTTGGAGCTTCAATGTTAATCAAATCATGCGGAATCCATATAAAAACAGATCTTTTTCGTAGCTGTTCAAACGAAAAAGAATGCAATGAAAGATTAAAGATTTTTTATTCCATTGCTGTTTAATATACAAAAAAGATGTAAAAGATGATAATGCATGACAGACAATATGGATTTCGACAACTTCGCTCTACTGGAGATTTGCTGGCTTATGTCACTCAGCTATGGACAAACACCGTGCAATGGCCTTGGATATATTTAAAGCCTTTGACCGCGTTTGGCACCAGGCATTGTCAAGCAAATTATCTTCCTGTGGCCTCCCAACCAAACTGCGCCAATGGCTCTTGAGCTTCATGCAAGATCGCTCCTTACATGTGACAGTTGACGGTATTTCTTCTGATACGTTAAAAACCAATGCCGGGGTCCCCCAAGTTTCCATCCTGTCATCCACCCTATTTCTCTCAACCTCCTGAAAACCACCACGAACCCCATTTACAGTTTTACAGACGACAGCACACTTGTCCCAACTATCACATCCTATCGATCACTTTCGGTGAATGATACAAATAGACTCAGGCAGGAACAGGTTAATTCCATCAATAGGGATCTTGAAGCAATCGTCGAGTGGGGAACCAACAATCTTGTTTAGTTCAACGCCCAGAAAACACAAAGCGCCACGTTTTCCAAGGAAAGTGAATTCCTCAAATCATTCCATCACAATGTCTGGAAATACCCTTGAATCAAGTCCCTCAAAGTCGATTATGGGAGTCACGGTGTCTAATAATATGTCTTGGCATGACCATGTTGCTAACATCGCAAAGTCAGCACGCCAGAGGCTAGGTTTTCTGTGGGAAGCTAGAAAGTTTTTTACTTCCGATTAACTGTTGACGAAGTACAAGACTCAAATCCGACCTCTACTAGAGTATTGCTCGCACATTTGGGGTTCAGCATCAAGGCATTCTCTTCGTCTTTTAGATTCCATTCAGAAAAGGGCCATTCGGTTGATATACAGCTCAACTCTCACAGATACCCTTCACCCACTAGAACGTAGAAGAAGAGTTGCAGACCAGACATTACTCTACAGACATTTCCATGGCAGTTGCTCCAGAGAAATAAAAACTCTTGTACCACCACATTCAGCCGAAGAACTCGGCACGCTGATTAGTCCCACCCAAGATTGACACTACAAGGACCAATCTTCATCGAGAAACCTTCTTTTACAGGGCTGCTACGGAATGGAACAAGCTTAGAAAATCAGTTTGTCCAGAGAACTATGAACTGCAACTTGTCGAAAAAACGGGTCCACAATCATCTCCAAAATGAAAGCACCGTATAATAAATATTCGCGATAAATAATAAACTGCACGACTCTAATTTGAATTGTCGACACGTGTTTGCGACGAATCAGTATGAAACTGTTAGCGACGGTGAGTACATCTGACTTATCGGGAATGAGACAACGACTTACGCGAGTTTCTTGTAATATTAAGTAAATTTATTTCACTCCGCATAATAGTGGCTATGATGTAAATACACTCTTTTTATCGGTAACTTCGATAATGATACAGGGTTGATCGGAAAAATAATATAACATAATGCAGTGCATTTCGTGACACCTTGCAATATATTATAGATAAAAAAATAAATCCTTCCGGAAATGAGATTCCCAGCCCGCACTGCAGCGAAGAAATAAAGGCCATTCAAAACCTGGCACCAAGGTATCCCTCGGGGCGTACGTAACCCTAATCTGCATACGTACACATGCATACACGTACCCGTGGAAGGACCAAGACATCAGCGATTTTATTTGCATACACGTCGTTTTTAATTTATGCGCGCTCACACAGCAATCCACCCGACTCGCCCTTAATGTTAATGAAAACCCTTTTCTTTACCTTGACGGGTTCATCAGGAATTGTCCTTGGACCGGAAATAGCGAACAGTAACTCATTTTCGTTCCTTTTTTTTTATTAGTGTGACACTTTTGTTTGGCGACATAATAGGGGGGCGGTGGTATATTTTCTTTTCTTTTATTTTGCCGATGTTCCCATGCATGGACTGATGTGCGACTGACGGTTAACTTTTTAAAATGTATGCAAATATGTAGTAGATATTTTAATGCCAAGAAATTTGCTCTATTGTCTAGTAACCGGTTGTACTACACGTCTCTTACTGAAATTACTCTTTTGTTCATATTAACGAATAACGATGAATAACAAAATGTACGTGCTGAAACCCCTACTTCCTTAAGCTATGAAAAATTAACAAATTACTAGCTATTGCCCGCGACTGTACTGTAGTCTTTGATTGAAATAAATATGCTATGCCTTGTGTTGGACATGTTTTAGATTATTTGATTATTATTATTGTTTTTTTTATGATTGAGATGGCAGTGAAAAATAATAATATGTTTATAAAAAAAGAATGACAGACAGTTGTTAATTTTTGAGTGTGATGTCAAAAGTTGTATTTTTTGCAAAGTAATATATCAGTACGTTGGTTGAAAATACACTGATTTTATTAGATCCCACTGCAATCACAACAAAAGGCATTAATATAAGAAACACCATGCGTTGCATAGAAAATTCCGCACCTGCAATTTTGAACGAATCAAAATTCGTTATTTTGACAGATCACCACGGCAACGGAGGTATTTTAGTGGAAATTTTTTTCTCGTGGGATACCCAACAGCGAATTATACTGGAAATTTTTTGACGTTTACAATAACAAACCATTTTTGTTGGTTCCCCTCTATGGATAATATCCTCCACAAAAAATTCAAGTTGAGCTGCCGCTCCTTCATTTCCTCTTCAGGCCAATTTATGACCAGCAACGTGGAAAAACTTTTTCTGCAGTGCTTCCGGAGTGTTTTTGTCCCAAAACTCAATAATTTTACTCAGCTCGTCTGCTGAGGCTCGTTTCACACTTATACGGTTTCATTCGGTTCGGTCTGTATTCGGTTCGTTTTCGGTAGCCGCCGAAACCGAATGAAAACTCTTCACACACTCTCGGTTTGTATTCGATTCGTTTTCGGTAGCCGCCTCTACTAATGAAAACTCAAGGTTAGTATAAGGTTTGATATCACGACTGAATCATTGAAGACGCAACCAGCCAACAATATGGAGACAAGACAAATTGTTGCTATGCTATTTCTCTACAGAAGAAACAAAAAACGAAAGAGGAATAATCGACTTCACTGGGTACACCCTATCCTCACCAAACGGATGCAGTGTGGTGCATTTCATACCCTTTTTCCGAAATTAAGGGAGCATGAAGACAAATTTTCAAATTATTTCAGGATGTCTAAGACATCATTTGATAAATTACATGAGAAGTTGAAGGACTGTATTCAACGCCAAGATACATTTATGCGGGAATGTATTCAACCAGTACAGATGTTAGCCGTCACTTTGAGGTAAGACTATACTTGCGTACCGATATCATTTTTTCTGTGGTCGTCAAAATCCTCGTAGCCATCTACGATTTCTGCACATACATGTGGGAACCTCGTCTTAACGCCTCGGCCAACAATTTACATCGTCGTCCAGGAATGTGTTGCTTTTACTACTAGATACATAATGCAAGAACTACCGAGGTATTAGTTTACTCGGCATAGTCGGCTAACTGTATGCAAAGATATTGGTTAAAAGAGTTACGAATGAAACTGAGAAGATGATATGGGATGTGCAAGCAGGATTTAGAAGAGGAAGGAGATCAGTATGGATCAGGTCTTCTTAGTGAATTTTGGTCGACATTGTCTACGTATGGGATGAGCGGCAGTTTAATATTACTTTTTCTGCAGCCGTCTCGAAAAAAAAAATTTCGGTATGATTTATTAAATCGAAAATACCACTTTACACAAATCGTACCGAAAATATTTATTTTCGGCACAATTTTTTTGACTTTCGGAACGATTTCTTAACTTTACTTTTGAAGATCTATGTAGGCAGTTTTGACGATAGCATGAACTTGTATTTTATTATTACAGCGATTGTCACGTAACATTGGCTTCTGTTTTTTCGATTTTTAAATCCAAAAAATGGAAATCAGTAGTGAAAGTGAGCCTGAAATGTTCCCACATGAGATAAGTGAATCTGCTAAAGAAGCTACTTATGAATAATCAAAAGTATTTAGTAAAGAAGAAATAGATCACTTCTTATCAGAAGCTGGAGATAATATCTACCTAATGACAAAGGTAATATAATTAAATCTAATTGATTAATTTTTTTATTTTAGGTTGCATTAATAATTGGTTTGGCAGGCGGTTGTCGTCGTGAAGAGCTTTGTAAAATGAATCAACACTGCCACTTCTGTTTATATCCCTAATAATATTAATATAAGTAATTGTCATAATTGTGTAATTAATATTCATAAGTTATGTATTTATAAGAGTTATTGTTTTATGCAATTGTCTATATAAATATTCTTTTTAACATACACGTAGCCAACGGCTACACGTACGTAACACGATCCAACAGTGATTTTACGGGACTCGCAGGATTTCAGGACTCACCTACGGCTCGTCCTGGAAACTTCCTACTCATCCCGTAAAATATCACTTTCGGGACTTGTTATGTAAATTACTATTACGAGGATTCCACTGCTTGTGTCAGGATAAACGGAGCTTACACGGACTGATTTAACATCGAAAAAGGTGTGAGACAGGGATGCGGGGCTTCGCCATGGCTGTTTAACTTATACATAGACGATTTTTTAAAAGATTTTAAGGAGAGCGCGTATGGATTTAAAATGAATGTTTTGATCGTCAAATGCCTTCTTTACGCCGATGATCAAGTCATATTAGCGTCATCTGAAGAGGAGTTGCAGGCGATGGTTAATGTTATGCATGATGTCCTAAAAATCAAAATAAATAAAAAAAATGTAAATGTAAATGCGAGAGATGGAAAGTATGACAGTGACATTGAACGAAAGGTGTTGACAGAAAAACAAATGAATGAGGCACTGCATAGCTTTATGAATAGCCATGTGTCAAAAAAGGCACGTCTGGCTGTTCATAGAGGAGTGTTGGTTCCCACACTTATGTATGGTACTGAATGTTAAGTTTGGCAGAAGAAGCATGAAAATAAGAATTATAACCGGAGTGACTCGGTTGGATAAAGTGATGGATAGTGAGATAAGGAAACGCTGTGGTGTAAAAGAAGATGTGGTTACAAAGATAAATAAAAGAATGCTTAGATGGTTTGGACACGTAGAAAGGATGGATAAAGGAAGATTGACGAAACAAATTTATAAGGCGAGTGTGAATGGACAAGTCTTATGAAAGTAGAGGAAGCAAAAGATGTTTGGAAGAACCGTAGTGGAAGAGGGAAGGAAGTGGTCTCTGTCTAACCCTACGGGAAAAAGGCGTGACTATATGTATGTATTTTTTACACCGGTAAATATTTGTTTATGGGAAAGTAGCACTTTTCTGGCCCACTCCGAAAAGTTGTTGATATTACCATAGCAACGAAATGACGACTTACCAATTTGACATTAAAATAGTTGACATTTTGCTTTTTAAAAGTCGGCCCCTTTTGTTTAAAATGAAAGAAGTAATTGTGTATTTGTGATAGCTCTCTCTATTCTCTAATATTCACCATTACTTGTGATACACAGTTAAATTATCTTATTATTGTGATTGATTATTTTGGTACCGTTTGCCCGTATTACAATTAGCGATTAAAATATTCATGGATGCGTCTAGCACCACAAACACCATCCGTACAACAACAACAACATCAACAGGTCGAGCAATCACAAAAGGCTCACTTTCCGATAGATCAATTCTATTTGTATTGACAGCCGAATAATCTACCTGCTTTTCTGAAAAGATTAATAGTGCCTATTATGTACTCGGTCGACCGTAACAAGTTGCGGTAATACTTGTGGGGCACAATTTTTGTAAATTTTAACACTCCTAGAAACACGCTTTTGAATTTTGACACCATTTATTACCTGCTCCATTATTATCAGATTTGTTAGATGTCGCATGTTACTCGTTAACAAGAACTTTGGAAAAACAAATTCCAAATTATGTTATTTCAACGACGTTTCGAACACGCCACAAATTTATACAGTGCCGGACTAAGCCAGCCGGTAGCAAATATTAACCAGTGGTCCAAGGTTTTGTATAATCTAAACGTATAAATAAAGCTGAAATGTCTGTGAATTCAAAACAAATTTATTTTTTAGCCTCATATCATTATTCGCACGTTACCAAAACATAAACACGCATTTTTTTAATTTGTTGTCTGTCTGTCTGTTTATTTGTCCGGGCACATATCCGAAATCACTAAACGGATTATAATACGGTTTTCACTGGTAGATCAAGCTTGGCTAGGATCAAAATATAGGTTTTATTTTATTTAAATCGGATATTGGAAAAAAAAATTATTTTCATTTAAAGATATCCCTAGCCTGAGAAGTTACAAAACAAATCGTTTTTACTAACGTCGAAGTCCTATAGACGTTAAAAAAAACTCAAAATAAATTTGATTTTATTTAGTGTTATAGTTTAGTTTCTAAAAAAATCAATATCTGTTTGTTTCTAAAAAAATCAATATCTGTTTATTTTTAAAACACGCTATAAATAATTTTACAACAATGCGCCTCTCCGGCATCATTTTAAATTTTAGTAACTCAAAAATTTACTAGATGTCACTCATATGGTGATATGTAAGGAAATTATTTGATATTAATTTGGATCAAGAAAGGGCCTGACCCCTTAAATTTCTCTCCGACTGGCCATCTGACCCAACTTTACCCTACATGAATGAATGAATAAATAGGAGTTGTGGAAGAGTTCTAATTTTTTTCCTATGCACTGCAGCATTGTCTGCTTTTTGTATCTTTTCAGCTCCTTAGTTAAATCCCATTTCTTCAATTCTCCTGTTAAGGAGTAGAAGCTCATGTACTGCTATTGCCCCAGGTGGATAACTCTTCGGACTTGTATACACCCCAGGTAGTGCCTCCACTGGGTGGTGGCTTCGCATTCGAAGATAATACGAGTGGCTGTTTCCTCCTTCTCATATAGGTTCTGTGTTAGACACTTCTATATTGTGCAGATGTTTCCTCAAAAACCTGTGTCCGGTACAAAGACCTACAACTGTTCTAAGTTTTTCCCTACTTAGCAAGAGCAGCTTCCCTGCCTGCTTAGGTGAGGGTTCTTTCAGCATGAACTTGCTGTGTCTAGCTCTTCTGACTGTGCCCACTTCAGTTGATGCTGAGAGTGGACCCAGCCATTGATCACTGCTTTAACGCTGTCCTACGGTATCTATTATTGGTTTTGGCCCAATAAATGGTGTTCCAGAGCCCCGCCTAGCTAGTTTATCCACTTCTTCGTTACCAGAAATACCTTTATGCCCTGGCACCCACGACAAAGTGACCCTGTTATGGTTAGCCAAGGTTCGTAGGTTTCCGGCACATTCCCGGACAATTTTTGAGTCTATTCTCCTTGATGCCGCTTGACTATCTGATCTAATGAGAATTGTTTTCTTTTTGTATCTTTGTCTCAAATTTTCAACAGCACAAGCGTTTATGGCATGAACTTCAGCTTGGAAGACAGAGGCCCGTCCCCTCAATGAGTTTGCTCATATTTGGGTTTTGAAGAATAGACGTCTGAGCCTGGTTTTTGATCGATCTGTATACCAGTTGAGTTCACCAGGTTGATCATCATTTCCTTTGTCATCCCAGAGTTTTGCGTGAACCTCATTTTTCTCAAAGGATATTTCTATTACCCTACATACTTTTGTTAAAAATATATATTTTTTAAATAGGTTTTGATTGAATAAACTTTGTGATAATTTTGTGTGATGAGTGTTAGGTAAATAATGGACAATTCTAATTATTACGTTTATTTATCGAAACGAAAGAAAAGCTTGGCAAGAGTGGCGATACACGCCAGTGTCGGAGTTCGTTAAGAGACTGTGTCGGTGTACTTTTGTCCGTCCTTTTTATCTTCGTCCCCCAGGTCGTTGGTTTTATGACGGTTCGTAGAACATGCGTAAATTGGTGGAAAGGAATTTAGAGTCATAAAGATTTACATCGGTACTGCGTGAGTGAATGAAAACGAAAGAAGCTTCTGGACATAAAGGTTAGGCTCGTATACGTGCGTTATTGAAAAGGAACAGGACTTAGGGTCGAAAAGATTAGGGTAATATACGTGCTTTCTTGAGAAGGACAAGACTTGGGATTAAAAAGGTCTTCGGCGAAATTAGTCGTCGGAATTTTGCGGATTCAAAAATGAAAAAGTTTTGTTGCATCGTCTGTGCATAGCTTGTCTGTATGGACGCAACAAAACTTTGTCAAAATTTAATTATCTTCTTCAAAACCCCAATTAAGTTGAAACTTTCCAACTCGGAATAGAATTTCCTAAGATTATTTCCATGTGTGTTTAGATAGTTTTCTTTGTGTTAGCAACACTTTTCGTAAGTGAAAACCTTCTTCAAGAACCCGTTTCGCGTATCAGCCGACATCCTGTTTCTAATACAATAGACAAAATCTGCATACGTGGAGCGCTATCTCCGAGTATCAATTACAACTGAAAAATTTAATAGAAACAAAAAATCTGCATACGGTGTGATGGGAAACACGACACGAAACGTACCTGCCTCACTTCGGTCATTGTTCATTTTTTTGCTACACCCCTTTTTTTGATTGAACTCTGAAACAACTATTCTTCTTAAATTCATATGCAAAGTTTTTTTTAATTTTATGCTCTCCATCTATTGTTGCAACTCGAAAACGAAATTAGTACCACCAGCTGTACGCCGTTGTTTAATTTTTATAAGGGAGGGTTTTTTTTTGTGAGAATCAGTTCGTTTCTTTGGAACTAATGACTCCCGTACGTCAACAACAAATAATGTAAATGTGAATGCATTTATACCATTCGGAAATTAATAAGAAATACGGTAGTTCATTGTTGTAACCAAGCAGTCTAATTAAATGCGAGTGTGAGTCTGTTACAACGGGTTTAAAAGATTTGGAACGTAAAAGAGGCGAAGAAAACATTTTTTAATGGTTCAAGAAAGCTATTTCGAAAATTTTCGATGTAAGAAGCAACTATTAATATTGTTTTCTCCACGATCATCACAGAATTTGCTAATTCTGAAATGAAATTTGATTACAGAATGCCGAAATTCTCTCTCTTGAGATTGAAGAAATATTCTGCAACACCTCTGCCCCCATGCAACTCAAATGTATTTACATTCTCTCTCTTGTAATAGAATAATATTCTCACACTGGTTAGCAATAATAACATTAGCAGTTGATTGTCACCGTAGTGGCAATTTTCACTAGTGTCAAACTTATTTCTGTCACGTTTTCATTCGAAAATATAAAAAGTATCATGAATTTATCCAGTGATTCGGAATCAGAGTGTGAAAATACACCACCTGAAATTACAAAGAGTACAAATAATATACTGGAAAGTTTACTACCAAAGAAATCAAAGAATGAGTATGAAAAATATTACAAACTGTTCACGGATTGGAAACAAACAAAGAAAGCGAATTCCTTTTCAGATGCTTTACAACCTGAAGGTTTCAAATATAAAAGATCTAGGAACGGCATTTTTAATTTCCATTCCAAATACAAAATCTAAAAAACCAAAAAAATTCACCGTAACAGGAGAATTCTACAACATTGTGACAAAATATTGCCATTTGAGATCACGAGACATCCTTTCTGATCATTTTTTTGTCAATTTCCAAAAAGAAAAGTGCACGAAACAGGTAATTGGTATCAATAAAATTGGTAACATGCCCAAACAAATTGCCGCTTTTTTAAATCTCGAGAAGCCTCAAGAATACATTGGTCATTGTTATCGGAGGACGCCGGCTACTGTGTTAGTGGACGCGGGAGCAGATCTGGAAACACTAAAAAGGCTTGGGGGGTGGAAGTCTTCTCAAGTAGCAGAAGGATACATAGAAAATTCGTTGCAAAATCGAATAAATATATCAAATAAGTTAGTTTCGTTTATTACTGGATCTAATACTCCGCTTCACTTCAAATTATTATGTGACTGTTAGTTCATCTTCTTCGAACCACGCAATTGTCGAAAATTCCTCCAATAATGCACCAGTTTTTAATTTAGAGAACTGTACAAATATAAAAATTAATACAAAGTATTGAAAAGTTTGGTGGATCCCGTGCAATAGCCTTGGATATATCTAAAGCCTTTGACCGCGTTTGGCACCGGGCATTGTTAAGTAAATTATCTACCTACGGTCTCCCAACCAAACTGCGCCAATGGCTCTTTAGCTTCATGCAAGATCGCTCCTTACATGTGACAGTTGACGGTATTTCTTCTAAAGCGTTTAAAACCAATGCTGGAGTCCCCCACCTTATTTCTTTTACACATCAACGACCTCTTGAAAACCACCACGAACCCCATTTACAGTTTCGCAGACGATAGCACACTTGTCTCAACTTTCACATTCTATCGATCACTTTCGGTGAATGATACAAATAGACTCAGGCAGGAACAGGTTGATTCCATCAATAGAGATCTTAAAGCAATCGTCGAGTAGGGAACCAACAATCTTGTTCAGTTCAACGCCCAAAAAACACAAAGTGCCACGTTTTCCAAGAAAGTGAATTCCTCAAATCATCCCATCACAATGTCCGGAAATACCCTTGAACCAAGTCCAATAATATGTCCTGGCATGACCATGTTGCTAACATCGCAAAGTCGGCAAGCCAGAGGCTAGGTTTTCTGTGGAAAGCCAGAAAGTTTTTTACTCCTGATCAACTGTTGACGACGTACAAGGCTCAAATCCGACCTCTACTAGAGTATTGCTCGCATATTTGGGGTTCAGCACCAAGGCATTCTCTTCGTCTTCTAGATTCCATTCAGAAAAAAGCCATTCGCTTGATAAACAGCTCAACTCTCACAGATACCCTTCACCCTCTAGAACATAGAAGAAGAGTTGCAGACCAGTCATTGCTCTACAGATATTTCCATGGCAGATGCTCCAGAGAAATAAAAACTCTTGTACCACCATTGGCCACATTCGGCCGAAGAACTCGGCACGCTGATCAGTTTCACACATTTACTCTCAAGCTTGACACTACAACGACCAATCTCCATCAAGAATCCTTCTTTTACAGGGCTGCTACGGAATGGAATAAGCTTCCACAATCAGTTTTTCCAGAGAACTATGACCTGCAACTTTTTAAAAAGCCCTTTCTAATAGTCGCAGTGCGGGCCGTCCGCGGCCCACATGATAGGACTACCCTTTTTGCGACCATTTTCATAAAAAAAAATGCAAAATACGCGTGAAATTAGCTGATGTAATGATCAACCATCGTACCATGACTTATTTATTCGCATTAATAGAGGACGTTGGTTCCAACTTGAAGAAAGAACATTTGTTCCGAATTGTCCACGAATGTGTGCATCTAAACTACGCAAAATTGAAAGTACTGAATGGGAAAAAGGTAAATGAATTAGTGTCTAAATATTATATATATTTTATTAGACATAGACACTTAATTAAAAACATTCGAGGTCTTGCATTTTCGCCATTAAGAAGAGAGGTGTCCGAAGAATATAGAAAACATCTTAGCTTTGTAATTAAAATGTATCAAAACTAAATATTATGTGAACAAATAAGTCTATCAAAAATGGTCTGTTATTGTAAAAAATTTCCAGTATAATTCGCTATTGGGTATCCCTCGAGAAAAAAATTTTCACTAGAATTGCCGTGGTGATTTGTCAAAATAACGTATTTCGATTGGTTTAAAATTGCAGGTGTGGAGTTTACAGCAAAATAAATTATTGTTTATATGGCTGATTTGCATTTTTCTTGGATTTTAATTTGATGTATCACAAGATAGGGGTTGCTATTTGAAATTTTAGAGCAGGGGAGGAGGATTTTTAACGGGTGCCACTTGGAAACAACAAAATAACATTTTTAAACCTCGCCCTTGATTTAAAATTCGACGTGTTTTTTGTTTTATTTTTACATTTACGCAAAACCAAAATTTATTTGGACTGCTGGTTTTGAAAGGAACGAACTGTATGTACCGAAATGGCTTGTAGTGACTCACTGATTATTTCGACCATGAATTTTTTTTGGGGCTTAAATGTAAGGGAACAAAACATTTTTTGGAGTTTTGGAGGTTTCCGACTTATTGAGGTTCTACTTAAAGAGGTCTGTATCTTCATTCATCTGTCATATTGCCGACGGGCACTAAAAACAGGGGTTAAAAGTGATTGTGTGATACAAAACGTACCGAAAAAATTTAA
The DNA here is from genome assembly GCA_950111635.1 of Agelastica alni. Taxonomy (NCBI): domain Eukaryota; kingdom Metazoa; phylum Arthropoda; class Insecta; order Coleoptera; family Chrysomelidae; genus Agelastica; species Agelastica alni. Next base: position 21,224,112 of record OX467717.1, on the reverse strand, counting down.
ATCCATAGATAAAATTATTATTCCTATAACGAGTTCCTGTAGTCCGTTAAAAATAATTTTTTTTATTGTTTTTTTTTGTCCATCAACCTAACGACCGAGTATTTATTTCAAATGCATTAAATGTGTACGAAATACAATCCTCCCGGGGGACGATATAAATCACGACTACTTCATAGACAAATACTGAACTGTGACAAAAAAAAAGCTTTTTTTTCGTTAGCATTCAACAATGAGCTTATGCGCTGGGAACAAACACTCTATTTATTCAAGACGAAAAGAATCCCATTTTTTTTTCGGTTCCATGCAAGGGTTAACCTACTGTCTTCTAGTTTAATGTATGCAAGGACATGCATATAATTAAAAAAATACCCATTAAACTTACCGTCACAGTTCGTACCAGAATAGTCAGTGGCGTAGTTATGCACACATTACAGAAGGAAAAATTATCTTACGAATATGCTGATTTCTTTCCATTCCGGAAGTACGATACATGAAAATTTGTTGTGATAAATTAATTTTTTAAACATACATACATAGTCACGCCTTTTTTTGTGTAGGCAGAGACCACTTCCATTCACTTCCGCTACGGTTCTTACACACATCTTTTGCTTCCTCTACTTTCATAAGACTTGTCCATTCACACTCGCCTTATAAATTTGTTTCGTCAATCTTCCTTTATCTATCCTTTAACCTTTTTTTTTTATGAAAATAGTCGCAAAAAGGGTAGACATATCGTGTGGGCCGCGGACGGACCGCATTGCGACTATTAGAAGGGGAAGGGATTATAGAAAGGAAATGATTGTGGACACGCTTTTTAAAAAGTTGCAGGTCATAGTTCTCTGAAAAAACTGATTTTGGAAGCTTATTTCATTCCGTAGCAGCCCTGTAAAAGAAGGATTCTTGATGGAGATTGGTCCTTGTAGTGTCAAGCTTGAGAGTAAATGTGTGAGACTTATCAGCGTGCCGAGTTCTTCGGCCGAATGTGGCCAATGGTGGTACAAGAGTTTTTATTTCTCTGGAGCATCTGCCATGGAAATATCTGTAGAGCAATGACTGGTCTGCAAATCTTCTTCTATGTTCTAGAGGGTGAAGGGTATCTGTGAGAGTTGAGCTGTTTATCAAGCGAATGGCTTTTTTCTGAATGGAATCTAGAAGACGAAGAGAATGCCTTGGTGCTGAACCCCAAATGTGCAAGCAATACTCCAGTAGAGGTCATATTTGAGCCTTGTACGTCGTCAACAGTTGATCAGGAGTAAAAAACTTTCTGGCTTTCCACAGAAAACCTAGCCTCTGGCTTGCCGACTTTGCGATGTTAGCAACATGGTCATGCCAAGACATATTATTGGACACCGTGACTCCCAAAATCGAGATAGAGGGACTTGGTTCAAGGGTATTTCCGGACATTGTGATGGGATGATTTAAGGAATTTACTTTCTTGGAAAACGTGGCACCTTGTGTTTTTTGGGCGTTGAACTGAACAAGATTGTTGGTTCCCCACTCGACGATTGCTTTAAGATCTCTATTGATGAGTCTGAGTCTATTTGTATCATTCACCGAAAGTGATCGAAAGTGATTTTGCTTCCTCTACTTTCATCAGTGCTCATATATACGCTCGTCGGTCGTTGGTACTCTTGACCTGGCCTTTCTTCAAAACAATGTTGATCTGATCGAGATCAATGTTCGTCTAGGTCGACCTCTACCGACTTCCGTCCATTCACACTCGCCTTATAAATTTGTTTCGTCAATCTTCCTTCATCCATCCTTTCTACGTGTCCAAACCATCTAAGCATTCCTTTATCTATCTTTGTAACCACAGCGTTCCCTTATCTCAATATTCTTCATTTTATCCAATCGAGTCACTCCGGCTATAATTCTCAGACGACTCATCTCCGCAGAATTAATCCTACTTTTATGCTTTTTCTGCCAAATTTAACATTCTCACTACCATACAGTGTAGGAACCAACACACCTCTATGCCCAGTCAGACGTGCCTGTTCTGACACTTTCTGGCTGTTCATAAAGCTATGCAGTGCCCCATTCATTTGTTTTATTTTTTAAAACTGTTTTTTCCTAGGTGGGGCCCCTACTCTATCTTAAGAATATGCCGATTTCTTTCCATTCCGGAGCTACTATAGGTACATGAAAATTTGTTGTGATAAATTTATTTTTTAAAAAATGAGCAGCCAGAAAGTGTCAAAAAAGGCACGTCTGGCTGTGCATAGAAGTGTGTTGGTTCCTGCACTTATGTACGGTAGTGAATGTTGGGTTTGGCAGAAGAAGCATGGAAATGGGATTAATGCTACGGAGATGAGTAGTTTGAAAAGTATAGCCGGAGTGACTCGGTTGGATAAAGTAAAAAATAGTGAGATAAGAAAACGCTGTGGTGTAAAAGAAGATGTGGTTACAAAGATAGATAAAGGAATGCTTAGATGGTTTGGACACGTAGAAAGGATGGATGAAGGAAGATTGACGAAACAAATTTATAAGGCAGGTGTAAATGGACAGAAGTCGGTAGAAGTCGACCTCGGCGAACATATGTCGATCAGATCAACATTGTTTTGAAGAAAGGCCAGGTTAATAGTACCAACAACCGACGAGCATGCATGAGAGTCCTTATGAAAGTAGAGGAAGCAAAAGATGTGTGTAAGAACCGTAGCAAGTGGAAGGAAGTGATCTCTGCCTACCCCTAACGGAAGAGAGGCGTAGATTTGGTTGTCCATTAAAGACAACGTTGAAGACATTAGCATTTAAAATTTAATGTAAATCAAATATGTTTGGAAAATTACAATTTAAAAGAATTATGTTAGCATAGTGTTTCAAAAAAAAAATAAAAAAAGATATCCTGCGAACGGTGTTCTTGGAGATGTTTGTTTGAAGAATCGAAATTGTTAATAAGAAATTGAACACGAGAGAGGGTAGACGTGTTTAAACATATTAGTAAAAAAAGATTATTTATTACAAAAGAGAGACGTGGTTTTTGACGAATATAAAATTTTTGCAAGAGAAGAGAGAAATTTTTTTTTATAGTGCACAGAAAAGAGAAGATAAAATTTAGTTTTCCGGGGTAGGGGCCTCAGTGACGCTCAGTGTACCCAGCATCTACGTACGGGAATATTTAAAACTAAACTTCTACTGGATTGGGTCATCATCATCAATCGACCAATCGCGTCCACTGCTGGACATAGGTCTCCCGTAGCTTTTTTCATCCTTGCCGATCCTGTAATGCCTCTATCCAGTTGGTCTTTATCCTTTCGATGTCGTCGGTCCATCTGGTTGGTGGGCGGCCTCTACTTCTGTATGCGTCTTGGCGCGGTCTCCACTCAAGTATCCTCTTTGTCCAGCGATTGTCCGAAAGGCGCACCACATGACCGGCCCAGTTCCTTTTTAAGGTTGTTATACGAGTAACCGCGTCTGTCACTCCGGACATCTCCCTTAATGTTATATTTGGGATCCTGTCTTTTAGCGATACGGTACGAAAGTAGGTACTGGATTGGGTACAATGATAAAAAACAAAGGCAAGATACAATGGGCCAACAGGCCTAAGTGTCACCAGAGGCAATAGCCAGACGAACCTAAATAGGGGTGCAGTTATTAAGCTAAAAGACTCATAACTTCTCCGTAACGGATTTTCTTCACTGGTAGCAATGAACAGGAATTAGCTAAGAATCACTAAGGGGCTCTTGACCGGTCACGCACCAGTAAAGAAGCACCGCAACAAAATGGGACTGTATAATGGTGACCTAACCTGCAGATTGGGCGTCAAGGTTTCGGAAACATTAAAACACATACTGTGCTGCTGCGGGGCACTGGACTGAAAAAGAAAGAAAATTTTTGGGCAGCCATTTGGTGATTCAGAACTATATTGCTCCCACCCAGTACAGAACTTGTACAAACTTGTACAAGGTACGAAAGTACTGAATTGGGTACAATAATATAAATCATAGATAAGATACAATGGGCCAACAGGCCCAAGTGTCACCAGAGGCACTAGCCAAACGGACCTAAATAGTGGTGGAGTTTTTAGTCAGCAGACCTGACATCAGTCTCACAGTAGTCCTTGAGCTAAAAGACTCATCACTTCTCCGTAACGGAGCAAAAAAAACACCTACACGTCAAAAAAATATAATTGCTTTCTATGAAAAACGCACGCCAAAGCCTAAAAATGTAACATTTTAATGGACTAAACGTTTTTTCCATCATTTATAGAACTTACGTACTAAACATATAAATTATCGGCGGTGTATATATTCCGATCCCGCACCCCCGTCGATTTCTACGTTCGTGCGGAGTTGATGAGAGCATTTTTATTTACGTATCGTGAGAAGAAGAGACTTCAACGGGGTACTCTAATGTTGGAAACTAAATCTCCTAACCGGAAATTTGTATACACACACATACAAGGTTGGATTTTTTTTTTTATATCTAATTTTAAAGAATGATAAATTAGGTGGGTGCAATGGTTAAAAAGGTAGGTAGCACGATTTATGTCGTGATTAACATAAGCATTGACGAAACTAAAATCGTAATCAAATTTCTACCCGTTCGTATCCGACCCCACTTCAAGTAAAATATACAACAAAAAATTATAGCAAAAAATCAGTCTACGATAATACAGGGTGGCCAACCGAAAACGAAACAGAGCCATTTGCAGGAACCTAGTCAACATTATAAAAAAACGCTCGGACCCGTCGATTATTGATTAAAGAGTATCCGGTATTTTTGACTTTTAATCACAAGCGAGGGTAAGAATTACCCCAAAATTTTTAAATGGCATTGTGGGTCGAAAAAAGCTCTTACACTTACTCTTACTTCGAATACTCCCACGTGCCAATTTAGAATTAAATCGGACCATAATCACAAAACTCGTCCGCTATCTTGAATTTAAAAATTTTGACAACAAAATCATACTCCTTTTCCTCGAAAACTCCCACGTACCAATTTAGAATCAAATCGAACCATAATCACAAAACTTGTCCGCCATCTTGAAATTAAAAATTTTGACAACAAAATCATACTCCTTTACCTCGAAAACTCCAACTACTAATTAAGAATCGAATCGAACCATAATCACAAATCTTGTCCGCCCTCTTAAATTTAAAAATTTTGACAACAAAATCATACTCCTTTACCTCGAAAACTCCAACGTACTAATTAAGAATCGAATCGAACCATAATCACAAAACTCGTCCACCATGTTGAATTTAAAAATTTTGACAAAACAATCATACTACCTTACTTCGAAAACTCCCACGTACCAATTTAGAATTAAATCGGTCCATAATCACAAAACTCGTCCGCCATCTTGAAATTAAAAATTTTGACAACAAAATCATACTCCTTTTCCTCGAAAACTCCCACGTACCAATTTAGAATCAAATCGAACCATAATCACAAAACTTGTCCGCCATATTGAAATTAAAAATTTTGACAACAAAATCATACTCCTTTACCTCGAAAACTCCAACGTACTAATTAAGAATCTAATCGAACCATAATCACAAATCTTGTCCGCCCTCTTAAATTTAAAAATTTTGACAACAAAATCATACTCCTTTACCTCGAAAACTCCCACGTACTAATTAAGAATCGAATCGAACCATAATCACAAATCTTGTCCGCCCTCTTAAATTTAAAAATTTTGACAACAAAATCATACTCCTTTACCTCGAAAACTCCCACGTACCAATTAAGAAGAGAATCGAACCATAATCACAAAACTCGTCCGCCATGTTGAATTTAAAAATTTTGACAAAACAATCATACTACCTTACTTCGAAAACTCCCACGTACCAATTTAGAATTAAATCGGTCCATAATCACAAAACTCGTCCGCCATGTTGAAATTAAAAATTTTGACAAAACAATCATACTACCTTACTTCGAAAACTCCCACGTACCAATTTAGAATTAAATCGGTCCATAATCACAAAACTCGTCCGCCATGTTGAAATTAAAAATTTTGACAAAACAATCATACTACCTTACTTCGAAAACTCCCACGTACCAATTTAGAATTAAATCGGTCCATAATCACAAAACTCGTCCGCCATGTTGAAATTAAAAATTTTGACAAAACAATCATACTACCTTACTTCGAAAACTCCCACGTACCAATTTAGAATTAAATCGGTCCATAATCACAAAACTCGTCCGCCATCTTGAAATTAAAAATTTTGACAACAAAATCATACTCCTTTTCCTCGAAAACTCCCACGTACCAATTTAGAATCAAATCGAACCATAATCACAAAACTTGTCCGCCATATTGAAATTAAAAATTTTGACAACAAAATCATACTCCTTTACCTCAAAAACTCCAACGTACTAATTAAGAATCTAATCGAACCATAATCACAAATCTTGTCCGCCCTCTTAAATTTAAAAATTTTGACAACAAAATCATACTCCTTTACCTCGAAAACTCCCACGTACCAATTAAGAAGAGAATCGAACCATAATCACAAAACTCGTCCGCCATGTTGAATTTAAAAATTTTGACAAAACAATCATACTACCTTACTTCGAAAACTCCCACGTACCAATTTAGAATTAAATCGGTCCATAATCACAAAACTCGTCCGCCATGTTGAAATTAAAAATTTTGACAAAACAATCATACTACCTTACTTCGAAAACTCCCACGTACCAATTTAGAATTAAATCGGTCCATAATCACAAAACTCGTCCGCCATGTTGAAATTAAAAATTTTGACAAAACAATCATACTACCTTACTTCGAAAACTCCCACGTACCAATTTAGAATTAAATCGGTCCATAATCACAAAACTCGTCCGCCATCTTGAAATTAAAAATTTTGACAACAAAATCATACTCCTTTACCTCGAAAACTCCCACGTACCAATTTAGAATCAAATCGAACCATAATCACAAAACTCGTCCGCCATGTTGAATTTAAAAATTTTGTCAACAAAATCATACTCCTTTACCTCGAAAACTCCCACGTACTAATTTTGAATCGAATCGAACCATAATCACAAAACTCGTCCTCCATATTGAATTTAAAAACTTTGACAACAAAATCATACTCCTTTACCTCGAAAACTCCAACGTACTAATTTAGAATCGAATCGAACCATAATCACAAAACTCGTCCGCCATATTGAATTTAAAAACTTTGACAACAAAATCATACTCCTTTACCTCGAAAACTCCAACGTACTAATTAAGAATCGAATCGAACCATAATCACAAATCTTGTCCGCCCTCTTAAATTTAAAAATTTTGACAACAAAATCATACTCCTTTACCTCGAAAACTCCCACGTACTAATTTAGAATCGAATCGAACCATAATCACAAAACTCGTCCGCCAAGTTGAATTTAAAAATTTTTACAACAAAATCACACTTCTTTACTTCTAAAACTTCCACGTACCAATTTAAAATCGAATAGAACCATAATCACAAAACTCATTCGCCATTTTGAATTTATGAATTTTGACGAAAATAACTAATTGTTGACCAAAATCATATTCTCCGACCCTAAAAACCTAATACATGTACTTATATTTAGAAGAATCGGATCATAATCAGAAGCCGCCATTTCGTTTTTTCTGCAATAAAAATTTATTGTTACATTAACACCTTCCTGAAGTTAATGAAAATTCAAGTTTTAGTTTTGCGAAAATTAACTAAGAAATAAACAAAAAACAATTATGTTGTAAAAATATTTCATCAAAACCATTTTTAAAAATAAAGAAAAACGCTTTCTAAGTACAGAACTGTATGCTAATTTATTTTTAAAAAAGAAAACCAATATTTAAGACATAAATTCATCAACATTTTAGCATATATACCGTACTATAATAGTTTAATAATTGTGTCAGTTTTAAAATAATGATCGGGCTATTATTAGAAGCGTCACAATCTCTGATTGGTCGATTCGATGAACAGCTAAGTAAAGGACGCGCAGGTCTTGTATCTGTTAGTAGAGATGTGCGATAACGTGACTTTATCGTAAATAATTAATTATCGCATAATTGAAATAGATTGAATTATATTCTGAAAGTAGATGACGAACTATTATTACATGCAATTTTTCTTTTTAAATTAAAAATCCGTGAAAAAACATTTGTAAATTTGTAAAACCTGTATTTTGTGTGTAGCAGTCGCAGTTTTGCTCACTTTATTTATTTACGGGGGGATTATTTTTATCATACTTTAAAAAATGACGTTGAAATGTTTTCAAATTTATTGTGGTCATCTTATAAAACAATTTTAGTTTACACAACATACAGTGTAGAATAACCAAAAATCCAGAAACACAGTAATTTAATAAGTAATTCCGTTTAGTTATTGATTTTGTCAAAAACAATAATTTAAAATTGACGTTTTTCGTGATTTTTTATAAATATGGGCAATACTCAAAAAATAAATTTATTTTATTTAGCTGTTCCACGTCAAAATGTCTCTAGTTTTATTATAAATACATTAATAGCTATAGGAAATATTTCTAGAAGCGATATATCGATATATTTAAAACTACTATCAACTGATGCAGTATAATATTTAATACTTTTATCAGTAAGGAACGTACTGAACCCTGAGCTGAGTAGTAGTAGAAGCAGTAAAAACGAGAACAAGGTGGGGTTACGATAAATAATGACGCTATTTTTCCCAAATTAAAAATTTGATATTTATTAGTATCAGTGATCGAATCATAGTTCGTAAAAACGATCGCCCATCGCTAACTTTTATGCGTATCGAATCGTATCGTTAAAACCCACCGACAGAGACTCAACCACAGTTGATACTTATATAAGTTTTTTAGCACAATTAAACTGGGAATGGGTCTCTCCTTGGGTGCGACTGGAGGATATAAGCTTATATAGAGGTCAATCAAACCAAGTTGGGGCTTTTACGTGCACGTCATTTCTAATTCATCGTTTCTTCTACTTTCATGTTATCCTTTGTATGGTTCTACCATTCATCTCTTAAGTCTTCTCGGTTGCTACTGCAGTAGTAACTGGAAGATGGGGTGAATTTGTGGAATTTGTACCTGGGAAAAACGTGATTTAGAGGGGGGGATGTTTTGCACTTTTTTGGAAAAATCTTTTTTTATTTATTTAATAAATAAGACACTTAAGACAATTTAAAAAATTGAATTTTATTTTGAAAATTAAAAGGAGAACTATTTAAAATTTTTGTTAATTTCATTTTTAATACAAATGAGAGAGGAGATATTTTGTTTTTGTAAATTCACCATTTTTTTTTGTTTATATAAAGTGCTATATTGTTTAACAGAAATTAATTAAAAAAATTAAAAAGATATTTGAAAGTTAAATTGATTCTAATTTTAAAGTTGGTCCGCTTTGTGTCTGGGCAAAGGGAAAACCATTATTAACAGTTAATATTATTTTTTATATTCCTCTTTTGATTTTTGAGGAAATAGGTTTTCCGTTGTTACTAGCCATATTTGTAATATAAGAAAGAGGTGCACTAACAATCTGGATCGTGGCTAATCAAATCGAAGAAAAAACAGGCCATAGGCCTACCATGAAAGAGAGAAGAAGATGAAGAAGAAGAAGAAGAAGATGAAGAAGAAGAAGAAGAAGAAGATGAAGATGAAGATGAAGATGAAGATGAAGATGAAGATGAAGATGAAGATGAAGATGAAGATGAAGATGAAGATGATGATGATGATGATGATGATGAAGAAGAAGAAGAAGAAGAAGAAGAAGAAGAAGAAAATGATGATGATGATGATGATGCCAACTCTCGTTGATTTTTCAATAGTGGATGATAATACCTAACTTAACCCGTATCTGTACTCACATATGAACGTAATACAAATTTGGGGCGTTATTTTAAATTTGCACAAGGGTGCCCAAAGTGCTGGACGCGGGCCTGTTTGTTCGGAGAAAGGAGAAGTTATCAAAGTAATTACCAAACAAAATCCAGTGCAACTACTTTTAATTTTGTGCATTATATTATTAAAAAACTTTTCTTTTCGAAACGAAAAATTTCAACATTTTCATGTGATGAACATAAATTTTTTACAGTTTCCAGTTACTCCACAATTTGCCAACGTTGCGCATCGAATTTTGTGTTGTTAACTGTACTACTTTACCCGTTTAAATGTTTGGAATCATTTTCCTTTCACAAAATCACTTTAAAAGAAGTACCTACTTCGCGGATTCTTTCAGACCTGGCACTATTTCGATGTCAATGACCATATTTTCAATAAATCTCATGCAGTTTTATTCAAAGAATGGGATTATCAATTGGTAAGTGGAAAATATAACTCAAAAATACGCCTACACAAAAATATAAATTCATTATTTTACAAAATTTTGACATTCTTCTTTATCCAGTTTAAAATTTTACAAATTAATTATCCTTGTAGAACGATCGTCATCTAATTTAATATCGAAAAAGTACTTTGCCGGTGATAAAGCTGCAGAATAAGTGGGCAGCGCCACCTCTTAAATCTAGATCGAACCGTCCTAAAAACGTGGTCTTCTACGTTTGACGTTTTCAACGCAAGATCGCGCTGCCGTCGTCTCGAAGGGTTATCCCCTCTACCAACTTCGCACTAAAGCTTTCCACACACTATTCACGAACGAAGGAAGAAATTAAAAACGTCATTAATTTTTTATTTAGTCAAATATTGTGATGCATTAAAAAGGGTTCGTTTCAATATTTTTTTGTTTTAGATAATAATATAATAATTTAGTAGATAATTATAGTTCGCTTTCTAATTAGTTAACCAATAAATTAATTAGCTAATAAAGCAGCTTATGTATTAGGATGTTTAAGGGATGTTATTTGGAGGAATAAAAATACGAGGTTGGAAGGGAAAATAAGCATACATAGGTCATGTGTAAGGCCAATAAATACTAACATATTCAATAAAAACGAGAGCTGAAATAAAAAGAAATGGAAACATTAAGATCAATAACGGGGAAAACATCGAAAGGCAGAGTCCCGAACATCCAAATAAAAGAACTATGTGGGACACAGGATATCGTACGGTGGGGAAGTCAGAGAAGACGAGTTACACAAATGGACGGCGACAGACTAGCCCGAATATCAAGGGATTTAAAACCAACGGGCGCAGCAGACCACCAGGACGGCCATTTAAAAGATGGCGTGATATCTGGCAGTCTACGTCGCAAATACGACTGCAGCATTACAGAAAAACGGATCAGATAAGAACAGGCTCAAGGTCTAATATAAGAAAAAGAAAAGAGCACTTGTAAAGTGACACAACTCAAAAATCGGTGTTTTTTAGTTGTGAACTAGCAAATGCCACCACAAAAGTAGGTCTGCAAATAAACACACAAAAGACAAAGATAATGACCAACCTAGTTGTCGGAGAAACTCTCACATTGGGAAGTCACAACGTCGACGAAGTAAGAGAATATAGATATCCAGGCCATGACATAAAAATACACAGAGACAACCAAACGCAGGAGCTACAAAGACGAGTGGGGCTTGGATGGGCAGCCTATGGTAAGCTGAACGGAGAATTTAAGAGTGATATCCCGATCTGTTTAAAGCGTAAAGTGTTTAATCAGTGTGTGCTCCCTTTCATGACTTACGGAGTAGAGACACTCACGCTAACAAGAGCGAGTGCAGAAAAACTTGACGTAAAATGGAACGCTCCATGCTGGAAATAAAACTATCAGATCGTGTTAGGAACATAGATATCCGCAAAAGAAGACATAATAACAAGAATTGCGAAACTGAAGTGGCAGTATGCAGGAAATGTAGCTAGACGCAATGATGATAGGTGAACGAAGAGATTATTGAATGACAAACGAAGTGTAGGAAGACCTCCCACAAGATGGCATAAAAGAAATCGAAAGTCAGTGGATGAGTGTGGCTCAAGATCGTAAACAATAAAAATGTAAAGGGGAGGCTAACGTCCAGCAGTGGACTGCGATAGCTGGCTAAAGAAGAAGAAGAAGAAGAAGAAAAATACTAGTGCGAATTTTTTACAATTGACGAAGAAAATACCGATTAATAAAAATAATAATTATTACATCCATTTAAACATACGAATGGTTTTTTAAGTGTATAAAAGATGTAAAGGAAGATTTTGAAGTTTATCGAGCCATAAAAGCACAAGAGTCAGCGGATACCCGAGAGATATCATATGGCGAAATAAAATGATGAGTACAAAAAGCCAGCTGAGGATTTATAAAACATGTGTAAGACCTATTTTAATATACGCCACGGAAACCAGAGCTGAAACATCAACAACGAAAAGAATAATGAGAACGAACGAAATGAAAATACTAACAACCGTCAAGGGTGTTACCCTCAGGGATAGAATAAGAAGCCAGGATATCAGAGAAGAACTAGAAATACAGGATGTAGTAAGAACACGCAAAAGGTGCTGGAAAGACCATGTGAAAAGGATGCCAGATGAAAGGTGGGCAAAGTGGGCCATGTCGCAAAAACCAAACTCGCGAAGACCGTTGGGCAGACCACCCAAGAGATAGTACGAAAGCTGGAGCTCAGCGTCACAGGAAGAGCTCCGAAGAAGGCTAAACGCAACCGACTAAACAGGACCAGGTCCTATTATAATAATAAGAAGAAGAAGAAGTTTATCGAGTATTTGAATAGTAGGCTATGCATATTTTGTCTGGTTGTTAATGATAGATATCAAAACAATTCGTTTAGATTTACAGTTTTAAAGAATTTGTTAGAAAATAAACAATTTTGTGCACTACTTGCGATAGATTTTCGTTAAAAGTAAGTTTATAAATTGTAAAAAAAACACATAAAACAAATGAATGGGGCACTGCATAGCTTTATGAATAGCCATATAGTCCATTGAAAAGTTACATTTGGGGTTGCGTTTTTTAGAGGACGCAATTTTATTTTTTTGATGTGTAGGGGGGGGGTCAGTGTAAAGCTAAAACCAAGTTTGTGGGGTCGCCACCCTTGTCCCACGGCAGCCATCTTGAAAATAGGGGTTGAAATGGTTTTTACGATATATCTCTTAAACTATTTATTTGATAAAAAAAATTTATTAACATTTTTTGTTGCAAATTAAATTCTCTACAACTTTGGTTCAGTAATTTTTTGTCGTAGAACTATAAATAAAAAAGTTATAAGCGAAAATCTTCAGAAATTCGAGAAAAAAATTTATATGTATTTTTCGATATAACTTTTTTTTTATAATCATGATGATGAACCGCCGACATTAACACCCTTTCCTTCTCCAGTTCTCCCACTGGTATTTAATTCAGAAAGCCGATCAGATGCTGAGCCGCAGCCTGGTCCATCGAAACGACTGAGGACGGAGTAGTTCTAATTTAGAAAATCACCGTGGATTATGCCTATTGGGGATAACACGTAAAAAAAAACGCGCCTCTAGACTCTACCTCGTGGTTGGTGGGGAAAAGAGTCAATAATTAATTATTAATAATATTGCAAAATTTGTAATTAAAAAAGTTATAATAACAAAATAAAAAAAAAAACAATAACTGATGACATATTACATACACACGTATAATATAGGTATAGTTAAGAATATTGAAAAATAGTACTCACTTCGGAGCGCTGTAAAACCTTAGCTATTGACTTAATGAAAAAATGATGCAAATAAAAGTTGTTCCTCCAAAAACGATCTACAAAAATGGTCGGATATCATTTTTTCGTAAAATGATAAAAAAAAAAGTTATATCGAAAAATATAAATTTTTTTCTCGAATCTCTGAAGATTTTCGCTTATAACTTTTTTATTTATAGTTCTACGACAAAAAATTACTGGACCAAAGTTGTAGAGAATTTAGTTTGCAACAAAAAATGTAAATAAATTTTTTTTATCAAATAAATAGTTTAAGAGATATATCGTAAAATCAATTTCAACCCCTATTTTCAAGATGGCGGCCGTGGGACAAGGGTGGCGACCCCACAAACTTGGTTTTAGCTTTACACTGACTCCCCCTACACATCAAAAAAATAAAATTGCGTCCTCTAAAAAACGCAATAAAGTGTCAAAAAAGGCACGTCTGGCGGTGCATAGAGGTGTGTCGGTTCCTACACTTGTGTATGGTAGTGAATGTTGGGTTTGGCAGAAGAAGCATGAAAATAGGATTAATGCTGCGGAGATGAGCAGTCTGAGAAGTATAGCCGGAGTGACTCGGTTGGATAAAGTAAAGCTTAGTGAGATAAGAGAACGATGTGGTATAAAAGAAGATGCGTCTTTAACAGGAAGACCAAATAGTTTGTTTGAAATGTCGTATACATTACGATTTGTTATTTTGGGCATTTCAAAAGTTATTTATTGCAAAAATTAACATTAAAAAGAATAAGCCATTAATTGACGAAATTCGCTATAACACACGACCTAATTTGAAACAACAACGTGTTAGATTTTCATTACCGGTAGTAGCTGATTAGACAGGGTTATATAAAAGTAACCAACAATACACATAAAATTAAAAAATATCTTGCGCATGAAAAATATTTCTTTCTTGGTCGTGAAAAGTTTGCTAAACACCTAAATGTACGTAATGAGAATCGAGGTAATATTTCAAAATACGTGATACACTTTTAGGCCAATCGTCGAACACTTTTCGCTACGGTAAAATAAGTGAATAAAACGAAACACTCAAAAAAAATAGATTCTTTAGCTAAAAATATTATTTAACTCACAAAATTTGAAATAACAAAACAGTAATTCTAGACTTCTTTTTTTACTTTTGGTACCAATGCGAAAAATTTAAGATCTTTCGATCTGTTAGTTTTGCAGGTTCCTCTGTATCAGTTCCTGGGAGGTGGACTGCCAGCTATCCTTCCATCTTTAGGTGGTCTTCCGGGTGCTCTTTTCTCTATTGGTTTTCCTTCGAGTGCGATGCGTGGTAGTCTGCTCTGTTCCATTCTTCTTACGTGAGCGTACCAGCATCTTTTTCTTTGTCTTCCCCGTCTTACGATGTCTTGCACTCCGCACTATTCCCTGATGTCAGTGTTCCTAATTCGGTCTCCCCTTATAGTCCTAAGCGTTTTCATTTCGGCTACTCGAAGCATGCTTTTCGTTTTGTTGGTTTCTTCTCTGGTTTCTATTCCGTATGTCATGATTGACCTGATACAAGTCTTATAGATCCTGACCTTGCTATCTTTTCGCACGTATTCGTTCGCCCATATTATCTGTCTTAAGCAGCCTGATATGGCGGTCGCTTTGTCGATCTGGCTTCTTAGGTTCTTCACTGGGTCGTGATAGCTCGACAGATCCATACCCAGATATTTGAATTGCGAGACTTGCTCGATGATTTTGTCCTGAATTACCAGCTTACGTCTTACGGGATCTTTAGCAAAAGTTATGCTTTTCGTTTTTTCTATAGAAATGGTCATGTTCATCGCTTGGCTGACCTGGTAGAATTTTTGTAGTTGTCTTTGTAGATCGTCTTCCGTTTCCGCGAAAATAGCGGCATCATCTGCGTAGCATACCATGCTGATTCTTTTGTTCTGTCCCAAAATTAATCACCATAATTAGTTACTGCTCCAACAAACAGCGATTCCGTTCAAAACTTTATCAACGAGGATGTGGACTCATCTTTAAGTTACTTCCAGCGTGAACACACTTTCCGGCAGATTTTAATCATTGTTTTTTACAGCTTATGTCTAATGTTTGCTATCTAATTTGAAAACTTCCAAATTTTTGACCGTCTAGAACGCGAGATATTTAATGTCAAAGTTCACATTTTATAAGGTCGATTCCCGTATTTCAAGACAATTACTCGACATAAGGGTCAACAGAGACGGACTCGAGAAATCGTAACAATAGTTTATGTTTATTTTTGTATTGCTTCGATTAATATTAAAAACAGATATATGACCAGTAATTTCAATAAATATTGGATTAAAGCTAGTGCCACGTCTTTTAGTTCACTAAAGAGTACTCTGCCAGTGGTCTCTCTACTGGCAAATTATGCCCGAGCTCAGCCGTAGAGGGTAGAAAAAAATATATAAAAGTGAGCCGCGCCACCGACTTAGACGGTACAAGCCGGAAACCCCTAGTTCTTGTAGGCACTAGCAGAGCCACACGATAAACAACAACAACAATTATGGTAAACTAAATAAATAAAACTATATTTACAATTCCTGCAATATATTAATTAAGTAAAAATGATGTTCTGATTTTTTACAACAAATTCTGTATTTTTGTAAAGTGGATTAAACGAATTTAATACACTTTTCTTAAAATAATATTTAAATTAATTATAACAATCTTTCAGACAATAATAAAAACCTAATGATGTACAAAAGAGAATTAAAAAAAACAAAAAAAATGTTCACAATATTTAAAATTTCAAAAATAATTGGTTTTATATAGAATTCTTGATAGCAATAGATAAAAAAAATACAAAATAAATGGACTTGCAACAAAAATAATAATTTGAAACCATCACAATAACTACATAATGTATATTCAGTAATGTATACATTAAGATTCAACTTGGAGCAGGTACAAATTTAATGAAAATAATATGTTACTTTTAAACTATTGAAAAACACTTAGACCAAGCACATAATAACTGATAAGTTGATAAAATTAAACTCAATACTATGTAACCAATTGAAAACTTCATTGAGACGCCACTGTTACATCGATGATCCAAGAAACAGAAACACCAAGTAGTATTTTTAAAGATTTACACTGTTAAAACAATCGAGCTTATTTAAAAATATTTCTTTTTAGGTTGGCTGTCCTTCAAAATAGCAATATTGTAGGATATTTACAAATAAGTATGAATAAACGTTCTTACTTGGACACAAAGAACTATTGAGAATATTATTTTAATCAAAGTTCAGCCTTGGCATATTATCCAATGCAATAAATAGTTTTCAACAGTGTACCATATTAATAAATTAAAACAAAACTTAATCGTGGTGTCAAAAATAAGTCACGTCGTTTAAATATACTAAAATAAATCACTTGTAACCTTTGGATACACGAATTCACGAATCCTGTGGCCTACTCCTGTGAGCGGTTTGAATTATGGAACAGCACCTGCTACTTAACAATGGCTTCCCTCCATCAGATCCCGCACGCGGTCATTTTAACTCGACACCAAAATCCAAAATATCCACAACAAAGGCAAGACAGAATGGTCAAGTTAAAAATTAAATGGTTTTTCTTCAAAATCCAATTAAGATGGCCCAAATACAGCCAGATATGAAAGAAAAAACCGTAGAAGTTCTGCTCACGTGTAAATATCAAATCGTTCCAAAAACTCTCACCCGACCTCGACGACTGACACCAAGCGACTCTTCAACTGCTCACTCCCAGGCCGGATATCAGAAAATGACACGGGACACGCGTCAGCCAACCTTTGCAAATCTATGTTCCCAACTCATAATCGCGCTCGTCCGTGTTGATAGCCAGCCCATCCACACAGAAAAGCAAACCAAACAATAATATAGCTGACAACACACGACAATCGAGACCAAAAATCAAGGCAAAATCTAATAACAAAGACTCCCACTTCAATTAACAAAAATATCACAGCCATTAATAATTAAATCCTAACACTACTAGGTATACAACACTATTTACAACGAGTGATAAATTCAAATTACAACAAAATACGGTAAGCGAAACTATTTACGAGCACCTGAGAAATACAAAACCATCAGAGATCCAATTAATAATGTAACTGTAGAAGGGAAAAAAAATAGGCAAGTGACACTAGTTTTAACTCAACTCCATTTTTGATTAGCAGTAAATTCTAGTTATAACTAGATAATTGTAGATGTAACAAAGACATCTAGTATAAACTAGTAAAACGCGTTCTAACAGGTTTTTACTGTAACATTGATATGGTTATCAAATACGATTGACGGAAGAGTGTTCTTCTCTCGCGGTATGATTAGTGTAAATAAAATTTTTTTAAAATATTCAAAGGACTGGCCTATTCTTATACAGAAATGAAACGAGTATTTTCTTTATTAAATTTTCAATTTATTCTGGCAAACCGTGTGCCGGAAACTAAAAATTTTGCAAGCTACTCGCTAATTAACTTCCGGGATAGAGATATTAAGACTAGCGAACAATAAACGTTTTATTTTTGGTCGTGTGTGGTATGGTTGGCGGTTTACATTTTCGACTGGAATTCTATTTTTTTCATATTTTTATTGCATACTTATGTAATTTTATTGAAATTCCACTTGGGGTGTTGGATATCGAGGAATGCGAGATAATTTAATAAAAAAAAAATATGCCGTCGCGGGACGTCTGACAAATGTGAAACATCGAAACTATTTTGAATATAAAATATGCATAAAAGGATGGTTCATTAAAGGAAAAAATACGGTATAATCAAAAACAAAATAATCAGATAAAATTAAAAAATTTCTTAAATACTGAGACGACTCAATCAATAGTTATAAACAGTTACTTCTGTACCTAATTATTAATGTTCGATGCTGACCCGCACTGCGACTATTAGAAGGGGAGGGGATTATAGAAAGGAAACGATTGTGGACACGCTTTTTAAAAAGTTGCAGGTCATAGTTGGATAATATGCCGAGTCTGAACTTTGATTAAAGTAATATTCTCAATATTCTTTGTGTCCAAGTAAAAAAGTTTATTCATACTTATTTGTAAATATCCTACAATATTGCTATCTTGAAGGACAGCCATCGTAAAAAGAATTATTTTTAAAATAAGCTCGATTGTTTTAACAGTGTAAATCTTTAAAAATACTACTTGGTGTTTCTGTTTCTTGGATCATCGATGTAACAGTGGCGTCTCAATGAACTTTTCAATTGGTTACATAGTATTGAGTTTAATTTTATCAACTTATCAGTTATTATGTGCTTGGTCTAAGTGTTTTTCAATAGTTTAAAAGTAACATATTATTTTCATTAAATTTGTACCTGCTCCAAGTTGAATCTTAATGTATACATTACTGAATATACATTATGTAGTTATTGTGATGGTTTCAAATTATTATTTTTGTTGCAGGTACATTTATTTTGTATTTTTTTTTATCTATTGCTATCAAGAATTCTATATAAAACCAATTATTTTTGAAATTTTAAATATTGTGAACATTTTTTTTTGTTGTTTTTAATTCTCTTTTGTACATCATTAGGTTTTTATTATTGTCTGAAAGATTGTTAAAATTAATTTAAATATTATTTTAAAAAAAGTGTATTAAATTCGTTTAATCCACTTTACAAAAATACAGAATTTGTTGTAAAAAATCAGAACATCATTTTTACTTAATTAATATATTGCAGTAATTGTAAATATAGTTTTATTTATCTAGTTCACCATAATTGTTTGTTGTTTATCGTGTGGCTCTGCTAGTGCCTACTAGACCTAGGGGTTTCCGGCTTGTACCGTCCAAGTCGGTGGCGCGGCTCACTTTTATATTTTTTTCTTCTACCCTCTACGGCTGAGCTCGGGCATAATTTGCCAGTAGAGAGACCACTAGCAGAGTACTCTTTAGAGAACTAAAAGACGTGGCAAAGTATTTCCTGTCTTAACTCTGCTTTGCGGGTTCTTACATATCAGCAATGCTCTTATATATGTTTTTCTATTAGTTGTGGCGGCATTGAAGTCCTTAGCTAAAATCAACGACAGTTCATGTTTATTGTTTTTAAAACATTAAACCTCTGGCGAAAGGTATGGGTGATAGATAGATTAAGAAATGCTTAGAAGGTTCGGACAGGTAGAGAGGACGAATAAGAGAAGTAAAGCGCTATTAGTGTACAAGTGTTTAAGTAATTAGACTCTAATGAATGCCATTTTAGTTTAATTTTCCCTAGTAGTAATTTAGATTTAAAAAAATTTTACGGGTTGCACTCTGGGAGTACCGGCAGAAGTGAAAACTTAAGTATTAACGCGCGTGAAAATATTATTTTTAATCTGAAAAATATTGTCTCCAGATTTCCATAGTTTATGAATAATGCATTATTTTTATTAAGGCTTTATTATAAATCATATATTAAACATCAGTACCAGATTTGAATGTTTTCGATTTCTTTCTTCCGCTTTTTGTTTGATCTTCTTTCAATATGGCGCTTTTCTTCCTACCTCGACTTTTTCGTTTTCGGCTACCTCGTTTTCGGTTTTGTCGCTTTTGGCTACGTCGTCTACGGCTTCTGCTTCTATTTTTTCTTCGTCTTCGAGCCTCCGTTATCGGCAAACCAAAACCTAATTTAAACCTTCCCCCGTTCTCTTTGATCAAACCAGCTTTCAGTCCAGTTTTTAATGCTTTTTTAACACAAATTGATGCATTTTTTAACGGCTTCTTGCACTGATAAATTATTTGATCTAAAATTTTGTCGGGGGGAGACCCATTAGAGTCATTAAGACACGCTATGGTGTCCATAACATCTGCTAAAAACGACACCTCTCCTTGGACCATTTTAATGCAGCAAAAGCAGAACTTAATCAATAAACTAATGAAAAGCACTTAAATTTTGAATTTAGCTACTAAATTAATTTGTCAAAATGACAAAAAATGTACTTGAATTTGTCAGTTTGTTGAATAAGGTTGCCAAGTTCATCATCCAGCCTTATTCTCTTGTCCATTGCTGAACGTAGGCCTCCTCGAAATATTTCCATCTTTCCCTATTTTGCGCCTCTGCGATCCAGTTCGTGGTTATCCTTTTGAGGTCATCTGTCCATCGTGTCGGTGGTCTACCCCTGCTTCGCTTATCCGATCTCGGTCGCCACTCCAGAACTTTCTTTGTCCACCTTCCGTCCTTCATTCTAGCCACGTGTCCTGCCCATCTCCATTTCTGCTTTGTAATTCTCTCTATTATGTCCTCTACCCCCGTTTTTCTCCTTATATCCTCGTTTCTGACTCGGTCGTTAAGGGAAAGTCCTAACATGGATCTCTCCATTTTCCGTTGCGCTACTTGTAGTTTTTTAACTATTGTTTTTGTTAAGGTTAGGGTTTCAGCCCCGTATGTCATAACTGGGAGAACACACTGATTGAAGGTCTTCCTTTTCATACTTACGGGAATTTCTGATTTAAATATGTCCCTAAGCTTTCCGTACGCTGCCCATCCCAGAGATATTCGTCTGGACAGTTCGCACGTCTGGTTGTCCCTGCCGATCCGGATTTCATGGCCAAGGTAGGTGTATTTTTCTGTGATTTCGATGATTTTGTTTTCTATTTTTACAGGTTCGCTTGGTACTAGGTTGGTTAACATTTTTGTTTTGTTATAATTTATTTCCAAACCTGCTCTTTGTGTTGCCCATTGTAGATCTTTTAGCATTTCCCTGGCTTCCTGCATGTCATCTGCCATTAGAACTATGTCATCCGCAAATCTTAGATGGCTCAGTCTTTCCCCATCTATCATAATTCCCTTATTTTCCCAATTCAGAGTTTTGAAAACATGTTCCAGGACCGCAGTGAATAGTTTTGGGGATAACGTATCGCCCTGCCTGATTCCTCTTTTTATTTTTATTTCCCTTGACGATGTATGCAGGTCAATTGTTGTTGTTGCGTTTTTGTAGATATTGTATATAATGTTAGAGTATCTTCCATCTATTCTGCATTCTTTTATTGCTCGTAATATTGAAACTAATTCAACGGTGTCAAAGGCTTTGTAAAAGTCCACAAAGATTAGGGTAAGCGGTTTGTTGTATTCTACTGTTTTCTCGATGAGGGTTTTTATGCATTGCAGATGATCGTTAGTCCCGTAGCCAGAGCGGAACCCTGCTTGTTCTCTAGGTTGGTAGAAATCCAGTTTATTCTCTAGCCTGTTGGTGATTATACGGGTGTAGAGTTTGTACAGGTGGTTGAGAAGGCTAATGGGTCTATAGTTATCCAGGTCTGTCATATCGCCCTTTTTATGAATTAGGATAGTAACAGAATTGTTCCAATGGTTCGGGATGGTTTGATTTTGAAGGCATAAATTGAACAATTTTTCTATTGCCTCAATAAGGGCAGGACCTCCATTTTTTATGGATTCTATCACTATTCCATCATTGCCAGGTGCTCTATTGTTTTTTATTTTCTTCAAGGCGTGAATAATTTCTTCCTTAGAGATTTCGGGGATGTCCTCAGATCCTTGGTTTGTAATTTTTAGAGATGCGTGTTCATCTGGTTCTAGCTTTAGTTTGTTTTTGTATAAGGTTTGATAGAATTCTTCAACTATGTTTAGCATCTTTTCCCTGTTTGATTCTATTTTCCCATTTTTATCTTTCAGCTTTATGATTTCTCGTCTACCTGTCGTTAGTTTGCGTCTCAATACTTTCATACTTTTATTGTTCTCTATTGTTCTCAAGTTACCAGTCAAGAAAAGTCGCATTTTATATTGCTCCAGAGTGAAATACATCCGTCTTACGAATTTTCGATCAGGCCACGTGTCCTGATACGAGTTTAACATTTTTTACCCATTACAAAAAAAGTTCGCAGCGTGCCATAAGAAGTTATCACTTAAAAAAAAATTTTCATCGATCAATTTTCGATCAGATTGAAAAATGTAAACAACTAACGTAAGAGCGTCGAACGAAGGACAAATTAAACCTCCAAATATTCCGAAATGAAGTTCGATAGAAAAATTTAACTCGCGTACGAAATAATTTTTTTTTGAACGCGCGTTCTCATTAAACAAATACCAAAAATAACGGTCGCATCGCGAGAACAATAACAACTAGGCAAAGAGGAGACACACCATATGCAAATTCGTTCCGGGGATCATAGGTGGCAATGAAACGAGAAGGAAACAACGGAATTCATTGTCGAAACATTCGAACTACCTGCGAAATATGCAAATCAAATTACTATTGGATTATATATATTATCGTATTCGTGGGTATTGCGCGACCCGGTAAATTACCAGCCTCCTTTTTTTGGTTATGATTGTTCTTTACGTCTGAAGGGTGTTACCTAGTTTTGGATGTTGAGATATGCAGCAGGGCCGTCGTCTCGAATATTCATTTTTTTGCTAGTCTTGCCAGTTTCGACTCTAATTTAACATTGCTAATAGAGGGCGCTAGTTGTGTTTAGTAAATCGAAGCACATTTTTTTTCCGGCTGAACTATGAGTAAAATAATAAAAAAAAAGAGAGAAAAATAAGAGAAGGTGAAGATGTAGTGGGATGATGAGAAATTCCTGCCTCTGCTAAATCTCACCGAGCCTCGATGTTGATTCTTCGATAGCTAGGGTTGGTCGCTGTTCTAATTGTCCTAATTTCTTCTTCTTCTTTAGGTGCCCTGTCCTCCTCGGACGTTGGCAATCATCAGCGCTATCTGAACCTTGTCTACAGCTCGGCGAAACAATGTGGTAGTGCTCACTACCATTGTCTTAAGTTTTTTCTTCTTTCTTCTACCCAGGCCTCTTCTTCCTTCGATCTTCCCTTCTATAATAAGCTTTAAAGTCGATACATGTCATTCCTTAAGATGTGACCAAAATAATCCAGTTTGCGCTTTTTTAGTGTAAACAGAACTTCCAGCTGCTTGTCGAGGCCTTGAAGTACCTCCGTGTTACGAACTCTTTCTACCCAGGAGATTCTTAATAGCTTTCTGTACGTCCACATTTCAAAGGCCTCCAATTTTTTGCACATCGCATCTGTCAAAGTCCAAGCTTCCATTCCATAAAACAGTATTGTGAACACGTAACAGCGAAGCGTTCGGACGCGCAGAGGCAAGCTTAAATTTCTGCTGCAAAGTACCTTACGCATCTTCAGGAACGAAGCACGAGCTTGTTTTATTCTGGCACGAATCTCCTGCATGCCGTCCCACTTCACATTTACTTGACACACAAGATATTTAAAAGTTTCTACTCGCTGAGCTTGCAGCCGTCACGCGGCTTACCAGTTCCTGCAGTCCTTCCAGGGAGTCGGCAACAAGAACCGTGTCATCCGCATACCTCAGATTGTTGATATTAATCCCATTGACAAATATCTCCTCGTAACATTCATCCAACGCCTCTTCTTGAAATATCCTGTCCTAATTTACTGTAAGAAAATTGTCATCCTGTCCATTACACGTGGATTTGTTTTTTAACAAATCCCGAGAAAGGTGTGAATTTGTGTACAAAAAATTTGACTTGGAGAAATGATAACGAGATAAACTCGTCCTCGGTAAATCTTCTTATTGCTTACGTTATACGAATATTTAAAGATTTGAAACCATCAACAGTTTGGAGTGTGTATTCTATGTTACGTAATACCATTTACATCAAACATAATGTAGATATTTCGAAATATGCCAAGCCCAAAGCATTTTTAAAGCGAAATTCGACAGGATCCAGAAGCAAAAAAGCTAAAGTTTAACGTCACAGCAAATTTACACATTTATTAACGACGCACCTGACGACAAATTCCTGTTTACAAAGGTATCCTTTACGATATTTCATGTTCTAGCAGGTAATGAATACAGGCCATTCATTATGAAGGTCTCCAACAACTATTCTATCGGATACTGGGGAAAATCTTACAGTAATAAAGCTACACGGTGGATGGAAGTCTAGCGCTGTTACAGAACAATACATTGAAGATTCTGTAAATAAAATAAAACTAGAACATAAAATATTGCAATCTACAAATTTTCACGAAACTAAAGTTAACTTTGATGAAGAACCATTAAACTTCGACAGCATAACATCAAACTTGTCTACAGCAGCAGCAGCAGCAACTTCTTCGGCAGTCATATTTTCGACAAGTACCACAGAAGTCAGCACACAAATCAAACATCCAACTATTAACAAACTTTAACAATTGTACTTTCAATATTTATAAATAAAATTTTATCATAAACGACAATTTGTCACTACTCATTATATATAGTACCCGTTATTATTATTTTTTACTATCGTGTGGGCCGCGGACGGCTTTTTAAAAAGTTGCAGGTCATAGTTCTCTGGAAAAACTGATTTTGGAAGCTTGTTTCATTCTGTCGCAGCCCTGTAAAAGAAGGATTCTTGATGGAGATTGGTCCTTGTAGTGTTAATCTTGAGAGTAAATGGGTGAGACTGATCAGCGTGCCGAGTTCTTCGGCCGAAAGTGGCCAGTGGTGGTACAAGAGTTTTCATTTCTCTGGAGCATCTGCCATGGAAATATCTGTAGAGTAATGTCTGGTCTGCAACTCTTTTTCTATGTTCTAGTGGGTGAAGGGTATCTGTGAAAGTTGAGCTGTTTATCAAGCGAATGGCGAATGGAATCTAGTAGACGAAGAGATTGCCTTGGTGCTGAACCCCAAATGTGCGAGCAATACTCCAGTATAGGTCGGATTTGAGCCTTGTACGTCGTTAACAGTTGATCAGGAGTAAAAAACTTTCTAGCTTCCCACAGAAAACCTAGCCTTTGTCTTGTTGACTTTGCGATGTTAGCAACATGGTCATGCCAAGACATATTATTAGAATTAGAATTATTATTAAGTCTGTGTTTAAAATAATAGTATATTACACACCTAGGGCAGCATTTATTACTTTAATGCCCGTGATGTGTATACTATTTTTCTCCCTACTGTAGGCGGAAAGCGGCAACTTCGTTTTGCGTAGCGGGCCGAAAGTGACGCTTTCTTCACAGTAGGGAGAAAATAAAGTTCTAAAAATTGTAATCCAGTATTTTATAAACAACATCTATCGTAGAAAAAATTGCATTTCCTACTCGAGATGAAATATACTATAACGAAGCAATAGAAAATCACACTTCTAGATATTCTTGTAACTGGAAAATTGTAAACGTCAAAGG
This sequence comes from Agelastica alni, assembly GCA_950111635.1. NCBI lineage: Eukaryota > Metazoa > Arthropoda > Insecta > Coleoptera > Chrysomelidae > Agelastica > Agelastica alni. The sequence goes on along the minus strand of OX467717.1, from coordinate 21,198,473 downwards.
CTGCAAAAAACGGTTGTAAATGGAGACGATGTCTTTTCAAACTCTTCTGCAAAGGCGTCTAACGACCGATGGGATTAGATTAGCAAAAGATTCGAACAAAGTTTGATTATTAAAAATAGATGCCGTCCCTGGCAATTTGTACCTTTTCAACGACGAAATTTTAATTCGTTCTTGCATACATCTGCATATTAATGAGTAAAATTTGTGTTTAGCAACACTTTCCCAGGGATGAAGAGAAGAAGACCCTTCTTCTTAATATGCAAAATGCGAATACACGTCCCGTAACCGGGTATGCAGCGTCTCTCTGTCTGATTCGTATTAATATTATGAATTTGTATAAACAGAAGGGCATAGGTGTGACTGACGAGATTTTCCAAAAGAACGGGCCCGGGTCGCGTATGCATATTTGTTTTTTAAAAACGGACGGCTAAGTTAGTCGTAAGTTTTGTGTCGCGTTGAGCGATGGCCGTATTATGTCAGTAGTTCTTTTACCAATTATAATCGACGAAGAAGTAACTATGATAGTGTTTTCTATAAAACAAATCGGACGAGTGAAACGTCAGTCAACGCGTTAAACAAAGAGACACTAAATTTTTTTATTCACTGGCAGAGCGAATTTATTTGAGGTAACAGATCAGTTTAATTTCGTTTGTGAAAACTACAGAAAATATGGCTGCGGAAAATTTTTAATGCGGTGAGTGAAAATTTACTAGTTCTAGCCATACTTTTTGACTGATACGTTTCGCGATCGTGATTTAACTGAGATATTTAATTTAAAAGACGTAATAGACAATTAATAAGAGATGATTGTTATGTCAGTAGTTCTTTTACCAATTATAATCGACGAAGAAGTAACTATGATAGTGTTTTCTATAAAACGAATCGGACGAGTGAAACGTCAGTCAACGCGTTAAACAAAGAGACACTAAATTTTTTATTAACTGGCAGAGCGAATTTATTTGAGGTAACAGATCAGTTTAATTTCGTTTGTGAAAACTACAGAAAATATGGCTGCGGAAAATTTTTAATGCGGTGAGTGAAAATTTACTAGTTCTAGCCATACTTTTTGACTGATACGTTTCGCGATCGTGATTTAACTGAGATATTTAATTTAAAAGACGTAATAGACAATTAATAAGAGATGATTGTTATGTCAGTAGTTCTTTTACCAATTATAATCGACGAAGAAGTAACTATGATAGTGTTTTCTATAAAACGAATCGGACGAGTGAAACGTCAGTCAACGCGTTAAACAAAGAGACACTAAATTTTTTTATTCACTGGCAGAGCGAATTTATTTGAGGAAACAGAACAGTTTAATTTCGTTTGTGAAAACTACAGAAAATATGGCTGCGGAAAATTTTTAATGCGGTGAGTGAAAATTTACTAGTTCTAGCCATACTTTTTGACTGATACGTTTCGCGATCGTGATTTAACTGAGATATTTAATTTAAAAGACGTAATAGACAATTAATAAGAGATGATTGTTATGTCAGTAGTTCTTTTACCAATTATAATCGACGAAGAAGTAACTATGATAGTGTTTTCTATAAAACGAATCGGACGAGTGAAACGTCAGTCAACGCGTTAAACAAAGAGACACTAAATTTTTTATCCACTGGCAGAGCGAATTTATTTGAGGTAACAGATCAGTTTAATTTCGTTTGTGAAAACTACAGAAAATATGGCTGCGGAAAATTTTTAATGCGGTGAGTGAAAATTTACTAGTTCTAGCCATACTTTTTGACTGATACGTTTCGCGATCGTGATTTAACTGAGATATTTAATTTAAAAGACGTAATAGACAATTAATAAGAGATGATTGTTATGTCAGTAGTTCTTTTACCAATTATAATCGACGAAGAAGTAACTATGATAGTGTTTTCTATAACACGAATCGGACGAGTGAAACGTCAGTCAACGCGTTAAACAAAGAGACACTAAATTTTTTATCCACTGGCAGAGCGAATTTATTTGAGGTAACAGATCAGTTTAATTTCGTTTGTGAAAACTACAGAAAATATGGCTGCGGAAAATTTTTAATGCGGTGAGTGAAAATTTACTAGTTCTAGCCATACTTTTTGACTGATACGTTTCGCGATCGTGATTTAACTGAGATATTTAATTTAAAAGACGTAATAGACAATTAATAAGAGATGATTGTTATGTCAGTAGTTCTTTTACCAATTATAATCGACGAAGAAGTAACTATGATAGTGTTTTCTATAAAACGAATCGGACGAGTGAAACGTCAGTCAACGCGTTAAACAAAGAGACACTAAATTTTTTATCCACTGGCAGAGCGAATTTATTTGAGGTAACAGATCAGTTTAATTTCGTTTGTGAAAACTACAGAAAATATGGCTGCGGAAAATTTTTAATGCGGTGAGTGAAAATTTACTAGTTCTAGCGATACTTTTTGACTGATACGTTTCGCGATCGTGATTTAACTGAGATATTTAATTTAAAAGACGTAATAGACAATTAATAAGAGATGATTGTTTTGTCAGTAGTTCTTTTACCAATTATAATCGACGAAGAAGTAACTATGATAGTGTTTTCTATAAAACGAATCGGACGAGTGAAAAGTCAGTCAACGCGTTAAACAAAGAGACACTAAATTTTTTTATTCACTGGCAGAGCGAATTTATTTGAGGTAACAGATCAGTTTAATTTCGTTTGTGAAAACTACAGAAAATATGGCTGCGGAAAATTTTTAATGAGGTGAGTGAAAATTTACTAGTTCTAGCCATACTTTTTGACTGATACGTTTCGCGATCGTGATTTAACCGGGATATTTAATTTAAAAGACGTAATAGACAATTAATAAGAGATGATTGTGGAGAAAATTAAAAATTAAAAATGTAGAAACAAGATACGATACTGTTGTGTAACATTTAGTTTTTGCATTCAATTCTAATAAAAGTATGTATTTTGTTACCGCATTAAAAATTTAAATGATTATTTGATTTTATTCTTCTTCTTCCGCTGCTATCCTTTTTTAATGGATGTTTGCGATCACTTCCTATCATCCTCAAAATTTCCTCGTTGGTTTTTCTTGCTGTCCATGTGACTTTCAAGATTTTTCTATTCTATTCATTGTGCTAACCTTCAATGTCGTGCCTTCCATACCATACAACAATACGGACCACATTTGTTTGACGGATCAAATCCGTTTAAAACAGTCACAACTAATAATATCTTTAATTAACCATCAAAACTGTTTTGGGAAAAATTTAAAAGCAATAGGAATTATTTTTAATTTTTTTTGTTTTCGATTACTTATAAATCTGTAAAATAATATCCAAAATTTATGACCCGAATTTGGGACACTCTGTATTTGAAAAAATGCTTTTTACGAAAAGTCAGAAAAAAATTTATTACAAGTACCTAATACTAAATGGAACAACTTATACAATAAAAAAGCTTCATATTACTAAGAAATCGGTAATTTAAAACACATTTTTTTGTAAAAAAAGCTTAAAAGATAATAAATACGTATTAACTGTTTTATTTACCAAGGTTTTTTCTGTAATATATCGAAAGTTTACTTGATAATCTGACAATTTTTTTTGTTTCCAAGTTGATTTCTTTTGTATTTTCAGGAATTTTACATCGGTTATTGTTTCCACTTTATTCGGTCAACTGTGCTTTAAAATATAGAATTTTGTTTTGGTTAATGCCTAGACGTAAACTAAGTGCGGATAAAGCTAATATGATTGATATGATTGCGACGGGTCGCCTTCAAAGAGAAGTTGCGGACGTTTTCCAAGTCATTGAAAGTGTCATTTCGCGGCTTCTCCGTAGATATCGAGCAACTGGAAACGTAATAGAAAGACCTAGAAGTGGACAACCAAAGGGTTACCACCCCCGCACAAGATCGTTATCTGACTTTGTATACCCGTAGAAAACCTCTGAGTACTTGTCGATTCTTAAGACATCTTCTTTTAAATTCTTCTGGTGTTTTAGTTTTAATTGAAACATCAGAAGAAGATTACACAAAGTTAAATTACGTTTACGACGGAACTTTTGAAAAAAGTTCCATTAACACAAATTCACATGCGCATTCGATTGGCATGGGCTAATGAACATGTGAATTGGAATGCTGAATGAAGATCGGCATTGTTCACATATGAGTCTAGATTTGGACGGTTTTCTGATAGTCGGCGTGTTCGTGTATGGACTCTTCCTCTGGTGCCCAAAAATCGAAAAGCAGTGTAGAAAGTTCGTCCGTTCAGAGGCGAAAATTCCTTAAATCGCTCCATAACAATGTCCGGAAATACCCTTGAATCAAGTCCCTCCATCTCGATTTTGGGCTTCCATGGTATTCATGGCACTGCCCCCTCTATCTCCCGACCTTAATCCCATCGAGTATGCTGGTGACCAGCCACAAAGAGCCTTGAATTCCCATCAACTTTGGAGACAAATTTATCAAGGCTACTTCAACGACCTTATTAAAAATATACAGAGGCGCTGTTTGGGTGTAATTGATAGTATAGGAAAGCATACTCGTTATTAATGCATGTACGGTACACAACCTCAAATTGTTCCCTAACTTTTGTGAAGCAGTTTATATTTCCCATCTGAAACCATCTGTACCTCTATGCACAAATTTTCTCTACTGCTTTTATTAAACTTTTCTTTGTTCTGGAGACAATTTCTTCACTATAATATTTTTTCCTTTTAAATTTGCTTTACTTAAAATGGTTTCAAGTATTAGATTAAAGAGAAATTGAATCACCCTGTTTTACTCTTTTGTTTATGTTAAATTCTTCTGATATCTCTTCTTGAAATTTTACCTTCCCTTTAGTACTTTGTAGAGTCATTTCCAACAATTCCATAAGCCTAGTGTCCTAGTGTTTTTAGTTTTCGTATATCTTATAATGAGTCAAATGCGTTTTTGAAGTATATAAAAATGACGTGTAGATCACTATTGTATTACAGGGATTTTTCGAGGTTTTGCTCAATGCTATGTATTGCAGTTAAGGCGAGTTTATACAGCAAATAAAGTAAAATAAGAAATAACATAAAATTAAATAAGAAATAAGAAAGAACCGATGAAATCGCAGCTTTTTTGACAATGACTTTTGCGTTTTATGCATAACAGTACATAATCTCCAAATTGATTTATTTTATTTCAAATACGAATTTTTAAATTTTATCATTATCTAAAATTATCCAACTATATAACTACCATTCATTTCCTATGAAAAATATTTTAATGGATGATGTCGTGTTGATAGAGCAGGTCTCGATCTTTCTTCGGTTGTATGCAAAAACTGATGGAAAATACAAGAACAGCCGACTGAAAGAAAATGCTTGGCTCACAATTGCCGACATAATGGAGAAGGCACGAAAGTGCCAAAAAATCAGAGAGTTTACCGTTTTTTAAATCACTTTTTCTGTAGCTAAAGCTTTTGAACACAGATGGAATAAATATACGGGCCATAAAAGGAAAATCAAAAATACCTCCACAAATATATTATTAGGTTAGGTTAGGTTGATTGTAAACTCGGAACATTTAGAACGAAAAAAAAATAGGTCACGCGCATTATCAGTTTTTAAACAAAATAAAATAAGATAAGACAAAGAGATAAAAGTTGGCCATCTTGTTGTTCTTATTCTTATTTCTTTTATAAACGCTGTCATAGTTTTGGGCATGTTTATCTTTCTTATTTTGATTTAACTCGCCTTTTACTGTTGATTTTCTTGGTCTATAGTTTTTGCAGATTTCGTTATCACTTTTTTTTGTAGCTTGGTGTAATTATTCCAGTGTTCCATTCGTTTGGCATTTTGTTTTCCGTCAAAATTTTTTGTAATAGTTTAAATATTGTCCTTGGAAGCGGTATATAATCCTTTATTTCTTTTAATAATATTATAAGTTATCCATTCTTATTTGGGACGCATAGTATTTAAAAAAAATGCGAAAATGGAATTGTTGTACCAACAATTAAAATAACCGACTGTATTCTAACGTAAAGCTACAAGGGCTTTTTAATTTAAAACAATTTTAGGGACTAAATGAATTCATGAATATTGTATGAAATATTTTCTTCGCCAACAAATTATTAATATCTAATATTTACTCGGGCATTTCGATAATAGAATACGGTAAAAGGTTCAAAGTCGATTTGCATAAAGTGTATGCCACAGACTCATCTTCGCTAAGAATATAAATGTATTACCTACTTATACTTTATCCTATTTCTCACGGACGATTTAAATTTGCATAAGGTGTGCAATAATTAAATTCATTTTCTACATTGATATCAAAAAATCTGGACCTTTTGAAGATCGTAGTTCAACATGCCTCTTTGTAATGTTTTTCTTTAATAAATATTATGTATGTGTGTATGTAAATATTAACCGAAACACGCAAGACACATTAACATTAGTGATATCTATATATCTATATATATATATATATATATATATAAATGAAAAAATGTTTTTATGTATGTCCTTCAAAAACTCCCAAACGGCTGGACCGATTGGGACGAAATTTTCAGAAGTTGTTTTATACATACTAGGGGTGGTTTTAGTAAAAAAAACTTTTGTGTAGGAAGTGGTAATGGTACCTCCAATGCAACGCAAATAAAATATTCGTAGCCAAACACCTGTCATTTCAAATGTTTTATTCGAAAATATTGAAGCTGTCAAACATTTATGTATTTGAGTTATTTCGATTTGAGAAAAAACATTTGTGATAGAAAATCTTTGTGATACAAGAACTACCGCGATTTTGATTGACTACGATTTGGATTGGCTTCATTTTGATATCGGACTGTTGGATAAGAATTTTGATATTGACTGGATTGGCTGGTTTTGATTTTGGATTGGACTTTGACTACAATTTGGATAATAACAATTTTGATAATAACAAATATAGATGAAGGGACGCTTAAATGGTTTGGACGCGAAGAGAGAAAATAGATGAAAGAAGATTGACGAAACAGATTTATAAGGCAAGTCGGACAAGTCGGTAGAGGTCGACCTCGGCGAACTTATCTCGATCAGATCAACATTGTTTTGAAGAAAGGCCAGGTCAAGAGTACCAACAACCCACGAGCATGTAAGGGAGCACTGATGAAAGTGGAGGGAGCAAAAGATGTGTGTAAGAACCGTAGCGGAAGTGGTCTCTGCCTAGCCCTACGGGAAAAAGGCGTGACTATATGTATGTTTGTATGTATGTTTAATTACAATGAAAATAATTTAATTACTTTTTTAAGTAATTGTAAATTACTTAACAACACTGTTTGATACGACATTATTTATTAATATAACGTATAAATTAAAACACTTATAAAAACTGACAAAACAATTATTAGTGTTACTAATAAAATAATATTGGTAAATACTCAAATATCTTTAGACATCATTACCATGACAAAACTATGCTTTTTATACGTAATAAAAAGATAGTTTTAAGTGCTAATAGACAGTTGTCAAGTTGTTGTAACAACGCTAGAATAGATCAATTTTGAAAACCAATTTGCGCGAACTGACAAAGCAGCGTGAAAACTTTAAGCTAATTTAAAGTTGAATAGATTTTAAAAATGTAGTTGTTTTTTATCTACCTCGTCAAGTTTCCTCTTTACATCTTATCTTAATGTGAACAAGTCGAGTTTGAAGTGCCTCCTCTTCCACAAAGGAAATAATCCCCATGCACAAAAATGGTCCATCCTAAAAAAATGTCCTAAAATTTGTTGATACAACGGCCACTTGTCAACAGAAAAAACATTATATTTCTACCTTTGTCTCGTAAAGTGATTCGGCCTATTTTGAATCCCCGAACATATTTTATTTTCGTTACATCCAGTAAATTATAGATATATTTGGAGGCTGAATTACAAAGTCGTATCGACAAAACTAACTCGTAATTGGAAAATTTAAAAGAAATTTCACATCGAAAATTAAAGTTTATGTTGGTGGCAGCTTCGACGATATAACTTCTGCAGCTTCTGCTCAAACAGATAATAATTTACTGATGATTTCAGTTAAATAATGGTTTATGAGTGTGTGCCGAGCCATCGCGAGAGAGGGTTCCTTCCCCCTCGTTATTATATCTTGAATTTACAAAGTGAACACTTACAACTTCTTGCAAGGAGGAAAAATCTTTTCTAATAAATCAATTTGTTATGCAACAGAAAAACCATTAGAAGAATGGAAAATTGAAATATACTCCCCGGCTGTATTGTGATTGCGAGTTTGGTATCTCCTTTTGGAGTAAAATATGTTAAATCGATACTTTATTTAGGAAAAAATATTATCAAAAAACCAACACAGTTAATTTGCTGTTATTTGGGGCACACAGTATTTACAAAATTGTAATGTTATAAAAAATAAAAATATTATCGAAAGCATCTCGAGATGCATAATCTACTTAATAACTTCAAACCTAACTAAACGAAACTTTTCTTAAAGCCATCACCTATTTTTTATGTTATACTTAAACTTGGTTCATTATTACGCGTGTCTCCTGATGTAATGTTTGCTCGATAATTCAAAATGTATGTATCTAGAATGCGAAATGATGATACTTTTGCGTTTAAGAATGGGAGTTAATAACCATTCGATAACGGAAAAGCATTTCGCATTCGAGATGCAAACAATATTTTTTCGAAAACTGCATTAAAACTAATATGAGATTAAAAAAATAATATTTAAGTATTTGTTATTGTTAACCATAGACCTATTATCCAGAGGAGACGCAACATTACATTCATAAAACTCTGTTTGTTTTGTCGCAATGATTACATGAGAGTGGCTATGAGTATGACAAAGAATACCAATCGATTCTCTTTGTCCCGTCCTCGTGCTTCTTCTTCTTTAAGTTCCATGTACTCCTAGTACGTTGGTAACCAGTATTTGTAGCCTAATTTTATCTACTGCCGTACGGAAAAGTGTTCTGATGCTGAGGCCATACCATTGTCTTAAGTTTTTGAGCCATAATGTTTTTCTGCCACCTTGGCTGCGGCGGCCCTCAATTTTGCCTTGTATAATGTTTTGGAGAAGTGAATATTTTTCGTTTCGTAGCACATGTCCGAAATACTCTAGCTTCCGTTTCTTTATTGTTGTTATTATTTCGGTTTCTTTGCCTAGTTGTTGTAGCACTTCCCGATTGGTTTTGAGTTCGGTCCATGAGACCTTCAACATTCTTCTATATGTCCACATTTCGAAAGCTTCAAGTCGTTTGCACATACTGTTGGTAAGTGTCCATGCTTCCGTTCCATATAAGAGTATACTGAATATATAGCAGCGGAGTATTCTTATTCGTAGTGTAATTGGGAGGTCTCGACTTGTCAGTACTTTTCTCATTTTGATGAATGCTGATCTGGATTGTTCTATTCTGCAGCGGATCTCTTGGCCATTATCATTTGACTCGTTTAGGTAACATCCTAGATATTTGTAGTGCTTCACTCTATCTCTATAATGTCATTGCCAATTCGTAAATTTTGTTGGGTGTTGTTTGGGTTCTTACTGAAAACTAGCCATTTAGTTTTCTTTGTGTTGAGCGTGAGTCCCATTGATGAACTGTGGGTGACTACTGTGTTTAACATGTCTTGTAAGTCGTTGATGTTTGTGGATATTAGTACTATATCATCCGCGTATCTGATGTTGTTGATGGGAGTACCATTCACTATTACACCAGTGAGAGTGTCTCCAATAGCCTCATTAATAATTTGTTCTGAGTATAAATTGAAGAGTAGTGGTGAAAGTACACATCCTTGCCTTACGCCTCTGATTATATTTATGTTTTCTGTTGTGTGATTATTAACGCGTATTTCAGCAGATTGGTTCCAATATAGGTTAACAATTATACGAATATCACTGCTGTCAATTCCTATATTTGTGATTATCTGGATTAATTTATCGTGTTGTACTTTGTCAAAGGCCTTTTCGTAGTCGATGAAACACGCGAAGACTTCCACATTCATATCTTGGCATCGTTGTGTAAGTACTTGTATACTAAATAGTGCTTCTCTAGTACCATAACCGTTTCTGAAGCCAAACTGTGTGTCGCCTATTCTTTCTTCATATTTTTAGTAGATTCTTTTGTGGATGACTTTTAGAAATATTTTCAATATATGACTCATTAAGCTGATTATTGCAGGTTTTTGCTTTAGGTGTTTTAGCTATTGTGATGAATGTGGATTTTAACCAATCAGACGGTATGGTGCCAGTTTTGTAGATAACATTGAAGAGATCCACGAGGGTATCAAGAGCTTCGTCTTCTGTTAATAGTTTAAGTAACATAAATGCTCGATCGGACTCAGATCCGGGCTTTTTCGTGGCCACTGGTATACCAATTTGATAGAGATAATCGGGTACCTCCCCAGCAATGTGTGGTCCAGCGTTGTCTGGCATAAACAAGAAATTGGGTTCCAAAAAAGGACTAAAAGGCATCACATGTTCTATTACAATATTCTCTAAATGGTAATTACCATTTATGGATCTCGTACGGATAGGAACTAATTCTGTGTGGGCGTCAAAGCATATAACACTCCACAACATAACCGAGCCACCGCCGAATGGTATCCTTACAGAAATATTGAACAATGTTTGTAATGAAAATAATTTGCTATCTTTTTTCGTTATAAAACTATAAGCAAATTAGTAAAAAAAAAAAGTATTATCAATAATTCGCAATCGTCACGATTTAAATAATTGTAGCATTTGGAAACAAATAGCGAAGTCCTATCTGCCAATAATTAAATATTATTAATTAGTATTATTTATTTAACATTACAAAAAACATATGTTACAACTAATATCACAGAAAGAAACAAATTTTTTAATGCAACCGCCTCCTACTTCTAAACACTTATCCGATCTCTGCCTTACTTCTCTCACTGAAGCCTTACGTAACATTTCTCTAGATAGTTATCGCAAGCATTTCTGATTTTATCTTTTAAATGTTCCAAGTTAACAGATGGTGTTCTGTAAACTTTATTTTTCAAAGTTCCCCACAAGAAGAAATCTCGTGTTGTCAAGTCCGGTGATTTAGGCGCTAACTATATCGGTCCATTTATACCATTGGGCTTACGGTTATTAACAAAACGGCTTGCGTCCGTTCACAACATATGCTGAAAAAAACGATTGTCATTGATCTCTAAGTTTACCATCACTTGGGCTTTACTTCGTTGTTGATGTTGATCTGACAAGTGTTCTAAGTTGTGAAGTTTATAATCGTGATAACCATTCTTTCAAAAATTTTCGTACCGAACTATATTTTAAATTTAACTCACGACAGGCATGCCGAATCGAGTTCCTTGGATGGTCTTCAAAATGCTGCAAAACAGTGGCAACAGCATTGTCAGAATTGACGCTTTTAACAGTTTTTCTTCCCTTTTGAGAAGAAAATACCTCGCTATTTGCACGTAAATTGCATTCCAATCTTGCAAATATTTTTAAGCTTGGAATAACACGTTCGGGGTATATCTGGGCGTATAACTGAACTGCTCTTCTAGGGTTCTTTTAAGATTCCCCATAGACTAATAACATGTCGACTTTTTCGTTGTGCGTGAATATTTTTCAGAGTCTAATCACAACAAAACAATATTTGTCGACCATTAGTTTAATTATTGACAGATGCTACTTTGATATTTTCCAAAGGGTACTTTTTTAAATCGTGACGAAGGCGAATTTCGAAATTCGAAAGTTCTAAAGGTTGAGAAGAACTTAACAAAAAGACTTTTCTTAAAAATGGCGCAAATTAATAAAAAGAAAGAAAAAACTAAATAAAAAAAACTGATATTAATGATCTGAGTTCAATCTATACTTGTATTCTTTTTAAAAATGAATAAATTAGCATATTAATGGTCTTTTATGAGAAAAAAAAATTCTTTTTTTTATTTATTGCAACAAAAAATATTTTATGTTCTTTTCTATGCCCATTTATTTATAAATTTTATGTTAGAAGTATGGTATGTATTAATATAACATGTTTTAATTAATATACTACTTCATAAATTGTATTGAGACAGAAAATAATAATTTTTGAAAGCTTGACAAAATAACGAAGAATTTCATTAAAATTGGTCATTACTGACTGCAGCCAAATTAAATAAACAATTTGATTATATATATATATATATATATATATATATATATATATATATATATATATATATATATATACATATAAAAAATATTAACTGTAAATCTACGTTAGAGGTTTTTTTTTAATTTATTTGGGTAGCAGTTAGGAGTGATCAATTCAATAAAAATTCTTCGTTTTTTTAGTCAAGCTTTCGAAAATGTTTATTTTCTTTTTCAAGACTTCTCTATAATATTTTTAATTAATACAAGAAAAATCAAATTACAAAATATATACTTACCAACATGAAAATTATTAAAAAATTATTGTAAAGAGGAACACAAGATGTTTTATTTTTGAAAGAATTTTGATAAAATAAGTCATTGATGAGAATCATTGTATTGATTACAAGAATACGAAAATTTTAGACATGGAAAGAATTTTAACAAAAAGGCCATTTTTAGAAATGGTACATATCAATAAAAATAAGTATAACACTATTAATAAAAGAACAGATATTGATGATCTGAGTGCTAGTTATACAAATATTCTTAAAAAAACAAATAAATTTCAGATAACCATAAATACACTCATATTTACAAATATATATATATATATATATATATATATATATATATTTATTTATGTAATAATTAAATTTCGGGTTGAACCGCGTCTAGAAATTTGTTTATTTCGACGTTTCGGCTTCGATTTTGAAGCCATTTTCAAGAAGTAGAAAGTAAATTTTTGGGATGAGAATCAATCTGCCTACTCCTTGGAGATATGTATATATATATATATATATATATATATATATCTGCAAAAGTTATAAAAAACTATATCATTATAGTAAACTATAAACATTTTTCGACAGCGTGAATGGATGTGAAAAATGTATAACTGATTTTTTAAAAAACCAGCTAATTTCGCTGTCTGTTACCTATATATATATATATATATATATATATATATATATATATATATATATATATATATATATATATATAAATGATGACTTCAGTTTCAAAATACGATAAAATATGCAAATTAGGCTATTATATCTCCCATTATATATAATATAGATACTGATACTTTGTCCTGAATTGAATCCGTTACTAAATCGAAATTTGTCTACAAGAACTAAAAATTTCTATTGGCATCACTTAAAAATGTTACATGATATGTTTACAACGTAGAATTTATATAAATATCCTTTGATATACTGCACATACAGGTGCTTGCACATCGAGTGATAAATCAGCAGAAAATATTAGAATTTATATTGTAAGTTATAATTTTTATTTAATAATAATAAACTTTTAATCTGTTAAACTGTATGTTCCATAATTATGCAACCATTATTACTTTTGTTTACATACTTTTGGAAATATAAAAACACGAATTTAAAAGTTTTAACATAAAAATATGCAAGAGGCGATTTCTAACCATGTTTTAATGAAAATTGTACTGAAGAATAATAAAATAATAAAACGTGATAATAATAATAATAATAAAAAATTGTTGTGTATAGCATATAAACAACGAATTTAATTCACGGCGTTTCGGATGAATGCCCGTTTTCGGCGAAATTCCTTCATCGTATTTAAGTAATCTCATTTTACCACGTACATCCAAAACATCTCAATCCACACCATATTCCCAAACTCGCACACCGAAAGAAAATTTAATCACCAAGAAGACATTTCCATCAATTCATCTTCTTTTCTATCTGGTGGCTCGACTTCGCCTCCCTCGACGGCTTTTCTTTGCCATTTTCTGTCGCAACATCCATCTCTTTCGACCCCTTTACGCCCCGCTGCACCCCCATACAACCCATCTAGACGCCCCGACGCGACGGAGAGCGCTCCGTTCGACGTCGACGGGGAGTGTATGTATGTATAAGGCGTCACATGTGCTGATCTGCCATTATTTTTCGTGAAGTACACACGCTAATGGAGGAAAACACTTTCCCAATTTCAACCTCTCTTTCTGGCTTTTTTGAGGGCCTAAAATGTGCCATCATAAGTTTACAGTAAACTTACGGCTAGATACATTCATTTAAATTTTTCCAGAATCACTATCAATCACTTTGTAGAATATTTTAACCATTGAAAGACACACTTGTTGAATATCATGTCTGCATTGTAGAGCAATTCTTATTATTCATATTGTATGTCATAACCTGTGCCATAATCACACCAGTGTACTATGTTGTCTGTGGTTTGCGGTTCTATGTATAGTTGACAAATGACAGTTAAATGTATTCTATCTTGTTCATGTCGCTAAGTAGTATGATCATCACCCTCTTGATGCTACGTTTCAGTTTATAAGATTATTAAAAGTTTCTTTGAATCAAACGTGTTTTATTAACTTTGTAAAGTCTACAACGCTTGCAACGTCCCCACTTCACATTAACAGAAGCGCATATCGACTGCCGAATATTAATCTATCGGGAAATTTATTGGAATAAGTAAATATAATTAAAAATAGAAACGAAAGAGTACTTTTCTCAACAACCAGTCGACAAAAAAAGAAGAAGATTATGGCCAGAAGATCTCGCTAAATAAAATTCCAAAGATCCATCGCTGGATGAAACCTGCTCAAGTACCTACATATCCTTGACATTTACTAATTAGGTACTCACTCTGTATATAAACTCCTGGATAAAATTAACGAAACAATATGAAATTATCCAAAGAATTAATTTATCTTTTTATTTAAGTGCGTTTTTGAAGTTTATCGAGTATTTGAATAGTAGGCTATACGTATTTTGTCACGTTGCCAATGACAGCTATCAAAACAATTCGTTTAGATTTACAGTTTTAAAGATATTGTTAGATAAACAATATTGTGAAGTACTTGCGATATATTTTCGTTGACAGTATAATTATAAATCATTCCATTTTGGAAAGTATAACGCTGTTTGTGGTAAACTGTTGATCCGTGTCAAGATAAACGGAGCTTACACGGACTGGTTTAACATCGAAAAAGATATGAGACAGGGATGTGTGGCTTCGCCATGGCTGTTTATCTTATACATAGACGATTGTTTAAAATATTTAAAAAAGAGTGCGTATGGATTGAAACTGAATGATTTGATCGTCAAATGCCTTCTTTACGCCAACGATCAAGTCATATTAGCGTCATCTGAAGAGGAGTTGCAGGCGATGGTTAATGTTATGTATGATGCACTAAAAATCAAAGGGATGAAACTAAATGCAAGCAAAAAGAAAGTAATGGTTTTTGAAAGAGAAGAAAGCATGACAAACTGAGAAGTTCTGATTAATGGAGAAAGAGTAAAACAAGTATATGAGTTTGTATACTTGACTTTAAAGTTTACGAGAGATGGAAAGTATGACGGTGACATTGAGCGAAGTGTGTTGGCAGGAAAACAAATGAATGGGGCACTCTATAGCTTTATGAGAAGCTAAAAAGTGTCAAAAAAGGCACGTCTGGCTGTGGATAAAGGAGTGTTTTTCATACACTTATGTATGGCAGTGAATGTTGGGTTTGGCAGAAGAAGCATGAAAAAAGGGTTAATGCTGCGGAGATGAGTAGTCTAAGAAGTATAGCCGGAGTGACTCGGTTGGATAAAGTAAAAAATAGTGAGATAAGAGAACGCTGTGGCGCAAAAGAAGATGTGGTTACAAAGATAGATAAAGGAATGCTTAGATGGTTTGGACACGTAAAAAGGATGGATGAAGAAAGATTGACGAAAAAAATATATAAGGCGAGTGTGAATGAACGGAAGTCGGTAGAGGTCGACCTCGGCGAACATCGATCTCGATCAGATCAACATTGTTTTGAAGAAAGGCCAGGTTAAGAGGACCAACAACCGACGAGCATGTATGAGAGCACTGATGAAAGTAGAGAAAGCAAAAGATGTGTTTAAGAAACGTAGCGGAAGTGGTCTCTGCCTACCCCTACGAGAAAAAGGCGTGACTATGTATGTATGTATTTCAAAGTTATGTTGAAATCAGTCTACAATAAGTCGTATGGTAATAAGCTTAAATGGGGTAGTTTATTTTAGAAGGCTAAGGCAATTGCGAAAACGATGCACTAACGACTGAGATGAACGTTTTGCTAAACAATACGATTATAACGTAGTTACATTGAGTTTGGCATTAAATGTAAAAAAAAAACTGTTTTTCATAATCTAAAAAAGGACCATGACTTTTTTCGGTACTTTTTATCGCATCGTTTTAAGAGAAAATCCTTTTCGAATATAGCTAAAATTAACATGGAGATGTGTAGAATTGAGTTATTGTAACTCAATTTTCAACTTATTCTAACATTGAGGATTCAAAAAATAAAATATCTTATAAAGCTGAGAATTCGTAGATTTATTTGCAATTTTTTAAAATATACTTCATTGCTCATAATTAGGAGAAATAATAAATATTAACGAAAAATTTAATACCGGTTCATTTATCCCGTCGACCAGAATAAAAAACGTGGCAACGCTGTAGTGCTAGTTTGTTTACTTTTATCTCTTTATAGCGTAGCACTAAACGTTAAAGGTTATGATTTTCTTCTAGCCACACGAACGTAACGTAACACTGTTGTTGCTTATTATTTGTAAGTAAATTATAACAATATTGTTTTCTAAGTTGTTTTAAAAATTAAATATAAACTTAAAAGAAAAGTTGTTCCATAAATTAAATGTAGTGTTACCAACCGGCACTGTTTATTTGTCGGCGTCCGAGAATCGACCACAACGAGGGTGCATATTAATGAGCACTTTGTCGGCATCCGCCTACGTCTAGTAAATTCTCGCCGCGTCTAGAGACTTCAAAATGGTAGAAGGATTGTTCCGGACTCTCGAGAAACAGGTGGAATAGTTTGGAATTATGATTCTAAATATAAAAAGAACAGCGGTCGTGAAAAAGACAGTTTTAAAAGTGTTTATTAGTTATGAAATTTAAATAGTTGTAAAAGTTGTAATAAGTTGAATATCTATGTGATTTATAAAAGTAAAATTTATTTTGTAAAAGTATTGTAATAAAAATTGTTTTGTTACTGTATCGAGAGTTTAAAATCACCGAACCCAAGAAAGAAGCAATTTCGTAACAGCAGTAATCAAAAAGCAGACACCAATGTGTCACAATGCGCTGTTGCCACAGATATCTTCTATATACAGGGTGATTGATTAGTGTTGATTAGTTAAATGCCAGTAAAGACCAGGAGTGTCCAGGCATCAATTTTGGTTTGTTTTCGAATTTTTTTCAGTTCTGTTGTCCCTGAAATTCTTGTTGCAATGCCGAAATATCAATTTCGTACTTATTGTATAATGTGAGCGAACGTGTTCCACCGATTAAGAGGTTTTTTAAGGCTGGTCACATCATTTTATATGGAACTAACGGTCTTAATGAAAAAATCATCTTTCAAACGCTTTTTTGTGTTGTTGAAGTAACTATGAATAATCACAAACAAAATAATAAATGATTTCATGGTATTAAAGGGCGTACGACATATGCTCGGGTTTTGTGTAGCTATCTAAATAAACTGGAGAAATGATTCAAATCGCATTTATTTATCTGATTTTGATATCGTAAATGCATCTATTCGTTGAAAAAATTTCGATAATGAAGATTGAAGTTTCATTCGCGTAATGAATGCAATCAAATGACCCAAAACATAATTAATACACATTGAAATCAAAATAATTGTGCAGCTGCTTCATGTTTAACCCCAAATATATATAATAATAATAATAATAACTTTATCGCCATGGAGAAAGAGTACAATATTCACGTAGAAAGTATTGGAAAATCGAAAAATTGTGATGA
This sequence comes from Agelastica alni, assembly GCA_950111635.1. Lineage (NCBI taxonomy): Eukaryota > Metazoa > Arthropoda > Insecta > Coleoptera > Chrysomelidae > Agelastica > Agelastica alni. The sequence continues at coordinate 21,180,644 of OX467717.1, read as the reverse complement.
AATTGGAATTCAGCCAGTGGCGAATAATTTGGGAGGAATCAACCAGTCACTTGCCCCTGTCGTACGCCTCTGGTAGTAGCCAGAAACGTTCATTCAACATAATTTAGTAGGGTGTGTTGTACTTACTCTCCCCACCAAATATGACAATAATTCTTCGAATAGTTTTAAAGTACTGGGCACAAATAATTTTTAAATTTTCAAATAAAACACCCTGTAACTCGACAGTAGACACGTTTTATTTAGGTGATTTGGGTTGAATCTTCATATTTTTAGTTCAGGATTCTATTGTTGAAATATTTCCAATAAGTAATGAAACACCCTGTATAGAGCATATTTTTCGCGATTTTATCTCCATATCACCTTTTTTAATTCTTTGCATTTTCGGATTTTGTGGTTTATCAACAGCAACTTTTCACAATATAAATATATAAACAAATGAACATTTACAATTGCTCAAAAACTAAATTTTAAAATTTTGTGAGCGTCATGTTCTCTAGCTACCCTAAAAATTTCGATTTGAAGTTCAAAAAACTTTCGAATCAAATTTCAGAAAGTCCACAATAAAATATACATTTTGACAACGTTTAGATTCTCTAAAAATTCGAATCGTTACCTACTTAAAACTTTTTAACAACAATCTATTCGTAAACGATACAAATAGTGAAAAAAAAACTACAAAAAACATTGCAGTAATGATAAAAAACTCCGTTTGTTACTGCAAAACATTCTAAGCGTGGCTAGACTTGATTTTGCTAAGTCACATCGCCCAAACTCGGTTGCGATCGGACCTAACGAACACACATATATGCCTGGAAGTTTATAAAAAAAAAACAAATCTTGTACTTACTGCTTTTCTGTGTTGAAAAAACCGTGACAAGTCCCTAAAATAATAGTTCTTTACTACGTGAATGTTTTTAAAAACGCACTGCCACTTTCTTACAATCTTATACGATTGAGAATAGAGAATATTTTCGAAAAATTGAAACGCGTCGTTTAGTCACCTCACACGATCACCACTTAACCGGCGTTTACAAGCTACTAACAATTCGTTGTAATTAGTTAGCAGACGGTTGTCAGTGCTTAATGTTTGATTGGTTTGCAATTATGACATTTGTTTTATAGCTGATGATTGGGAAGACTGATTCTAGGTATTGGCTGATTTGTATGGCACTTTATTACACCACGAAGATTTGTTTGTTCCAAAGACGGTCTACATATTTTTATTTTTACATAGTCATGTGGAGTAATAGCATTATATACCTGACAAACTGACAAATAATAAGCAGTAAATATAGTGCTTCTTAAATAACAAATGAATAATTTCATAAAAACCTACACAATTGACGTTGACATTATATGAGAGTGACTATGAATCAATTACTTTATGTAAGTGGCTACGATTCCATCATCCGAGTTTAAACATTATTTACAATATATAAGTAACAAGTTATAGCAGACCCTTCTACAGGGAAGTATTCGAGTGAGATAATGTATTTCCGGTTTTCTACAACATTTCAAGATAGTTACTCAACGTTTTAGTCACACTGGTACGCAGCTTCTTCAGGAGCCTTGCGAAATGGCATCAGATGTCCTCAATCAGGAATGCTAAAAAAGTCTACTGTAGTTCAAACGTCTAGTTGATTCACTCGCATTGACTATAGCCGTGGTTTTTCAAAGGTAAACTTACAATTTATCGTCAATAAAAGAATGAACGAAACCGTCGTCAAAAATTAAAAATAAATTCGCTAGATATAAGTAGTCTCGTTTAAGATGTTTTTTTAATCCATTAAGGCTGTATAACACTATGTATTTTCTTGTACAGAATTTGACACAAAAATCTGCACGAGAGTTTTTCTACAAGTGTCAGCCATTCCAACCATTGATTTTTCGTTGAAAAATCTTAAAAAAACATTATTTATCATAAAACTATTTTGACAAAAAAACAATATTTCCTTTTACTTATTTTTCACGAGGAATTCACATTATAATTAATATTTCCAACATTTTCTTACAAACACTTTTAGACAACTTGTAATTGATATGGTTTCATTTCATGTTCACAGGATATTAATATTTGTTGTTCGCTTTTCTATTCAACCGAATCAATTCTCTATTTTATATTGCACCCGAGTTTACAAATAGTGACTCTTGAAATGTTAATGTGACATTCTACCTGATATAAAAAGCTATAATTCCGTTTCAACCCTCTGACAATAAGTAAAAGTAGATGGGTACTCGAGGAGGGATGAAATATTATAATCGTAACTTTGATATATAGTTATTTTATGTAAACGAAGTAGAAGTTTCTTTCTGTTTTAGACTGCAGAAATAATTCACTACCAATATTTATAATATTCTTCGCCGGGTTTCAATGAAACTAATTGTATATGCATTCACTTGTATAGGCCAGTTCGTGGACACTTTTAACTGTTTAATATAGACAATTTTATAGTTTTAATTTTAAATTATCGTGTAAAGGTGGAATTTACAACAAACTTAATTATTGATATTAATTTAGTAGTACTAAAAATGATCTTGTCTTCTGATAAATGACACTTTTTTACATTTTTACGATCAAGAATTTCTTATAAAATGTTCTGCATAATATAAAACCTAAAATACAAGTTTGAGACATCAAAAATGTATTACAGGGTGTGTCAATAAGTTTAAGATATAAAAAATAGTAATAACATTGTTATTTAAAATTCTTGTATATATTTTCATTGCTATATATATATATATATATATATATATATATATATATATATATATATATATATATATATATATATATAATGGAACCATGTTTTTAACAAAAGATGCATTTAATGAATCTATTTTTTAGTTCCAAGCAAATTTTCCCTACAGGGTGAATCATTAAATAAATTAAAACAAATATTTGTAAAAGAATTAGTTGAAAATTGCCTACAATAAAAAAATAAATGTATGATTAAAAGACTAAAATGTGGTAAATATTTGGAAATAGGGTCCATAAAAAATCGAATGCTTAAATAGTTAGGACACGTAGAAAGGATGGATGAAAGAAGATTGACGAAACAGATTTATAAGGCGAGCGTGAATGGGCAAGTTAGTAGAGGTTGACATAGGCCAACGGATCTCGATCAGATTGTGATAATGGTCTAAAAAAAAGGCCAGGTCGAAAGTCCCAGCAACCGACGAGTATGTATGAAAGCGTTGATGAAAGTAGAAGAAGTGAAAGACTTGTGAAAGAACCGTAGCATGTGGTCTCTGCCTACCAAAACAGAAAAAAGATCTGTATTTAATAATCTCATACTAACAGGGTTCCATCCTGTCCTCCACCCTATTTCTTTTACACATCAACGATCTCTTGAAAACCACCACGAACCCCATTTACAGTTTCGCAGACGACAGCACACTTGTCTCAACTTTCACATCCTATTGATCACTTTCGGTGAATGATACAAATAGACTCAGGCAGGAACAGGTTGACTCCATCAATAGAGATTTTGAATCAATCGTCGAGTGGGGAACTAACAATCTTGTTCAGTTCAACGCCCAGAAAACACAAAGCGCCACGTTTTTCAAAAAAGTAAATTCCTCAAATCACTCCATCACAATGTCCGGAAATACCCTTGAATCAAGTCCCTCCATCTCGATTTGGGAGTCACGGTGTCTAATAATATGTCTTGGCATGACCATGTTGCTAACATCGCAAAATCAGCAAGCCAGAGGCTAGGTTTTCTGTGGAAAGCTAGAAAGTTTATTACTCCTGACCAACTGTTAACGACGTACAAGGCTCAAATCAGACCTCTACTGGAGTATTGCTCGCACATTTGGGGTTCAGCACCAAGGCATTCTCTTCGTCTTCTAGATTCCATTCAGAAAAGAGCCATTCGCTTGATAAACAGCTCAACTCTCACAGATACCCTTCACCCACTAGAACATAGAAGAAGAGTTTCAGACCAGACATTACTCTACAGATATTTCCATGGCAGATGCTTCATAGAAATAAAAAAACTCTTAAAACTCTTATGGCCACATTTGGCCAAAGAACTTGGCACGTAGATCAGTCTCACCCATTTACTCTTAAGATTGACAATATAACGACCAATCTCCATCAAGATTTCCTCTTTTACAGGGCTGCCACAGAATGGAACAAGCTTCCAAAATTATTTTTTTCAGAGAACTATGACCTGCAACTTTTCAAAAAGCGGGTTCACAATCATCTTCTTTCTATAATCCCTCCCCCTTCTAATAGTCGCAGTGCGGGCCGTCCGCAGCCCACACGATAGGTCTACCCTTTTTGCGACTATTTTCAGTAGAAAAAAAAATTTATTGAAACACCCACAGTACTTTTAATGCACCCTTGTTTATTGCATATAATTATTACAACCATTTGTCATCTCCGTGAAGACTCCAAATAGTTTCTATCATTTTCACTGACTGACCTATTTTATAAAGTAACCATATTTTAGTCGCCGCCTATCTGAAAACTTTGCTCTGTCTTTTCTGTGATTTAATTGCTTTGCAAGCGATATTATCATAATTACATAACATGAAAATTATGCAAAGTTTAATGAGCATTAAACACGTTGATGGAAATTTTCTAAATCAGAGCGCCTAAAAAATTGAATTTTCGGTAAATTTTCATAAAGTGCTAGCTACAACCAAAGAGTATAAAATACAGTTCACAGAAGCAAACAAAAGCCGTGGAAAATATGCCAACTATTTTCAATGTTATCGGAAAAGACAAATCGTGAGGAAAGGTTTGAAAGTTTAAAGGTTGGCGCGTATAATCGAAATATTACAATCGAATGATTTTATGAATAATACAATAATGAATGCTGACAGCTATTCTTTAAAACATTTGGTGTTAGCTTGCCGATATTTTAATTTATTTAACTTTCCTAATAGTACATCAATACAATTGACGTAGATCTAATTTTCCTTTTTTATAAAATTATTGGAACTTTAAAAACAAAACTAACCTTACTAATTGTGTTGACAGTTGACACTTAATGTTATCGATAGTCGGTTTTCGATACGAAATGAAATATATCGATACCAAAAATACAACAACAGCGACATTAACACGCCCACCAGGGCTTTTGTTTGCTTCTGCTAACTGTAGAAGGAAAGGTCACGTATAATCGACACAAATGCCATCTGTTAGTTGTGTCCAAGTACTGAACTACTGTCATGGCGATTCGTAACATATTTATGCGTAATACGGCGTAGAACGAAAAGATGACAAACAAAAAGCCATGCATTACAGGAATGATGTTAACCATTGACAGCGTTTTAAAATTATTCAAAATTAATTTATTCAAACTAAATTGAACGGATTCTAAGATTCTACCGCGTTTATTGTTTTTAAGACTAGACACAATCACTAGAGGCGCTATAACTCGTATACTCTTTTAACATTATTCGTAATGGGAGCCTTCCCCTCTATCTTAAACTCTTTGGCTAGAAAATTAAGATAATAAAAAAACCCATTGCAAATGTTTTGCAATAATAATAGAAAGATTGGGCTCAGTTACCCCGTGGTCTTCATTTGGAGGTCCCTGTCTTTAAAATACACAACCCAAACGAGACAATTGACGCATTATGTAATGTAACGTTTTTGCTATCCGCTACTGAAATTTGTTACGTAAGCGAGCTGGGCGGCACGATGACGTCACAGCCTTTTTTTTCGGTCATTTTCTCATTATTGCGACTTTAAAATTTTGTTCTTAATAAATAAAGTATGACAGTGACATCGAGCGAAGAGTGTTGGCAGGAAAACAAACGAATGGGACACAGCACAACTTTATAAACAGCCAGAAAGTGTCAAAAAAGGCACGTCTGGCTGTGCATAGAGAAGTGTTGGTTCCTTCACTTATGTATGCTAGTGAATGTTGGGTTTGGTGGAAGAAGCATGAAAATAGGATTAATGCTGAGGAGATGAGTAGTTTGAGAAGTATATCCGGCGTTGGATAAAGTAAAAAGTAGTGAGATAAGAGAACGCTGTGGTGTAAAAGAAGATGTGGTTACAAAGATAGATAAAGGAATGCTTAGACGGTTTGGACACGTAGAAAGGATGGATGAAGAAAGATTGACGAAACAAATTTATAAGGCAAGTGTGAATGGACGGAAGTCGGTAGAGGTCGACCTCGGCGAACATCGATCTCGATCAGATCAACATTGTTTTGAAGAAAGGCCAGGTCAAGAGTACCAACAACCCACGAGCATGTATGGGAGCACTGATGAAAGTGGAGGAAGCAAAAGATGTGTGTAAGAACCGTAGCGGAAGTGGTCTCTGCCTACCCCTAGGGGGAAAAGGCGTGACTACCTGTATGTATGTATAAAAATTTCTAATTTTTATTCCCCCCTGTAAACCGTTTAGAAATTTGGAATTTTAATGGCATCAATGTAAGTTTTACACGATGCACCAACTTTTATTACAAATAAAGTTTACTGACAATGAAAAATACAGTATTGTTACAAATCCGGTCCTGTCGGCAACCGAGGATCGACCGCGGCTGAGGTGCGTATTGACGACCGCTTTTGTCGGCCGCCGCACGGTCTGGCAAGGTCGAGCAACTTCTCGAAACCGCGTCGCGAAGGTAGAGAAACAGGTAGAATAATCTGTAATTATGATATAGAGGTATAAAAAGAACCGCGGTCATAACAAGGGACAGTATTAGTTTTAAAAGTGTTTATGATTTTAGAAATGTAAATATATATATAAAAAGTGTATATCTAAGTGATTTAAAAAAGTAAAACTTATTGTATTGGAATGAACATTGTTTTGTTAGTGTATCGAGAGTTTTAAATTACCGAACCCACGGAGGAAGAACTAAAATTCGTAACAGTATATATGCGCATATTTATGGCTTAAAATTTATCACACGACGCCAGGTTGTAAGCGAGTAAGATGCGTATTTTCCATTTTCGCGCGCGTCAGAAAAAACGTAAAAAAAAGCAGAAAAAAATGTTTATATCAAGCCGAAGGAATGGATGCGCGGCCGGAATGAGAAAATGCATGAGAAATTATTCCCGATTTAGAAGTACAATGCGAGAGGGTGGCTTAAGAACGAAAGAACGAACCTCGGTAGAGGGTGAGGGGTTGCGCCTCCCGGAAACGAACTCGCAAATCGCCAGAGAAAATATATTTTGATAAAATGAGACCTTATTCGCACATTTCACATAACAAATACGATACTCCAGACGGATATTATAACGTTACGAGTGTATTCAGTTTCATTGTTGTTGTTCATTGCACCAAATTTCAAAATTTGTTTAAAGATTCATGTAATAAAACCTTCTAACCTTCTAAATCCTTTCGTGCGCTTGTTCTTATTCCATACTTCATGGCAGTGACGTAGCGTTCGTTGTCGCCCGGGGTGGAATCATAATTCGCCGCCCCTTTGACGTCATAAAAATAATGATGTTGGTGAGAAAAAAAGTAATCAAATTGTTACAAATCCGGTCCTGTCGGCAACCGAGGAATCGACCGCGACTGGGGTCCGTATCGACGACCGCTTTTGTCGGCCGCCGCACGGACTGGCAAGGTCGAGCAATTTCTCGAAAACCGCATCGCGAAGAGTCCCGGACCGAAACACGTAGAATGATCTGGAATTGTGATTTAGAGTTATAAAAAAGGAAAGCGGCCGCGAAGAAGTTAGTTAAGTATTAGTTTTAAAAGTGTTTATGATTGAAGATATGTAAATAGTTGTAAACGTTGTATATCTAAGTGATTTATAAAAGTTGAATTTATTGTTTTATATTTTTAATCGCCGAACCCACGGAAGAACTAAAATTCGTAACGATATAAAAGAGCTGAGCGAAAAATATATATTTCAAAACCTTGTAATATAATACTTCTATTTTCATTAACCAATTAGATATTCACTTAGCACTACAGCTTTTACAACTCTATATAACTATTTGCATTTAATAATTCGTAAACACATAAGCTAATACTAATACTCGTTATAATCGTTTCCCCTTTTATATTCCCGATATCATAGTTCCAGATCTTTCTATTTGTTTCTCAATTTTCGACGCGGATTCGAGACATTGCGCGACTTTCCTAGGCTCTGTCGGTGGTTTACACAGGAGAGGATTTGTAACAATACGTTTGTCAAAGTTAATATCGTCCGTCACACTTTGTTCTATTGACAAAATGTCCAAATCACTCAATCGTATGGAGCTCGTGGTAGACCTCAAGTAATTTTTTATTAATTTCAGCTTTGAGAAGCTACGCTCATACATACATACATACATAAAGTCACGCCTTTTTCCCATAGGGGTAGGCAGAGACCACTTCCTTCCACTTGTTAAGGTTCTGACACACATCTTTTGCTTCCCCTACTTGTCTTATACATGCTCGTCGGTTGTTGGTACTCTTGACCAGGCCTTTCTTCTAAACAATGTTGATCTGATCGAGATCGATGTTCGCCGAGGTCGAGCTCTACTGACTTCAGTCCATTCACACTCGCCTTATAAATTTGTTTCGTTACTTGACAAGTTGAATGCAGAAATTGTGCAAAAAATTGTTATTGTAATTTTTAATGATTTTAATATGAAGGGTACAGTTAAGAAGAACAATCGTATAAGGTACTTTTATTGAAAAACTGTTCACTAAAATGTGGTATATAAAGGTGGCAATGGTAGATCTTAGCTCTTTTAGATGACATGTCGAAGGAAAATACACTGCGCGTCAGAGAAAACGGGCCAATAAATGAATTGGGTATTTATTCAATAATGCATTTAGCATGTCATATGATGCTTGTACGGGTTACAAACAGAAAGTAAGCAAAAATTTGAATATTTATTAATTTATTGAAAAATAACACATCCAGTTGTCACAACGATAATCTAACTCAAATTTTTTGGGTGGATGTTTTCTCTGACGCGAAGTGTAAATCCCTCTTTAAATGAAATAATTACGCAGTAAAAAGTTGCTTAGGTGAAATTAAAAGTAAAAAAGGAAATAAAAAATGTACATATTCTGTCCTTTTTTTCGAAACTTTGGGCTCTTTTTTTAAATACAGTATTTTGCTACAGTAGTGCCATCTTCATTTAATACACTTTCAGGGACATTTTTTTAACAATAAGATTGTTCTCCCTATCTCCACCCTCCATGTGTCAAAATAACAGTCACGTCATAGCTTCTTCTTCTGGATGTCTGTCAAAAAGTGGCCTCGAGCCGACAGCCTACTTTTATAAGGATATTTATTATTTCCTCATACAGACCAATTAGTTTATTGTCTACAATCTCTAAATTAATGGAGAAACTGTTGTTACTTCGCATAAGAAATGATTTCCTACGCATAATCCCTGATCACCAGTTTGGCTTCCGACCAGAACATTCAACTATCCAGCAATGTCATCGCATAGCACACGCCATTAATGAGGCTATTGAAGCAAAACAGTATTGTTCAGCAGTTTTCCTAGATGTGAGTCAAGCTTTTGACAAAGTCTGGCACGACGGACTTCTATTTAAAATCAAACAAAATCTTCCAGCCCAGCATTTTACACTAATTTCACTTATTTAATGGATAGACACTTCAGAACAAGAGTAAACGGACAAACTTCTCTTATTCAACCTATCAAATCTGGGGTCCCACAGAGCAGCGTGCTGGGACCGATTCTTTATTAACTTTACACATCTGATCTTCCATGCTCTGAGTACATAATAACAGGAACATTCGCAGACTACACGGCCTACTTGGCGGTCCATGAAGACCCAGTAACATCAAGCTCAAACCTCCAAGAACTAAAATAAATGAAGAATTAAAATAAATGAAACCAAATCCCAACATATTAATTTTACCACTAGAAAAGAACAATGTCCGCCTATTTTTATCAACAATATACAAATTCATAGCACGACATGTGTCAAGTACTTAGGGATCCATCTTGACAGCAAATTAAATTTGAGAGTACACATAACTAAAAAAGAAAGCAGCTGGACCTAAAAATGAGAGAACTAAACTGGTTAGTAGGAAGAAAATCAAACATGTCACTCGATAATAAAGTTCTTATATATACAGCTATTATTATCCCTATCTGGACTTACGGAATAGAACTCTGGGGATGTGCTAGCAAGACAAACATTAAAATCATACAACGTGCACAATCAAAAGCCTTACGAACAATGGCAAATGCTCCGCGGTACATAACAAACCAGATGCTACACCAAGACCTTCACATACCAACTGTTCAAGAAATAATCCACGACAGAAGCACTAAACACCACGCAAAAATAGAAGACTATGACAATCCCCTCCTGCGACCACTGATGATGGAATACCCCAACAGAAGACTGAAAAGAAAGTGGCCATTAGACCTTTAATGAGGTGGAAGAGGTATTATCGATGGAGAATCCTCATCAGGACAGAGAGGAAACTATCCAAATAGTTTCTAAGCCATCAAAATAGCTTATAGATTGTAATTTCTGATTGCTGTTTATATAAACAAATAAAAAAAAATTATTTAATGATTTTAATTAAGAAATCATGAAATTTTAATATTTAATACTAAAATTAATATGATAATCCAAAAAAACCACCAGTTAGTTTTTTACTTCTGTCGGTAGTCCCATTAATTTTTGGGCATTTTTATAAAAAAAAATATCTCGTAGATCAACGGTAACTAACAAAACGATTAAACCATAAAATTATTATAATCTGCAGCATTTATTATTGCTTGTACGAAAAAATTACGTTTGACAAAAATTGTGTAGCCGTAAATTTAATTTTGTTTAAATGTCAATAAAAAACACAGTGACGTGCACAGTTTAGGAGATACGACGAAAAATAAATAATAACAATTAGAGCAGATTTTAGATTGGTCTATTTTTTATTTACAGAAACCACTATTATTTCATAGTTTTCACTTCTGTCGGTAGTCACATTTTATTTTGGGGCACTTTTAAAAAAATTATCTTATAGATCAACGGTGATGAACCACTGCCATCAACTTTTCCTCGTTAGCCGTTCAGGATGATTCCGCCGCAGAAAATACCCCCCGTATTATTTTCCATTCTAAATTCTTTTCTCCGGAGAGCGGAGACTTATTGCCCTTGAACGAAGCATCTTCACAACCGCCACCATCCATGCATCTTTTATTCAGCATCCTCTGCTCTCCCCGACTACTGCTTAACCGCCCCCCATACTCGCAGTTTCCCGGCCTTAGACTTTTTATACCTCACGTAAATACGTTCAAACGCAAAAACATACTTGGCAGTAGCGATGGTTCTATTGGTCCGATTTTTTAAACTCGATGTGCAACTCACACTTCCTAATAGTATTATTAACCCTTCGACCTACATAACAGGAGTCTTAATTTGATTCTAATTTTAACAATGCAGAATCTCAAACACACTGATTTCTCTTGATGTAATACTCCAAAAACGGACATAAGAAAAGGATAAATTAATTTTTTGGATTATTTCATATTGTTGCGGTTCTTACACACATCTTTTGCTTCCTCTACTTTCATCAGTGCTCTCATACATGCTCGTCGGTTGTTGGTACTCTTGACCCGGCCTGTCTTCAAAACAATGTTTATATGATCGAGATATGTTCGCCAAAGTCGCCTTACACTCGCCTTATAAATTTGTTTCGTCAATCTTCCTTCATCCATCCTTTCTACGTGTCCAAACTTTCTAAGCATTCGTTTATCTATCTTTGTAACCACATCTTCTTTTACACCACAGCGTTCTCTTATCTCACTATTTTTCCCTTTATCCAACCGAGTCACTCCGGCTATACTTCTAAGACTACTCATCTCCGCAGCATTAATTCTATTTTCATGCTTTTTCCCCCAAACCCAACATTCACTACCATACATAAGTGAAGGAACCAACACTTCTCTATGCACAGCCAGACGTGCCTTTTTTGACACTTTCTGGCTGTTTATAAGGTTGTGCTGTGCCCAATTCGTTTGTTTTCCTGCCAACACCCTTCACTCAATGTCACTGTCATATTTTTCATCTCTCGTAAGCTTTAAACCCAAGTATAGATACTCATTTACTTGTTCCACTTTTTCTTCCTTAATCAGAAACTTACAGTTTGTCATGATTTATTCTCTTTCAAAAACCATTACTTTCGTTTTGCTTACATTTATTTTCATCACTTTGATTTTTAGGGCATCATGCATATCATTAACCGTCACCTGCAACTCTTCAGATGACGCTAATATGACTTGATCATCGGCGTAAAGAAGGCATTTGACGATCAAATCATTTATTTTCAATCCATTCGCACTCTCTTTTAAATCTTTCAGATCTTTTAAACAATCGTCTATGCATAAGGTAAACAGCCATGGCGAAGCCACACATCTCTGTCTCACACCATTTTCGATATTAAACCAGTCCGTGTTAGCTCCTCGTAAAGTGATTTCAGTGGTCGTATTAAACTACCGCCCACCCCCATACTTGGACAATGACTTCTGGCCAAGAATTTTTTGTCACAATATTAGAAGGAAAAAACAGCTTATCCAGTTTTTTATCCGAAATTTTTTTTCACGTAATTTTGTGAAATTTTCTTTATCGAGTAAAATTAATATCAGGAACGTTTCAACTGGCAAGCATATGTTACTAAAAGCACCTTTATGGTATTATACAAAAAAATCTCGCTAGAGTATAAAAAAGTCTCTAGAACCGTCTCTGAATGCCTCGTGCCCCCTTTTCTTAGGAGCACACATTACCATTTCCGCTTTGATGTTAATAGAAGTGGCTCTGTTAGGTCTTTGCTCCTCCACCCGCCGCATGCATAACAACTCATATTCCACAACATGTTTGCCGGAAAATTGAAAATCCTCCAATTTCGCTTTTTCCCCTTCTGAATCTTTTTCGGTCTCCAGGGAGAACTTTCAGAAAAGTCGGTTTTTAGTTTTTATTGTTAGTGATATATTCAGATGACTACGTATCACGTTTAGATACGTTCGGGTATACGAAGACTGACAATAAATCTTAATTATATATATCAGCATTATAAATATATCTTTATACAATGTGTTCACTTAAGTTGGCAGCATATGGAAAACTTTTTAATTATTTATTTAACAAAAAAACGTCATCGACAGATGGGTATTTTTGATGTCAACAGCGGTCAAAATAAAACAAATAAGTTACATTGTACTATTCTTTACATTGGCGACTTGTTTACGGAATATTTATTGCTATTGTATTTGTATATTTTCTGGAATTTTATCTCTCGAAGAGACAGTGTAAGTTTCGTTCGCGAAAAATTGTATACATTATTGAAGGACGTTAAGCTAACCTATCTTTCATTGAGAGAGTTGTTGAAGTATGTACTTCTTCTTCTCTAGGTGCCGTCTCCGCTTCGAAGGTTGGCAATCATCATAGCAATTCTTATTTTTGAGACCGCAGCTCTAAATAGTTCATTATTACTGCATTTTTAGCCATGAATTTCGTCTTCTTCCTATAGATCTCTTGCCTTGGATTTTTCCCTGCATAATTATTTGTAACATTTGATATTTTTCTCCCCTCATGACATGTCCCATGTACAGTAGTTTTCCTCTCTTAATTGTCGGAATCACTTCTCTCTTCTTATGCATACGTCTCATCACTTCCACGTTGGTTATTCTTTCTACCCATGAGATCCTTAATATTCTCCGGTATATCCACATCTCAAATGCTTCCAGTCTCCTCATGTCGGTTATTACCTTCAGTGTCCAGGCCTCCATCCCATATTATAGTATAGATAGCACATAGCATCTCATCAGTCGTATTTTTAAATCAAGGTTTAAATCTCTGCAGCAGAAAAGCCTCTTCATTCTTGTAAAGGTGCTTCTCGCCTGTTCTATTCTGACTCGTATTTCTTGAGAGCTATCATTGTTCTCATTAATAATCGTGCCTAGGTATTTGTATTGTCTTACTCTTTCAATAGGCTAGTTCCTCACATATATCTTACGATTGTCTTGAGTTGTTTTTGTTATCAACGTATATTTTGTTTTGCTTATGTTTAGTGATAGTCCATATTCTTCGCTTACTGTGACCATTCTGTTAATAAGCGTCTGTAGGTATTCGTGTGTTCCAGCTAAAATAACTGTATCGTCAGCATACCTCAGATTATTTATTGTCATGCCGTTAATTTTAATGCCCATGTCCTGATCATCAAGTGCCCTATTTACTATGTCCTCCGAGTACAGATTAAAGAGGATTGGTGATAGTATACACCCCTTACTCTTTGTATTTCTATTTCCTCTGATGTCATGTCTTCTATTCGTACTGCTGCTTTTTGGCCATAATAAAGGTTTGAGATTATTTTTGTCTCTGATATCTATCCTTCTCTTGACCAATTTCTATGAGTTGGTTTTGTCTAACTTTATCAAATGCTTTATTGTAGTCTATAAAGCAGGCGTATATTCTTGGTTTTTGTCTAGGCATCTTTGTGATAGGACATTTAGTGCAAATAGTGCTTTCCTTGTTCCTAGGCCTTTTCGGAATCCAAATTAAGTATCCAGTTTCCTAAATATTCTATTATGGACCACCTTCAACAGGAATTTCAATGTGTGAACCATCAGGCTTATTGTGTGGTAGTGAGAGCAATGCCTGGCATTTTTCTTTTTTGGAAGGGTTATAAAAGTTGATAGCAACCACTCATTTGGTATTATTCCTGTTCTATATATGGTATTGATTACTTCTACCAAAACATGAATCCGGTCCGCCTCTATCAGTTTAAGAATTTCCGCTGGTAGTTGGTCCGTACCTGAAGCTTTTCAGTTCTTGAGCATACCCAGTGCATATATTACTTCATCCTTAATTATGTCCGGACCCAACTCCTCTTCTGTATTTTCAAGATTCGTGTGCCGTCTCTCATCTTCGAATAGCTGTGTAATGTAGTTCTTTCATATTTCTAGCTTTTGTTCTATTTCTGTGTATGTACAGTGCAACAGAAGTAGCTTAGCGCGTGACTAGCCTCTAAAATAACAAATATTCGGCTGAATATACTTCACATTCGTAAACTTTTTCCTCCCATTGTACTTGAGACTCACGATTACTGAAAATTTCGTCGTCATTAATTGCATGTTTTGAGGTTTACATTAGTGAATTAAGTGAGCATTTAATGTTTCACCATCAAATTACTTTTTTTTGGTCGCTGTTTTATAATCCTACAAAATATGGCATCATCCACCAAAAGATATAAACCGACAATAAGAAACGAGAAGAGATAACATATATTCGGTGAAGCATTTCTAAGCCAACAGTGCAGTATTTGTTGGTGGAGTTTCAGTTTTTTTGGTAACTAACAAAACGATTTAATCACAAAATTATATTTTGCAGCATTTATTACCTATTGCTTGAACAAAAAATTATTTTAAACGAAAATTGTGTAGCCGTGAATGAATTTTGTTTAAATGTCAACAAAAACACAGTGACGCGCAGACTTTACGGGATACGACGAAAAATAAATAATAACAAATAAACACATTTTTAAATTGGTTCATTTTCTATTTTCAAAGAAATATCATACGATACTCGTATCTCGAAATCTTACAATAAAGCAACTGATTAATTGGTTACTGTACATAAAGGTTAATGTTATTAAAACAAGCTACGACAATGACGTTTCTGTGAAAATAGAATTAAAATTGTTTAAGTATTGTTTTCATTAATTTAAAATTGGCACCCCACTCATGTAACTTTAGAAAAACAGTTTAGTTAGGGCACACAATTTGGCGCCCAACCTTTGGGGTTTAGAAATATACTTTTAGTAGGCTACAACACTTAAATTTGATAAAAAAATGAGTATCACCGATTCTTAAATATATTCTTACATTAACTAAATATTACCCGATAGATAGATTCTCATTTTAAACAAACAGCACGTCACTGATTACAAGCGTGGCCGTAATTCCACAATAATGTTACAGCGTTGCCCAGCACTATTAACAGAAGACAAAGCTCTTGATACCCTCATACATCTCTTCAATGTTATATACAAAACCTTCTGATTGGTTAAAATCCACATTCATCACAATAGCTAAAACACCTAAAGCAAAAACCTGCAATAATCAGCTTAATGAGTCATATATTGAAAATATTTCTAAAAGTCATCCACAAAAGAATCTACTAAAAATGTGAAGAAAGAATAGGCGACACACAGTTTGGCTTCAGAAACGGTTATGGTACTAGAGAAGCACTATTTAGTATACAAGTACTTACACAACGATGCCAAGATATGAATGTGGAAGTCTTCGCGTGTTTCATCGACTACGAAAAGGCCTTTGACAAAGTACAACACGATAAATTAATCCAGATACTCACAAATATAGGAATTGACAGCAGTGATATTCGTATAATTGTTAACCTATATTGGAACCAATCTGCTGAAATACGCGTTAATAATCACACAACAGAAAACATAAATATAATCAGAGGCGTAAGGCAAGGATGTGTACTTTCACCACTACTTTTCAATTTATACTCAGAACAAATTATTAATGAGGCTATTGGAGACACTCTCACTGGTGTAATAGTGAATGGTACTCCCATCAACAACATCAGATACGCGGATGATACAGTACTAATATCCACAAACATCAACGACTTACAAGACATGTTAAACACAGTAGTCACCCACAGTTCATCAATGGGACTCACGCTCAACACAAAGAAAACTAAATGGCTAGTTTTCAGTAAGAACCCAAACAACACCCAACAAAATTTACGAATTGGCAATGACATTAGACATTATAGAGATAGAGTGAAGCACTACAAATATCTAGGATGTTACCTAAACGAGTCAAATGATAATGGCCAAGAGATCCGCTGCAGAATAGAACAATCCAGATCAGCATTCATCAAAATGAGAAAAGTACTGACAAGTCGAGACCTCCCAATTACACTACGAATAAGAATACTCCGCTGCTATATATTCAGTATACTCTTATATGGAACGGAAGCATGGACACTTACCAACAGTATGTGCAAACGACTTGAAGCTTTCGAAATGTGGACATATAGAAGAATGTTGAAGATCTCATGGACTGAACTCAAAACCAATCGGGAAGTGCTACAACAACTAGGCAAAGAAACCGAAATAATAACAACAATAAAGAAACGGAAGCTAGAGTATTTCGGACATGTGCTACGAAACGAAAAATATTCACTTTTCCAAAACATTATACAAGGCAAAATTGAGGGCCGCCGCAGCCAAGGTGGCAGAAAAACATTATGGCTCAAAAACTTAAGACAATGGTATGGCCTCAGCACCAGAACACTTTTCCGTACGGCAGTAGATAAAATTAGGCTACAAATACTGGTTACCAACGTACTAGGAGTACATGGAACTTAAAGAAGAAGAAGCACGAGGACGGGACAAAGAGAATCGACTGTAATTCTTTGTCGTACACATGGCCACTCTCATGTAATCATTGCGACAAAACAAACAGAGTTTTATGAATGGAATGTTGCGTCTCCCCTGGATAATAGGTCTATGGTTAACAATAACAAATACTTAAATATTATTTTTTTAATCTCATATTAGTTTTAATGCAGTTTTCGAAAAAATATTGTTTGCATCTCGAATGCGAAATGCTTTTCCGTTATCGAATGGTTATTAACTCCCATTCTTAAACGCAAAAGTATCATCATTTCGCATTCTAGATACATACATTTTGAATTATCGAGCAAACATTACATCAGGAGACACGCGTAATAATGAACCAAGTTTAAGTATAACATAAAAAATAGGTGATGGCTTTAAGAAAAGTTTCGTTTAGTTAGGTTTGAAGTTATTAAGTAGATTATGCATCTCGAGATGCTTACCAATTTTGTTCTTATAATTTTTTTGTATTTGTTGTTGTAGCGGTATAACGGAATAAGAGAACTCTACTCCACTATTGGGATACTTTGTATTTGCATTATTATTTATCAACAAAAAGGATTCTATACTTTGCTTCCAAAAAAGAAAAATCTTCCCTACGTCACTGCGCGCAGAGCCCATTACTTCCCGTTTAATATTGTTTCTTTTGTGGGGAATGTTGGAAAAAGATTATTTTTTATATGCATGACTTCAACGACGATGCATTGTACTGTTTGTTTCCACCATCTTGGCTTGGAAAGAGTGAGAGATGTGCTTTTCCATCGATCGCCACCCTCCTTCTTCGCATACGTACATACCGGTCGCCATTTGTGAACCCCCGTCGAGCAAGGGGGTGAGTTAAATACTCACACGCACACACACACACCCGCGAAAAAACTTCGTCACCGTTATTGTGCTCTCTTACATTTATTTTTTAAATTAAAAAAAGGGGTCTTATTTAAAACGCCAAACTGCAACATGCTCTTCTTATTTTACAAAACTCACTAATTGGGGTACTTTCATGTTTCAAAATAGGTACTATATTTATACCGCAATTAAGGAGTAAATTTTATTAACTTTTAATTGCATGGATCGTAACATAATTAAAAAGACGTTTATTATAATTTAAGAGAGGGTCTCAACAGGGGCAGATAAAAGGACGCAATAGCCTTGAAAATCGAAAAAATCATAAAATCACGGAAAATATCTATTTAATATTTTTACTTTGCGAAAAATTAATTATTTGCTAAAAAAGACATCTTAATAGAGAATGTGCAGTCATACAAATACCTGGGAGCCTGGATAGAACAATCAGGTGACCACACAAGAGAAATAAGAACGAGAATAGAGATAGCCAGGTCAACATTTACGAAAATGAAAAAGTTGTTCACCAGTCGAGATATCAAGATTCGACTTAGGATGAGGATGCTGCGTTGTTACGTGTTTTCCGCGCTTTTGTATGGAGTGGAGGCGTGACTTTCAAGAAGAATCACACAGACAAACTACAAGCCTTCGAGATGTGGTGCTACCGTAGAATGTGGCGTATTCCCTGGACAGAAAAGATCTCTAATATGGAAGTCCTAAATCGAATGAATAAGGAATGTGAAGTTATTAACATCATAAAAAAGAGAAAGCTTCAATATCTAGGTCATATACTGAGAGGACCCAAATACGCACTTCTCCAGCTGATAGTTCAGGGAAAGATTGGTGGAAGGAAGAATGTTGGAAGACGCTGTGTGTCTTGGCTTAAAAACCTAAGGGACTGGTTTAATTGTAGCAATGTTGAACTCTTCCGAGCTGCAGACAATAAGGTCCGGATAGCTGTGATGATAGCAAACCTCCGATAAGAGATGCACTATAAGGAGAAGAAGAATTACTTCTCCGACGGCCAACAATCAAATTGATGGACTTTACTTCAAAATTCTATTGTTCTCATTTCCGCTCATCCACAAAATCTTGATCAAATGCTAAAACAAATCAACGAAGCTTGCCAACAATATGGATTTTCATCCATCCTGGAACAACAATGAGGATGAAAATTAATTCCGTCCCGACTACACCATCTTGCTCAACAATCTTCTAGTCGCACAAGTATGTAGGCCAAAGTAAGAGAATGGAAAACATCAGTCATCGCTTGCAAGAGAAGCATAATTATTCTCGCTGACCAAACTATTAACATTTCCATTAGAGCTCATGTCCTTTCAGCTGTAAAATATGGAAGCGAGACGTGAAACACTACACAAAAAAAAGAACATGATCTTAGAACAAACAAAAAGCAATGAAAAGAAGAATTATTAATGTAAGCAAGAACGATCATATTAGAAATAAAGTTATCAGAGAAAGAAGTGGAATCTCAGATGTCATCAAATAACTATATGAAAACAGGAAAAGGTGGCCCGGATACAACCAGATTCACAGGTGACAGATGGAAAGTTTATGTAACCAAAGAGATTAAAAAATATTTGCAGGCCGGCCACCAAGATGGGAGAACCCAATCATCAAAGTAGCAGGAAAAACCTGAAAAAAAGACGCTCATGATCTAAAATTATGAAAATATTGCGACCTGCATCACCGGAGACAGCCATCCACTATCTCTGATATTACCGGTCCATCATGGTGATATATTTTATATATTTTTAAAATTGTGTTTGCAGTATATTAAAATATATTTATTTATTTATTTACGGGCAAGCCCTTTTAAATTACATACATACATACATATAGTTTTTTCCGTAGGGTTAGGCAGAGACAACTTCCTTCCACTTGCTTACACACATCTTTTGCTTCCTCTACTTTCATCAATGCTCTCATATATGCTTGTCGGCTGTTGGTACTCTTGACCTGGCCTTTCTTCAAAACAATGTTGATCTGATCTACATAAGTAGTAGGAATCAACACACCTCTATGCACAGCCAGACGTGCCTTTTTTGATACTTTCTGGCTGTTCATAAAGCTATACAGTGTCTCATTCATTTGTTTTCCTGCCAACACCCTTTGCTCAATGTCACTGTCATACTTTCCATTTCTCGTAAACTTTGAACCCAAGTACACAAATTAATTTACTTGTTCCACTCTTTCTCCCTTAATCAGAACTTTACAGTTTGTCATGCTTTCTTCTCTTTCAAAAACCATTACTTTCGTTTTGCTTACATTTATTTTCATTCCTTTGCTTTTCAGGGCATCCTGCATAACATTAACCATCGCCTGCAACTCCTCTTCAGATGACTTGATCATCGACGTAAAAAAGGCATTTGACGATCAAATCATTTATTTTCAATCCAGACGCACTCTTTTTCGGATCTTTTAAACAATAGTTTTAAGTTAAACAGCTATGGCGAAGCCACACATCCCTGTCTCACACCCTTTTTGATGTTAAACCAGTCCGTGCAAGCTTCGTTTATCCTGGCACAAGCAGTGAAATCCTGGTAAAATGATTTCAGTGTCCTCACCACTCTATCATAGGCCTTATCAAGTCTATAAAAGCGCAATATTTTTAAATTTGTCAAAATATAGGTATGTTTCTGAGGAACAAAAAATGATCTTCTTTTACACTAGCGTTCTCTTATCTCACTATTCTTCACTTTATCCAACCAAGTCACTCCGGCTATACTTTTCATACTACTCATCTCCGCAGCTTTAATCCCATTTTCATGCTTCTTGTGCCAAACTCAACGTTCACTACATATATTAAAAACAACAGTAAGAAAAATTCACAATGTACACAAATTCAGACATAAACACTAAAATGGGTATACATAGTTTTTAAAACGAGTTATACAAAAATCATGAAATGGTTAAATATAAATTACTGAACATTCAAATCACGAATATAACATGGAAAAATTGAGCAGCGGTGTGCTCTTTTACCAGGATAACACTCCGGCCCACAAAAGTTGTGTAGCAATGGCTGCCATTTGCAATGCGGGATTTAAAATTTTTAAACAACCTTCTTATTATCCAGATTTGGCCTCTAGCGACTACCATCTATTCTCAAAATTAAAAGAATATCTTCGTGGAATCCGCTTTGCTGATAATAACGAAGTGATGTCGGTGGTAAATGAATGGCTGAAGACTCAAAGTTGTTAATTTTTTTTCAAAAGGGTTTAAAACACTTCAACACCGATATACCAAGTGTATAAACGTTGCAACGTGACTATGTTGAAAAATAAATTAGTTCTATTCTTGTCATATGTTTGCTTTTATGTTAGGGACAACAATTCGTGAACTATCCTCGTATGTATGCATTGTTACAAATCCGGTCCTGTCGACAACCGAGGAATCGACCGCGGCTGAGGTGACCGTTTTGTCGGCCGCTGCATGGTCTGGCAAGGTCGAGCAACTTCTCGAAACCGCGTCGCGAAGGTAGAGAAACAGGTAGAATGATCTGGAATTGTGATATAGAGGTATAAAAAGAACCGCGGTCGTAACAAGGGACAGTATTAGTATTAGTTTTAAAAGTGTTTATGATTGAAGATATGTAAATACTTGTAAACGTTGTATATCTTAGTGATTTATAAAAGTAGAATTTATTGTATTGGAATAAACATTGTTTTGTTACTGTATCGAGAGTTTTAAAATTACCAAACCCACGGAAGAACTAAAATAATCAACAGTGTATACAGTGTGGAACAGCCAAATGGAATAAATTCGATAACGAATAAATGAGAGCGTGTTGGGAAAAACGCTTGGACACGTCGATTTGTATTTTTAGATGCGCATTTTTTTCAAAAAAAAATAATTATATAGGGTGTGTCATGTGACAGTGGCCGATATCAATTTTCTTATTTTAAATACAACCCCCTGTATATTATTTATTTTTTGGATTCTTCAGAAAATTCTAGACATAATTTATGTACAATGTCCCATACCTATTTTTAACTGTTTCGGAAATATTAAGTGTTTTCAGATGTATTTCAAAAATTAACGTTAATCGTTAAAATTGCCGCTATTGGTCTAATTAGAATCCTCACTGGATGAGAGAGGAACAAACGCAATATCCTGAAAAAGTAAATGTTTGGGCAGGAATTGTTGGAAATCATATCGTAGGTCCCTTTTTTATTGATGGCAACTTGAATGGAGATAAATATTTAGAACTGCTCCAAAATAATGTCGTGCCAACTCTGACAAACTTATATCCTGATCCAGCAAACCCACAAGTTCCGGCCAATATACTATGGTTTCAGCAAGATGGAGCACCACCCCATTAGCAAATCAATGTCCGGCAGTACCTGAACCAAAATTTTCCAAATCGGTGGATAGGGAGGCGCGGATCGATAGAATGGCCAGCACGATCTCCTGATCTGACGCCATTAGACTTCTTTTTGTGGGGATATGCCAAAGTATTGTATACAAAACTAAACCACTCAACTTACATGACTTAAAAAGACGAATCACGCTTGCGATTAGATCAGTCACGCCTGAGATGTTGAGTAACGTTAGAAGACATTTCTTACCAGATTAGCATGTTGCCAAGACGTTCGCGGCGAACATTTTGAACATCTCTTACATTGAAATTAATGTTTTTTTGTTTTTTTTTTACATTATTTGTGAAATAATTTTCTTTTTTTAATGTTAATTTTTGTAATACATCTGAAAACACTTGATATTTTCGAAACAGTTGAAGATAGGTATGGGACATTGTATATGAATTATGTCTAGAATTTTCTGAAGAATCCAAAAAATAAATAATATACAGGGGGTTGTATTTAAAATAAGAAAGTTGGTATCGGCCACTGTCACATGACACACCCTATATAATTATTTTTTTTTTAAATGCGCATCTAAAAATACAAATCGACGTGTCCAAGCGTTTTTCCCAACACGCTCTCATTTATTCGTTATCGAATTTATTCCATTTGGCTGTTCCACACAGTATAAAGTCCCAGTTATTGCTTTTGTTTTTTAAAATAAATAAGGTTATTTTATGTTCATACTCGGAACATAAAATAAAATCCCCAATTCGGTTTTAACTTTTTTTAGGAATTACAGTATGTGCAACGCAATCAATGATATTAAATGGTACATTTTGTGTCTTTGTAATTTAGATATATTTTCCGGTTAGAATCTTATTAAAGCTAATTAAATTATGTCTTGTCGAACGACGTTTGCATATTTCAATAAGGCGCTTAATGTTATTTATTTCTTTCCAGATTTACGACAAGGCAAATCCCGAAACCTTCATGATGCAGACTTTCCCTTCAATACCAAACGAGATCAGATCCGGCACAAGAACATTTCAAGGTTGTTATTTTAAAAATTATTTGCTTAGTTTCACTGTTCCAACGATCCTCCAGTCATTCTGGGTTTTTAATATTAAAATATCAGCTACCCGAGAGGTCCACACGACTAACTTTCCGGTGGAAAGAATGAAAAAATACCATATGTTTTGTTGTTATAACTATAACTATTAAAATTAATATAAAAAACGATTTCAAATTGTTTGTAACAAATTATAATTATCATTAACAATATTCTGTTTATGTCAACCGTATTCTTTCAAACTTTTTCTTATCATTTCATAAGCTGGAGCTATTTTCAATTTTTTATAACAATGCTATTCTTCTCTCAATACTGACACAAGTTTAAAATTCTCCAATTCCTATTTTTGTTTTCTAAAACTACCTCTTTTTATGAAATATTGGCAACCTAATTTTTACCAATTTTCATAACATGCAATAATCATATTATTCAAAAGATCGTAAAATTGTGTATTAAAAATAGTGTTACATTCCGGCCATGCTTCTTTATCGGCATCCGAGCATCGTCCACAACGAGGATGCATATTAACGAACCCTTGTCGGCTTCCGCCTCTGTGTAATAAACTCTCGCCGCGCCTAGAGACTTCCGGATGGTTCTATCGCTTTCGAGAAATGGGCAATAGCAAGACCAACTGTGACATACACGGCAGAAACTCGACCAGACACAGCGAGAACTAAACAACCGAAATGAAAGTACTTCGTAGAATAACTGGAAAAACGATCTTGAACAGAAAAAGAAGCGAGGATATAAGAAGGACATGCAAGGTAGAAAACATCAATGAGTGGGTTCTCGGCAGAAAAAAGGAGTGGAATGAGCAAATGAGCACATCAGTGGAATGGACAACGAAAGAATAGTCAGAACAGCACGCGACAAATCACCAATGGGTCGCAGGAGTTTAGGACGCCCCCGAAAACGATGGAGCGACAACTTAGCAGTGCAATAGGCAGAGGGACGATGAAAAGAAAAAAAGAAGGAAGAAGAAGAAATAAATAGTTGTAAAAGTTGTAATTAGTTGAATATCTAAGTGATTTATAAAAGTAAAATTTATTGTGTAAAAGTATTGTCATAAAAATTGTTTTGTATCGAGAGTTTAAAATCACCGAACCCAAGAAAGAACTAAATTTCGTAACAATAATATAATTTATGAATTGCAAAATTCAGGTAGTTTACCATTTGTTTTAGTTTTTTTATTCTCAATAAAAAACAGCTCGACCGATTTTGTTGAAAATCTAATCAGTTCTAAGTTGCGTAATTATGCGTCGAATGCAATTGGTCCCACGTCGATATCATTTTTTGTTCTCGAGATAATCGAGGCGAAAATAATTTCGAACGCACATACGAACATACGCACATACGAACATACGCACATACGAACATACGCACATACGTACATACACACACACAGACGTCCACTTAAAAACTATTGTATTCGACTCTGGGGACCTTGAAATGTCAAAATTCGGGATTAGCAAAATCGGACCCATTACTATAACTTCCACTGTGAAGTTAATAAGAAAAGTGCAAATAATTAAAGACTACACAGTGAACCAGCTAAAGCTAAGGAGATATGAAAACCCCTGTGGTTAAGCGAGGACCCCTCTCATCGAAAATGTCAAAATGTGTAAAGCCAGTTCTGCATCCAATTGAACCGTCAGTAGCTCGATATTAATCGTCTCTAGGAAAGCAGTTGTCAGTTTGCATCTAATTAAGTGAAAGACAAAAATCTGTTTGTTTCCAATTACCTCTTAGTCGGGGGTACGTTTTTTTTATATAAATGAACGTTTTGTCGCTCTAATTGAATGCAGATGAACTCGGTAATGAGAAAATGTTACTACGAAGTTTTCTTTTGGACGCAATAATGAAGTCCGCCCATGAATATGGGCGAGATGCAAATATAATGAACTGTATTTACTTTAAGAGATGATTAAACGCCGATGGCAAACCCAAAATGGTACTTATAAAAAATCTTAGACCCACCTCGGTTTAGCTGGAGTTCCTTTTTATTCTTTCTTCTTACACTGATGAACTTCGAGATACAGAGGTAAGAAATATATCAGCCTTCCACCGGTTACTTCCGAAAACTTCCTTGTGAATTAAAATTATATAAAATCGATCTCTTTATTTTTATTCCATTGGAGTTAAAATAATAATAAACTTGTTCAATTGAATAGCGTAAAATAATTCTTGTAGACATTAGCTTGCACGTTTTACAGACGTTCTTATTCTGACAAACAACGTTTCGTGAATTTTCATTCAATTACCTTGGTTTTTCGTTGTTCAAATCGAGAATAACAAAACAACGAGAAGAAACAAAATCTGATTTGAGCGAACGTTTTTTGAATGCGCATGACCAAGAATATGGTGTTACGAATAAATTTAAAATAACAAATACATTTTCTGGAAAAATTCAAATAAATTTTATTGTACACGATAACTTTAATTTGTTTTCATTATTATTTTATTACCTCTTGGAATATTGATTTGTATTCATTTTACAAAAGATTAAAGGTCGACCTCGGCGAACATATCTCGAAAATGTTTTAAAAAAAGCCAAGTCAAGAGTACCAACAACCGATGAGCATGTATGAGAGCACTGATGAAAGTACAAGCAAAAGATGTGTGTAAGATCCGTAACAACTGGAAGAAAATGGTCTCTACCAACCCCTACGGGAAATAAGTAATACAATTACTTATTTAAAGCATTGTAATTAATTACTTACAACACTGGGTGTTAAATTATTTAAGGTGTTGAGTTCCAATAAAGGTAATATCATTACTTTTTCAGATAATGGTAATTAATTACTTAACTTTACACGTTGTTAAGTTAATCTTAAGTATTTATTATTACAATTGAGGAGCAAGTAATTAATTATAGGAAAATTTATATTATTAATGTTTTAAATAATTGTAATTAATTACTAAACATCCCTTGTTGTTAAATTAGTCTTGAGAATTTGTTACAAATGAATTACAATTGAAGAGCAAGTAAGTAATTACTGCTTTAGTTATAATGAAAATAAAATTATCACTTTTTTAAATAATTTTAATCACTTGTTATTAAGTTAATCTTGAAAATTTGTTACAAATGAATTACAATTGAAGAGCAACTAAGTAATTGCTTCAATTACAGTAAAAGTAATATCATTACTTTTTCAAATAATTGTAATTAATTCCTTAACAACGCTCGTTGTTAAGGTAATCTTGAATATTTGTTACAAATGAATTACAATTGAAGAGCAACTAAGTAATTACTGCTTTAGTTACAATGAAAGCAAAATAATTAGTTTTTCAAATAATTGTAATTAATTATTTAACATCACTTGTTATTAAGTTAATCTTAAGTATTTGTTACAAATGAATAACAATTGAAAAGAAAGTAAGTAATTACTGCCACAGTTCCAATGAAAGTAAAATGACTACTTTTTCAAATAATTTTAATTAATTACTTAACGACACTGATTTTTAAATTATTTAAGGTTTTTAGTTTATGTTACAAATAAATAACAATTAAAAAGAAAGTAAGTAATTACTGCTTTAATTACGGTGAAAGTAAATTATTACTTTTTCAAATAATTGTAATTAATTATTTAACAATACTTGTTATTAAGTTAATCTTGAGTATTTGTTACAAATGAATTACAATTGAAAAGAAAGTAAGTAATTACTGAAACAGTTCCAATGAAAGTAAAATGACTACTCTTTCAAATAATTGTAATTAATTATTTAACATCACTTATTATTAAGTTAACTTGAGTATTTGTTACAAATGAATTACAATTGAAAACAAAGTAAGTAAGTAATTACTGCCTCAGTTACAATGAAAGTAAAATAACTACTTCTTCAAATAATTGTTATTAATTATTTAACAACACTAAGTTTCAAGTTATTTAAGGTCTTGATTTTTTGTTACAAATGAATTATAATTGAATTGAATTGAATAAGAAATTAATTACTGCTTTAATTAAAGTGAAAGTAATATCATTACTTTTTTAAATAATTGTAATTAATTATTTAACATTACTTGTTATTAAGTTAATCTTGAGTATTTGTTACAAATGAATTACAATTGAAAAGAAAGTAAGTAATTACTGCCACAGTTCCAATGAAAGTAAAATGACTACTCTTTCAAATAATTGTAATTAATTATTTAACATCACTTGTTATTAAGTTAACTTGAGTATTTGTTACAAATGAATTACAATTGAAAACAAAGTAAGTAAGTAATTACTGCCTCAGTTACAATGAAAGTAAAATAACTACTTCTTCAAATAATTGTTATTAATTATTTAACAACACTAAGTTTTAAGTTATTTAAGGTCTTGATTTTTTGTTACAAATGAATTATAATTGAATTGAATTGAATAAGTAATAAGAAATTAATTACTGCTTTAATTAAAGTGAAAGTAATATCATTACTTTTTTAAATAATTGTAATTAATTACTTAACATCACTCGCTGTTAAGTTAATCTTGAGTATTTGTTACAAATGAATACAATTGAAAAGAAAGTAAGTAATTACTGCTTTAATTACAGTAAAAGTAAATTATTACTTTTTCAAATAATTGTAATTAATTATTTAACATCACTTGTTATTAAGTTAACTTGAGTATTTGTTACAAATGAATTACAATTGAAAACAAAGTAAGTAAGTAATTACTGCCTCGGTTACAATGAAAGTAAAATAACTACTTCTTCAAATAATTGTTATTAATTATTTAACAACACTAAGTTTTAAGTTATTTAAGGTCTTGATTTTTTGTTACAAATGAATTATAATTGAATTGAATTGAATAAGTAATAAGAAATTAATTACTGCTTTAATTAAAGTGAAAGTAATATCATTACTTTTTTAAATAATTGTAATTAATTACTTAACATCACTCGCTGTTAAGTTAATCTTGAGTATTTGTTACAAATGAATACAATTGAAAAGAAAGTAAGTAATTACTGCTTTAATTACGGTGAAAGTAAATTATTACTTTTTCAAATAATTGTAATTAATTATTTAACATTACTTGTTATTAAGTTAATCTTGAGTATTTGTTACAAATGAATTACAATTGAAAAGAAAGTAAGTAATTACTGCCACAGTTCCAATGAAAGTAAAATGACTACTCTTTCAAATAATTGTAATTAATTATTTAACATCACTTGTTATTAAGTTAACTTGAGTATTTGTTACAAATGAATTACAATTGAAAACAAAGTAAGTAAGTAATTACTGCCTCAGTTACAATGAAAGTAAAATAACTACTTCTTCAAATAATTGTTATTATTTATTTAACAACACTAAGTTTTAAGTTATTTAAGGTCTTGATTTTTTGTTACAAATGAATTATAATTGAATTGAATTGAATAAGTAATAAGAAATTAATTACTGCTTTAATTAAAGTGAAAGTAATATCATTACTTTTTTAAATAATTGTAATTAATTACTTAACATCACTCGCTGTTAAGTTAATCTTGAGTATTTGTTACAAATGAATACAATTGAAAAGAAAGTAAGTAATTACTGCTTTAATTACAGTAAAAGTAAATTATTACTTTTTCAAATAATTGTAATTAATTATTTAACATCACTTGTTATTAAGTTAACTTGAGTATTTGTTACAAATGAATTACAATTGAAAACAAAGTAAGTAAGTAATTACTGCCTCAGTTACAATGAAAGTAAAATAACTACTTCTTCAAATAATTGTTATTAATTATTTAACAACACTAAGTTTCAAGTTATTTAAGGTCTTGATTTTTTGTTACAAATGAATTATAATTGAATTGAATTGAATAAGTAATAAGAAATTAATTACTGCTTTAATTAAAGTGAAAGTAATATCATTACTTTTTTAAATATTTGTAATTAATTACTTAACATCACTCGCTGTTAAGTTAATCTTGAGTATTTGTTACAAATGAATACAATTGAAAAGAAAGTAAGTAATTACTGCTTTAATTACAGTAAAAGTAAATTATTACTTTTTCAAATAATTGTAATTAATTATTTAACATCACTTGTTATTAAGTTAACTTGAGTATTTGTTACAAATGAATTACAATTGAAAACAAAGTAAGTAAGTAATTACTGCCTCAGTTACAATGAAAGTAAAATAACTACTTCTTCAAATAATTGTTCTTAATTATTTAACAACACTAAGTTTTAAGTTATTTAAGGTCTTGATTTTTTGTTACAAATGAATTATAATTGAATTGAATTGAATAAGTAATAGGAAATTAATTACTGCTTTAATTAAAGTGAAAGTAATATCATTACTTTTTTAAATAATTGTAATTAATTACTTAACATCACTCGCTGTTAAGTTAATCTTGAGTATTTGTTACAAATGAATACAATTGAAAAGAAAGTAAGTAATTACTGCTTTAATTACAGTAAAAGTAAATTATTACTTTTTCAAATAATTGTAATTAATTATTTAACATCACTTGTTATTAAGTTAACTTGAGTATTTGTTACAAATGAATTACAATTGAAAACAAAGTAAGTAAGTAATTACTGCCTCGGTTACAATGAAAGTAAAATAACTACTTCTTCAAATAATTGTTATTAATTATTTAACAACACTAAGTTTTAAGTTATTTAAGGTCTTGATTTTTTGTTACAAATGAATTATAATTGAATTGAATTGAATAAGTAATAAGAAATTAATTACTGCTTTAATTAAAGTGAAAGTAATATCATTACTTTTTTAAATAATTGTAATTAATTACTTAACATCACTCGCTGTTAAGTTAATCTTGAGTATTTGTTACAAATGAATACAATTGAAAAGAAAGTAAGTAATTACTGCTTTAATTACGGTGAAAGTAAATTATTACTTTTTCAAATAATTGTAATTAATTATTTAACATTACTTGTTATTAAGTTAATCTTGAGTATTTGTTACAAATGAATTACAATTGAAAAGAAAGTAAGTAATTACTGCCACAGTTCCAATGAAAGTAAAATGACTACTCTTTCAAATAATTGTAATTAATTATTTAACATCACTTGTTATTAAGTTAACTTGAGTATTTGTTACAAATGAATTACAATTGAAAACAAAGTAAGTAAGTAATTACTGCCTCAGTTACAATGAAAGTAAAATAACTACTTCTTCAAATAATTGTTATTAATTATTTAACAACACTAAGTTTCAAGTTATTTAAGGTCTTGATTTTTTGTTACAAATGAATTATAATTGAATTGAATTGAATAAGTAATAAGAAATTAATTACTGCTTTAATTAAAGTGAAAGTAATATCATTACTTTTTTAAATAATTGTAATTAATTACTTAACATCACTCGCTGTTAAGTTAATCTTGAGTATTTGTTACAAATGAATACAATTGAAAAGAAAGTAAGTAATTACTGCTTTAATTACGGTGAAAGTAAATTATTACTTTTTCAAATAATTGTAATTAATTATTTAACATCACTTTTTATTAAGTTAACTTGAGTATTTGTTACAAATAAATTACAATTGAAGAGCAAGTAAGTAATTACTACTTTAATTCCAATAAAAGTAATATCATTACTTTTTCAGATAATGGTAATTAATTACTTAACTTTACACGTTGTTAAGTTAATCTTAAGTATTTATTATTACCATTGAGGAGCAAGTAATTAATTATTGGAAAATTTATATTATTAATGTTTTAAATAATTGTATTTAATTACTAAACATCCCTTGTTGTTAAATTAGTCTTGAGAATTTGTTACAAATGAATTAGAATTGAAGAGCAAGTAAGTAATTACTGCTTTAGTTACAATAAAAGCAAAATAATTACTTGTTCAAATAATTGTAATTAATTATTTAACATCATATTTAAGTTAATCTTGAGTATTTGTTACAAATGAATACAATTGAAAAGAAAGTAAGTAATTACTGCTTTAATTACGGTGAAACTAAATTATTACTTTTTCAAATAATTGTAATTAATTATTTAACATCACTTGTTATTAAGTTAACTTGAGTATTTGTTACAAATAAATTACAATTGAAGAGCAAGTAAGTAATTACTACTTTAATTCCAATAAAAGTAATATCATTACTTTTTCAGATAATGGTAATTAATTACTTAACTTTACACGTTGTTAAGTTAATCTTAAGTATTTATTATTACCATTGAGGAGCAAGTAATTAATTATTGGAAAATTTATATTATTAATGTTTTAAATAATTGTATTTAATTACTAAACATCCCTTGTTGTTAAATTAGTCTTGAGAATTTGTTACAAATGAATTAGAATTGAAGAGCAAGTAAGTAATTACTGCTTTAGTTACAATAAAAGCAAAATAATTACTTGTTCAAATAATTGTAATTAATTATTTAACATCATATTTAAGTTAATCTTGAGTATTTGTTACAAATGAATACAATTGAAAAGAAAGTAAGTAATTACTGCTTTAATTACGGTGAAAGTAAATTATTACTTTTTCAAATAATTGTAATTAATTATTTAACATCACTTGTTATTAAGTTAACTTGAGTATTTGTTACAAATAAATTACAATTGAAGAGCAAGTAAGTAATTACTACTTTAATTCCAATAAAAGTAATATCATTACTTTTTCAGATAATGGTAATTAATTACTTAACTTTACACGTTGTTAAGTTAATCTTAAGTATTTATTATTACCATTGAGGAGCAAGTAATTAATTATAGGAAAATTTATATTATTAATGTTTTAAATAATTGTATTTAACATCCCTTGTTATTAAATTAGTCTTGAGAATTTGTTACAAATGAATTAGAATTGAAAAGCAAGTAAGTAATTGCTTCAATTAAAGTGAAAGTAATATCATTACTTTTTCAAATAATTGTAATTAATTATTTAACATCATATTTAAGTTAATCTTGAGTATTTGTTACAAATGAATTACAATTGAAAAGAAAGTAAGTAATTACTGCCACAGTTCCAATGAAAGTAAAATGACTACTCTTTCAAATAATTGTAATTAATTATTTAACATCACTTGTTATTAAGTTAACTTGAGTATTTGTTACAAATGAATACAATTGAAAAGAAAGTAAGTAATTACTGCTTTAATTACGGTGAAAGTAAATTATTACTTTTTCAAATAATTGTAATTAATTTCGTAACAACACCGAGTGTTAAAATATTTAAGGTCCTGAGTTTATGGTACAAATGAGTTACAATTAAAGAGCAAGTAATTAATTACTGCTTTAATTACTATGAAAGTAGTACAATTACTTTTTCAAATGATTATAATTACTTATTACCTAATAACACTGAGTGTTAAGTTATTTAAGGTCTTTAGTATTTGTTATAATTTAGTGAATGGTTACACATACAAAATATGTGGCCCTACGTGATCCGACCATAAAAAAGGTTTTGGAAGGTTATTGATCAGAGCAGAATCAATTCCCAAAATAGTTAAACAGCCTACAGCGGGGATAACAATTAAGATGGGACTCTTAGGAGTTCTACTAACCTACATATCCGATTAATCAATTAAAAACATAAACTTTCCTTTTTCCATCGCAACGAATAACAATTCATTTCCATTTTTAATGCGTCGTAGAAAAAAAACGTCGAGACGACAACTGAATTATTCAATAGGAACTTTAATTCCCACCTGTTGAGGGAACGTAATTAATAAAATTTGTAGAATCTAACCGTCGCAAAGAACGGTAGGCGGGGAAACACCGGATAGCGCATTAATGAGCCAGTAATAAAGCAATCTGAGCGGAACGTCTGCAATCGAAAATCAAATTATTGGCTTGGGCGGCGTCGAATTTGAAAACCGGCGACGTTCGAAATTATTTTTGAATTTTCACTTTTTTCGAAGGGTTCATATTCTTTCGATAATCGCAGTACAGAACGAACAGAGTAAAACAGTTCGTTTTTGTTGTTAGCCGATTTCATTTTTCTGTGAAAGGTTTCGTTTTGGCCAAAATTTGTTCTACGAAAAGGAATCTTGAAGATGTTTTTCCTATTTCTTTTAACATTTACACTTTCGCACAATTAAATTTAAACTAAATCTACTTCGAACTTATGATGTTTTAACTCTATCCAGGGTGTCCATTGGAAACGCGATCGTGGCCCTAACAGGACACTGGGCAGGTGGATCCCACGTACGGCGCGTGGGAATCGCAGACCTACGACATGACTTCTGTAGAAGCTGTCACGATGAGGAAGAGGAGGAAACAATGGTACATCTTCTCTGCCACTGCTCTGCCCTAGGCAGAAAACGGCTTTCTATACTAGGGCAACCGAAGTTTGATGACTTATCTGATCTCAGCTCAATTAGCATTAAAGACCTCACAACTGGTATTCACGGTAGAGGGGGAAGGCACCGCCGTCAATCACAACGGGCCAAAAGGCCTAAGTGGGTTCCTTCCGAACCGCCTTTTTAACCTAACCTAACCTAACATTTATCAGGGTACCAGGGACGCTATGGGGCAGGTGTGTTTGAAACATCCTGCAACCACAAGAAAGCATCATCATCACTAAATCTTCTCGTGTCCACTGCTGAACAAAGATCTCCATTATCACTTTCCATTCGCATCGTTCCTGTGCCGTTTGCATCCAATTTGTTTGGCAGCGCTTTATGTCATCAGTCAATCGTGTTGGTGGGCGGCCCCTGTTTCGATATGCTTCGTCTCTTGGTCGCCACTCCAGTATTCGCCTCGTCCATCTGTTATCCGTCATTCTAGCGACGTGGCCTGCCCAATTCCATTTCAGTGTGGCTATTCTCTCAACAGTATCAGCTACTCTTGACCTTAGTCTTATTTCGCGGTTTGGGATCTTGTCTCTCAAAGAAACCCCAACATCACACTGAGGAAAGCATACCACTGGGTAAATACGCCTCGGTTTTCCAGGCCGAGGTCTATGCCATACTCAGGTGTGCCACGCACCTGACAGAAAACAGAGTGACCAACAATGAGATTGATATTTTCACTGACAGTCGTGCGGCCATTGGGGCCCTCGTGAGTTGCACCACAACATCATCGATGGTGTGGGACTGCATGCAAGCCCTCGCTGAGTGAGCTACTGAAAATAAGATCACTCTTACATGGGTTCCTGAGCATACAGGGATAAATGGCAACGAGGTAGCCGATGAACTGCCAAGAAATGGGACCCTGGTGGAACCAAGAAGCCAGTTAGTCGGATTGCCAATTGCCGAAGTGAAACATGAATTGAAACTTATCCTTGAGCAAGAACATATCGCTTAGTGGAATGCAAATACTGGCTGCAGAACATCAAGACCTCTCCAGATGAGCGCAGACGCACTCTGGACGATGAACCGGAGTAGGCTAAGCAGCACGCTTGTCACATCGCACTAAGTGCGCACCTCTTCAAACTTATGCTGGCGGCTGAGAAAAACTGTGGCGAAGAAGAAGAGAGCAGCAAACACGTTCTGTGTTACTGCCCTATGCTAGCGGTGTACAGGTACCAAACCTGGGGCCGCATGATAATGGATCCAAAGTGATCTAAATGAGACAGGTCCAACAGAAATCCTGCGGTTTGCCAAAATAGCGGACTATAATTCTGATGCCCTGAAGACACAGCGGTAGTCACAGAGGATCATGAGATCTTGGTGACATAGGTGCCTATACCAATGGCCCAACCGCAAAAATTTAATGTTACCTAACATTTACAGAAAGTGAGGTAAGCTCATTAATTTCAGGATTACAGACCAATACTGCCCTCGATAACTTTATGGAGGAATACCAGACTGACTTCCAGTCTTCTATGTGAGAGAGTATTTAAATTCGTAAATACTTATATTCATTCCCAAATTAAAGCCACAGTATCTTAGGAATTTATTTTGAATACTCTCTAAGATATATATATATATCAACTTTTTGGCATGGTGAGCAAAACATAACCACAAGTTATGTGATGTTTTTGATCTGTTTGCGAAACGTTTTCCAAAAATTTAACCTCCATTGTGACAAGATATTCACAAATTAAATTTAAGATTTGAAGAGACCCAGTCGGTAACGGAGCTTCTTCGTTCAAGTAGGCCAAAGACTGTTGCTAAAAAAGAGAATCATAATGTTGTAGCGCAATATTTTGTGCAATCACCGACTAAATCTTAAATAAAAGCGTCCAAAAAGTATGGAATAGCAAGAACAAACCTTCGAAATATTCACAAAAGTCATCAATTGGGAAAAGTCGAAAATAATAATGAACTGCTTATAGATGAGAACCCGTCATTTGTAACAAAGTAGAATTTTGGTTTTGAGGTATTTAAAGTTGGGGAATGTATGGATTGAATTATACTTTCATTTCAAAACCAGCCAATCCAAATAACTTTTGATTTTGCGTAAATGTAAGAAAAACAAAAGGCACGTCGAATTTTAAATCAAGGGGAAGGTTTAAAAATGTTATTCTGCTGTTTCCAAGAGGCACCTTCCAGCGAAAATCAATGTATGGGCGGTATTCTGTGAAATGAGATAATCGGACCACTTTAATATTGACCAAAACCTAATGGGAGAATTGTACCTAAAATTTTTAGAAAATGAAATCGATCCTCTTATTACTCAGTCACTAGTCACTAGTCACTATGAACAGAAAAATATGGTGCTACATGAACAGAAGACGGAGCTACACCACATTACGCACGAGCTGTAACACAATGGCTAGACGAACGATATCCAAGACATCGGAACGGTTTTATAGAATGGCCGGCAAGATCTCCAGATCTAACACCACTTGAATTTTTTCTGTGGGGGCTATTTAAAAACATTAGTTTACAAAACTCCCCCGAAGACATTGAAGAACTAAAGCTTAGAATAACTTAAGAATGTAGACGAATTACTAGCGAAACTTTGCAAAAAGAACGAGAAGAATTTGAAAATAGATTATATTCTTCTTCTTCCGCTGCTATCCATTAATGGATGTTTGCGATCACTTCTGACCATTTTTCCCTATCTCTGGTGGTGTGAATTAATTCTAATGTGTTTCCTATTTCTGTCCAATGTTTGATATTTCGGAGCCACGACAACCTCTTGCTGCCTACACCCCTTTTTCCCTCTAATTTTCCTTCTGGGACTTTCAAGATTCTTCGATAGATCCACATTTCAAAAGCTTCCAGCCTATTCATTGTGCTAACCTTCAATGTCCAGCCTTCCATATCATACGGACCATACGTAACATTTTGTGAATCTTATTCTGGGATTATGTTATTACCTACAAAATAACGGAGCACACTTTGAACAGTTATTGTAAATACATTTAAGGAACTATTTGTAATTAATTTCATTTTAATTTCTGCTATAATTTAGCTATGTTTAATGTTATCTGCAAAATAAATCGATACAATAAATTGTTGTTTATATGGTTGATTTGCATTTTTCTGGGGTTTTCATTTGATGTAGCACAAGGTAGGGGTTGCTATTTGACATTTTAAACAAGGGGAGGGGGATGTACAAGGGCTGCCACTTGGAAACAGCAGAATAACATTTTTAAACCTCCCCCTTGATTTAAAATTCGACGTGTTTTTTGTTTTTGTTACATTTACGGTATTTCTTCTGATGCGTTTAAAACTAATGCCGGGGTCTACCAGGGTTCCATCCTGTCCCCCACCTTATTTCTTTTACACATCAACGACCTCTTGAAAACCACCACGAACCCCATTTACAGTTTCGCAGACGATAGCACACTTGTCTCAACTTTCACATCCTATCGATCACTTTCGGTGAATGATACAAATAGACTCAGGCAGGAACAGGTTGATTCCATCAATAGAGATCTTAAAGCAATCGTCGAGTGGGGAACCAACAATCTTGTTCAGTTCAACGCCCAAAAAACACAAAGTGCCACGTTTTCCACGAAAGTGAATTCCTCAAATCATCCCATCACAATGTCCGGAAATACCCTTGAACCAAGTCCCTCCATCTCGGTTTTGGGAATCACGGTGTCCAATAATATGTCTTGGCATGACCATGTTGCTAACATCGCAAAGTCGGCAAGCCAGAGGCTAGGTTTTCTGTGAAAAGCCAGAAAGTTTTTTACTCCTGATCAACTGTTGACGACGTACAAGGCTCAAATCCGACCTCTACTGGAGTATTGCTTGCACATTTGGGGTTCAGCACCAAGGCATTCCTTTCGTGTTCTAGATTCCATTCAGAAAAGAGCCATTCGCTTGATAAACAGCTCAACTCTCACAAATACCCTTCACCCTCTAGAACATAGAAGATGAGTTGCAGACCAGTCATTGCTCTACAGATATTTCCATGGCAGATGCTCCAGAGAAATAAAAACTCTTGTATCACCATTGGCCACATTCGGCCGAAGAACTCGGCACGCTGATCAGTCTCACCCATTTACTCTCAAGATTGACACTACAAGGACCAATCTTCATCAAGAATCCTTCTTTTACAGGGCTGCGACAGAATGAAACAAGCTTCCAAAATCAGTTTTTCCAGAGATATATGACCTGCAACTTTTTAAAAAGCGTGTCCACAATTATTTCCTTTCTATAATCCCTTCTCCTTCTAATAGTCGCAGTGCGGGCCGTCCGCGGCCCACACGATAGGTCTACCCTTTTTGCGACTATTTTCATAAAAAAAAAATTTACGCAAGATCAAAAGTTATTTGGATTGGCTGGTTTTGAAATGAAAGCACTGTGAGTGGAAAGACGCTGATGAACAAAAAAAAATTAAAGATGCATTAGTGCATATCCTGCACCACTGATTATTGCTCCGAAATCAAGATCCGTTTAGAGAAAGCACGTGCAGCTTTTGTCAAAATGAAGATGCTCTGCAACCGCGACTTGAGCCTAGATCTTAAAACAAGCATGCTGAAGTGCTATGTATTCCCGGTACTGTATTATGGCGTAGAAACTTGTACCCTTAACAAAATGTACGAAAGAAAAATAGAAGCATTTATTGCAGAAGAATGCTCAGAATATCGTGGATGGAGCACACGACCAACGCAGAAGTGCTTACCAGAATAAATAAAGAGTTGGAGGTGTTGAAGGAAGTGAAGAGAAGAAAGATCACCTATCTGGGTCACATAATGAGGCTTTCAAAATATGAGATACTCCACTTGATAATCCAGCGGAAGATTATTGGCAAAAGGTTAATTTCGAAGAAGAAGAATATCTTGGATGCGAAATCTGCGAGAATGGTTCAACATATCTTCTGCAGATCTATTCAGAGCACCAGTTTCCAAGGTCAGGATTGCCATGATGTTAGCAAACCTCCGATAATGGAGAAGCTACATGAAGAAGAAGAAGTGCATAACTGTTGTGGGTTTTTTAAAATCGACCATCGACAAAAGCTGTAATGATTTCATTGGTAAAGAAGCTTGAAACTTAATTACAATAAGAGGCCATAA
The DNA here is from genome assembly GCA_950111635.1 of Agelastica alni. NCBI lineage: Eukaryota > Metazoa > Arthropoda > Insecta > Coleoptera > Chrysomelidae > Agelastica > Agelastica alni. Next base: position 21,141,765 of record OX467717.1, on the reverse strand, counting down.
TTATGAAGTTTATTGGGAATTACAGAAAACCAAATCATGTCGAATGCTTTTAAGATATCCGCTTGGGATTCCCCATTAAGTTTGTTTTTCCAGACGACGATCAGAAATAAAAATATATTAAAAAGCATAAAATTGTTGAGTTTCTTTTTCAATTTCTTTTTTCATTTGTAAAACTCTTCATACGGTCTTAACTCAATCCCGGAATGGAATATATATGTAAATAAATACAACCGAAGTGAAAAAACTTTCTCATTCGACGTCGCTCTGTATCCCAATTCTCGAAAAAGAAAGTTTACGTACAAATTTTCGCGCTCTGTTTAGTCGCATTCGTAGAAAGTTGCCGGAGAGTGTGGAGTTTACAATATAACTCACATGCCGGAAAGTTTATGGAACTCTGGCGGACCCCGAAAGTATTGGGTGACTGATTCCCCCTTTGGCCCCTTCGTTCCCATTTCGTTGCGTTGGGGTGGCTTTAATAGCAGAGACTTCTGATGCTACTCTTGAATTTTCCCCTTGCACACACACACACACACACATACAGGTCGAGAAAAGACGAAATCTTTGAACTTTTACGCGTCGGATGTTTACGTAGCTCGAAATATTGAGAAAAAAGTGAGGTAACTTCCTATCGATTACCTGGAGATCAAGAATCCACTACACATAATACGAAACACTTTTTTAAAAGCATGACGCGGATAAATAAAATTTATATAAAATCTCCTCAGGGCGTTAGTCAACGAACAAAAAGAACCTAATCATTTAGAGTATTTTTTAAAAGAACAAACAGAATCGTAGCTTGGCATTATTAAACCCCAACTAAAATGTTAAGACTCCACCACTGCACTCCACACATTTAAAAAATAATGACCCATATTAGTCGCAAAAAAATGTTAATTCTTGTTTGTTTACAAATTACTAACCTAAAAACTTTTGGCGTCAAAATTATTTTAGTTCTCATTAAAAACGTATTAGTATGAACTCTAGCGACAAATATAATATTTTGTTAAAAAGTTTAGAACACGAATACTTAAGTTGTGTTCAAAATTTGGCTCATTTAACGAAAAAATCTCTAGAACCCTTCAATTTAAATAAAATATGTGAAAATGAAGGAGATACAAGTATTAATGAACGGGAACAACTTAATAAAGAAAGTAATAACATAACAAAATTCAAATCTACCACAAATAACGATATTAATCAACTAACAGGTCAACCGGTTAAAAAGTTGTAAGTTAAATTGTATCAGCACTAAAGATAGCAAATTTTTAACATTGTAAAACTTAGTTAGGGTTATGAATTAATAAAAAAATGTTGAAAGTAAAACAATATAGAACCAAATTTTGCCATTGCATGTTGTAATCTTAACGCTGCTTTTTTATTTTGATTTATTTATTTTATTATACTTAAAAAAATGTTGAAAATAAAACAATATAGAACCACATTTTGTCATTGCATGTTATAATGTTAATGCTGTTTTTTTTGTGAATTACCTACTCACAACTTGAATAATTATAGGTATGCACCATCAATACCAAGTGATTACAATGATGAAAGTTGTCAAGAAAATATAGTAACAATTAATAGTACAACCCTGCCAAATGAAGAAACAAATGCTAATAAGATATGTGAAGTGAATACTCAAAAACTCAAAAGTGATTGCTGTAATCTACACACAATGGAGATTAAACGTTGCAGATCCGCCAATAGTACAGATTTTTTAGAAAGAAATGATACTGTTGACTTATTTTATGACGAAGATTTTATACAGGAAGTAGAAGTTACCACAGAAGAGATATATGTTAGCACAAATGAAGAAAACAACATTAATATTGGTGAAATTGATCATATTAATAAAGTAGAAGTACAAAATAACCAAAAACAAAAGTTAAACCAAGATGTGGAAAACAATAATACCAAAAAAAAAAGAAAAATAGATATTCCACCTGAAATGTTGGTGACTAAAAAGGAGAAAGGTTCTGTTTGGATTTATCAAAATTATACGAATGTAGTAGAAGACAGTGTGGAAACAAACAGAGATTCAATGACCATGAAAACACAAAAAAATGGTGAACATTTATGTGCAACATTCAATCAAAACTTGGTGGATCATGAAGAAATTTTTTTGAAAACAAGCAATGTTGGGCTTACCGTAGAACCAATTATGAATAAAGAAAAATTGAGAGTTGACAAACACGATAAAATAAAATTAGGAGGTAATTTCCTAAAAAATCTAGAAAACAATGAGGGCTACTTTACAAATAATTTAAAATATAGTGTAACAGAACAATCTAAAGAAAATTTTGTTGAAGAAATTATAGCCAACTTAACACCACCAAGTACAGAGAATAATCCAAGCATTTTAACTAAGAATGAAAATATTAATCATTTGAAACAAAAAATTACTGACAATATAGAAACAAATTCTCAGATCAATAACTTTTCTAACCAGCTCACCATGATAGAGTCTTGTGCCGATTTTTATGAATTGGACACCAAAAAAACAGATTGTAACACATTTAATTTTGGTAACACCGAAGAGTTGAACAAAGTCAATGTTAAATCTGAAAAACTTACAAATTTTAATGAAGAATCGAATAGTTTTTTAATCGAAAATGAAATGTTACTGAAGGTTTCCCCACATGTAAAAAGCCCTCTTAATATGATTAATACACGTAATAGCCATAAATATGGTGTAATATCTAAGTCATCTGATGTAACTAATCAAAATAAAACCATTAGTCCAATGGAAAAAATCCCAAATGAAGAGGATGTACATAAATGTATTATTGGTTTTAAATTTATTCAAAGAGGCTACAATAAACAAAATTGTAGATGCTCGGCATCAGAATCATCTGATGAAGTACAAATTGTTAGTTACAGTCAACTACAAAAGGATCTTTTTGGCATAAAAAATCCAATGCAGCTACCTACAAAACAAATTAAGTCTAGGAACAGTTTGTCACAGTAAGTGATCAAAAAGGTCTAGAAGGTTCTGTTGTGCAGCTAAGGGTCATTTCTGATGTAATTTGCTGCGTAGAATTTGAATATGAAGGCCACTTTTAACATCAGTAGAAATGATGACATACACGTGAAGTCACTGCTTAAGATGGGTAACGTGCACGTAGTACAACAAATGACATATCTTTCATAAGTTTATGTGTGTTTGATTAACGATTTTGGTTTTCTAAGCTTTTTTTTGGGTTTTTTTTAATTAAGATTGATCTTTTTGACAATTATTTAGGTTTAGGGAACAATATTGTGGTATTGTGGCCACTTTTTGACAGATAAATAGAATATGTGACGTCACATGTACGTCACTCTTTCTACCCTTGTCAAGCTGAAACGTCTCGTGCCCGTTACCCATTGGGCCATGACGTCAGGATATTAAAATATTTGTGGTTATGTACTCTAAATATGTGTTTTTTGCTACTTTTGTGGTTATGTACAAGATGCACAAGTTTTTTGATCTTTTTTTCTAGTTGCATCATTCAGTAATATTTGTTCCCCTCGAAATAGCTATTGAGTAGTCATACTATTTTTTCTTTCAAAGTAACGACCATTTTAAATTATAAAAAATATCTCAACAACGTCTTGAGCATTCATATTACCCCTAAAACCACAGGGTATTGGTTTTTATGAATCAATCTCGTTTTTTTGCAATATTTGAGATGCCATTTTAAAGCTACCATCTTATAAATAAAAACTTCTTTTCTTTATAACATGATATTTCTAAACAGCGACACCGATAACCTTCAAGTGAAATTTTCTAGGTACCAATATCTTTTTTTGCAAATTTTGAAGCACCATTTTTTTTAATCTACCTCTTGGAAATAAATTTTTTAACTTTTTGGCTCCATATTCGTACTCGGTGACCTCAAAAATATTTGAATTTATAGGAGAGGTACCTATTAAAGATACAACTAAAAAACAAAGAAATGTTGTGCATCCTGTACATAACCTCAAAACTAGCCTAAAAACCTATTTTTTAGTACATAACTTCAAATATCTCAAAATCTAGACGTGGTTGCCCAATTGGGGTGACATGCACCGCGTGGCAAATTCTTAACATTACTCGAAAGGGTGACCTATATGTAATATCACTGTTTGAGATTGGTAACGTGCACGTTGTACAACAAATAAGCGTTTTTTTTTTAATTTAGAGTGAGGCATTTGACAATTATTTAGGTTTAAGGAACAATATTGTGGTGTTATTATTGATTTTTAAACAATATTTGAGTGTTAAAAATAAGGGTTTATGTTACCTGTAGCCGAGGCCACTTTTTAAAAGATAGAAGAATCTCAAACTGTGAGTTCACACTTTAAACCGTTGTCAAGCTGAAACGTCACGTACACGTTACCATTCTGACCTCGAATTCGGATTCTAATCAGCCAATTACTTCGGAAACGACCCAACAACAATCATGGTCTCGTTTTTTAAGGAATAATTAATTTAGTAGATGAATTTTACTACCAGAAACCTCTCGTTTTTACTAGTAGTAGATTTTTGTCGGCTCTTACAATATTTAGGGAATCCCCCATTTATAAATCCACTTTTGGTATTTCATATTTCTTAAAAATCTCATTAATAATGACAATGTTCACCAAACTTAATATTTTATTTTAATATATCTTAACGGTTCAATTAACGTTTTAGATTGTCAAATGACTGGAACTCCAATTCTAAAAACTCTTGCGGCGAACGTTCAGCTGAAAGTATTCCGACTAAACAAGATCACTTGAACTCAAATAATGATATAAAACCAAATGAAAAAAAATTGAAAATTCGCACAGTAGCTCAAAGAAAATATTTCGAAAATTCTCTGCAAAGTATTACTCCTTTAACAGATAATCATGGCATAATCAAAAAAGATGCTGATGACGACGTTTTTCTTGGCTTTGATAAGGCAACAAATGTCAACGAGAATGAAAAAAAGGAAGCTATTAAAAGTGTAACTGCCAGGTAGGTATTGTTGGCATTCTTAATGAGTTTTTTTTAATACCCTTATATTTATTTTCACCTGTATGTTTGTTTGTCAAATACCGACGACAATGCAATAGTTTGTAAGTCCTTTTTTTCCGCTCACTACTATCGGGCAACTATCAGTGGAGGAAGTTAATTCCAGGAGTCTGAAAACAATCTGTCAAAGTGACCGGAGTAGGACTGTTGATAATTCTCTGGATTTCGTTGCTTACGGATTTTATCAACTCTCTACTTAGAAATAAAACAAGAATACTAATAAAACTACTTTATTATGACTACTTTACAATGCGCTGGGTTCGAGTCACTACGTTCGGTTTACCCCCTCTGAGGCATACGGTTAACAAACGGAGAACGGTTCTACTAAGCTACGCAAAAGCAAGTGCATTTAACTAACAAAATATTCTGAAAATAAAATAAATAAAAACACCCTTGTGTCAATAAATCGGTGGCAACGGATTCCCCGTTCACGAGTATCTCGTCAATACTATCCTACCAATATACTAAATAAAATAAATATAGACCTGAAAATAATATTAGTAATACCCTTACACTCAGTTTCCCCTCTTCGGTCAATCCGGTGTCGCAGCGGCTCTCGGTGTGTCGGCCGGACGGCTCCTTCGGTTCCTCTTCTTGACTGATCTGTCCTCTCCTCTTTAGTCGGTGTCGGGCTGGTCCTTCGGGTCTTCCGTGGTGGGCTAGTGCTTCGCTGAACAGCTACTACCATTCCAAGTGATTCTCTCCGCCAGCTTGACTCTCGGTTCCACCACTCTTCCCAACGAGTGGGGCGCACATGCACAAAACGGTGTGCACAGAGACGTTTGTGAATTACAACAAAGACCCGTTTTCACATACGTTTTATTTTAATTATTGAAATAAACAACGGCCTACGTTCCCTTTCATAAACATATTAATTATAAATCAGACCGCTACTCAACCGTATGTCTCATATTAATAGTAACTTCGTTACAAGTTCGATCAAAATATCCAATTATCATGATTAGTTTCGCCAGGATTCATAAATTTCTTCAGTGATCCTTTGCATGCGAGTAAGAGAGAGAACTGGTGCGTTCCTTTAACGAAACAAAAATACGCGACAATTTTCTACTTTCCAAAATAAGTAGTTTGTCTATTATCTAGTAGATGACGCCACTAGCAATTTGCAGTAATACAAATGATAGTTTATTTTTTGTGTTACATAAAAGTATAGTGTTAAGTTTTTAAAAACACTAATGATATCGATTATAGTTTAAAAAAAAACTAAAAAACACGCTTTTAGAGTTAATCAAAGTAAAAAAATAATTCTTAACATAAGAATAAAATTACTGACGAGAAAATTAATATCACTGTTCTAAATGCGTGGGGTGCTTTGTATTATATTTTTAAACTAACTCTGCGTTTCGGAATGAAAGTACCCCACGTTTTTAGAACAGTGACATTAATTTCTCGTCAGTAATTTTATTCTTATGTTGAGAATTATTTTTTACTTTTTATTTAGATTAACTCTAAAAGCGCGTTTTTTAAACTATAATTTATAATATTACTGTGCAAAGAAAGGTTAAAAATTATATTTGTAATGTTTCTTTTTTTAGATATGCCAACACTTCCAACAGTTCCAAATACACGAAATACTTGAAAACAAGCAAAGACTGGGATCCGATTAACAGAAAAAAATATCAAGAAAAGGCAGACAGGGAACTGGCGCGCCAAATTCACCAGCAGTTAAATAATCACAGGAGGAAAACTTAATGATTTGAAAAGTCCCTATTTTGAACGACTTAAAAGAAGTTTTATGAAAATGTTGTTTTATTTTTACGTTTATTCGGTCGACTCGAAAGTCCATACTCTTTTTTTTATACCTCTCTTACTGGTAATTTCTTATCTTCTTTTAAAATTGCTATGTATAAAGATTTTTAAGTGTATCCTAATTTATTAATTCAAAAATGGTAACGTGCAATTTTTATTGTTAAATTTAATTAAAAATACCAAAGTTAATGTTGGTAGATTAAAATTTATAAAATTTGGCGTTAAGATTTAAATAATTCTTCGTTAATCTTTGGAAGAAATTTTATTTGTCGTTTGATGCTACGAGTATATTAAGTGTGTTAGAATGTTGTGTGTTCGGTAGTTAAAAGAAGATATCGAATGGTAATTTTATCGTTTTCGTTTGTTTTTAGAAGCGTTAGTAAACTCCAGTTGATTTCTGCTTAATCTTAACTCGTTTTATTTAATATTTTAATCGCATATTATGTATTATTTTATGTTCGAAAGCAATATTGTTTTACCTTTTAGAATTACATTTTACGTTTTTATTTTATTGATTAAAGTTTTGTTTTTAAACACATTTTACGTTTTTTTACTCAACCCGTACCGAAAACGTTCGATTATTACACGCTTTATATTAGCTTCACTCGTATCTATCTATGTAACGGAATCTTTGGACACAATTTTCACCCACTTAAAAACATCGGATCGACTTGAAACTTTGTATACTTCCAAAGGACCGATGACAATGCAATCATTTCAAACATCTTTTTAAAGATCCTGCCCAGGATTAGTTATATTAAAAAAAAGCGTTTTATATGGATTATAAATGGCTGATATCTCCTATGAATTCAATTTAAATAGATGGCGACGCTTGAACTCCCCTCCAACAGGTGTCTGTAACGCGTATCACCATTTTAAATCCTAGTAATTTTAATACCGGCTCTCATTTTTTTTATACGCAAATAAATTTTCACGGAATTCCGTTTTACGAAAAACTCATATGATAATTAATGCCGAAATGAAGTGGGTAGGGACAGTGGGAATTTCGGTAATCCATTCATGCGCGTCACTAATTAGTTGACGAGGCATTTGGCTACCTTATGTGCTAACCGTGTTTTAGCACGTTTAACAGATTTTCCAATGAGAGGCCATTGGTAGCCTAAAACCATTGCTTAACATACATACATACAAATAGTCACGCCTCTTTCCCGTAGGGGTAGGCAGAGACCACTTCCGCTACGGTTATTACACACATCTTTTGCTTTCTCTATTTTCATCAGTGCTCTCATACATGCTCGTCGGTTGTTGGTACTCTTGACAGCTGGCCTTTCTTCAAAACAATGTTGATCTGATCGAGATCGATGTTCGCCGGGGTCGATCTCCACCGACTTCCGTCCATTCACACTCGCCTTATAAATTTGTTTCGTCAATGTTCCTTTATCCATTCTTTCTACGTGTCCAATCCATCTAAGCATTCCTTTATCAACCTTTGTAACCACATCTTCTTTTACACCACGGCGTTCTCTTATCTCACTATTCTTTACTTTATCTAACCGAGTCATTCCGATATACTTCTTAGACTTCTCATCTCCGAGGCATTAATCCTATTTTCATGCTTCTTCTGCCAAACCCAACATTTACTTCCATACATAAGTGTAGGAACCAACACTTCTCTATGCACAGCCAGACGTGCCTTTTTTTTACACTTTCTGGGTGTTTATAAAGCTATGCGGTGCCCCATTCATTTGTTTTCCTGCCAACACCCTTCGCTCAATGTCACTGTCATACTTTCCATCTCTCATAAGTTTTGAACTCAGGTATACAAACTCATTTACTTGTTTCACTCTTTCTCCCTTAATTAGAACTTCACAGTTTGTTATGCTTTCATATCTTTCAAAAACCATTACTTTTGTTTTGCTTACATTTATTTTCATCCCTTTGATTTTTAGAGCATCATGCATAACATTTACCATCGCCTGCAACTCCTCTTCAGATGACGCTAATATGTGATCATCGGCGTAAAGAAGACATTTGACGATCAAATTATTCATTTTTAATCTACACGCACTCTCATTTAAATCTTTTAAACAATCGTCTATGTATAAGTTAAACAGCCATGGCGAAGCTACACATCCCTGTCTCACACCTTTTTCGGTGTTAAACCAGTCCATATATGCTCCGTTTATCCAAAAACAAGCAGTGAAATCCTCGTATAGTGATTCCAGTGCTCGTATTAAACTACCGCTCAATAAGATTATACAATGCTAAAACTTTCAACGTGATACCGAAGTATCAATAAATAAAATTAGGGCCTACGCATGAACATTAGTGTAGTGAACAGCTACACTATTGTCCAGCCATCTATCTCGAAATAAAAACCTTTTAAAAGTGCATTATCAATTAACAGGCTGATCTCATTGATCGGTGCCATATTATTTAACACATGCCCTCGCGGAGTGATAGCTCCACAAGCCACTTTCCACGAGGTATGGTTTAGTACGATATTCGCAGTGGTATTAGCCATGATGTGGTCATAGTGACTTTGATGAGAACTCCTAGTTAACGGGCCAAAACGAAGGTACCGAGCAGCGTGTCGTCGTTGTCACTCTCACCTAGCGGCCCGCGAATTATGACGAGATCTACCTGCCAACTATAAAAAGGACGAAATCAAGTGCTGTGTCCGTAATCCATGAAGCAATTGATGATCTCGATTGAAATGCGCATGATGATCATGACCATAGCTTTGAAATCTCCGTACGGGAATTTGAGTTTCTTTAAGACAGTCGCCGTTTTGGGCGGCATTGCCCCTTGTCAACCAAATTCCAACGGAATTTCGACTCGGTCGACACCAAGGTGGTTCTTGATCAAGCTCTCAATGTTCTTGTATTTACGGATCTTCTCAGCGAAGCCCTTGTTTAAATTACTTCTAAAAAGTGAAAAATAAATAATAGTTGCAAAAAACTAAGACAACACGCTTTAAAAGAAAACCAAACTAAAAAATAATTTTACAATCAAAAGCGTGGGGTGCGCTATATCAATTAATATACAGATATTGGTAAAAATAAAATCTCCAAGAAGAAAACGTAAACATCTTTTGCAGCTTTTGATTGTAAGATTATTTTTTATTAATTATTATTTAGTTTGTTTTTCTCATAAAGCGAGTTGTTTTAGTTTTTTTAAACTATTATATTCGATTATTTCGACGCGCAAACAATCTGATCATAAATGAGTAAAGGATGTGAAAGTAAAAAAGATAAAATAATAAAAATGCGACTGACGAACAAAAAATAAATGTAAAAGAATCAAAATTAAAATAATTTGAAGGTAAACGTTCGCAATGTTTTTTAATCTCACACATACTTTGGCCACTGAATAACGCACAACGTTGGAATTTTTAAATATGGACACCACACTTTTTGACATCCGTAGAAAAGGTGACGTCACTTCTTGATATGGGTAACGTGCACGTGGTACAACAAAATGACATATCTTTCATAAAGTTTTTGGTTTTCTGAGCTTGTTTTGGGATTTTTTTAAGTCAAGAGTAAGCTTTTTGACAATTATTTAGGATCAAGGAAAAATATTGTGACTTTTGAAGAGTTAACTTTAAGAAACTTAAGCTAAGACGTCACGTCACCCTTTCTTTGAATTCAAACATGGCAATAGCCATGATTTATCCTTAAATATAGGCAACCAATAAATCATAGGGTTTTCTTCTTTTAAGTTTGGTCGGATATTATGAATATTGCCCGTGGATAATTTCAAAAATATCATCGATTAATAAAATGCAACGTAAATTGTACTACTTATCAGTAAGCAATCATTGAATTCACAAATGGCTAAGAACTATGATTTTAATGATAGATCCTTAAATGTAGGCAACCAATAATTCATGGAATTTTATTAATAATCCACGTGAGTTGAATTATGGGTGTTTTCTCTGCATACTCTTAGAAATATTATCGAATAATAAAATGCAACGTAAATTGTTCTTCTTATCAGTAAGCGAGTAAGCAATTGTTGAATTCGTAAACAATTTTATAACTACGATTTTATATGATCGATCCTTAAATGTAGGCAACCAACAAATCTTGCAATTTTATTAATAATCCATGTGCGTTGACTCAGTAAACACCGTGATATTTACAATAACAAGTACGAAAAAATATTTGTGTAACATAGAAATTTCAATGCAAAACGTTGAGGTGTACGGCTTCCAGTCGACTAGCACAAAATATAATAATTATTAGCGATAAATAATCAATTAACTACATTCCCTATGTTCCCTGGAAATCCCATCCGGAGAACCAAGAATCTAGGTAAACCTCAGGGCGCAGTATTTTATACGGATGGCTCTAAACTAGAGGGGAGAGTAGGTTGTGGTGTCCTCTCAGAAGATCCCTCACTTAGCCTGTCGTTTCGTTTGCCTGATTACTGTAGTGTGTATCAAGCCGAAATGACAGCCATTACCGAGGCAGCTGTCTGGACACTCCGCAACGACAAAATTTCAGCGAGATATCCATTCTTTGCGACAGCCAGGCTGCTATCAAATCACTGAACTCAGTCTACTTGACCTCTAGGACAGAGGTGCAATGCCAATCCGCCATGAATGAGCTAGCAACTAAGTTTCTTCTTCTCATTGCACCGTCTCCCTTCGAAGGTTGGCGATCCAACTGGCAATAATTACTCGGGACACAGCTGCTCTGAAGATAGTACCTCTTTCGTCGAATCGTAACTATTACACACTAGTGCCCCTAGATATCTGAAGGATGCTAAGTTTAGAGTTCATATTGTCTGGGTACCCGGACACAGGGACATACCAGGCAACTGTAAGGCGGACGAGCTAGCAAGAGTGGGCACCACCTTCCCAGCTGTATCTGTCTCATCTCAGCAAGGAGTACCGATTGCAAATTGCCGGCTCCTCCTGCACACAAAGTAGTTCAAAAAGCCAACTTGAGGTGGCAAAATGAACCCACATGCACATCATTGAAACAGATTTGGCCTAAACTAGATCTACGTCGAACTAATGATGTTTTAACTCTACCCAAGGAGTCCATTGGAAATGCGATCGCGGCCATAACAGGACACTGGGCAGGTGGATCCCATGCACGGCGCATGGGAATCGCAGATCTACGACACGACCTCTGTAGAAGCTGTCACGATGTGGAAGAGGAGGAAACAATGGTACATCTTCTCTGCCACTGCCTTGCCCTAGGCAGAAAATGGCTTTCCATACTAGGGCAACCAAACTTTGATGACATCTCATCTCATCTCAGTTAGCATTAAAGACCTCACACTTTTTATTAAAAGTTCCAACTGGTTCTTACGGTATTAAAACGGGCCAAAAGGCCCAAGTGGGACCCATCCGAACCGCCGTTTTAACCTAACCTAACTACACGAATCTAATTTGAATTTTCCCCACTTCGTCGACATGTGTTTGCAAAGTTAGCAATCAGTATGAAACTGTTAGCGACGGTGTGTACGTCTGACTTATCAGGAAAGGGACTATGACGTGTGCTCTTCTAAAAATGTATTCATTTTTACCATAACGGCTTTAAAAATAAAATAAATATTCTACCAATTAAAAAACATAACATTAACATTTGTAAAATAAACTAAAAATCTGTAAAATATGGAATTTTGTGAAACCATGATGGAAAATCAAAATGAAAATGATGTTTGTTATTATTATTTATCGCGAATAATTATTTTGTGTTGGTCGATTGGATACTGTACACCAGTACAACGTTTTGCATTGAAGTTTCTATGTTCCACAAATATTTTATTGACAAAAAAGTTGCATAGGTATTTAATTTATTATAGTGTTTAATAATGCTAATTGGACAAAAATAAAAAAAAGATATAAAAGATGTTTCTACTCTTCTACTCTTTTTGTAAGTTTTTGAATGTTGACATCATTTATATCTACGTGCAAGACGTTTTTAAAAGCCTCCGGTTCGATTTCTTCGATTCCGTCGTCGTCGACGAATAAAAATTCCAAACCTGCCTCCTCGAACACTCCTTTTTTAATAATTTTTAATTTGTTGAAACTAAGATGTAACGCCTCGATTTTGAGATTTTTAAAAGTACCCGGTTCGATATTAGATATATTATTTTTGGCAAGCGATAAGGTTGACAAACGCCCATGGAGTCCTCCCAGGAAATCCGGTTTCAAATCTCCGAGAGCATTTCCTCCAAAAAATAGCGATCTCAAAGCAGAATTATCGCTGAACGCTCCTTGATCTATTTTCGATATTTTATTAAATGACAACGACAGAAATTCCAGCGGGATACCATTAAATACTCCGTTTTTCACCGATGAGATATTGTTCATTTCCAGCGATAGCCATGCAATGGGCGAACCGTCGAAACATCCAGCTTCTAGAAATGTAATGTTATTATTATTCAAATTAAGGCGACGCAGATGTGATAAATTAGCGAAAGATTTTCCGATATCTTTTAGCTGGTTGTCATCGAGCCTTACAACAGAGAGTCCAGATATTTTTCGAAACGCTGTCTCTTCAATTTTACGAATTTGATTATTCCTCAATCTCATATCGGTTATAATGGATTTTTCGAACGTCGCTGCACCGATTTCCCCAAGTTTGTTTTTATTCAAATTTAATGTTCGGGCAGCGAATCCCACGAAAGCGCCACCTTCTATCGTCGTTATTTGATTTTGTTCCAGAGAAAGTAAATAAAAACGTCTATCGTTGAAAACGTCTTTGTTAACAGTTTCGATTTCATTATTTTGCAATATTAAGTTATTTATAGTTGCACCTTCAAAAGCTCCCGGTTGAATTAGTCCAAGTTTGTCGTTAATAAGTCGCAAGCTGTCGACGTTAACTCCCTCTAAATCTCCACGTTTCAGAACTCGAACGATTTGATTTGTTATTTCCACCACATCGGTACCATTGCGTTCATACTGCAGATCACTTAACGATGATATGGCATCTATCGTTGTATTTAAATTGAGCCCTGTAGATTGTTTTATCACCACAATTCTTATATCACATTTTGAGTTTTGTAAAAACGTGAGTAACACTGTACATAATAATTTACAATACATTTTTTGATAATTGCAAATCGGTAATGCTGGGTAGTTCCATTTATATAAACTACCGTCCAGAGTTGGCTCTAGATTCTATTCTTAATGTAAGGTACAAGCATTTTTTATTTATGAAACATAAATCTTAATGAAAATAGAAAAGGGAAGCCTATATAAGACACAAGAAGACTCAAGAGAATTAAAAGACAAATATACACAAAAACGAAATGAAGTCCATAACATAGTCCATAACAGGAATACTAAAAAAACCTAGGGAGAGAAATGAATAACGACCTTTACGGTACTCAAAAGAGAGTATGGAAAATGTTGAGAGGGATAAAGAAAGCAGTCGATGAACACATAGAGATCAAAAGCATCAACAAAGAACAATGGATTGATTAATTTAAAAATTTATATAACCAAAACAAGACGACACCCAGTATAGTATTAGATAAAGAGGAGGAAACTCCAATAATTATAACAGGAGAGGAAGTAGAAGCAGCTACAAAAAAACTCAAGAATCGAAAGACACCAAACCAAGACCAGATACAAAATGAATTCATTAAATATGGAGTAGACCTACTAGCCCAAGAACTAAAGAAACTATTTAACAACATTATAAAGAACGGCAAAATTCCTGACGAATGGAGGAAAAGCACAACAATCCCCTTATTTAAGAAAGGAGAATGAACTAACCTTTCTAATTATAGAGGCATCACCCTCCGAAGTTCAGCGATAAAACTATTTACCAGCATTTTAGCTACCAAACTAATTCCCCACACACCGCTGAATGAAGAACAACAAGGCTTTCGCAAAAATAAATCCACAATAGATGCGATTTTACATCAGACAAATAGCAGAGAAGTCCCTAGAATACAACACACCTGCATTCCTCTGCTTCGTGGACCTAACCTATGTGTTTTCTAGAGTAAGATTGGAGGATGTAATCAACACATTTAAGCAGAAAAATGTACCAAATCAACTACAGCAATTAATATTGGAACTGAACACCACCCAAATATAAATCAACTCCAAATTAACTAGAGAAATAAACAATACAGTTGGTATACGTCAAGGGGACAGCCTAAGCGCGCTGACATTTAACATCATAATGAACAACATAATAGACAAAGTCAAAGAGACCGCTTTCGGATACAGAATGGGCAATACGAAAATAAAAATTCTCTGCTATGCAGATGACGCTGTTCTAATAGCCGAAAACGAAGACAATCTGCAAAAACTTCTATATGCCTTCAACAAGGAAGCCAGGAAATGGAACATGGAAATCTTGAAATTAAAAACAAAATCGATGACCATCGCAAAAGACCCACTAAAATGTAAACTAGTAATTGATGACGTACCGATAGAACAGGTCATGGAAGTCAAACGAAACGTGAACAAAGCTGCATCATCTAAAAAGTATTTGGCGAATCAAACAGATAAGCATTCAGAGTAAGTCACGAATCTAAAACATTCGTAAGGCCAGTAATGACCTACGGAGCAGAGAGAAGAGCCGGTACATCAAAAACAAAAACTCAGAACAACAGAGATGAAAACAATTCGCGCAATAACAGGCAACATCCTTCTGGATAAGTAAAGGAACGAAGACCTAAGAAGACAAACTGACACCAGTGATATCGTAAGATGGTGTACAGCTCGTCGAAGATACTGGAACGCACGTTAGCAGGATGAATGAAGACAGATTACCACGAATTATCAGGGACAACATACCAACAGGAAGAAGACCCCTGGACAGACCATCAAAAAGATGGAGAGACAGCTGGCATTCCACCTCTCAGGAAAAAAATCAGTGAACTATAGGCGGTACGCCTTCTACAAGTGGAAGTAGAAGAATCTTGATGTAGGAAATGATCAAAATGCTCGCCTCGAACGTCTTGGGAACATCTTAATCTTAAAATAACTGTTTTCTAACGTTATCACCTGATCTTACGCTAGTAGATTTCTTATGGGGATAAAATTTTGAATACATACTTTGATGAATGCATGTACCTAATCCGAAACTGAATTTTTAATTACTAAAACAGATTAATTTAACGGACTCGATCGATTTGACCTAAACCTTTTCAAATCAAAATGTTATGGATTTTAATTTGTTGATAAGAAATAAATGAAAAACAAAATAATATTAGCCGTTGCATCACTTTAATTTGTATTTTATTTATAAATAGGAGCAAGTCGATTTTAAACATCGTATGTTCAAATTAATAATAATAATAATATATCTCCCAAGACAGCAACTCTTAAGTTTGGAGAATCTCCATAACAGAATGGTTCTGGATAACGCCTGCAAAGTCATCAGGAGTTCGGATCCCCTCCTGCAAATGGTCAAAAGCCATGAAGTTTCAGGAGTCGGAGCATTTCTTTTTAGGGTAGCACACCGAGCAGCTGATTAACTCTCTTTGATTTTCGAGTCCAAACGGAGAGCGCTTGACTGAGCAGTCACTGAGCTCAACCCCGCTCGGAGAAAAGCCCGCATCAAAGCTGCAGAAAATGATAAAACTCTGCAGCTCCACATGGGTAAGCCTCTACATTCTGTCTTTTTCAACTACATCGAAGACAGGGGCTTATCCAAAGAACTGATCTTTGCATTCATAAGGTCAGGCGGGCTTAAATCGAAAACAGAGGGGTTCTTCATGGCATGTCAGGATGGAGTTTTCAATACCTTACATTACCAAAGCCGAGTCGTGGGTATAGAGGTTGATGAAAGATGCAGGGCCTGCCGTAGGGCGCCGGAAACGCTGATGCACCTGCTTTCAGCATGCACGGTGTATGCAGTTTCGGCCTATATCCATAGACACAATGCGGCATTAAGAGTGCTCTACTAAGGTACTCGTACGGTATTGATGAAACTCCAGTGCTGCCATAAGCTCCGGAGGATATTGAGTCCGTTGTGGAGAATGAGAGGTGTCGAATTTATTGGAACTTTTCATTCCCCGCCGTCAGGCAGATACAAGCCAATAAGCCTGACGTAGTCCTCCTCGACCACCTAACTAAGACAATGTTCGTGATCGAATTTTCGGCACCAGCCGAACCGAACATCGCCTTAAAAGAAGAGGAAAAACGGACACAATATAGAGACCTTCTCTTCGAACTCCCGCAGACTTTATCCAGACCATTCTGTTGAACTAGTCATCCTGATAATAGGCTCCCTCAGTGGTACACGACACACACTGCGCTCGGAACTCCAGAAAATACCAGCTTGCCTACAAAAGGTACACGTTTTAGCTGGGGCAATGCAGAAGGCCGTCATCCTGGGATCATTGCGTCTGCTCATGGCACACGATATCCAGTCCCAGTGATCACTCGCCTCACGGCGTGAGGAGTGGTCACTGGTTTCTCTCCAGCTCGGCTCTGCGAGGTACCGGAACCGCTGAGTCGTGACTGGGATTAATTAAATTAAATCTATAATAATAATAAATCGACTTTATTTAACAAATGTACAAACATTTGCGCTGAAATGGCGAAGATTAGCTAGATAATTACTTTCAGTTTACAAAATGAAACAAAATACAAAAAAATAAAATAAAATTGATTAGTAGAAGAGAAAAAATAAAGAAAATAGTAAATATTGCATTTTAAAAATCTATCAGTGTAACTAGTATGTGTGTTTGGTTTTCGGAGTTTAGAGTGAGCTTTTTAACAAGTATTTAGGTTTAAGGAACAACATTGTGGTGTAATTAGTAATTTCTAATTACCTAACAATAATATTCAACGAGACACTATCTCGCCCAAACTATTCACCCTTGTCCTGGAACATTTTTAAGAAATTAAAATGGGACACCAAAGGTGTAAACATCGACGGAGTATACTCATCTCAGATTTGCGGATGACATAGTGTTAATAGCAAACAATCTGCAAGAGTTAAAGTGAATGCTACAGCAACTAAATGACGTATCCGCTACTGTAGGCCTTAAAATGAACTATAACAAAACAAAAATAATGAGCCACGAACAAAAATTTATTTAGCGTATGGATTAAGACACAAAGCATATATATGACAACAAAATTATTACAAACGAACATTCAACAAATGTATATACTCTATTGATTCGCTAATAGGAAATCTTCTGGTCTGTCGTTATAAGCCGTTTCAGGGCATTTCTCCACGATGTGTTTGACGGTTTGGTTTTCGCCGCACTCGCAGGAGGGGCTTGGACTCTTGCCCCATTTGTGTAAAGTATAGGCGCATCTGCCATGCTGCGTTCTGATTCTATTTAGCATGCTCTAGGTTTTCCTTGGTAAGTCGAAGCCTGGTGGTGAGTTGGTAGTGCATGGCATATCACTGTTTTGTTTCGACGTCCATTCCTGATACCAAGCGTCGGTGATGCTCCATTCGTCTTCTATTGCGTTTAGTGCAGTCTTGGTTGGTGGTTTTCTAGATCGGAGGCGTACTCGATGTCTGTATGGATCGGTAGTTCTCTGTTGTCCAGTATCTTGTTAAACACTCTGTATAGACTTGGGGGTGGGATGTGACTTAGTACTGGAAGCCATTCTGTAGGAGTCAATTTCGACGAACAAACAAACATAACAATACAGAACCATATTATAGAAAACGTCGAACACTATGTGTACTTGGGCCATGACATCAGATTAGGGAAATCAAACCAGGATGCTGAAATAAAAAGAACACAACTAGCATGGGCTGCTTTCGGTAATCTTACATATATCCTGAAAAATAATTCCCATAAACGTAAAAAGAAAAGTAAACGACACTTGCATAATACGGGTGTGCAACTAAGGAGTACAGACCATGTCACTCATCAAAAAGTCTGCTAAAAAATTGGAGACAACCCAAAGGGCGATGGAACGAAGTATGCTTGGAATATCACTAAGAGACAAACTTAGAAACACCGAGATAAGACGTAAAACAAAAGTCAGGGACATCATGGAGGAGGTAGCAAAGATGAAGTGGTAATGAGCTGGCCATATAGCCAGATGCGAGGACAACTGATGGACACGTAGAATACTGAAATGAAGGCCAAGATAGACAACAAGGAGCAAGGAAAGACCTCAAAAAAGATGGGTGGACAACATAAGAGCAGTGGCTGGCAAACAGTGGACGAGATTTTCGAAAGATTGAAACAATTAGAAGAGACCCACATCCAGGAATGGATTGATAATGGACACAGAGAATATTTAAGTGTTAAAAAGTAGGGTTTATGTTACTTGTAGCCGAGGCCACCTTTTGACAGATAGAATCTCAAGCTGTGACGTCACATATACGTCACTCTTTCTATCGTTGTTTAGCTGAAACATCACGTGCGCGTTAGCCATTTTATTTCTACTGGTTCTTGTATTACTTCTTGCAGAACTATCCGATTATTCCATTGGTATTTTAACTTTTTTTTAGTGTGGCTGCATTTCGTTTTCTTCTATAACAGTTCGCCTTGAAACCTACAGTCACGAAATTAGTCTTGCCTAGTTCTCTTCGAAAGAAAGTATAAAGAAAATTCTAAATGACCTGCATAACTAAATCAAAAGATGATATCGAAATGAAGGTACAGCTAACATTAAAAATAATTTTATTTAAATTTTACAAAATATAAAATTAGCCTAAAACAATCTTAAATCATCTACTGAACTGTCGTTTCTCGGGACCACCTCTGTTTTTAGGTTTAGGCTGCCTGTAGACGGTGTTTTTCTTAAAAATTTTTGAATCCATAGAATTCATATTCTTGTAAAATCCAAATCCACCTCCGCCTTTTCGCGTTTTCTCAGGTCTATCAGTTTTTTTGGCAGACACTTTCAAGTCTACTGCTGGAGGTACTTTGAAACCAAACGACAAAGCTACTTTTGCCAAATCCAAAGTACTGACGTCAAAAATGGTTTTTAAGTGATGCGAGTCGTAGGCCCTGACATATGCTTTGAACGCCTCTTTTGCGGACATGTTCAGAAAGTAGTTTTTACCAATTAAATTTTCGAGCTGCGAATAAAAAAAAAATTACAACCTTTTTATGTTATCCTCATCCCAGCTAATGTTTTCATTAGATATGAAAACGTTTTAAAGTGCTCATGAGCATAACGTAATCCAAATAATAATTAAAGACCACTAATTTTATTTATTTTATTTGTCAAACCTAATAACAGCTACTATTGCCTCCTGGTTTTTAATGAACTAAAACACAGTTCTGGGAACACAAAAAGTAGACTTCTTTGTCGGTAGTCTGTCATGCCTCCTCTACAAAATCGACCATGATGGGCGATTACATATTGGGCCATGATTGCCGTCATCATTGTGCCGCTGTCCTCACAATCGGGAATCCCACATTTGTTAATTGTCATCTGTCCGACATGGATGTTAACTAGACATCCAAACAAGTTACGACACTTAAAATTGCTCATACAAATTATACATAGGTTGGTAAAATGTATAAATGGTATACGGCAAATAGCACGCAACCTCACCGTTTCATAAAAAAGTATGAGCTGAGTGATCGGCGATAGTGTGGGCACGTGCACAATCGAGGCCGAACTACCTTTGATGAGTGTCTGAAAACCGACACTACGGCCATCACGCTCGATCATCGGCGATGATGGATCACGCTCGATCATCGACGATGATGGGCCATTACAGGCGATTATGCCCTCTAATTGTGATCGCCCGTATTATTTATAAAGTGTGTATCACATAAAATTTGGAATGAAATCCATATGTGACATGTGACGGCAAATGAGAGACAACCAAGATTTGAAATAATTCTTTACTGTCTCAAAAAAAGAAAATAGCTATTTAAATTATGACCTCTATTTTATATCCCATGGTGAGTGATCAACGACTTGCAAAAATACAAAAATAAAATGTGTTACGAAAGTTATGTAAAATCCTCCTGTTTGCGAGGAAAATAATAATTCAAACCGTATTTTTTAATTATCAAAGACTGATTGCACCGTTGTTTTGACCTTTATGTTTGTTATTTTACAGCACCAACACTCACCTGTGCTTGAATATCGGCAATTTTAGACCAGCTAAATTCAAATTCATTCAAAGGGACCTTCGCCTGTTTTAGATACCTCAGAAATCCCAATTCTTCTGGTCTCAAAATTAGTAAAGCGTGACCGCTGCTTCCTTCTCCTCTCGCAGTTCTACCTACTCTGTGGATATATTCTTTGGGGTCATCTGGGGGATCAAACTGAACAATCCAATCGACGGCTGGTATGTCGAGACCTCTAGCCGCTACATCCGTACACAAAAGTGTGCCAGTTTCTGCGTTACAAAATTGGAAAAACGTAGTTGTACGTTTGGTTTGTTTTTGTTTGCCCTGTGAAAATATAAATGTTAAGTTTTTCTGCAATAATTTAAATGAAATTGTTTAGTAACGCAAAAATAATACACTTACATGAATGCACATAACTGGCAAATCAATATAATTGAAGAGTTCATGGTGATACTTCACAGACATGCAAGAACTGAAAAACACCATTACTTTCTTCTTTCTATTCTTTTTCAAGAATGTGAACAAAATCAGCAGACGTTTATCTGAAGGGCACACTACATAACCTTGTTCCAAACCAGAAACTGTGGCTTCTGTCTTTGCATCATCTACATCAATGTGAACAGGTTCTTTCTTTAAAGCTAATGCAGTCAGCGCATCGGTTTTTTTATTTTGTGTGGCACTGAACAACATAGTCTGTCTTCGTTCTAAAAAAGAGATAATACTGCTAACTTATCTATACATATAAATAAAATTGAAGTGTCTGACTAAGATTTTAAAATAAATCCATTTTTCTAAGCTATGATTATTTACATGTTACCAAAACATTAACACGCATTTTTTAATTTTTTGTCTGTTTGTTTCTCCGGACACTTCTCCGAAATTACTGATCAGATTTTAATGCGGTTTTCACAGGTAGATAGGGCTTGGCTAGGAGCAGAATAAAGGCTTTATTTCATTTAAATCGGATGTTAGAAAAAAGTTATTTTGGTTTAAAGATTTTTCTATCCTGAGAAGTTACAAGGCAAATAATAATTGCTATTGTTAAGTCCTATAGATGTCACAACACAAACGAAAAACAGCGTTTAAAAGAAAAAATTAACACAAAATTAATTCGGTTATATTTTAATTAGTGTTAAAGCTTAGTTCCTAAAAAATCAATAGTTGGCGCTGTTTATTTTTAGAACGCGGTAAATAAATTTTTAGTTCATTTTTAAAACGCCTATGGTGATCTTTAAAGAAATTCTTTGACATTAAATTCATCTGGAAGTCCATAAGAACAGCCAGAGGTAAAAATGCGACCTCGCAACTGGAAAAAATTAGAAACCAAGATGATAGTATGATAAGAGTTCCGAAAATGGAAGGAATATTGAAAAAGAGGATACACGAGTGCAAGTCCAATTCGGGGACAAGAATAAAGTTGCAATAAAAGTGAAATTAGTATGAAAGAGCGTTGAACAGTATGAAATTTGGGAAATCTGCAGGGTATGACAGGTTTACAGTTAAAATGCTGAAGGCTTGACAGGGCGCGGTAGCTAGTCTACTGTACCGCCTTTTAACCTTTGTTGGAAGAGCGGCAGCGTACCACAAGACTGCCTAGTTATAATTCCACTTTATAAAGGATACGTTTTTCAAAAACTACCGAGGTATTAGTTTACTCAGCATCGCCGGCAAAATGTATGCGAAAGTATTGATTAAAAAAGTGACACATGAAACTGATGAGAAGATATGGGATGTGCAAGCAGGATTTAGAAAAGGAAGGAGATGTATGGATCAGGTCTTTTTATTACGGGGCATAATCAAAAAAAATATCTTGGATAAAGGTCAGAATAAATGGAGCTTACAACATCGAAAAGGGTGTGAGACGGGATGTGTGGCTTTGCCAGGGCTGATTAACTTATACATAGAAGATTGTTTAAAAGATTTGAAAGAGAGTGCATATGGATTGAAAATGAATGATTTGATCGTCAAATGCCTTCTTTCCGCTGATGATCAAGTCATATTAGCATTATATATATATATATATATATATATATATATATATATATATATATATTATCAGTACCTATATATATTAGAGTAACAATCTTTCAGTCTTTTTAAATGATTCCAAAGAAAAATCAAAAAGTTGTAAATCTACATTGTATGTATTTGCAAGTTTCAAAATTCTACCAATAGACTCATTCTGGCCTTAGTTGGTACGATAAATGGATACTTAAATATTTCTGAATTTGAAAATGTATAAACCTGACTTTTTAAAAACCAGCTAATATACTATAGGCATAAGTGGGTTGGTTATATATCAGAAAACAACTACTTTTCTGGCTATATGCCTACAATGAGCATTAAATTACATCTGATAGATAAAATATTTGATAGAGAGTGCATATAGATTGAAAATAAATGATTTGATCATCAAATGCCTCTTTTAAGCCAACGATCAGGTCATTTTAGCATTATCTGAGGAAGATTGCAGGCGTTGATTGATATTATGCATGATGTCCTAAAACTTAAAAGGATGAAAGTGAATTTAAGCAACAAGAAAGTAATGGTATTTGAAAAAGAATAGTATGACTAACTGATAGAAGGAGAAAGAGTGGAACAAGTTAATGAGTTTGTTTAGTAGGACACGTAGAGAGAAAGGATGAAAGAAGATTGATGAAACAGATTTATAAGGCGAGTGTGAATGGGCAGGTTGGTAGAGGTTGAAACATGCAAACGTATCTCAATCAGATCGAAATTGTTTTAAAGAAAGGCCAGGTCAAGAACACCAGCAACCGACGAGCATGTATGAAAACGCTGATGAAGTAGAAAGTCGTAGGTCACAGCTAGTGTTTAATAAAAATATCGTTTTAAACAATTCTAATAATGATTATTTTGTATAAACAACTGTAGATAATAGACCTAAAAAATACACTCCTTACCTATAATCAATCAATTAAATATACTAGATTACTAGATTTAAATATGTACTTACTTGGTAAAATATTAATAATCTGCTTCATCTCTTCCTCAAAACCAACTTCCAATATTCTATCAGCTTCATCAATAACCAAACACTGTA
The DNA here is from genome assembly GCA_950111635.1 of Agelastica alni. Lineage (NCBI taxonomy): Eukaryota > Metazoa > Arthropoda > Insecta > Coleoptera > Chrysomelidae > Agelastica > Agelastica alni. The sequence continues at coordinate 21,117,955 of OX467717.1, read as the reverse complement.
AATTTTTATACAAAAAATCAGGAGTGTTTTGTAAATGATCTAATAACCTTCCTGGAGTAGCTACAAGAATATTTATGCCCTTGGACAATTTTTGAGCCTCAGTTTGTCTAGCAGTCCCACCCATGACTAACCCATAAGTGTGATGGTGGTATTTCATCAATTCTTTTAAAACTCCAAAAGTCTGCATTGACAATTCCCTTGTTGGAGATATAATAATAACCCCTGTACCTAGTTTTTTTAAATAAATTAACATCTATTTAATTTAATCCTATAAATAAATAAAAACAAGCACTTGCTCCCCAATGCCATATAAACTCCTGGTCAAAACTATTGCAACAATATGAAATTATCCAAAAAATTTATTTATCAAGTATTTGAATAGTGGGCTAGGCATATTTTGTCTCATACTTAATGACAGCTATCAAAAAAATTCATTTAGATTTACAGTTTGTGAAATCCCAAAGAATTAGATGGCTAGGCCACCATATACAAAGATTGGAGTTAAAAAGATCAGCAAAAAGAATAACTGAATAGAAACATGCAAAACGAGACACAGAGGCAGACCTAAGAAAAGGTGGAAAGATGATGTAGTGGAAGAAGCTTAGATGTAGAAACTGGTGGACCATAAGTACTGACAGAAAGAGATGGCAGACTAATGTAGAGCAGTCCAAAACCCACCCTGGGTTGTAGTGCCAACCGAAGATTTACAGTTTAAAGAATTTGTTTAAAAATAAACAATTTTGTGTAAGCTTTAAGTAATATGTTTTTTTTTGGGAGACTGTAAAATTTTTGATCCTAGAAACCTGAGGAAACTTGAAAATGCAGTTATCACATCATAGGAACAAATTCCTCAAGATTTTATTCAAAATTTAATAAGAAGCATATCTAGATGCATAAATGCTGTGATCCGAAGTTCAGGAGACAACACACTCTACTAATGTAGCACTTCATTATATCAATTTGTATGATTTAATATGTTCTTAATTTAATTTTGTCCAGGAGCTTATTTAAGAAAAAAAGTAAATTCTTACCATTTCTTGGCATAAACTTCAATTTGTAAATGAGTTCAATTGCAGGAATAAGAAACGCAAGAGTTTTTCCAGATCCTGTTTTTGCAGCTCCCACCAGATCTCTACCTTCCAAAAGTGGTGGTATAGACCTCGCTTGAATTTCAGTCAAAGTGGTAAATCCCATGTCGGTAATAGCTTTTAATGTGTTTTCACATACTTTATCCTTTAATGAATCAAAAGAGCTGTTGCTAAGGATTTCTAAAGTAGAACTGGAACCAGGCACTATAAATTATGTCAAATGAATGTTATTTGTAAAAAAAACACATTTTGCTATATTTAAAACTAATAATCAGAGGTAAAGTTCAACTCATTTTTCTCAACTCAAGAATTTACTAAAAATTCGAGGAAAATTTGTATTCGCCTTAGAATCATCATGCTGTAATGTGAACTAAGTAAAATGTATATGAGGAATACAATATTAATGTTACAAACATTTTACTTTTCCGTGAAACTACTTTAAGATAATAAATAAAAATAACTTATAGCTACATTTATCTAGCTTATTAATTACTTACATTTGCCTTCTAAATCAGATTTTTCTTCTTTATTTTCTTCTTCAATATTCAATTCTGTTTCACTCTCTTCTTGAATCTCATCACTTTGCTCATCACATTCCTCTATTTCTTTGTGTTTCTTTTTTTTATTTTTCTTTATTTTTTCTAATTTAAACATAAGTAATTGTAATTAGTACTATTAAAGGGATGCAGAAAAATTAAATACAGGTTCACCAAGTTTAAATTGTACACATTACACTTAATAAAAAAAGTTAGCTTTATGCACATAACATTTGCTTTTTAAGTTGTGGCATTTTATATTAAGACAGTTAAAAAAATTAACTTATCATTTCTAAAAATATCTATATATGCAGCTATATAAGTAGTAAAATATACTCTACACGAAGAAAGAAAAATAACAATACTTTAGTCATTTGCAATGAATTTAACTTAACCTATATAGAGACAATACAGTAAAATATAACTTACTTTTCGTAGGTCCTTCATCGTTATCTGGCAAACGTTTTACGCCTTTTCCTATTTCTTGTACATTTTCTTCTAATTCTAAAACTAATAAGAAATCATAATTGCTACAAAATACTTTTTAAAATAAATATGTATACCTTCTTTACTCTTTTCAGCTTCCTTCTTCTGAATAAATTTAAGTTTCTGTTTCTCACGGTTTTTTATTTTTTTCATTAAAACTTTATCTTGTATGGACATTTTCTTAAAAAGCTTCTTAAAAATGTTAACAGTGTCCACACGTGTTTGAAACTTCAATTTTAAAATGGAGATGCCAAGTGCCAAGCTGTCAAGTTACATTTCTTCTTTTTTAGAAATCGCTCTTCTGTTTCCTTAAAAAGCATTTTCACATTTACTTTTATCAATGTTTTCTATTTATCAAGGTAATGATATATAATCGCTAAGTAATTATGTTTTATGAATAAAAATACATTTGTTAATACATGTTAAATATTTATTTGGAACTGCGATTAATTCATCATATTCAATACTTTACGTTATTATAATTAAAAAAAAATACAAAAATTGACTACAAATACAACAAAGGCTTATCAAATTTAACTAAAAATGTTAACAACATTAACCTTCTAAGCAAATAATAATTATGCATTAATACTTTTTTAATCGACCAAGTTAAGCTTTATTTTGAATGCAAACACCACCAAAATAGTTGATAAAACTTAATTTTAGAATTTAAAAAGAGCAATTTTTTTCTATTCGCTAATTCCACACGGACGAACAATCCAAATTTTTGGTGTGCTGACTAACGTGTACGAGACGTTTCAGCTTAATAACGGTAGAAAGAGTGACGTACATGTAACGTCATAACCTAAGATTTCATATATCTGTCAAATAGTGGCCTCGTCTACAGGTAAAATAAACACTACTTTTTAACACTTAAAAATTAATGCTTAGTTTTTAAAAATTACTAATAACACCACAATATTGTTCCTTAAACCTAAATAAATGTAGATAATAAATAAGATAATATCATATTATGTCATTTGTTGTTTCAAGTGCACGTTACCAATCTCAAGCAGTGACGTCACATGTACGTCACCCTTTTTACTGTCAAAAAGTTTGCCACGCGTTGCACCTCACCCATACCTAGTTAACGAATGTTTTCGGAGAGCACGAATCGTGTTATCGAATACCTATGTACAATATTAATACAATACAATACAATATTAAACCCATGTGTGTCGCTCAAAATTTTATCTACAATAATTAGGCTTTTAAAATACATTTAATTGTCATAAATGGCAATATTAATTATGTATATTCAAAAAAAAATAAAAAATTTTGAACAAAAATTCTTTTCATAGCAAAAACAGTTTGAATACTCCAGAAAGTTCTTCAGATATTGATAATATACCATTTCCTAAAATTGGTGCATATAGATTTAGATAAATAATTTAATGAAAATACAATTTCTAAATAACGTTTGATTTATATTGAATTATTTTATCCATATATTTATTATCTCAGTAATATTTGATATTACAGCGTAGTTTTTCAAAATTTTAATATATTCACAAACCTATTGGCTGATGAGAATAAGGACTAATAAATATTCAATTAACTGATGGTCAATTTATGTTTATTGTTATATTATTTCAAGATATTGTTTATTTAAAATAACTGAAGCAATCAGTATTTTACTTAGTTATGATTTGTCATTTTACCACAATGAAGTATGTACCATAATCATGAACATTTATAAATAAAAAAAAATTTTGCACAAGAGAATCAAAAAATTAAAAATTACAATTTAGTAAATTTTTAACACCCTGTATATACATTTTATTACGTAATAGAACTAATATAAAACATTTAAACTAATACGATCAAAATATACCTTCAGTCTAAATTTTAATGAATGTAATTAAAAATTAAAATGTGATTTGAAAACAAAATAATCTCATAAGCAATACAAAGCAATAAAAACATGTAAAGCTGTCAGTTCTATTAATGAATGAAAAGAAAGGGAATCAGAGACGCGTTGTCTGGCCTAGCAGGCTTGGCGACAGAATGTCTGGTGTGACCGCAAGCCTTGTTGACAAATTTACACATTCCATTGGCAAACAATTAAATTTATCAAGTTCACTTGAGGGATCCATTTTTTTTTTAAATTGAATATATTAATTAAAGTTGTTATGATGCTCGGGTATTAATAAAATGCTAAATTTGCAACTATTTTAAAAGTGGGCAAAAGTTAGTTTGACCTGGCAACATTGTTGGGAAACTTGTTTCACAAACGGATGTCGAAGCCTCCGTGGCAACGAGTCAAGTGGAGACGTACGTACTAAATAAAGATTTTACTTATTCAGTTTGCACGATAAAAAGGAATATGTGGTGGGTTGTCTGTGATTCTTACATAAAATCCACCTCAAATCCCTCTCGATGGCGTGAGTGTTTAGTTCGGTCAACAGAGTGGGGGATTTTCTCTGAATCGTGACGAAAATGGTTGCAACATAGCTCGCAGATATCGTTCTCAGTGATATTTTATTGTTTTTTTCCGTAATTATTTTGGTTTGATTGTGTACAGTTAGTGAAAATAAGTGTATAATGGCCCACGGGTTGAATTCAGTTATAAAAAGAGGTATTACAAGTACAAACTGTAGAAACGAAGGCAAAGGCATTGGATCACGTAGGATCTTCGCTCCTCATTTTAAATTGCAAGTATTAGATTCGTACAGAAATGATGCCGATTGCAAAGGAAATCAAAGAGCTACGGCAAGGAAATACGGAATTCATAGAAGACAGATCCAGAAGTGGTTGCAAGTGGAAAATACCCTTCGTAATAGTGTGAGCAAGGAAAAATCTGAGTGTGTGACAGAGACAAAAGCATGCGAGTTCGAATTGACCTTGAACGGTAACAGACAGCGGGACGACGATGTGTTCAGCAGTGGAGTCGAAGCCCGGGTTCCGGCGCTAACGCAGAGCCCTTTGGCGCCCGCATACACCCCGCCGCGTCCCCTTCCCCTCGACTTTACGACTCACAGTCGAGGCTCTGGCCACACCAGCCCGAATGTCGCCAGGCCAGAGTCACCTCGCTCTCCTCTTGACCCCGCAGCGCCCATAGACCTCTCGTTTAAAAGACCTACTTCGATGACCAACGCACCTGTGCTCTGCCCCGCCGCACCGCTCACCCCTTCGCTCTCTACAAATACTCAAGAAACTGGCCAAAGTGTAAGTCGTTTAGTTTTTTATTTGACTGTTATTACAACCAATTATTCTTGTACAGAGAACACTCGAATCTCAAACTGGTTAGAAAAGAAAACATTCAACTCCGATAAACCTATTAATGAAAAATAACATCCCACACGATTTATCAACACCTTGAATCATTTAATTAAAAATTGAAAAGGTGATAAAATGACACAACCCATTAACTGTAAATAGCTCCAATATATTTTTTTTAAATTGACAGAAACAAAATTCTCTAAACAAATTAGGTACGTTACATAATTTTGATAGTTATGATTGATAAGAAAATTGTGATTTAAATAACATCAACTAAATAAATGATTTTTTATTAAAATTGAGAGGTTATAACTTTACAATTGCTTTTTTTCTGTAATGTAAAATAAATCTGAAGAATAACAATAAATATTTATCGTTATATATCATAAAGATTATCGTAACTAAATTAACATTTTAATTGCTCAGTGTGTAGAAAAATTCTAGGTAATATAAATAGCCTTTACAATAAAAAATGATATTTTGCTTTTTATTGACGTAAAACTGAATTTCTATATTAAATAAATTATTAATATTTTTACATGTTTGATTATTTATTAATAATACAAGATTTTTCGAAGTATGTAGAAAGATTTTTTTTTGAATTTTTATAATATTGACTTCTTCTTAGGGTGCCGTCTTCTTTGAAAGGTTGGCTACCATCATGACTATTTTAACTCTATCCACCACCAACAGTTGAACCACTCTCTCATATTGCGCAGCCACGACATTCGTCTTCGACCTATGCTGCATTTGCCAACAATTTTGCCCTGCATAATCACTTGTAACAGAGTATATCTTTCTCCTCTTAAAACGTGGCCCAGGTACTGTAGTTTTCGGATTTTTGTCACATTCACAAGCTCTGTCCCTTTTCCTAGGCATCTGAGTACTTCTTCGTTAGTGATTCGGTCTACATAAGATATTCTGAGTATTCTTCTGTATAACCACATTTCGAAGGCTTCCAATTTTTTTAATGATGTTTTATTCAGTGTTGCTGCTTCTATGCCATAGAGGAGAATAGAGAATATGTAACATTTTATCATTCATATTTTCAGTCTTTGATTTAACATTCAGTTACAAAAGAACTGCTTCATCCTCAGAAACGCATTACATGCTATTTTGATCCTTGATCTTAATTCTTTTGAAGAGTCATTGCTGGAGTCATTATAGTTCCTGGATATTTATACGTAAAAACTCATTCTATAACTTGGTTGTTTATGGTCAGCTGGACGTTTGTATTTACCGTTTTAGAAAATACCAAAAATTTTGTTTTATTCAGGTTAATTTTCAGGCCATATTTAGAACATTTTGTATACACCCTAAGAATAACCCTTTGTAAGTCATCAATGTTCTCTGTAAGCAAGACTGTGTCATCCGCATATCTTATAATATTGTAAGATATTTTATTTATTAATTTTACTTTTTCAGATATTTATACCACTGCTGGATCCCGCCGTTCCCCAGCATCCAGATATTTGGGACTTGTCCACCAAAACCCTAAAGAGAAAGAGTCCTAGTCCAGTGCCAGGGGTTTCACCGAAACCTTTTAAATTGTTTAAGCCCTACCTTGATGATATCAAGCAACCTGACGAAATAAAAGAAGAACCTCCTTGCTGTTCCGCTGCCTTATCTCCTTGTGAACCTCTATATTACAACAACGTTTGTGATATTAAATCCGAATATAGCAGCTCTTATACTCTACACGAACTACAACCTAATACAGCTATCAACTATTACTATTATCCTCCTTACCCTAGTACGGATTATGAATGTAATGGATATTGTTGTGAAGACATTAGCTATGGACAAAATGTGACACCTTTAAAGCAAAGACAGAGTTATAGTTTAGATTTCAAATTAAGTGCCATAGATTGTTATTATCAAGATTCTATTTGTAAAGGTAATCAGAGAGCTGTTGCAACCAAGTACAATATTCACAGAAGGCAGATACAAAAGTGGCTGAAACAAGCTGAAGAATTAAGGCTCAGAAATGAATCGATGAAACAGATACATGCCGTGAGGTAGGTGTTCCCTGATGGTATCAGTCTCAAAGAATAAGGCCTGTATTCATTATCAATATTATAAATAAGTAATGGCGGTAAATGTTATTCAGTTTAGCGACTTTTCCCAAAAATGATGATTTTTTATTGCAGGGTGTCAATATATTGGATTTCGGAAAAATTCGGGAATGTAGTAGCCGAAGGAATGTTCATAAAATTTTAACGGGTCATTAAAAAACACGATAAAATTACTATATTTTGGAAAATACTTTTTTTAAAGAAAATGTGTGGTAAAACTAAAGTATTTGGTAAGTATTTAATATGGTGGCCACTTTAAGAGTATTTTATATAACAAGATTTTACCTCTATCAAACACTTAAAATTCCTCGTACTTTTTGCAGCACAATTTACACATTCACCTATTTTACGTATTTTTTTGCGATTATTTAACGGAATGAGCGTCAATAATTCGGCAGTAATTAATCATTATTTGATAGACATAAACTATCAACTTGTTTGACAAATGACAGCCTTTTAGTGATGTTCATTTAAAATATAAATCGATGTTTTTTTCGATGCATCAATCTGAAAGGTTGCATCAATGTTCTCCGATACATTGAACTGAATGAGTATAGATTCTGATAGCTCAAAATATAGGAAAGAATAGGATAGGAAAATATGAAATCAGAAAAACGATACAATTTAGCATTTGAATACTATATTTTTATTTAAATTAAATTGAAAAAATTACAATTCCCAATACTTTCTTTCTAAACTTTGCAGAAAAAGAATTTTATTTACCCGCTTTTGTCTTTCGGAGCTGGCCACTAAAGTTAAATATTTATATGCAATTATGTACAATCTGTTAACTGGTATTCTCAAGTAGATAGACAGCTTATCAGCAATACTGTCTTCATTTTTATTTGATTTCCAGTTTCTGTGTTGGTGCGCTAAATGGGCATGTAAATATAGTGTTTTCAGGTAGGTATAATGAAAAGAATTTTTGTCATTTTTGGGAAAAGTCGCTAAACTGAACAATTACCAAAATTAATAACATTGATTTAATTTTAATGTACAAATCAGTTTTTTGATGTGATACACATGCTATTTTTAAATAGTTATTAAAATTGGTTATTTGGGACACCAAATTTTGTTTGGAGCATAATTGCCTTAATTTTTCATTTAGTTTTGGCAATGGATTCAGGGACGTTCTCCTTATATCCAAGCCAAGAGTCTATTAGTAAATAAGAAACGACATATCCGACTTATTTATTTGCCTTATACAAATGTGGGTGCTAATTTAAGAATTATTGCTCAGCATATGACAAAATGTGCCTTGTTAGATTGTAGGAAAATATGTGCCAAATATTAAACGGGAGGCAGCTGTTGGTATACCTGAAATTATGCAATATGTTTTAGTATTCTATTTCCGAAATTGTTCTTTGTCTTCCTTACATTTTGCCATTTTACACCATTTGGAAGTGCAAACTGCCAAGTGTCTATTTATTATTTATTTTAACTATGTATATTTTTTCTTATAATAATAGAATCAACTAAGTAATTCCTGGAGAATAACCATGTATAAAATTATTTTAACAAAAAAATCGTCAAATAATATTTTAAATGAATATGGCACTTTTAATAAGAGAATTTAATTGATGAATTTTATTGTAATAATTATTTTAAGTGTCAGTATAATAAAATAGGTCTTACAGGATTGGACTATGCTAGCAAGTTTTTCAAATGGATAGTGTTTCACTTTCATTATATTGTGTTCCTTAGGGTGGTTCAAAATTTTTTTTTTAATTCTTACCCTCCCAAATGTTTAGGTATGACGAGAAAAAAATTCTTGCCAAAGAGGGGCGATGTAGCTCAACTCTAAGAGGTCTCATTTTTTTATTTTAGTTTCCTATTCATTTACTACGGAAAATTCACATTTAAATTACACTGATTTATTTAAATTTTTGCAAACAACCGTTGCATATTCTGAAAGCTGGTTAGCTTAGGTTAGGTATCATTAGGTATCAAAAACTCACGTTTTCCAATCATCTTCAGAATGTGATATCAATTTCAATGAAAAGATTGGGTTTTGTGATACACAACTGCAAGGAATTTAGGACCTTTGATTCTTTGAAAAACATTTATTTCACACTGGTCAGGAGTAAATTAGAGTACTGCAGTGTTGTTTGGAATCCGTCTCATATGAAACATATATCTAGTATACAAAATGTTCAACAAAAATTTTTGAATTACGCATATCTCAAAAAAGATGGTGTATATCCCGAGAGGGGTTATAGCTATGATTCATTGTTAGACGAGTTTCAAATGATATCTCCAAAGAAATTCAGTGAAAGCCGAGATATGTGTTTTGCATATAAAATTATACATGGACTAATATATTGTTCATTCCTATTGTCTCATATACTATTCAGTATACCATGTATCTCATCTAGATTTTGTAGTACATTCACGTTCCTGTTTCCAATATAGTGCATCATTTTCATTCTCCTATAAATACAATATCTAGAAGTGTTAATAATGTTCGTAGTGTAGACATATTTTTTCTTACGTTCAAACAATTCAAAAAAGAGATTCTCCGTTTCATTCAGAATTGACTTTATTATATGTATAATTAATTATAATGCTAATTGTGTACACCTGTAAATGGGCTTGTGGGCCTGCTGGATGTATTGTATCAATAAATAAATGTGAGTTCGGCGTAGGTCGCCACTCCACTGCAATCATTAGTAGGTCTATTGTGGCTCACTTCTAGAAGTTACAGTTCACCGCACAATCCAGCTCTTCTCACGAAGTTCATGGTTGTATGGGGTGAGATTTTTTTGAAATCGGTAGGTTCTAGATTGGTATAATCAAATATGTTGAACCTTATTCTTCCCAGGCAGGGGCATGTTCAGCAGTTTCGTCTTCCACGCAGCAAAATCGACGGTCCGTTTGTTGATTCAGACCTATCCTTCCGAGGTGGTACCTTAGACGACAGTGTCCTGTAAGCAGTCTCGTTAGAATTCGCAGGTCATTTCTGCTCCATTCTAGGATCTGCTTAGTTGTGTTTCTCGAGGGTTGTAACGGTAAAAACGCCTTCGAGTGGGTTAGCCCTGGTATGTCGGACCAGTACGTGAGTATTTTCCTCTCCGCCCAGTCCGAAATAATTGTTTTGGCGGCACTTGTGGTGACTCCAAAGACCGGTTCTGGTCCAGTGCACGCAGATTCGGCTCCCTGTTTTGTAAGGGTGTCGGATTTTTTGTTTCCCTCCACCCCTTGGTGCCTAGGTACCTACAGCGAAAAATTTAAATTATCATCATCATCAATCGGCCCTCTGCGTCCACTGCTGGACATAGTCCTTCCTAAGTCGAGTCCATACTTTTCTGTCTTGAGCGCTACGAATCCAGTTTTTTGTAATGTCGTCTGTCCAGCGAGTTGGTGGTCTTCCTCTATTTCTTTTATCGGATCTGCGTTTCCATTCAATCAATAGTTTTGTCCACCTGTCATCTTGCATGCGAGCCACATGTCCTGTCCACTTCCATTTGAGTTTTGCTACATGTACGACCTCATCAGTCATGCCTGTTCTTCTGCGTAATTCTTCATTTCTAATGTGGTTACGTAACGAAATACCAAGCATCGATCTCTCCATTTAAATAAATTGGTGTAAATTAAATTTGAATGAAAAAACAGAAATGTCTGTGTTAAATGAATCTCTCTCCTGATCTCGTAAGGGTGTAGAGTGACATCATGTTGCGAATCTTTGAACGAGCTACTTCCAGAATTCCCTATCTTGGGTATGATGAACGGCTTCGTGCATATTCTCCCCAGTTAAAGTTTTAAGTTGGTCTACCCATCGTGACGGTGAGCGTCTTTATCCCTCGATTTTTTCTTCGATGATTAGTTTTTCCATTCCCTCTGCTTTCCTGGTAATGTATCCAAAATATTTGAGGTACTGTTGACTGACAATGGTCGACAATCTTGTTTGTATATCCAGTTGTCTTAGAATCGATTCAATGGTGCGGCGAGCAGCCCATGGTATTCGAAGAAGCCGTCTATAGCACCACATGTCCAATGAATCAGTTCTTCGTCGAACTGCTATTTTTATTGTCCAAGTCTCTGCTGCATATGTCGCGATAGGAAAAATGAATGATTTGACCAGCCTAACCTTGGTTCTTGCGGTTATTGCGGTATCCCTTCAGATGCGGATCAATTTCGCTGTAGAGTTTCTCGCCATCGCTATGCGCCTTTGGATTTAGTGCTCACAATATATCCCGATTGACAACTTCGAAGTCAGCCATCCTTGTGATGTCCGGGCTATTATTGTTAAGGCGATTTACGATCATCACCTTGGTCTTAGACTTGTTTATTTTGAGACCATATACTGCGCTTTGGTTTTCTAATCTTTGCATTAGAGTTCGCAGTTCACCCTCGTCTTTAGCTATTATCGAGGTATCGTCAGCGTATCGCAGATTGCTAATCTTTTTACCGTCGCTGGGGGGGAAGAGTATAATTGCCGAATGAGGTGCACCAAATGTCTGGGTGTTCCCATTTCCGAAAGAATCTTCCGCAGCTTCGGCCATCTTACCTTATCGAATGCCTTTTTAAAATCCACAAATTAATAGGAAACTAAAATAAAAAAGCGAGTTGAGCTACAGCGCCCCTCTTTGACGAGAATTTTTTTCTCATCATACCCAAACGTTTGGAAGGGTAAGAATTAAAAAACATTTCGAACCACCCTGCGGGCAGGTAAAACTTCAAGTATACTATTTAAGAAATTGGCGGTTCGATTCTGGAATTCCTTTTATTTAAATTAATTTATAAGGTACCAAATTATTATAAATTGTAAATCCATATTCAGCGGCTAAGAATTTCATTAAAAAAAAAGCTGTTAAATGAGACAAATATTTTGTGTATTAATTATGGCATTGACTAAACAATAATGCAATGTGATATGATAAAAATTTGTTTATGATTTATGTAGCCCTATTCTGATATATTTGTACCATTAAGTATTTTGTTATTTTAATGGATTTCTTTATTGTAAAAAATTATATAATTGTAAACTCTTATTGCTCTTGAGTCATAAAGGCTTTTAAAACAATTGTTGCAGTTTCTATTTAATAATAAGTGTAAAAGTGCTCATATTTGTTAATTTTATATACCGAATTTTCTATTATTTAAACTTATTTCTGCATACGAAATTTGCAATTGATTAATGTGATCTGTTAGGTATAAATCTAATGCAAACTATGTAAATATTGATTTTATTATTATGTATAAATAAATATATTGTGACCTTACACCAATAGGTTGTGAAAATATCTTGATAAAGTTGTTTTTATCTAATTGTATATTTTTCAGCTTGGCTGATCCTATGAAACCTTTTTATAGATATTGTATTATTTTATATGAGATATTTTATAAATGATATTAATAAAAATGTACATATTTAAATATCTGTTTAATTTCAATATCCACACGTGTCCCCAATCAAAATCAATCATATTTGCCGCATTTTAATTTCAGGCTAGAAATTCGAATTTAACTTTTGAATACAGGGTGATTCAGGGGCACGTGCAAGCTCCATAATTTTTTTCTATCCAAAGTATCGACTTTACCTTTTTTTAACTTTTAAATACTGAGATGTAGTCCCTGGAACCTTACGAAGCAATTTCCAGAAACTTCCCCCACTACCGATTATGGTAAATACCTGTATGAGTCAGTAGCTTCCTATTTTGTTGGTACCTTATTGAGTGTGAAAGTAAAAGGTTGGTTTTCAAGTTTATTTACAAAATATAAACAACCCCTGGTCACGCGGGCTAAACGCCAGTCATTAAGTGATTTATTTGATTTTTTATATTTATAAGTTAATATTAATTAATGATACAGACAGAGTCACAAATCATTAAACAGGAAGATGTAACTTTGGCAACGTTGTAGCGGAATATACTAGTATTTTATTTAATTGACAGTGTCAGAAATCAACCTCAAAATGATCAAATATATGTGTGTGTGTGTGCGCGTGTGTGTGTGTTATTATTTTTCGTCTCGATTATCTCGAGAACAAAAAATTATATCGACGTGGGACCAATTGCATTCGAATCATAATTACGCAACTTAGAACTGATCAGATTTTCAGCAAAATCGGTTTAGAATAAAAAAACTGAGTTAGTCGTGTGGACCTCTCGGGTCGCATCCAGACCACTGATATTTATTTGTTAAATGACAATTTTGATCTAAAGGTTTACTATCTTTACCACCCAATTCCTCTCCTTTAAGCCGATGATAATGTCAAATTAGCATCATCTGAGGAGTTGTATGCGAGGGTTAGTATTATGCATGATGATCTAAAAAGTATAGGGATGAAAGTGAATGTAAGCAAGACAAAATTAATGGTTTATTAAAAAGAAGATAGCATGACAAACTGCGAGGTGCTGTTTGAAGGAGAAAGAGTGAAACAAGTGAATGAGTTTGTATACTTGAGTTCAAAGATTACGAGAGACAGAAAGTATGACTGTGATATTGAGCGAAGGGTGTTGGCAGGGAAATAAATGAATGGCGCCCTGTATAACTTTATGAGCAGCCAGAACGTATCAAAAAAGGCACGACTGACTGAGCTTAGAGGAGTGCTGGTCCCTACACTTATGTATGGTAGTGAATTTTGGGTTTGGCGGAAGGAGCATAAAAGTAAGATCAACGCTGCGGAGACGAGTAGTCTGAGAAGTATAGCCGGAGTAAGGAATAGTGAGATAAGGAAACGCTGTGGTGTAAAAGAGGATGTGGTAACAAAGATAGCTGAAGGAATGCTTAGATGGTTTGAACACGTAGAGAGGATGGATGAAGGAAGATTTACAAAACGGATTTATAAGACGAGTGTGAATGGGCAAGTCAGTAGGTAGAGGTCTACTTGGGCGAACGTATGTCGATCAGATCGAAATTGTTTTAAAGAAAGACCAAGAGTTCCAGCAACCAATGAGCATGTATGAAAGCGCTGATAAAAGTAGAAGTGAAAGACGTGTGTAATAACATAGCAAGTGGTATCCCTACGGGAAAAAAGCGTGACTATAAATGTATAGTTTTAAAATGTGCCTCGTTGTCGAACCTATAGTTTAAAAAAATGAGCCGTCGCGGGACACCTGGCAGACGTGAAAAAGCGAAAATATGCACGGTTTACTAAAAAAACTAAATACTGCTGCTGAATAATGTTACACTTTTTTCTTTTTCTTTGATTTTTAAAATGTGAGTCCTAAAGTATCATAAATTTGTTACTAACAATTTCAGACGAAAAAAATTACCTATAAAAATTTAAAAAAAACGCATTGGTTTTGCTGTCATTTGTCATCAGTAATTTTCTTTAATTTTATCGTTAAGATCTCATTTTTTTGGTTACTACAGTTACCGTATGTCAAGGTATTTTGGATCTAACGGAAGACTGACGATCGCCACGCCAACAGCCGTTTTAATCCTCATTCGCCGCATTAGATGTTTCACATTAAAAATTTGTGGAGTTTGCATTCACCCCTGGATTACCCTGTATGTGAGGGTTTGCTTTTTTGTTTATGCAATAAACTCGAATCTTTCTGTCCACTTTTTTGATGGATCTAATTAAATGTTCAAAATACATAAGAAATAATTTTCTCAGTGAAAAAACCATGTAAATAAAATATAGAATATTAACTTTATTATATCTCTGTTACATTGTACAATTAAAATTTGTATATAAAAATAGACATAGAACAATGATATGCATGCATCACAAACTCAAAGCTGGCACAGCAGTCACATTAACGATTAAAATATATATATATATATATATATATATATATATATATATATATATCATATATCAAAAAGTAAAAAAAATAATAGCAGACTTTGTTTCTTGTTTCAATTTAAAAAAATAGTACCAATAAATCATACATTAATGTAAACTAGCACATTTATATTGAAGGGTATAATGCTTGATTAATATTTGTAATCAATACAGTATGCATGAAATGTGAACCCCAATCAACAGTAATTTTTCAATATAAGTAAAGCATCAGTATTTGATTACATTTTTACTTTACATTATTAGTTTTAGCTCAATTCCGGCTCAGTATTTAAAAGAAAATGTATTATTTTCTTAGAGATTTTCGACCCCATTTACTTTTAGCAAGATTTTAAGTTTGGACATTTGTTACATTTATCCTTATGCTTTCTAGTGCTCCACACATACTATTTAAACCAATTGTCTGCCATCATTATTTTTTTAACAAATGCACCTACAAAATCTCCACTGGAAAAATTTTAAATAAATTTTAGTATAAAATTTGTTTGAAAAACAAACCAAACTTTTCATATGACAGATTTGTACTAGTAAATATGTTAATGTGTGATTATTCATAAAATATAAAGAAGCACACAATAAACATAGTCAATTTTGATCATAACTTCAAATGTTTATTCCCTATTATTTGTATCATTCTATTTTAACCCGTAACCACAGACACCAGTTATTAAATTCCTGGTTTCACCCCAACACTGTTAAACATGCGGCTGTACGTTTCAGCACCTTTTTAGGTCTCAGTATAAAGTCGTCTGCCGAAGAAGTGTATTGATCTTGTGACTAGTCAATAGTTTATTGCATTTTAAAAATTTCATAGGGGTCAAAAAGACGTCAGGTATGTAAATACGTGATATATCTTGTTTTAGCATCAAATTGATTTGCGTGTTATATTTAGGTTATAAAAATGAGTAAGAACGAAGAGCCTGGACCATCGAAGAGGACAAGGTATGAAGATGAAGATTACGAGAAAACATTGGTGAAATGGATGGAAAAGGTTGATTCTGGCGAAAGTGACACAAGTGAGGTAGGCTCAGCTTTATATGGATATACCAATAACATAACAATGATGTCTTATGTAACGAAGAAAAATAAAGCTGTCATACTAGTTTCTTCTGTTCACCACCAAGAGGGCACTGACGATGGTAAACCAGAAATAATCTCCTACTACAATCATACAAAATGAGGTGTGGAAAGTCTTGATAAAAAATGTAGCATTCATACGTCAGGTAGAAGGACGAGGCGATGGCATATGGCTATTTTTTTCAGAATGGTGGACATTTCTTCTGTAAATTCCTATTTACTTCATCAGTCATACAGAGGTAATGCAAAGCTGACCAGATATAATTTTGTTAAACAATTAGCAATGCAATTGGTTAAACCTGAAATGAAACGTAGATTACAGAATCTTCACATTACACGTGAAGTCAGGATGTGCATTAGAAGAGTGCTGCGAATAAAAGAAGATAACAATGTTGGAGAACAAAAAAAACTTAGTCAGAAAAGCATGTAGAAGGTGCCCTGCAAATAAAAGAAGAAAAACATCTCATTGTTGCCTTAAGATTCCCATTTGTATGGATTGTAGAAAGAGAGTATGTATAGACTGTGCTGATTGAGAAATATGTCAAAAAAACCGATAGCAGTTTTTTATATTTTAAGTTGTTTTTACAGTGTTACCTGTTTTTATGTTTATATGAGCTTATATTTACTTATTATGTTATAACTTGAGGATTTTTTTTATAATTTATCTGTGTGCGTTTAATAAGATGATGCCATGTTAAAAATTATGTAAAACATGCATTCCAAATAAATTTGCTTGTAAGTATGCTTTATTTTAGTGTAAACCTGTTAAAATCCTAATCCTATTAGCATTTAGTGCCCAAATAATATTCTTATACTGTCACAGTTTTAAATATTTTGATTTTTGATGTTATTTTCCATTTTTAAAAATAGGAGTCATTATGACCGCACGTCTGTGCCAACTTCGTGTTATTTGCACATCTGTGGTTACGGGTTGCACCAGAATTTACCACACATATACCACTTATTTAATCCAAAACTGCACTGAAACCAAAATATGTAAAAAAGCACATTGCATAATTAAATAAATCCTGGGTCGGCATATCAAAATAACTTTCATTGTTTTTCTTTATTAAAACATTAGCGATATATGATATACAAGCCGCAATTCCAAAATAGTTATCATGTGTAATGGAAAGGAACATCAAAGTTCCACAATTTACAGTGATTATCCCATCCATAATGTCTGAACTTACTGTAGTCTCGTTTAACAAATATGATATTACAGGTATGATGGGAATGATCATATTACCTACAGCTATTTCCTTCATGTATCCGTACTGAACCCATATTGTTGACACAATAAAAGGAAGCGCAACCAAGTCTTGAATTAATGTCGTAATTTTGTAAAGTTTATCAGTGCTACCTCCATATGAAGGATTTCCTAAAATATTAAAGTTAATAATAAAAGTAATAAGAATGATAATTGAAATTACATAATACTTAAATTGATTATAAGTGCAAACGACATTTTAAAATATAAATTTTGCATCAAAATGGTCAGTAACACATTCGAAACCTAAGAGAATTCAATTATTCGTCAGATGTTCATTATTTTAACAACTTAATACGCAACTTAATAAAAGTTATTGCAATATAATATTTCAGTTCTGAATTAAATTAACGAATAAAATATTTATAAATTTATTAGTAGTTTCCATACACCAGTGGAAGGTCCATTCTTTATCAGTTCTGAGAATTTACTGCCTACTTTTTTGAAACACAACTATAAACACAAAGACAATTTTTGTTAACTCCACTACATAAAACTACTTTACTTGAAAGGGGTTGTATTTATAAATGTATGAAATTTTTTAAGTAATCTGATGCCAAGAAACAAAAGTATTACACCTCTGAAAAGATTTTAATCCACTATAAAGAAACATATTGATGCAGAACTTTAAACTGCAGGTGACAAAACAGAACATACATTCAAATAGCTCCATCTATAATGAACAACATAATTGTACTTTTTTCCTTTTTTGTGAGGTAAGTACAATAATGTGAAATTTTTTATTGTAATTGCAATTCTTCTATACCTGTTCCATACAAATGTATTTGTTCTTTGTATAAATAAATTATAAATCTATCTATCTATCTAATTTATATATAAAAAAATCTTACCCCATCTCCATACACCTAATAAGGAATTTATCATTATAGAGGCAAAAGAACATCTTGCATAAATAATTGATTCAGAACCTAAATAACAAGAAATGCTTGTACCAGCGAGTATTATGTGTGATAATGCAGTTGAATAACTAGTAGACATAATTTACATAAATAAATCTTCAAAATCCATCAAATTTCTTTAAAAACAATAACAAAGAGGTTATGCTTCTTGATTTTCTTTAGTTACCTAAAATAATAATTAAAATAAAAACAGAATAGTTTTGTTCCACAAATAATACTTTACTTTATTAATGGGAAGAAAAATAAATTATCTATTTAGTAAAACTACAAGGAAAAGTGCTAATTTTTTAAATGTGCAAAGGGAGAGGAAAAATAACAACTATATGTTGAAGTCAATTTTAGATAGATTGATAACCTAAATTTAAAAATTAAAAAGAACAGAAGAATCTTGCTGTGACGAATGCAGACGTGAAAGAATATTTTGTATAAGGCATTAAAAAAACAATTATTAAATACACAAGACATCTAATACTAAAAAATGACGTTGGTATTGAAACACTTGAAAAAGCATAAAAAAATTCAATTTTATATTTTTTAAAATGAAAGACTTTTTATTCAAAATAATTTCTGTAAAGAACAATAGCACGCCGTGAGCGAGACTATTTTCTGAGGTCATTGCTATTTTAAGTCGCTTTAATCGGCTAACTTCATAGGGGTCACTTAAATTTTGTGGTTGTGTATTGTTTGTATTTATATATTTTAGATAAAATAAAAAATTGTGATTTTTTACATAATTTAAAGTGTGATAAAGAATATTGTGATCAACTTATACTGTCAGACATATAAACAGATAAGATACACAAAATAATTTATGTAAAATTAGAAAGCGTAGATGAAAAGAATTTTTGATTGTTCTCATGCACAGTATTTGTAGAGAAGATACGTCACAGTATATTAATAGGATTTCAGTGTTTTATTTAATTACTGTTGGAGGTCTTGCAATGTAAGCAAAAATTTTTAAAAACATTTATTTGAAAGTAATAATATTTAACTTGCTTACCTTATTTAGGTCATTTCAACATTTGGATATGTATATTTTTACCTAAATAAACATTAAAATCATGGATAATTCTGACGAAGAAAGTGAATTAGACCCTAGGATTCAAATAGAACTGGAAAAATTAAATACCACTACTGATGAGATCAATAAATTGGAAATAGAATATGATGTAAGTAAAATCATTATAATACTTTAACATTTATATTTAAAGAATTTAGTTAATTAGACAAAAACTTTGACATGCTTTTTGATATATTTGTGCTGTAAAATATTATATTGTTTATAAAATTGGCCAATATTCATAATTACTTCATTGATTTGTTTGCAAATATGGCTCATTCTGCAGTAAATATTTAAATAAAATTGAAATGGTATTAACATTTTTTTTAGCAAGTGTATGTAAAACACATATATTTTACTTTTATCATAATTGTTGTATTTGTTTATTTTAGCATATAATTATAATGTGGCATAAAAAGTAGTTACAATTCAATTTTTTACAAATGTAGTATAATGAACCAGTTCATAGTAGTTGTTTCTGATCACATAAACAATAAAAATTTATTTGAAAAAGAAACTGAATTAGATTTACAAATCTTAGTAGAATTAAAAAAGTTAAATATGGCTTCTGATAAGATAAATAAATTAGAAATAAATAGTGATGTAAGTAATATGTCTGTATAATTTTATTTGGTGCTTTCATTAAGTGTTAAATTAATGAAAACATGTTTAAAGTTTTACATTGTTTCAAACTTTTCACATTTTTATGGCAATTTATAATTTTTTAAGATGGATATTAAAAATATTTTTCATTTTTAATATATAAATTTAGCAGTTGTAGCTATGGTAAAGGCCATCTACATGCGCAAGCAAAAATTCTCGTAAAATATTGTCCACATATTATTTAAATTTAAGAATAACTCCTGAGAAATTTTGATAAAGGGCCCACTCAGCAAAAGAAGTCATCTATATTTTTATATTATGATAAATAAATTTTGTAGTACTATCAGTTATTATCTATCTATCTTCACAATTTGTAAGAATAAATAAATTTATTTTAGTTTTGTTATTTACTAGTGGTGGTTTTGCTATTGTCATGACTCACTATTCCATAATAAACAAATATTAGTTAAATAATTCCCAAATATTCATGTCATTAATAAACATGTTGAGCTGACTAATGTTTTCTTATTGATAACCTTTATTACTTACATGCTTATTTATTCACATATGATTATGATATAGTACAGTTTAATAAACATTTTTAAAGAATATTATACTATTACTGTATTACTTCTAATGAAAATACTGTAATAGGAATAATTTCATTTTTTCTTTTAACTTAAAAACATGCAAGTTAATTATTATTCTAGGAAGAAAATAAAACCTTTCGAATCCTTCTTAATGAATGCACTAGGCGGCTCAAATTATTATCAAAAAAATTAGGAAGTTGTATAGAAAAATCTAGACCATATTATGAACTTCTTGAGGTTGCAAAAAAGGCTCAACAAGAATGCCAAGAAGCTGCTGCATTGTACAAAAAAGCTCACGGTAAAACATTTTTGTTTCTATAATTTGGATTCGTAACAATATGTGTAAAATATATATAATTATACTCAGATTTTTGGTGTAATTAACTAATCTTTATGTGTATAATCATCATTGCGTCTGTTAGGGATCCTGTAACTTCTGAATGACACATAATATATTTCTTTTATTAAGAAAATCACAAAATTTGCCCAGTAGGGGGCGCTTTGTTTAGTTATTAATAAATTTTATAATTATGAACCCAAATAAATGATTTATATTTACACAATATGATCACGTGATCAACAAAATTGTTTAAGTATATTACAAAATAACAAAAAACCTAGTTCACCAAATCATCTATTCTTGGAGCTACTTGAAGAAGTAAAATGCATCAAATATCGGCACAAGTCAAGCTGTAGAAAGTGCAGCGGCTAGCTTGTCTGGGAATCATAGGGGTAACATTCATGTGCCCTATTGCGATCTGATAGGTCAAAGTGCTTGAGAGGCAGCATAGCCTTCACGACCCCCCCTACAAACTACAGTCTACTTAAAGAAGTACTGAGCTCAAATAAGAAGAAAAATGGATACAAAATTGTAAATGACTTGAATACCTATATTCAAACTGACAACTGAAACAACGTGAGCACTATTATAGATCATATAATCAGATCAAGAAATGGACTGGAATGTAAAGTTATCATCATACTATGCATCTAAAACAAAGCTATACAACTGAACAGTGCAACTGTAAAAATTTGAAAATAAATCTAAAAAAATAAGCTAGATACAATAGACATACAAACACTTGAATTCAATCAATTGGCCGAAGACATCATAATTGAAACGAAAAAGATTACCAAAATTATTACAAAGAAATACACAAATAATGTGAAAGAAGGATGGTTTACGAAAGAAGTAAGAAGTAAAATGAGGGCCGGGGACAAAACATATAAATTATACAAAAAGAGTCCTGGAAACGCTTCAACTTCTTACGTAACAATTAGAATAAACGTGTGGAGTATGATGATTTTTTAAAAATGTCAGTTAGAGTATGTTTCAAAGTCTGGTAAAATATATCACAGTCACCACTCACCAGATTCACTTATTCTTAAGAACAACTTTTCTTATTATTTTAAACTTCATTAAATTAAATAAAAAATTTATGTAATACCATGATTCAAGAACCTCAATGAAACTAAATTAAAGAATAAAAGACCTGAATTACGGCTTTATTCTACATAATAACACTACTTATTTAAGATGACATATATCAAACATAATATAACCAATAGAAACGAGTACAAATGTCAAATATAATACAACCAATAAAAGTAGATGTCAAATATAAAATAATCAATAAAAACCAGCTGCAGGTCGCATGGAGAAGGAATTTAACGTTTACGTCTTCGATTTTCTACGGCGAGTCCCGTCTGTGAAGCCCAACACAAGGAGCATAGCTTTAAAAAAAGGAATAACTAGGTTAAAACGGGAAAATGAATATGAAACTGCTCAAAATTTTGTGGCTGGACACTGAGAAATCTATCATATTCATCAATATATATGAGACCAGCGTGAATGAAATATTAAAGACAATAGGCTCCCTGAAGACGAATGCAGCGCCAGGATACGATATCCCATCTTGTAAAAAAACTCAAACTTATATTAGCCCCAACCCTAGATCATAAACGAAAGTATCAAAAACGGAACATTTCCTGTTCAAATAAAATGTTGTCTTATCCGAAAATAAAATGAAATGAAATTGTTATTTAATTTATTATCGTTTTGATTCATCGTGTACTCGCAAAATTCAGTTCAGCAATATTTGATACTGAAGACTTTCCAATATCCGAATCGCTAGATAATACTCGCACTGTACAGTGTGGATCGTCTACTGCCGATAAAATTACATCTTGTTGAATATTTGCATTATATGTAGTAGGTCTACCTTGCTTCGGTACATCCCTAACGTGTCCTAATTCTCTGTATTTCCTTTCTGTTCTGCTTACCGTAGATTGAGAGATGCGTTAATAATCTGGGTGCATTTCGTCAAATAATGTGCATACCTCTTGTTGTGTCCTTTTCCTATCGCCAACACCAATCATTAAAAATTCAATTCTCTTACTTTCATTTAAATGCATTTTAACAAATTAGTTTGTTAAATACGGCATGATAAATTAGATTAACAATACGAAATTGTATTTGGATATGTATGAAAATTTTTAATGTAAAATTGAAACAACAAATGGCAAGAAATACTTTTTGCTGTTTAGTCAAGCGGCTGGGATTACTTATGGAAGTGAATAGATATAATGTTAAAATAACAAACAACTTTTGCGTTTTTGTCCACCCTGTACCAATTTGAATCGACTTGTGATACATTATTGGTCAGCAAGGGAAATCCGCAAATTAGAAAAAGGGGGTGTTTCATTTAAAAAACTGGCGCTTACGTCATCACTCAAAGGTTATTTACCATGATAGATTATTCTTTTAAAAATAGTAAATGAAATTCAAAAATCGACCTGTTTCTGGATTGTTTCATATTACTGTTTATTTTACTAATAATGAATTTATGCGTTACTTTATGGACGCACTGTATAATATAATATAATATTCATTCACAACATAACATTTTCTTGTTGTTGTACACCCTTCTGCTACAGTAATGGGTGACGTGCAATTTCTAGATATCAGTCGAAAAGGTAATATACAAATAACGTCACTGCTTGAGATTGGTAATGTGTACGTCCAATATCCAAATCCCTAGATAATACCCGCACTGTACAGTGTGGATCGTTACTGCCGACATAATTACATCCTTGTTAAATATTTGCATTATATGAAGTAGCTCTACAACATATCTTTCATATTTTTATGTGTGTTTGGTTTTCAGAGTTTTTTTTGGTATCTTTTGAATTTAGAGCGAGCTATTTGACAATGATTTAGGTTTTAAGGAACAATATTGAGGTGTTAAACTATAACGTCACATGTACGTCACTTTTTCAATCGTTTTCAAGCTGAAACGTCACGTGCACGTTACTTATTCATTAATCAAAGTAACATCCAGTTCACAAGAAAACTGCAATTTTCCACGTTAATGAGAAATTATATTGTAGGAATCCATGCGGCAGCTAAAGAAACTGTTGCTTTGGCAGAGCAGCAATTTTTAACTAATCAACATGAATGGCAGTTTGACAATGCTTGGCAAGAAATGCTCAATCATGCTACTATGAAGGTAATAATGGTCTATAAATAAAATATTAACAATTTAAATATTAAACTTTTTATGCATAACATTTTACATATTTCTCACGATAATTTTGTTCGAAAATATGAGGATGACGTGCATGGCTAATAATTATTATTAGTGTAGTATTTAAAAAAGTATTTAGTAGGTATATTAAAACCAGCTAGATAAATAGCTTAATAAAGTTGACCTTTTTGTAACCTGGTTGAGACAGGAAATTGTAAAAAACAGTCAAAGCTGCCACTCCAGTTAAAAAAATTTGAATGTTGTTTAATTTATTACAATCTTATGAATAAAAACAATAGACTTGTATTTTGCAAGAATAGGTACATTTCAAAACAACGTTAAATTTTTTTTTTGTGGTAGATATAAATTATGAATGAAAGGCACACGTGCAGCCTCCCGACTCCGCCTTCAACAGAAGCTTTTTGGTTACCAGTGGCGTATCGTAAATTTTTTTTTACCAAATACACTGCGCGTCAGAGAAAACGGGTCACCCCAAAATTTTTGTAAAATCAGCAATTTTTACTTATTTCTTATATTTTAATTAAGTGAAATGGGTTAGTATGTATACTGAGATGGCATACCGACCCTGTACAGAGGATGAGCAAATTTTCGGAACCTTGGAAACGATACAACAGTCAATTACTTGTCAAGCACCGATCGCCTGATTGAAAATTTCGACCACTCCATGTTTGTTTGTAATGATTTAAAAAGTTTTCTTCGTAACATTTATGGTGGTTTAAAGTTTGAGACATATCTTTGTAATAAATTAGCTTTCACAGAGTTAAGTTTAAATCTTAACAATGGATAAAAATTATCGGAGAGCTGTTGAGATTGAAACATTGCTGGCAATTAGAACAAGTCAACGGGATATAGCGAGACGTTTGAATGTTAGTCTTTGAACAGTACAAAAAACACACCAGCGGCTTTTGGAGACCGGCTCTTGCCAACGGCGGCCCGGTACGGGTGCGAAACGAAAAACAACAGCTCGGAAGGATCGCTTTCTCAAGATTGCTGCACTGCGAGACCGAAAGCGAACCGCTAGAATGCTCCAAAGCGGCCTTCAGCAAGCTCATACAACAGCAGTCAGCTTGTCTACTGTTCGACGACGGTTAAAAGAAAGTGGTTTGACAGCTTGCAGTCCAGCTAAAGGACCCTTGCTTACTGCAGCTCACAGAACACACAGACTTGAGTTTTCACGTGAACACATGAATTAGACAATTGATGACTGAAAAAAGGTATTGTTCACGGATGTGCCTAGAATGTGTCTTTATGGTAAAGATGGAAGAAATAAGGTGTACAGAAGAGCCGGAGAACGGTATGCTGTCTGTACTCGGTTACCAAGGGTTGCTTATGGGGGTGGCTCAGTAATGTTTTGGGCAGGTATTTCTTTTGAGGTGCACACGGATCTCGTCGTGATTGACAGAGGCGCGCTAACAGCACGACGATATATTGCAGAGATCCTAGAAGACTATGTGCTACCATATGCTGGGTTTGTTGGTAATGGTTTTATGCTAATGCAAGATAACGCGGGACCGCACACGGTAAGAATGGTAACGGAGTACTTTAAAAAGATTGGTATTGCAAAATGAACTGGCCCGCTCAAAGCCCAGATCTAAATTCTATTGAGCATATTTGGGAACAGCTCAAAAGGCGTGTAAGACGTCGTATACCTGCTCCAGCAGCACGTGAAGAGCTCCAATTGGCACTTATTGAGGAATGGACCAATTTTCCTCAACTAAACATTCAGAATGTGCTGCGTTCTACGCCCACCCGCATGAGCAGTGTCATCCAGAATCGAGGTGGTAATACGCCTTATTGAAGAGTGAACCTCGTTATTTCTTGTCTCCTGAGTTCAATTATTGTTGTGTCAACTGAAAGTGTTATTTTTCAATAAATTAATAAGTTTTTGCTTACTTTCTGTTTGTAATCCGTATAAACATCATATGACATGCTAAATGCATTATTGAATAAGAACAATACATTTATTACAACAAAAATAAACTAAATTTAAAAAATTGGATAATTTCGAAATTTTTTGGGTTGGCCCGTTTTCTCTGACGCGCAGTGTATTTCATTTATACTACATCATTGTTGAATATGTTCCAAAATTTAAAAATTAAGTTATCAATAACATGCTGTCTTTTTATAATTTGGCTTGTGAGCAGAGAGGCAATGAATAAAGAATACAAAGGAAGGAGCATTACGGTTTATTTCAAAGTTGAACGGGATAGTTGTTGCAAATGGCGACTTCAGTTACCAGTGGCGTAACATGAAATTGATTGTTAAGTTATTTTAAGTGGTACCTAACAGAAAATGCGGTTTTTCGAGTTGTAAATAATACTATATCGGTATCTCTATCAAACTTTATTGTCCTTTGAAAAGAACTATTCTTGTCATTTAACTTGTAAATTTTTCAATATTTGACTGCTGACTTCTACAAATAAAATGAACCCTAGTTTTTAAATAAACCTTAGCAATGGCTACAATGAGTTAGTATCGAAATTTTTAAAAATGTTCTTTTGTTGATATTAAATTTTTGGCCCAAGTACATATTTGATGAAAAATAATGTTATAGCAAAAGACCTTGTTGATTGATTGTACATTTTGGAGACAGACTGTCCTCGTGATTTTTGAAATAGTCTTGTATTACATTTTTATTTTCCCCAAACGGAAAAAGATTATTCTGATCTTCAAAATAAGATTCTTGGTTTTTAAATGTCCAACCATTGTTTTTAATGAGAAAATTTTCCTCTTATTATGCCGAACTTGCTTTTGTAGTCTTTTAACTTTTTTATGACTTTTCGTCAAACTTTGACTTGCGTTCTGATATCTTTCTTGTCAACTTCCTTTTACGTGGTGTATCCTCAAGGTTGGGATTCATGGTAGAAGTCACTGGAGCCTCAATATCATGTAATTTTGTACTAGTTGTTAGTATTTCCTCAGGTATTTCGAATTACTTTTTGGATGAGGTTATATAAGATTGAACCTATAATTAAGAAAAAAAGCTAATAAAATACCTAATAATTATGGTTACCTACTCCTATGATTCGACTTTTAGGGCTATGTTTGTGTTTTGCTTTCCCATTATTTAAAAATTAAATTTAATTAATAAAAAAGAAAATGATCACAAAAACAAGTTAAAATCTACTTACAGATGAAACATTTTTCTTTCTTTGCGTTTTTAGCGGTTCTGGAACAGCTACAAGACACACAACCAACCATGTTTTAAAATTTGTCGGTAGTGTTTTGTTTTTTCAACACTTTAAAGACCAATAACATAAATAACTGTTGTAATTATTGATACTACACAGTACTTAAATGTCTTGCAATAAAATAAATTGCAATTTAACAAAAAAAAAACTCCAAACGCGACAAAAACCTCGTAGAGCATCAAAACAAATGAGAAATTTGTCATATGTGGTTTAATAATATTGCCGACTTGTTCCTTGTCAAATCGACTACACGTTCCATCCTTGAATTTTTAAAGAAAGTGACCTGTCAACGGATCCACCATATTTCCAAAGTCAGCAGATGTGTAGTACTGATTCATATCGAATTGGGTATCAGTGGCATATCGTAAATATTTTGTACGGTTACCAAATATTTATGTAGCAGAAAATGTATTAAAATTAAAAGTAAATAAAAAAATACATAAATTGATAGTTTCGGGATCATTAGAGGGGAGTGGTTGCTCTTTTCGCCAGTGACAGAATAAAAAATTACTCTCTTATTCCAAACGCTTTAATCTTACATCGTAACTTTCCATTAATACATCTCTATTGTCGGGTGTTTTTTGCCACCGAAAACCTAATTTAAAGTTGACTGTCCATCTTCAAAACCTACTTTTGCATCGCGTACTTCTTAGAAAACGGTTTTTAAAGTCGGCCGTTGCTTCTGTATTGTATGAAAATTATTAACGATTTTTTAAATTTTTTGTCCCTGTCCTTCTAAAATGAAACTTCTGGAGCAACACCTTTCGTTAGATGTTTTCGGAGATGAAATACAAGGTTGCTTACCTATCTCCACTCTTTCACTGTAAAACACCTTTTTCGATATTCTTGTCGCAACCAATACCCCGCGACGATAATTATGAATTAGAACTTGCAAGCCATGTCTTGCCTTGTTTTTCATAAATTTAATTACATTAGCAATTTGTTTTCGCAAAATAGTTCTTATTTTTGGTCTACCCATTTTAAATAGAAAAATATAACGGCAACAAATACACACTTATATACGCACTCATACAACTACTAAAACTAAACCTCACCTATAACCTCCTTATACATACAGGGTGTTTAAAAAAAGGTGACCCCATCTCTGGGATAGGTAGAAAACTGAAAAATAATTGGAGTTTGCTTAGTAAAAAATTTTCGTAACGCCATCCGTATTCAAGATAAAGGGCGTTGAAGAAAAAAAATTTGGTTATTACTTCATAATTTTCAAATCAAAATATTCCGAAAACGGTACACAGTATCGAGTTTTAACAAGAGTACCTTTTTGGTGTAAAATTGATGATGTTTAAGTTCACTTAAAATATTTATTAATATTAATTTAACCTTAAAAAATTTATGTTCAATACTACTTGGTACGAACCGTGTAACTAGCGCCCTCTATGAGAGTCAGCTATAAAAACAAATTCATGGGATGTATCAGCTTCTAAAACATATTCGTATAAAATTTCATTACAATGTTTCCAGTAGTTTCGGCAACGCCCTTTATCTCGAATACGGATGGCGTTACGAAAATTTTTTACTGAGCAAACCCCAATTATTTTTCAGTTTTCTAACTATCCTAAAGACGGGGTCACTTTTTTTAAAACACCCTGTATAATTACATATTCCCGCTTAAAAATTTCACGCGTACTTTTTTGTTTACCTTCTAGCAGGATTATTTCTTGACGTTTCATCCAACTCCAACTGATTTCACTAGAAGTGGTCCCTAACAATAATAATTCATGTATTCTTTATACATTGGTTGAAGGAGAGATTACCCCTCTTATGCCAATAAAAGATAGATAGCTATCTCGTTTAAGCGCGCCCTCTGTCTATGATTATAATTATAAGTCCATGACTTTTCTTTCAGCAACATAATATCTAGTTTTTTGTTAATGTATGTTAAGTCTCGTCATCCACCCATCTGTGAAAATTGACGAACGGGCAAAAGGACCTAGGTCGATAGCTTTTTAAATTGTATCTTATTTTGATTCAGTAAACTACATTTACCATGTTGCTAACATCGCAAAGTCAGCAAGCCAGAGACCAGATACTTGGTTTTCTGTGGAAAGCTAGAAAGTTTTTTACTCCTGATCAACTACTGACGACGTACAAGGCTCACATCCGACCTCTACTGGAGTATTGCTCGCACATTTGGGGTTCAGTACCAAAGCATTCTCTTTGTTTTCTAGATTCCATTCAGAAAAGGGCCATTCGGTTGATGAACAGCTCAACTCTCACAGATACCCTTCACCCACTAGAACATAGAAGTAGAGTTGCAGACCAGACATTCTTCTTCTTCTTATGACGCCCTCTCCTTTCGAAGGTTGGCGATCCACGTAGCTAACATTGTTCTGGAAACAGCAGCTCGAAAGATTTCAATGCAAATGCACCCAAACCATCTTCTGAGGTCTTTCAACCTGGAGTTCTGACGTCTACCAACAGATCTTTTCCCTCGAATCTTTCCTTCAATTATAAATCTCAGCAGTTCATACTTATTGCCTCTCATAATGTGGCCTATGTATGTAGTTTTTCTTTCTTTAATGAGGGCCATTAGTTCTTTCGGCTTCTTCATTCGTCTAAGCACTTCTCCGTTCGTAATTCGTTGGACCCATGAGATGCGGAGACATTATTCTACAGATATTTCCATGGCAGATGCTTCAGAGAAATAAAAACTCTTATATCGTCACTGGCCACATTCGGCCGAAGAACTCGGCACGCTGATCAGTCTCACCCATTTACTCTCAAGATTGACACTACAAGGACCAATCTCCATCAAGAATCCTTCATTTACAGGGCTGCTACAGATTGCAACAAGCTTCCAAAATCAGTTTTTCCAAAGGACTATGACTTGCAACTTTTCAAAAAGCGGGTCCACAATCATCTCCTTTCTACAATTTCTCCCCCTTCTAATAGTCACAGTGCGGGCCGTCCGCGGTCCACACGATAGGTCTACCCTTTTTGCGACTATTTTCAGTAATAAAAAATATGGTAATTTTATAAAAATATTGTACAAAAATAATATTTTATTGATTGATAAAGGAAATTGTATTGCAGGTAATGGAAGCCGAAACGAAAAAAGCCGAATGTGGTCGTGAACATCAACGAAAGGCCATCGCGTTCAAAGAAATAGAGGAAACATTAAAATCCCAAGAGGATAAATTCCATAGATCCATACTGAGATCACGCTCATATTTCGAGGAAAAAAGCTTGTGTCAAGATCAACTCAATACCCAGAAAAATCGCATAGGGACGCTAAAACAAGATATCCTAAATTCTAAACAGTTTTATTCACAAACTTTGAAAAACTTAGAACAAATATCCAACGAAATCCACATGAAAAGGCGAGGTAGGAGGCAGGAAAATGACATACTGCGCGGCCCTCGAGAACCGGGCGTAGGAGCGGAGTTAACTTCGACTTTCGAAGAAATCCCACTAACGAAACAATACCAGTCACTGCCGGACATTACAATGGAATTGGATAAATTTGATACTTGCGGCAGCGCGATTGCCAGCTCAACGGTTAGCGAAAAAGACGAAAGCGAAGGCCTAGACGACGTTATTAGTACAATAGATAAATTAGATATTAGACCTGTCGAAGGAACTAGCGAGAAAGTTTTCGTAACCGAATTTCATTTAGGAAATTTGAAGAAGTAAGTGATACGGAAGTTGTCAATATTTGTACCTTTTTAGAGGTAATGGAGAATCTCATGGTCGTTAAGCTTACGACACTGCGCGTATCTAATGAATCGGCAACGTTGCAAAATTTAAAAACATCGGTCTGTGTCGTAGGATAATTGCGAATTTTCCAGAAAAATGAATTCATACTTGCCTAATTAAGATTGCAATCACAAATTTACGTTGGGTTTATTTTAAACATTTTAGCTATTAAACTTTTAAATATATTTATATACTTAACTTCGCCAGCAATAATTAGTAAAAATGTTTCACTTGAACCAACATTAGACATTAAACATACACAATGAAGAAATATAATTAAAAAAAATATTGTTACGATATTTAGTCTTGGGTTCGTTAATTTAAAATACTCAATACAAAAACTAAACATTCTAATCTTTCTATACGTAATACAACAAACTCTTTAAGAAAAAAAATAACTTTAATATGTATAACCAAACGTTCCCGAAGGAACGATTTTTTTCGGGAAATTATCACCAATATTCTAAACATCGCAGGTCTCCAATTTCCGCCCGTGACTATAAATCATCCGCTAATATGTCGGGCATTTGATGTCACTAAAAAAAACCATAAATCACGCGGCATCTTTGTAAACTATATACCGCTTCGGTGACACGCGTTTTGATCCCCGGACAAAATATCCCAAGGACAAAATATCTCAAGAGTAAAATATTCCTCGACAAAATATGCCCCGATGTAAGGGAGAATGCAAAAGAGATACGGTAAGAAGCTTATAATCATTATTATACTGTTCCCTCCCCTTTCCTCACTTTCCTTTCAGGGGAATTTCCCTTCCGGAAGTTTCATTACAATGCGTCACAAATTTTACAAAATTTCATAACCTTTAATAATATAAGTAATCCTACAATTTTCCTGAAAAAAAAAAAAGCACTCAAAATAGTTGTAAATATTATAAACAAACATTCAAATTTTGGCGGCAATTTTGGTTTTGTTATTTTTATTATGGATAATCTAGTATTTATCGTTTTGAGCAAAATTATATGCTTTTTACATCACAAAATTTGCTTCCCTTCATGGAAATCATTAGTGAATGATGTAAAAGTTGTTTTGGTAATAAAAATATAATGTGTCTTTTTTTATTAATTTTGCTGTGTAATTTATTTCGTCAAATAATTGTTTATGTTAACGACGGTGAGGTTATTTTATGATATACATATTATGTTATTATTAAATTTTCAATATTTTTGTCGCGTAATTTCTGTCGAGGGATTGCGGATTTGTCTTGGGATCAACACGCAGGTGACCATACCGCTTCGTGCCCTCAGGTCAGATAATGGCTCCAGGTACGTAATTGCTGACCAAAATCCGTAACAATAATTTAAAATGTTTATTAAAATTTCATAATTCCAATTACAATTTATTATCACCCAACGAGTACCACGTGAAGATAACTCCTCGGAAAGGAGTATGATTCATCTTATTGAAGTACCAACTCCACTAATAAAGATCGGCAACAATTCTGGTTAATTGGTTTCTATCTTGTGCTTTCTTTAGCAGTTCCTGTGACTACAATCCTGTCCAATCTCTAATGTTTCTTAACCATGAGCATTGTCTCCACCCGGGGTCCCGTTTGCGATCGATTCTGCCTTCAATTATAAGCTTTAGAAAGGCATATTTATTTCCTCTTTTTAAGTGTCCGAAGTAGGCAGTTTTCCTTTTTTTGATGGTGTATGAGATCGCGTTCGTGTACAATTTCATTGTTAGTAACGTGGTCAGTCCGGGAAATTCTAAATGAAAAGAAAAACATACCAACAATTTTTAAGTTTGTACAATTAACGCATAAAAAACACGTACTGCAGCAATCAAACCTCGGAACAGATTTCAGAGACTAAAATCAAGAAATCAACGTTTAATTTTGGTTTGTAACGATGGCGGTGTTGCATGAGATTTTCCATTACCTCTAGCGTTATAGTTTATATATTTTGAGTTAAACTTGATGATATTTAGAAATTATTTCAACGGCAATAACTTGTATGACGGTAATCTCAATCAAAAGGATATAAATCGGTATAATTTGTTTTCATATTATTTGAGTGAATAGATACTTTAAGATGATGGACCTCATTCTATATTGTGTTAAAAATATCCTGCCATAATTATTTTATAAAAAAAAGAAATGAAATCATTAACGTGAACGCTTTTGAATAAATATTTTTTTAACCCATCTTACATTCTTAACATTAAAAGTAGTTTTATCTTAAATATAGAAATTTTTGATCTAAATTAACGTGTTTGGCACTTAAAATGCAGCAAATTAACTGGTCCCAGATTGTAGATACGAAGATTTGTTACTAATTCTATTAGTAGATCAATTGAGTCCCACGAATAACTGCAATACTTTAGTATAAGTGGATTTTTATCATGAAACCCAAGCAAATTTTATTACTTTTCCGTTTATATACTATAATGGTTTGATTTTTAGGATTACGTTTCTGCAAAATTTTATTTTGGCCAGTTTAGTGATTAGTTAGATATTACAAAACAACATTCGATGCACGTCACACAACTTAGTAGCGGCACAGCTACACACCGTTGTTAAATAGAAAAATTTAGAATTTTTGACTTGAAACTCTTCCCTTTTTACATTACACGCTTTATATTACCTTCACTCGTATCTATCTATCTATGTAACGAAATCCCTTGACACGATTTTCACCCACTTAAAAACATCGGATCGACTTGCAACTTTATATACTTCTAAATACAGGACCGATGACAATACAATAATTTAATAAATGTTTTCATAGATCCTGGTCAGGATCAGTTATATTTAAAAAAAAATGTTTTATGTGGATTAAAAATGGCTGATATCCCCCATGAATTCAATTTAAATAGATGGCGACGCTTGAACTACTTTCCAACAGATGCCGCTGACACATATCACCATTTTAAACTCTGGTAATTTTTTTTAAAGATCCCGGCCAGGATCATCAGAATATTAAAAAAAAAACCCACCAAAAAAATGAAAAATAAATAATAGTTTAAAAAAACTAAGACAACGCGATTTATAAGAAAATTGAACTAAAAAATAATTTTACAATCGAAAGCGTGGGGTGCGCTATATCAATTAATATATTTGATAATAAAAGTAAAGTCTCCAAGAAGAAAACGTAAACATCAAAGCGTGTTGTCTTAGTTTTTTTGAATTATTATTTTTTTAAATATGCAACTAATTTTTCTGAAAAAAAAGTTTTTTAAGAAATTAGAAGTTAAACGTGAAACAAATATAATTAAAACACATCGAACTGAAAGGATACTAATTAAAGCGGCACATTGCATTTTGACAAGGCTACATATGAGTCGCATGAAAATGTGTCTAGTGCGCAAGGAAGTTGTTTCATCCTATTTGTAAATAATTAATACACCCAACATAAACTGTTATGGAACGATGTGTACAAATACTTCATATCGTTTATTTTACAAAAATTTGCGAGTGAGGTTGGCCAAGCTAAATTTTTCAATAGGTGCTTTGAAACATTCAAGTCATTGTTGACGTGTATTGGATTTTGTTTTGCATTTACTGTTTATCATAATTATCGTTTTTCGGAAAAACGTTAAATAATATACGTGCAATGAGGTTGTGATTGACATAAATTTATCAATTGTTCAAATTTTATGTACTTGCAATAATAATATTTTATTAATTAATTTTATATTTGTAAACCTTCATGCAGCTAAAATTGGTTAATAGGGGGTTGTATTAGATTTAAATTTAAGTGTAAGCTGAATACAGAAACTAATAGTTAGATTATGACATTATTAAGTTCGTTTCAACCCGCTTCCAATTAACTTTCGTATCGCCTTGATAAGGTATGCGCGAGCGTTAACCTTGTATTCCTCGAGTGATAGGATAGTTTCATTATTTAAAGGTATATTCCCAGCGTAACCACTCACTAACAGAAAATAGTCGTAAAAATGGTACACTTTCGTGTGGGCCGCGGACGGCCCGCACTGCGGCTATTAGAAGGGGGAGGGATTATAGAAAAGAGATCATTGTGGACCCGCTTTTTAAAATCTTGCAGGTCATAGTTCTCTGGAAAAACTGATTTTGGAAGCTTGTTCCATTCCGTAGCAGCCCTGTAAAAGAAGGATTCTTGATGGAGAGTAATGGATCTTGAGAGTAAATGGTTGAGACTGATCAGCGTGCCGAGTTCTTCGGCCGAATGTGGCCAGTGGTGATATAAGATTTTTTATTTCTCTGAAGCATCTGCCATGGAAATATCTGTAGAGTAATATCTGGTCTGCAACTCTTCTTCTATGTTCTAGTGGGTGAAGGGTATCTGTGAGAGTTGAGCTGTTCATCAACCGAATGGCCCTTTTCTGAATGGAATCTAGAAGACAAAGAGAATGCTTTGGTGCTGAACCCCAAATGTGCGAGCAATACTCCAGTAGAGGTCGGATGTGAGCCTTGTACGTCGTCAGTAGTTGATCAGGAGTAAAAAACTTTCTAGCTTCCCACAGAAAACCCAGTCTCTGGTCTCTGGCTTGCTGACTTTGCGATGTTAGCAACATGGTCATGACAAGACATATTATTAGATACCGTGACTCCCAAAATCGAGATGGAGTGAGATTTATTTTCTTGGAAAACGTGGCGCTTTGTGATTTCTGGGCGTTGAACTAAACAAGATTGTTGGTTCCCTACTCGACGATTGCTTCAAGATCTCTATTGATGGAGTCAACCTGTTCCTGTCTGAGTCTATTTGTATCATTCACTGAAAGTGATCGTCCTGTCGTCTGCGAAACTGTAAATGGGGTTAGTGGTGGATTTTAAGAGGTCGTTGATATGTAAAAGAAGTAGAGTGGGGGACAGGATGGAACCCTGGGGGACCCTGGCATTGGTTTTCAACGCATCAGAGGAAATACCGTCAACTTGTAAGGAGCGATCTTGCATGAAGCTCATGAGCCATTCGCGCAATTTGGTTGGAAGACCGTAGGCAGATAATTTGCTTAACAATGCCTGGTGTCAAACGCGCTAGTATTTTATAAATTTAATTACCTATATTAGCAATTACCAAGGCCAAGGATGCGGTGGAAAGATAATATTGCAGTGGACTTACGGACCCTAAATGTCCAACGACCAGAAGAACTTATGATGGACCGCAGCAAGTGGAGGCAAATTGTAATGTCAGCGAAGACCCACGCCGGGTTGTAAGCTACAGAGGGAGAGATTAGCCATTACATCTTTCTACAAAGTAGTTCTTACTTTTTTGGTCAGTACATTTTAAATTTGTATGTTAAATAAAAAATACAAGTACTGCAAAGAGCACCCGTACAAGTCCACTAAATTTTAACCTATACATTATTACACCTACCCGCTAAAATTTAGGCGTCATTCAGGTAACCGTCAAGCAGGTTCTTTGGTAATCGCCGTGTTTCGTTATCAATTTAGTCACGTGGTGTGCCTTTCAGTAATAATTCTATTCTATTGGTAAATTGGAATGTTGGAACGGTTTTGTGACCGTTTTATGCATTCGATAAACGATCGAACTACTTATTAGCAATTAATGGCCCAATTACACCTACCGAGTGCTCGGCCGAGATAGCGCACTCGGCCCAGTAAGCCACAATGTAATCGGCCGAGCGACGGGCGAGTAATTTTGAGCGAGTCGGTAAATAGAACCGTGTTCTATTCGGCCGAGTAGGGACCTCCCACCACTCATCCACTCGGTCGTTCGCCGCTCGCCTTTCTACTCGGTCAGTGTAATCACGTTTGCGGCTGGCGAGTGCCCGTCTTCTATTGCAACTTTCACCATTATCAGTCAATTATTTTCCCTATTTCTTTCAATTCGTTTTGTTTTTTTATTTAAATGATCTATATTCTTTGAGGCCTTCAGTTTCGAATTCGCTCAACACTGTTGCAGTTACTCCTTTCATGTTTCTTTTCGATAGCCACGGTCTTGTCCATATTCGTTTTCTTTCATACATATCCTGTTCAATTTCTTCCAATAACGCAGGTATAAGCAAATTACAGTAGCGTTTAAAAACTTTTTTCATTTTTCTCTTATTACTTCGCGGGGTCATGTTAACATCGCGGAACACACCTGATAACTGTCTCGCCCTGACCAGCTGGAATGTAATCACCTACTCGCCGCATCGAAGTAGCGCGACCGAGTACTGGCCGAGCTACTCGGTAGGTGTAATTGGGCATTAAAAATAAGTGACAGCGACAACTAATGTAATATCCAACGTGCATGTCGGTCCAAGTTTCTACATTTGATCATGCACTAAAATTACCGTTCAGAAATTGGTTAACGAATGGTTCCCAAGTTTGGTTGGAAAGCGTTTTATGTATTTAACAGTAGCGGTTTTCTTCAGTCGGTTTCTGTATTAAGCTGCTAATCTTTCTGCCATAATTATTAAACCTTAAGTAATTGGTGACTTCGGTTAATAAAAACCTGATGCAACTCGCCTTTGAAATGTGGAAATACTAACAAAGAGAATGTCAGTTTACAATTTAGCCATAAAAAATTTTAATTGAGGCACCTAATTAATGTAAAATAAATAGTTATTGATATTTACTTATGTTTTGTTGTTAACGTTTTTAGTACAAATATAGGATTTTTATAAAAGAGCACTATAGAATTTTAAAAATTTAAAGGGTATTAAATTTCTTTAAATATTTTAGCGTTTTATTTCTCACAAATTTAGCGTTTTCCTCTTCGAAAGATCTTGTCGACTCACAATCAAATAAGAGTTCTCATGTTTGGGAAAACTACCGAGGTATTAGTTTACACAACATAGTCGGCAAACTATATACAAAGATATTGATTAAAAGAGTGACGAATGAAACTGAGATGACGTGGGATGTGCAAGCAGGATTTAGAAGAGGAAGGAGATGTATGGATCAGGTCTTTTCATTGCGAGGTATAGTCGAAAAATTCTTGGCTAGAAGGCGCTTTTATAGACATGGAAAAGGCCTATGACAGAGTGGTGATGAGTGAATTGTGGTGAACATTGTCTATGTATGGGGTAAGCAGTAGTCTAATACGAGCACTGAAATCATTTTAAGGGGATTCCACTGCTTGTGTCAGGATAAACGGAGCTTACATGGACTGGTTTAACATCGAAAAAGGTGTTGGACAGGGATGTGTGGCTTCGCCATAGCTGTTTAACTTATACATAGACGACTGTTTAAAAGATTTGAAAGAGAGTGCATATGGATTGAAATTGAATGATCTGTTCAAGTGCCTTATTTACGCAGATGGTCAAGTCACATTAGCGTCATCTGAAGAGGAGTTGCAGGCGATGGTTCATGTTGATGCTCTGAAAATCAAAGGGATGAAAATAAATGTAAGCAAAACGAAAGTAATGGTTTTTGGAAGAGAAGTATGACAAACTGTGAGGTTCTGATTAGGGGAAAAAGAGTGAAACAAGTAAATGAGTTTGTATACTTGGGTTCAAAGTTTACGAGATGAAAAGTATGACAGTGACATTGAGCGAAGAGTGTTGGCAGGAAAACAAATGAATAGGGGTACCAACAACCGACGAGCATGTATGAGAGCACTGATGAAAGTAGAGGAAGCAAAAGATGTGTTTAAGAATCGTAGCAAGTGAAAAAAAGTGGTCTCTGCCTATCCCTACAGGAAAAAGGCGTGACTATATGTATGTATGTATGTTTGGGAGGTACAACAAAAAGTCTGATTTTCTTAACTAAACTTTTATTTATAATTCAAAGTAAA
The DNA here is from genome assembly GCA_950111635.1 of Agelastica alni. Lineage (NCBI taxonomy): Eukaryota > Metazoa > Arthropoda > Insecta > Coleoptera > Chrysomelidae > Agelastica > Agelastica alni. The sequence goes on along the minus strand of OX467717.1, from coordinate 21,079,137 downwards.
AAATTGAAAATAAAATCGAAGTCATACTCAATTGCTGCTTTTATTGTAAATTTTAATATATTTAATATCGGCAATAATACAAAAATTTTCCGCTATAAAAAAATCCTTTTTTAGTAATCTCAAAAATGTATATCAATAAATACCATTTTGTATATACATATACGTATCAAAATAATACAGGTTGGGAAAGTGCTCGAAATGGTAGGACAATCAATTTTCAGACGCCAATTATTAATTTGACGACTCGCGAAACTGAAAAATGGATATCCAAAGCGTATTGTGTTCGTACAGAACTGAAACTCAAATTCTGGACACATGCACCGACGATTTTCTCACACATGTATTCGGTTTTACAGAGCCGCTGGCTATCTACGTCGTTTTTATATTACTCTTGTTTTCGAATACCTCTTAAGGGCGTTCCAAAGGTAAGTCGTTCTCAACCAAAGATAACATTTACACCACGTAAATTACTATCTGTACAATAAAACTCAGGAGTTCCTCTCGACCCGTGACCAGCAGTGCGCTCTTTTGCTCCACTTCCCATGCGCATAAGCTCAGAAATTGACCTACTGCGTCGTTTCACTCGACTCGGCAACGTCTCATATTTGTATCGTATAATTTAAAATTTGTTAGCGAATTATGTGACATTTATATCGATAAATGTGTGCAAAAAATTGGCTGCTCTACATTGGATAGCTTAAATAACTGTTTAAAAAAAGAAGGCGAAGGAGCTATTATAAAATTATTTACCGAGAAAGTAGATAATAAGAAAGTTAAAATTACCAAAAGAAAAGATATAGTTATAAATTTTTTTAAAGCAAGAACTTAAAAGCAATTTATTTGTTTTTGTTTTAATATCCTAATAAATATATCATTAGAAAAATAAATAATAAAGCTAGTATTATGATAAAGCAATGTAATATTACGATAGCTATGCATTCTTAGTGATTCTGTTAGATTGTTTTGTTTTTGTTATCTATACATATAAATAAAATTAAAGTGTCTGTCCGTGATTCCAAAATAAATCCATTTTTCTAAGCTCATATGATTATTCGCACGTTAACAAAACATTAACGCGCATTTTTAAATTTTTTGTTTGTTTTTCCGGGCACATCTCTGAAATTAATAAACGGATTTTAATGCGATTTTTAACGATAAATAAAGCTTGGCTAGGAGAAAAAATATAAATTTTACTTCGTTTAAATCCAATGTTAGAAAAAAAGTTATTCTTATCTAAAGATCTTTCTAGCCGGAAAGTTACAAGTCAAACAATAATTGCTATAGACGTCACAACACGAACGAATAACAACGTTTAAAAGAAGAAAAAAAAACGCATAATAAATTTAGTTATTTAGTGTTAGATACTGGTTTAGTTACTAAAAAATCAATAGGTGGCGTTGTTTATTTTTAGAACCCGCTATAGAAATTATTACAGTAAACCACCTGATCATTTTGAAATTTAGTTGGATGTCAAGAACAAAAGTTATCCTCATTAAAAGATATTAATTGAGATAAAACTAAATTCCACGCCAAAGAAGTCGTAGGCAACGGCTAGTATACCAATAAATATGTAATTTATTATGGATATTAAAGCGTATTTTTCTCACTTCTTGTATTTTTGTTGTCTACAAGTTCATCAATTAAGGGTTGACGCCATTTTAAACGTCCCGCGTTGTTGTAACGTTGCCAAGTCGCATGCTACTGAGCAGCAGGTTATCTTTATAATAAGGAGGCAGTTGAACACTTCCCAAAACTGTATAATTCCATTTTACAGGAAAGTTACTAAGAACTGCAATCTTTGTGGTGTGTAAATCGTCATTCACCTTTTTTTTTCACTATTAATATCAAAGAAAAGTTAGTTAGTCTTAAAACAATAGGAAAAAAAGCAACACCATCCACAAGGTTCCGAGTCGGCATACGAATTTTTCGAAAAAGTCGGAAACCTCACCATAAATATCAAATTTTATATTTGGTAGAATGCCTACTTTAAAAGACAAAAAGCGAGAGATAATAAATTTTTATACGTTATAACAGAATACCTAATATGGCGGTCGCTTCCCATAGAAGCGAGAAACAGTCCTAATTGTGCGAGGTATATTCAGAGGAACGCTTTTGAATATACTGGACTGTTTCTGACTTCTGAGGGAACAGACCTAAAGGCTTCCTAAAACTTCATATTCAAATACCATTATTAATTTCGAGTGAAGATAATTTCTTAAAAATAATTTTTTTTCGATGATACACAATCTTGAGTCTAACAACTTTTCAAAACAACATTGTTGCTTTTTACTTATCTATTCGATGATAAATAGTTTATTGGAACCCATTTCTTACCAACCCTTTTTCAGACACATCGATAATCTGAATGATTACGAGGATTCTTATGCAAATGAGACCCACGCGATTATCGCTGTGTTTGAATGAGGCCTAAACAAATCGGTATTGATTTTATATTTTGTCTTTATCCGCTCTTAAAAATAATTATTTTCTCATTTTAAATTATCTAGTTTCCCAAACTCATATCCATTGAAATATAGAGTGGTCCATAAGTCAGTTGTCACCTCGACTATTTTGTGTGTAAGCTTTTAAGTATTCTGGTGAAATTCGATCCGAGTATAAAGAACGTTAATGACGCCTTTTGAATTGTTTTTTTAATAATTTTCACATTTGTTATGTTCACGATAATCTTTAGCTGATCGTTTAAAACCAATGATAAAAAAATAAGGGACCGTTTACCATTTAATACTTTGATGCCCTCAATCAATGTTTACAAAAAAAGGTCATCACCCCGGAGAACGATATATGTCGGTGACGAGGGCACACGTAATTAATTATCATTTTACTTTTAACTATTAAACTTTTTTTGAAGTGCGCAGTCTCCAGTCGGCGCAGTAGCAAGTTTCCTCTCTCAACGCACCGGCTCGATTCAACGCAATAGTAGTATTCCTTCGACTGTCGAGAACGACGTTCGTTCAACAGTATTATTGTTTCGACAGTCGTAGTGAACGGCTGTCATACAGTTTCTTTTTCCACGGCGTTTAAACCTCGCTTGCTACTTGCAATAAGTGGTATTTGTTCAGTTTCCTTTCATTAGTTAGTTACTTTTTCCACGGCTTTGAATTAATTTCATTGCTTGCAGTAATTCACTAGTCGGTACAAGTGCATTGTGTTCAATAAAAAACCAACCCAATTGTGATTACTTCCAGTCCACCAAATCGAAGTTGAGTGATCATTTCTCCCATGTTGGAAAAGGGAAAGTATAAACTCCTGATTCCTACAACTGTGTCGGTAGCAAAGCCTCGTCGTTCAGACAGACAAAAGTATGTTAATACAGAATGTTTTGTGCAATTACTGACTAAATCTAAAAGAAAAGCGTCCAAGTAGTATGAAATAACAGGAACAAGTCTATGAAAGAATTAAGAAAAGTCTGAAATTGAGACTTTATTTCAATGCCTAAATGAAGATGATACGGACAGGAGTATGGAATTATAGTTGTACATAATTCGACAAGAAACTTATCCCAACTTTAACAAAACCATTCTTTGGATCGACGAAACGACTTTTTAAGGTAAATGACAGAGTGAAAAGGCACAACTGCGTCTACTGGGATTCTACGAGTTCCCATGTGACGATGGAGACAGATTTAAACTTTTCTGATGTGAGTGTATGAGCAGTGATTTTAAGCAGTAGGCTAATCGGACCTTATTTTTTAACGATGCTGTCAATTCCGTTAAGTATGCTTCAAGAAGTGTTGTTGGAAATGGAAAATAGTTCACTTTATGAACATCTGCAGCCATAAAAGTAAATATGGAGCACCCTAGCATTATGGCGTTATTATGACTTTGATAAATGGACTGGGAGAAGCGGTACCATTAAATGGCCTCCTCGATTCCTAGATATCACACACATGAATTTCGCAGACTGAAGTTTACTAAAAATGAGGTTTATTCCATCAAGAGCATTTGAAGATACAAATACACCAATCAGAATTTAAAAACCTACATTCCCGGAAAGTTTTGCGACAAAAATTGTAAATCGGTGTTTAAAAGATGAAATGTTTGCTTACAACTTCATGAAAAACACTCTCGAGCATCTTCTGTAGGTTTATCGAACTGTACATTGTTGATAGTAAATTTGTATTTTTGATAACTGACTTCTGGCCCACTCTGTATTTTTATTATTTTTGCTACCATTTATTTTTTTTAATTGGAAATAAAACGTTAGCGATAAAAATGTGTTAAACCCAGAAAAGGATCGATCGCTTAAATTGATACGAAACTTTTTTTAAAGTATTTTACATATTTAATAAACAGTTACGAAAAAAAAAACATGTTTAAAACAAACAAAAACGATACAAACCCATTAAATAAAAAGAAAAAAAGGCCTCGACGATGAGAGAAAAATAAATATTTTCTTTAGTTATTCTTATTTTTTATGGGAAACTTGTTTGCGTTAAACGTAAGTCGAAGAGAATCCAGAGTTTTGAGAGGTTCGGTTGGACTTGTAGCGCCACTGGATCCACTCTTACTTTCCATACTTTCTGTATCGTCGTTAACCAAATTAGAAGCATCTTTCTAAAAAATGTTAACGATATTTTAGCAGTATTCAATTTTAAACAAATTTTCGCGAGTTCCTCGAAACTTCATTTGGCAATCACCACTAGACAATTTAAGGATGTTCAATTGTTCTTTTACGGGGGTAGAGGGTAGAGCGTACTCTATGCTTTGGCATAGACCATTAGCAGGGTAAAAAACTATAATTTAAAAAATAATGTATTTAAAACCTTCTTAAATACCAACAATCTAAAAAATTATTTATTTAATCGTTTTTTGAATAAATTATTTTTTTTATACATACATACATATATAGTCACGCCTTTTTCCCGTAGGGATAGGCAGAGACCACTTCCTTCCATTTCCGCTACGGTTCTTACACACATCTTTTACCTCCTCCACTTTCATCAGTGCTCTCATAAATACTCGTCGGTTGTTGGTACTGTTGACCTGGCCTTTTTTCAAAACAATGTTGATCTGATCGAGATATGTTCGCCGAGGTCGACCTCAACCGACTTGTCCATTCACACTCGCCTTATATATTTGTTTCGTCAATCTTCCTTCATTCATCCATTCTACGTGTCCAAACCATCTAAGCATTCATTTATCTATATTTGTAACCACATCTTCTTTTACACCACAGTGTTTCCTTATCTCACTGTTCTTCACTTTATCCAACCGAGTTACTCCAGCTATACTTTTCAGACTACTCATCTCCACAGCATTAATCCTATTTTCATGCTTCTTCTACCAAACCCAACATTCACTACCATACATAAGTGTAGGAATCAACACTCCTTTATGCACAGCCAGACGTACCTTTTTTGACACTTTCTGGTTGTTCATGAAGCTATGCTGTGCCCCATTCATTTGTTTTCCTGCCAACACCCTTCGCTCGATGTCACTTTCATACTGTTTATCTCTCGTAAACTTTGAACGCAAGTATACAACCGGATTTACTTGTTCTACTCTTTCTCCTTTAATCAGAACCTTACAGTTTGTCATGCTTTCTTCTCTTTCAAAAACCATAACTTTCGTTTTGCTTACATTTATTTTCATCCCTTTGATTTTCAGGGCATCATGCATAACATTAACCATCGCCTGCAACTCCTCTTCAGATGACGCTATGACTTGATTATCGGCGTAAAGAAGGCATTTGACGATCAAATCATTCATTTTCAATCCATACGCACTCTCTTTTAAATCTTTTAAACAATCGTCCATGTTTAAGTTAAACAGCCATGGTGAAGCCATTATTTATTACTTTAATAAAATATTAATATTTTTGAACTTGTATGTGACGTAAGTATGACAAAACCGCAAGCATTTGAATGTGGCAGAACTTTGTACTTATAGTTGACGTCTAATGTTATATTGTATTAGTTAAATATAAGTTAAAAGGCATTGCAATTAGATATATCATTCAAATAAATTTTTGTTTTTTATCCACATAAACTTTTAAATCATGCATAAAATATTCATAAATTTTTCTTTAAAAATCTTAACTATTCGTTCAAATTATACTAGTACTAACCTACAAATTCATTGTTTACAATGGAAAGATAATTCACGAACAGTTTTGATAAGCGATGTTGTAAAATGTACTTTTTATAAGGCTATAACCTTTGCTAAATCTTACCTTACCTTACCTTGCCAAATTGTTCCTAAAAAGACAATTGAACGTTATAATATAACTTTTTTAAAATCTGTATAGTATGCTGTTAAGTACACATTACCTTTGAATATAAAACGAACAGAAACGAGTTTGCTATAGTTAGGGTGGTAATGACGTAGTTATTATTCTGAAAGACATATCGCAAAAATAACATTTCTTTTTCTTTTCCTTCCAGTGCCTGTCCGTTACCAGACGTTGGCCATTATTCTGGCAATAATTATGTTATCAACTGCGGCCCTAAATAGACCCGTGGTGGAGGTTGCAAACCAAGTTCCCAGGCTTTTAAGCTATGAGATCCTCCTTCTGCCTGGTGCCCTCTTCCCAAGCACCTTTCCCTGTAGGATAAGCTTCAACAGACCGTATTTTCGCTGTTTCTCATGATGTGTCCTAAGTATTCCAATTTCCGACTTTTGACTGTACTCATGATCTCCATTTCCTTGTTTAAAATGTCGAGTACTCTTTTGTTTGTAACATGGGCTGTCTAAGGGATTCTTAGTATACGTCGATACAGCCACATCTCAAATGCGTCCAACCTTTTACTGGCTGCATCTGTCACAGTCCATGACTCAACTCCATATAGGAGCACAGGAAACACATAGCATAGGAGAAGTCGTATTTTAAGTTCAGAAAGTGACATTTAAACAATTTCGACATTTTACGGAATGCAGTCTCTTTATATATATAATAACTGTATTATTTATAATAAGCAGCCTGGGTGGTGGTGGATTTTTGCTTAGCACTATGTATTTGGTTTTATTCATATTTATATCTATTCCATATTCCTGACTGTGCATTGAAAGTTGGCTTATCATATTTTGTAGGTCCTCTAGTTTGTTGGCGAATATTACTGTATAATCCGCGAATCAGATGTTGTTGATTCGTTTACCATTTATAAGAATTCCTGCTGTTGAACCACACAGCGCATTATTAAATATTTCTTCGGAATATATGTTACATAAAAGTGGTGACAACACACACCCTTGTTGCACGCCCCGTTGAATTTTTATTTCATCATTCATCTGACCTTTGTTTTTAACTTGTGCCGTTTGATTCCAGTAGAGATTTTTTATTATCCGAAGGTCATTGTTGTCAATACCTATCTTCTTCAACACTTCTATTAACTTATGTTTTACTCTATCAAAAGCTTTCTGATAGTCCACAAAGAGTGCATGTATGTCACAGTCCATATCTCTGCATCTCTGAAATAGAACTTGTATGTAAAACAATGCCTCTCTTGTTCCTGTTGCCTTTCGGAATCCAAATTGAGTGTTACCCATATACTCTTCACATTTCGAGTATAATCTCATATGTAAAATTTTTAAGGTTTTAAGAAGATGACTCATGAGGCTTATGGTACGATATTTATTGCATCGTCTTGAAGTGGATTTCTTTGGTATAGCAATGAAGCTAGATTTGAGCCATTCTCTCGCAATTTTTCCATTAATATATATTTTATTGAATATTTTAGTTAATTTATCAATACTTTTGTCGTCTAGGAGTTTGAGAAGTTCTCCTTGTATTTCATCAGGACCAGGAGTTTTCCCGTCTTTAGAGAGATGGATTTACGAAGTTCTTCTGTTGTTATGGAAGGTCCTATGTTGTCTTTAGATATTTCCACTTCTGGCCGTTCATCTTCGAAAAGTTCTTTTATATAATTTTGCCATGTTTGTAGTTCTCCCTTTATATCTGTGATAGTTTGCCCTTTCTCATCTACTAACTTTCCGTAAGTTCTTGTTCTGTATACATTTACCTAATAGATACTTAATTAACCATTGTTCTACAAAACATATGTAAATAATACTATCATTTCGATATCATGATGTTAAGATAGTATATCTCTGTTGTAGCTTTCCTAAAGATGGAAACAGAAGAACACAATGGGCTAATTTCGTGAAAAATCCTGAATTTATTCCCAAAAGCAGTAGTGTTTTATGTTCCCATCATTTTGCTGACGATTGTTTTGATCGATCATCCAAGTTAAAAGTGTGACTACTTGAGATACCTAAGTGGTGACGTAATAGAAATTTATAGGAAAACAAAAATATTTAAAAAACATGAGGTATCTGAACCTTTTTTAAACATTCCATTGGCAGAAATAATAAAATCTATTTGTTATTTGTTACTTTCCTATACGAATATATTATTTGTGTTTTATTTATTCTACTTTGAAGCCCTACGTCTCTGCCAAAACAGAAGCAGAAATCGGCAATATGCAATCTCCATTCCGGTCAACACTTACCTGAGACGCTACGCTCATTCCTGATGTTTTATATTCAAAACACGTTACCCATTGAGTTATTACATCTGACATAACATCCACTACGAAATAGCGCTGTTGCCAGTACTATCGTAGTGGCGTTAAACCTTGAGATAAACATGGTTGTTAAATAAAAGATTAAGATCTATATTTGATCAATATCTCGAACATTTTAGGTATTTCCAGGAACTTATTTTACTATACTTACCGTATTATTTGAAGTTAACATTTTCTGCGATGTCCAATAGAACCTCTGGAAGTCGACATCTAGGAACAGTTCGTGTAAGACTCTTCTCGTAGGGGATCTGTAGATATTTTCTGATACAATTTTACAGACTTCGGAATAAACACAAATATCCTTAAAAGCATCGGGTTCCCGCTGTTTAAAACGAATCAGATGAGATTTGATGTATTTGTTTGAGATTGGATTTGCCAAACGTTCGATATTTTGAAGAACTTCTATCCGTGCTGGGTCTGAAAAGAAATTTGTTTCTCAGTATAAGCTAATTATTATTTAGTAATTAATTTACAAAATCTGAAACTCAACTTTGATGGGTATATTTAAAGCGCAAAGATCAATTGTTAACGTCTTAAATAATGTAACGTTTTATTTAAAACACACTCATGGTTCGAATTTATATTTAACATTTATTTATAAATTATACTGTACAATTTTTATAAACTAGTCAAAACAGTAATCAAACTTCAGATACAGACTAGACTTCAGCGATCGCCAGTCGAATATTTATATACGACGCTACTGTCCAGCAAAAACTCTGTAATAGCAATTTTTCCTCCCATTTTTATCGAGAATTTTTCAAAGCCAGTCCTGGTATTTTATAGACTAATGTTGATAAGATTGAGATATTAAAAAGCCATTGTAAATCGAATTTATTCATTTAAAAGTAATACAAATATAATAGTTAAAAAGATCGGGTACATTTATACTATGTACTTATTTGAAGTTTTTAAGTGTACAATATAAATGGTAATTGTTCCATCGAAAATTCTTCTTATTTCAGTGGCGTATCGCAAAATCCTTACAATAATTATAAATTAATGCACAATTTGAGAGTACCTTTTATCACATCTGTCGATGGATCATGATTTTCTGACTGACTACAAACAAAACAGTTCTTTTTCGAGTGTTTCCAGACTTTCTCGTCATCTGAATTTGTCGTCGAGGGATCTTGGAAAATGTGAGGCGTCCTGATAATTTCTTCTTGACTTGGAAAGATCTCGAGTAAATATTTTGGAAGGCAAATGCCCATGTAGCGTTTATCATCGTGAGACGAAGCCGTTTCTATTTCAAACTTGGGAACGCTGAATACTGATGTGAAACTGGAATCCATCAGGTGGAAGTCGTCAAGTAATGAACTACTTGGCCTGTAAATTAATATGAACGATCAGAAATAACTGTATGCTACAATTTATGAAGCTTACCTCGAACGAGAAGCCGTATTAAATAAATAATAATCATTATAAATTATTTTATCATAGCTCATGCCCTCCATTCGCCTTAAAAATTTCAAAGTGTTATAACCGACAAGATTTTGGATGCTTAATTCGTTTGATGTGCTACCAGTTAAAGACGAAGTTGATATATCGGAATTTGTGGTGCCTAAAAATATTAAAGTTAAAAAAATTCATTGTAAGATTAAACATATCCTTACTGGAGGAAGATATCCCATGGGAAACTCTTTTGAAGTGAGGAGGTATTTGTAATGTACTTAAACTAGAGGAACTTGGAATAGGACTTAAAGTTTTCACGTAGTTACCGCTAAAACGTACAAAAAGCATATAAAGTAAAAAGGTTAGTATCGATTTTTTCTTTAAAAATTACCAAACTCCAGGTTTATTTAACAACGAATCACAAGAACTAACGCCGGAAGTCGTAGATTCTGTCATGGAACTATTTATGTGCCTACCGGCCGTGATAAACGGTACAACGGACGGTGGGCGTATATCTTCATAAAAACCATTGTTGACTTCAAATGTTTGAGTTTCCGACAATGACCTTACGTGGAACACAATTTGGGGTCTTTTACTTGCAGGCAGTGTTGATTGTCTTATTCTTCGACCTTCTGAAATAATAAGATATATTACATAACTTTCTCACGCAATAAAATATCGCACCATAATAAATACTACTAAAAAAAATCAGACAGGGTGGCCAACCAAAAACGAAACAGAGCCATTTGCAGAAACCTCGTCAACATATTGGAAAAACGCTCATACCCGTTGATTTTTTATTATAGGGGACACTCTTTTCCGGTATTTTTAACTCCACCACTTTCAATCCCAAGCGAGGGTAAGAATTACCCCAAAATTTTTAAATGGCATTGGGGGTCGAATAAGATGTCTTTTGAAAACTCTGACAATAGTCTTTAAATTTTACATTTCTTCCCAATACTTTGAAAATAATTACATGTTAAAATTCCAATTATTTTAGTTGCTTACTTACTACTTAATTGATTAAATGTTCAAACTGATGACCGCCCGCTTCCATACAATAATAAAGATTTTGTTCAAAACGTTCACGCACATTCCTCAGAATTTCCGGAGTAATTCGACAGCACTTGTCAACGAATCTTTGACGCAAATCTTCCAACGATGCTGGTTGTGTTATTAAAGATTTTACTTTTCAGATGTACCCACAAAAAGGAAATCGAGGAGCGATAAATTTGGCGAACGTGGAGGCCATTCAATGCTGCCGCTTTTCCCAATCCAATGCCGTGGAAAGCGATGGTCTAAATACTGACGAACAATCGCCGCATAATGCGGATCACCGTCCTGTTGAAAATAAAAATTATCTTCGTCACACGTTTTTTGCTTCCTCTACTTTCATCAGTGCTCTCATACATGCTCGTCGGTTGTTGGTACTCTTGACCTGGCCTTTTTTCAAAATAATGTTGATCTGATCGCCGAAGTCGACCTCTACCAACTTGTCCATTCACACTCGCCTTATAAATTTGTGCCCGAACAAACAAACAGATAGACAGACAAAAATTAAAAAATGCGTGTTGATGTTTTGGTAACGTGCGTTTAATCATACAAGCATAGAAAAATGGATTTATTTTGAAATCAAAAACAGCCACTTCAATTTTATTTATATGTATGAATAGCTATGATCAGATATCGTTCAGTTATGATCAATTGTACATAGTAATAAATGTAAACAAAATAATAATAGTTCTACGCAACATCATCTAGAAGAGATGCAGTTTTATAATAAGAGGGTAAAAACTACCCCTGTATTTTAATCTATTTCACTTTAATTAAAGTAACATCTCTACAAATGCTCAACATGTTAACTACCACATATCGTCGTGTTTTGTAGACTTTCAAATCGCAGTATTTCTCAATTTATATAAAATAACCTTCCAAACATTATACTTATAGAAAAAGTGTATGTGTGTCTTTTGGAATGTACTTCTCACTAAAATTTTTATTACGCTTAATCAAGTTTAAAGAAGTTACTTTATTATGTTTCGTTTCTTACCAGGCGAAGACGGAGATCTCAAAAAATCCTGTCTCTCCTCGGGATAATCCTCATCTTCGGGAGCCATATCGAATTCTTTTGCGAAAGGACTACCAAAAGACATCATATCTTCTGAAGTAGATTCACTAGGATGTCTACCGTAAAAACAATCCTCAACTTCCTCTTTAATTATAGGCCAATTGTCATGCCTATCGTGCCTCGTACAAAGCCACCCTTTTCTACTAAGATCATCAGCGCCTAACGAAGTGGTTCCTAGATAATCACAAATGAGAACATGTCCTTGTTTTTTTTTTAATATGATCGCAAGTGTTTTTTACCTAAAAGTCCTAAAACGTAAAAGGCTATAGCTCGAACGGAATACACCGGAGACCACTTGGCAAATCCTGCAATAATATCTATGATCCCATAATTCGTAAGGTAATCATAGCCACGATTAGAAGTTCCCATATGTCCTAAAGCCCATATCGCGGACTTTAAATGCAGGATTTCTTGATCAGTAGAGCATTTGGCACTCTTTAGAATCTAAATAAATAATCGTTTAATTAATCACTCCTTTCATTAATTCTTAATAAAAATACTAACTTCAATTAATTGAGTTGTTTTTCCACGACTAATCAGTAACTCAAATCCTTGTACGTGTTGTACTAGCTGCCCGTACAAATGAGGAGGAAGAAAAACATCTCTTCTATTAGTGTTTCTTAAGGAACTAGACCGCTTGTCATACTTTCCATCGTCGTTTCGCTGATGTAATGTTAGTGAATCAGAAATATCACCTTCGACAAGTCTGACGTACCTGAAGAGTGCATTATTGTATATAACCATAAATATATTTAGTACTCTGGACAAAAAGTAATGAGACTGTATTTTTTTTAAATACGCGCGCTTCCAACTGGCTTTTTGCGTCGTTTGTGAGTCAATTCGTAAAAAAATAAATAATAGTCTAAAAAAACTAGGACAAAAACGTTTTATAAGAAAACAACTGAAAAATAAAAAATAATAATAAAAAATAATTTTACAATCAAAAGCGTGAGGTGCTTTTTGTTTACGTTTTCTTCTTGGAGACTTTGTTTTTACCAATATCTGTTTATCAAAAATAATAATAGATATGGCGCACCCCACGCTTTTGATTGTAAAATTATTTTTTATTAATTATTTATTAGTTCGGTTTTCTTATAAAGCGTGTTGTCTTAGATTTTTTAGACTATTATTTATTTTTCATTTTTTAGTTCGGGTTTTTTTAAAATTATTGCTACTTATCGACAATCTTCATTTCGGTATTAATTGTCATATGAGTTTGTCGTAAAACGATATTCCGTGAAAATTTATTTGCGTATAAAAAAAACGCAAGCAGGTATTAACATTAGTAGGATTTAAAATGGTGATATACGTTAGCGACATCTGTTGGAGAGTAGTTCAAGCGTCGCCATCTATTAAGTTGAATTTATGGGGGATATCAGCCATTTTGTTGTTAAGTGAGTGAAAATCGTGTCCAAAGATTCCGTTACATAGATAGAAACGAGTCAAGCTAATATAAAGCGTGTAAAAATGACTGAAATTATAGAGAAATAATGGTTTTTGCATCACGATAATGCAACACCATAAACTGCCATTATTCTTCAGTATTTCATCAAATATCAAGTGAATGTCGTTTTGCAAGCAGCATATTCTCCAGTTATGACTGTGTTACTTTTTCCTACATACTTGATTGAAATTACCCATTCATTGACATTGTTTTGGATCAATAGAAGCCATACTAGAGAATACGCTTCCTGCTTTGAAGTCTACACCATAAACAGTAAAATAACTGTTTTGAAGACTGGAAAAAACGATGGAATAAGTGTACTCTGATGGGAGGGTATTACTTTGAAGGAAACACGATAAATTTGAGTGAATAAAATATGTTCTGTGTTTTATTTAATCAGTCTCTACTTTTTGTCTAGTAAAGTATTTTTTTAACAAAATTTCTCACCTATAGCTGAAGCTCTCGTCCCACTTTTTAATTTCCTCGGCAGCTCTTTCCTTGGTAACCTTTTTAAAACCACTTTCCAACGACAAAAATCTAACAAATAATAAAGTTCCTTTCTCTCCCAACGCCATCAAATCGGGATTAATTTCTATCAGAGCCTCCAAGCATTCCGGTAACTCGCAAGCTTCGTGTAACGTCGCCAAAGCGGATAGATAAATCCTCCGTGATTTATCGTACAGTTGATTTACTAGGAGTTGAATGGCCCACGAGGAAAATAACGGATTCCCGGCTCGCAATAAGATGTGAATAAACTGCGTAGCGTACAACCGCGAACTTTCTAGGTTACAGGTAATGACAGCTTCCAAAATATCGCGTGATGGACCAGGAAATATGTACTCCAATGATGATATTATCAGTTTGACATAGCAGTCATGGTTAGTAGTTGTTGCAAGTTCTTTTAATCTAAAAAATATTTTTTTATGGTAAAAGAAACAAGTTTTTAAATATTCACTCACATTTTGAACATGTTAATTTTTTCCAAAACCTTAATACCAATCTCGGTCCTCGAGAATTGACCGATGAACAAAAAATAACTCTGGCAATGCGTATTAACCATATGTTGGGGACTAAATAAACAATCGTGAACGCTTTTGCTGGTCATAACAGCATCAATATTAACTAAAATATCTTTAAATAAATCCACGATGAGATTTAAAGGCTTGAGTCCGTTATAATCGCAGTCTCTGAGGTGTACTAAAAAGTTTATGAGTTCTATTCCAGCGGTGGTGTAAATTACTGACGTTCTCGATGTACCTAAATCCATGTGGGAGTATTTGTTTTTGGAAGGCGTGTAGAATTCCATTAGTTTTTTTATGAATGTACGATGAGACGGGTCGTTTAAATCTATTTGAGAGTTATTCTCACCCTAAAATATATTAAAAAGTGGTTTAATATAAATGTAATACATTTTATTGAAGATAACTTCTCACCTTCAATATAATATTAATTAAATTCCAATCCCATGTATAAGCATCATTGCTAAGTAAAACTCCAGTTTCTCTTACAGGATCATCGCCGTCTTTTAAAACTAGCTACAATGAAATTAAAATATATATATATATATATATATATATATATATATATATATATATATATATATATATATATATATATATGTGAGAATTATAACTGCTGTATTTACCTACATATTTTTAATATATAAGTATAAGTGGGTCGATTATATATCAGAAAACAAAATACTCCTCCGGCTATATGCCTACAACAGGCATACTACCCCATCACAGGAAGCAAGATATACAGGTGCTTGTTAAGTAAGAGAAAGGGCTATTGAATTTATTTGCTCAAAGAAACCACCTGTATACCGGTTTCGGAGTGAATTGCTCCTCATCAGTACAAGGCAGGTTTTCTCGAACAATTACATTCACTCCCAGACTCCTATTAAGTACACATGAAGAACCACGCAAAAGCGTTAGTAGCGACATCTGTACTTTTTAACTTCCAAAAACTGAGAATACTGTAATGTGCAAAAGTTTTAGAAAACTGTAATATTATTGCAGTAAACTATAAAAGTATTTTAAAGTCCGACAGCGAAAGTTAGGTGTGAGAATTATAACTGCTGTATTTACCTACATATTTTTAAGATATAATATATATATATATATATATATATATATATATATATATATATATATATATATATATATATATAAACTGAATATTCCATTGGATAGTATCACTGCTTTGAATGTTCTACGTCATTGATGACTTAAGTTTCTTATAATTGACGCTATTAAATTGTGTGACGTGCACTGGATTTTGTTTTGTATTAACTATATATCTAATTTTAATTCAATTAAGTTACCTGATGCAATTTTTTCTGCAAGCTTCTACCGTGCCGTTTGATATTTTTTGCGTGTTTATGCTCATTTCGCTTGTGAACACTGTTTCTGATGATATAATCCAAATGAAGACTGTACGAGGCTGGCCTGCGTTTCATTAACCTTAAAAATATAAAAATCTTAGCATAATTGTGGAAATTTTTAAATGTGCTAAACAGTTCTTTACAAATATTTGCAATCATCTTCTGTTTTCCTCTGTTCAAGTAATTCTGTACTGCAGCTCCTAAGTGACTCTATCTTACCCATTTATTATTACTCCGTTAAATGTAACACCAATTTATTCCTTCATGTTAAATTGTTTAACATCAGTTCCTTTAAAGATGCAGGTTGTATTTTATAAACAACCGATTTAACGTGACTCCACGAAAAAAATCTGATGACAGTAGGCCTAGGTGGCCACTCAATATCATACCTCTTTTCAGTTCTATCTGTTTGCATAATTAGTATCCATTCAATGACTGGGTAGAGAGAAGGTGTTTCTCTTAGTTTGAGAGTGGGGCAAATCTTCATTTAGAGCTAGAGCTTAAGTTCCACCTTCCTATCCTAGAACTGTTTAGGCAATATTTGATTTATTTTTGTTCAGGTAAGTTTTCAAATTGACACCTTGTATTTTGACACAAAGACTACATTAACATTATCAGAAAAGTTGTGTTCTTACATATGAAGTTGTTGAAGGGCAGTAATTGCCGCAATCGCTTGGGGTTTGCTCTTCGTTGCATAATCTAACAATGATGGAAGAGACGGAGAAACATTACAACATCCAGGAGGTAATAATACTTGAATGAGTCTTAAAAGTTCACCTACAAAAAAAAATTAAAACACCACTATTCTAACAAAAAATAATCTGCATTTACCTAGCAAAATAGAAGCTCTGACACATATAAACGTATCACTGGTAGCTATCACTTCAGTCAAAGCTGCCAAAAGGCCATTTTCTAGAAAACAATATAACAAGAGAGCCAAATGCATATCAGTAGTGCTCGGAGTAGTTTTGGCCAAATGGGGTAAAATGGATCGACCTTCTGCAACTACAAAACCTTCATTCAGTCTCCAAGAGGCTTGTGGCTCGCATGGATCGACAGCACTCAGCGCCACAGATAATTCATCTGACCATTCCGGTTGAGATAAACCAAGCAGTTCATACAAAAGGTCTAATACTGATTTCTAAAATTACCAATTATTTACAAGTAAAAAATTAATTTGATCTTGAAAATGTATCTATTTCTTTTTATTTGCTGTGTTCATTTATTATAAAGGTTATCAATATGAAGTCTCTAATTACTACTCATTGGTATATTAAATTCACATAATTAAATCTGTAATTGCGTTTTTTTAAACTAAGTCTCAATGAGAAAAAAAATGTTTCAAATAAAGTAGAAATTTAAAAAAAATGTTAATTTAGTTATTAGCACGTTACCCATTGGTGGAAATATACAAAATAATGGAATGAAATACAAACTACAAAATGGCAACAGGTATAAAAGAAGTATGCTTCGTGAAAAAGGAGTACAAAACTCCATAAAGAGTTAAGTTTGGTCAGCTTAGTTACATGTATATTATGGTTAATTGGCCAGTACGCCTCTGGTTAAACGTAATTTTACCTGTAAAATATTGTTTAATTCAAATAAATTACTTACTCGAACTTCGAGTTGTTGTAAGTATAAAACTTCAACTATCGACCTAAAACCTCCCTTATCTAGTGGGCTACAAAAATGTAAAATTCCTGGCCAACTTCTTAAAATTGTTAATAACGACAAACGAGCACAATTTAGCCTCAATTCTCGTTCATCTCTCCTGAAAAACAAACGTTTTTGAAGGTATATCCATAAACTTAATTATTTTGCATCAAATTCTAATACACCTTTTTAAAACTATTACATAAATGAATTACTATTGAAAGAGACCTCACGGCGAAGTGGGATTAAACGTCTACAATACACGACGAATGCAGAATAACCCTGTTTTTGATTATAAAGTACGCGCAAAGATTTTTAACGGGATATAATATATTGGTTATAGGATTGAATGACTCTCTTGTTTATTTAATTTAATCTTTCAAAATAAACTCCTAAATAAAATTAACGCAACAATATAAAATTATCCAAAAAATACATTTATCTTTTTCAGTCAGTTTATGAAGTTTATCGAGTCTTTGAATGTTTGTTAATGACAGCTATCAAAACAATTCTTTAGATTTACAGTTTTAAAGAATTTCTTAGAAGTTAAACAATTTTGTGCAGCACTTGCGATAGATTTTCGTTAAAAATAATCTTATAAATTGTTCCTTTTTTGAAAGTAATACGTTTTTGGTGATAGACTGTTTAATTTTTGACCATGAAAAAGCAGAAAAATAAATTAAGCAAGGAATTTAACTAAACGAGGAGTACTGCGAGCATTAGTTTTATTGGATAAGGGATATTGCCAATTTGTTAAGCAAAAATCGTTCCACAATAAGTCGTATGGTATGACGCTTGAATGAGATAGAATATTATTTTAGAAGCCAGGACAAGGGCGAAAACGATGCTCTAACGACCGAGATAAACGTTTTATTAGACAATAGGGAAAAATCACGGAGTGGGCGACATTTATTATTGATCGAGGTGTGAACAACAAACTAACCTCCTTTTGTTTATATGGGTGAAAAGTAAACTTTGTATATTATTTTGAGCAATTTAAGCATTGAAAGTGTTATATTTGAACGATATTTTGCGAATATTGTAATAGATCATATGATGCCTTTCGGTCCTTTTTTGGAACCCTATTTCCTGTTTATGCAAGACGATGCTTGACCTCACATAGCTGGAGAGGTACTAGATTATCTGAATTAAGTTGGTATATATATGCAGTGGCCACCAAAAAACCCGGATCTGAATCCGATCGAGCATTTATGGGATCACCTCAAGAAAAATGTTGACGTCAAATACATGTACCTAGAAACCTGAGGAAACTTGAAAATGCAGTTATCACAGCATGGGAACGAATTCCTCAAGATGTTATCCAAAATTTAATTAGAAACATGCCTAGATGCATTAATGCTGTGATCCATAGTAGAGGAGGCAACTCACACTACTAGTGTCGCACTTGCACCATTAATTTCGCTAGTAGTGTCCTATTTACACCATAATTTCTTTTTTTCAACATTACAATTTTGTTATTAACTCATAAGAATAATTTTAATTTCAATCTTATAGAGAAATACTGAAGCTAATTCACTTTTAAAGTATCCAAATACGTTTTTTCTAACCTTTAATGTAACCTATGTCCATAAAAAATTATTTTATTATAGCAATTTGTATGATTTAATATGTTGTTGCGTTACTTTTGTCCTGGAGTTTACCTCTTTTTACCGGTTTGTTTTTTCAGAATTTAATTTATTTATAGATAATTTCAGTTTTTCAGTGCATTTAATTTCCTCATTTAAGAATGGATTATTTTTTTAATTTGTCTGCAATAAAATTTGTATTTCTGTGTTATTTTTGAAATTCTAACATGTTTTTACCACATCAACATTCCTAATCCCGTTTCTAAGGCGAAGGATAAGCTCTTACCTCCCCGTGGTCTTTGCTGGGCAGTGATTAGATAAAATGTTAATAATTAAGAGAGTAAGTGTTGAGACATACTTGTAATGAATGTTTCTACAACTTTTCTCTGAAATCATACCATATCCTTTTTTTAATAAGTAATAAACCTATAGTTTTTAAATTGTTAAATAAAACTAATATACTATACTAAGTGGACCAAAAGTCTGGAAACGGCCAATTATCTCGTAAATTGTTAGTCCGAATTGTACAAAATTTGGGATAAGCCTATTTTAAGATAAGGGGATTCCAGATATGACATTTGCAATGTTGTCAGATTTGCCGTTTCTCTGATATTATTAGTCACTTTGCTTTTTTAAATACATCACTCTGTATATTCAGTCATTATTGGAATCTTCTCTTCAATAAGAATTCAACCATATGTAACACTAATGATTTTATGTAGTCTAGAAGGTCTTAAATAACTAAAACAGTGTAAAATATGTTGATTTAAAGAAACTCAAATGTTTAAATTTAGAATGATGTGATTTTGATATTTGTTCACAATTTAAATTATTAAATAGAGTAGTTTGATCTGTTTTAAAAAGTTCTGCAAGGTAAATTGCTTCTCTAAAATGGTTGTTCATAAAAAAGAACGAATTACTATTTTAATGATGAGAGGGTACGGCGACAAAATAAGATCTTATAGTGAAGTAGCCAAATTATTCAACGATACTTTCCCAAACCGGCAAATCTGACAACATTGCAAATGTCGAATCTGGAATCTGTGTATCTTAAAATAGGCTTATCCCAAATTTTGTACAGTTTGGACTAGCAATTTACGAGATAATTGACCGTTTCCAGACTTTTGGTCCACTCTGTATAATAAATATAGTATATTTGGTACCAATATTTGTTTTCAAGATCACTGGCGAAAAGAGCAACTCTCAATAATTTTTTAAAGTATCCCATTATAATATTTTTATTTACTTTCAATTCCAATACATGATCGGTACCTAACCATTACAAAATATTTACGATACGCCATTGGTGACCAATTTCGAAGTGCGCTTCTCTTGAAGCTAGAGTGGGAACGCTGGAATTGTCCCTTACATTAGTTATTTATCTTTACTTTTGCTATTAATATTTTTATAACTTTACTTACTTATTTTTGTCTTTGGAACCATGCTTGTAATGAAAATCACAATATGGAGCTGCAGTACTGTGTAAATCAACAGCAGCATAATGTCTTGTTGAAGGTTTATCCAAAAGTAAAAGCAGTACCCCACATAAAGATTCTGCTATTTTGGGACTTTGACACTCCAACAAATTTCGAGATAGTGCAGTAACGCCGCCAGTGGATATAAACAATTTAGAATTTAAAACACCTAAATTAACACAAATAAATTAATTGTTTATAACAATGAAAGGCTGGCATCAAATGCAAAACAATATGATTGAATAGAGATTTAACGGACCTTTTAAATGAGGTATGACTTTCTACCTAACACTATTTTAAAAAATTTAACGGGTATCTCCAGTAGGGAGGGAGTGAATCTGACGTTTATGACATTAGCGCTAAAAAGTGTCCCCCTCAAGTTAAAAGTTGACTTGTTTCAGCAAATTCTTTCTATTATGTCGATTTCTGAAATATTAAGGGTGGGTCCTTTTCAAATGAACACGATGTGACTATGAACTCCAAAACGGCTGAACCGATTTTGATGAAATTTTTTGGACAATCTTCAGAATAGCCAACGGGTGATCCCGTAAAGTTTGATAGCAATCGGATCAACGAAAGGGGTGAGAGGGTGTTGAAATATAAAAACTAATTAAAATGGCCGAAATTAGTGTCGAATTCGTAGTCCGATTTTAATGAAATTTTGTAAATGTGTATTGATTGCTTTAACTTGAGAGATAGGATACTTTTTATTCTGATAAGCCCCTACGAAAGGGGTGAGAGGGGGTTGAAATATAAAAACTATTAAAAATGACCTATATTAGTGATGAGAGTTCAGTTTTTGGGGTCGCTAAGTTTGATAGTGACATTCCCAATTATGTTATCACCCATACAAAAAGGGTGGAAAGGGGATGAAGTATAAAAATTATAAAAAAGGCCAATATTAGTGTCGAATTTGTAGTTTTCGGGGTCGCTGAGTTTGAAAGTGACATTCACAAAGCAGGCAAGCCTACAAAAGGGATGAGAGGGGGATAAAATATAAACACTATTAAAAACGCCGATATTAGTGTCAAATTCATAGCTTTCGGGGTCGCTAAGTTTTAAAGTGGAATTCCCAATTATGTTAGCATCCATACAAAAGGAATGAGAAATACAAAAACTATTAAAAACGCTGATATAAGTGTTGAATTCGTAGTGTTCGAGGTCACTAAGTTTGATAGTGTTATCCCCAATTTTGTTAGCACCCCTACAAAAGGGGTGAGAGAGGGTTGAAATATAAAAACTATCAAAAACGGCTGACATTAGTTTTAAATTCATAGTTTTCAGGGTCGCCAGGTTTGATAGTAATATTCCCAAAGCAGGCTAGTGATTTATAATTGTAATTGAAAATTACAGCTTATTACAATTAATTCAATATAAAATCATTGAGTTGTAAGCTTATTTAAAAACTAAGTTTTATTTTATATTTAATTTAAAAATTGAATAAACCATAAAAAAATTCTAAATTTCAACTTGTTAACTAGTACTTACCCAATTCTGATAATGTAGCCATGCACACCCTAAGCATTCTATCTTTAGTTTCAGCACCCTCGTAAGCCAATGAAACCAAACATCGCGCTAAGGATATATCGAAATTCAATGGCGAAATTATTAAAATTTTTCTTATTAGCTTCATGACTTCTATTCTTTCTACATCATTTCTTAAAATTAAATCAAGTGATCTAAAATAATAAAACAATCTGTAAAATTTTAAATTCACTACTTAATTTAGTTATTAACTTATTCCAACAATTGCATTTTACCTCGTTAATAAATAAGGTATCAATAACTTATTTAGCTGTACAATATCCATTTCTGTTTTAAGCACGTGTCGTATACATCTTAGTCCAGCTGTTCTTATTTGGGCAGAATTGTGAATCAGTGGTATTTTTAAACTACAAAATAGTTTTAGAAAATAGCAAAAACATTATTCCAACTTTTGGGGGGTTTCAATAACACTGTTTGTAATAATTTTAATATCATAATAGTGACAATTTTATGCTAAATGAATAAGAAACTTACAAGGTCAAAATGTCTTCAATGCTGTATCCAAAATTATCTTCATGCTTCAAAGTCAGCTTCACAAATGCATTTAGGTAATTAAATAGAACCTCTTCTTTAACATTTTGGTCACATATTTTTTCTAATAATTTTGTACAACTTCCTCTGGGGCCTAATATAATTACATATTAGAAAACATTTTATTCAATAATTAAAGTTGATTTTGCAATAATTTTCATTTTTATGTGTAAATTTTTAATTTAATTATTTAAATGTAAGCAAAACATTGTAATCTTACAATATTCCTTTTTACATATTAGTATTTATAGCATATAAAAATTAATAAGTGCAATTTTTTATTTATCAGACCAAAAAATAATAAATTCTTCACCATTTAAAAAAATATCTACATTTTATTCAAAAAATTAAAATTTATTCACCCCAATTATAAGTTTATCAATAAAAATGTAAAACCTATATACAACATTAGATATATTAAAAGATAGTTTACCTTAAAAAATTTAAGGGATAATTAAGTTGCTGCAAACACAATTATTTTAGTTATTTATATAAGAAGTTTTATCACTTTGTACTTTTATCAATGTAGAAAATATTGTAGGTCAAAATTAAACTATTTTATAATTGGTACTCAAAAAATCTGCAGCATTTTATATTTAAGCAGATTGTAAATTTAAATTTGATTTAAAAATGTTTATAAATATTCTTGCATTTCTTAGAATATGTCCATTATGGCTTTAGCTACAATTACATGGATATATTATGACAATAACATAGTATTTAATAGTGCCTAGATGATTTTGAAGTGTAAAAACTTAAATTGATATAAATTTTATTAGTTTCTTTCTTTCATATTCTTAACTATAAGTTTCATTCCTTTTAAAAATATTACTTGATATGACATAAAAATAGAAATGGAAACCTTATTTTTATAATTTTTTTGTTTTTCCACAGCTGTTCAAAATAAGTTTTAATTATAACATGACCTTGTTTACTATATATTATTTTCAATAACTTTTCAAAAAAGCCTCTAAATAAATTCTTATTATTACAAAATTTATAGATTAAAAATTTTATTTACTTCCTCTTTATATTTTTGTGGTTTCCCACAATTTTTGTATTTACAAACATGGTTTTAAGATTAATAAGGAAATGAATAATATGTGCTTACCTAAACTTTGCAACTGTGCCAGGACGTCTTCCTGTTTGTTGTGCCTTGCTATAAATCAAATTAAGTTAAAAAATGGTATTACTTTTTTTAGAATGAACTTACTTGACCTATTGTATCTGTTCTGATGCCTGAGCATCCAACTGCTAACAGCCATATCGAATAACTTAAGTTGTTTACTATCCTAAATTAATAAAAATATACTTGTTCATTAATTGTAGGAACATTTTTGGAACACAACAACACTACTTAGTAGTTATTTACACAATAATTATAGGTTATGTCCCTTGAAGCTCCATAAACATTTTTTGAGGAAATGGATAATCGCAAAGATTACTTTTCGCGGAGGTTATGTCATTGTTGTTGTCATCTTTGTAACGTCATAGTTAAGGCTAATTCTAATGCAATATATGTCACAAATTTTACCTTTACTTTTAAAGTGTGAAATTTGGCTAAAAAAGTTAATTTTAATAATGATTTATTAATAAATCATCATTTTTATTTAATTATTGTGATAAAATGCCGAGCACATTAAGTTGGAATTCAACTTGTTAGGATGGCCATGACGTCAATGTAAAATATTGAAATTAGTAGCAGTTTTTGGTAACTTAAATAAATGTAAAGTTGTTATCTGCCATGACTATAAATACATAAAATAAAAAGTGCAGAGAGAATTAATATTGTATATTGTCTTTTAAAAGAAAAAAATTAGCGGCTACACTTTCAGTTAGATTGTTCAAATACAAAATGACTAATGTCCATCGACAGGGAAGAGAGACGAGTACTCTCTTCTCTGGTTTATTTGTATTTTAAGTGGTATTTCGTATTTCTGCGACGTTTATTCTTTCTTCTGCATGGAAATAAATTCAATGCCAGTTTGTATCCAAAACCATATGTCAATTCAGTGACAGAAGACAGAAGTCATAGAAAATACCCGAAAATTGTAAACAAGAACGTCATACTGACACTTGCTTTTTCATCTATCACAAATATTTGTAAATACGTTGTACATTTTACTCGCAATCACCTGATTTCAAAATTATTCAAATGAAAACCAATGTATTGTGATAGTTTTAATAATTCTTTTTTGTTTAAATCTAAGGTCGAATACAAAGTACACTTAAGTAATCTAACTAACTTTTGACCACGTCATATTAATGAATTATAAATAAAAATAGAACATTCCAGTGTGATAAGAAATGGCTTCGAGTACACAAGAAAATATTAAAGACTCTACAGGAGATGGAAGTCAAAATTCAAACACTAAAGATGAAGAAAAAAAAGATGATTCTATGTTTGAATGTAATATTTGCTTAGACACAGCTAGAGATGCTGTTGTTAGTATGTGTGGACATCTATTTTGGTATGTTATTTATAACCATATGATTTCTGATATAAGTAGTAGATAGTAAACTGATAAAATATATTTGTAAAACTATTTTTTCTTACTATCATAGTTTTTTTCCATTTATATGCCATATATCTTTTGAATATGTGTTGAATTAGTTAAAATATATCTCATTCTTTGTTTTAATATTAATTGTGAATACTAGCAAGGCAAAAATATTACAATGTCATTAGTTGCAAAAAATAAATAAGTAAAAAAATTAAATGTTTCATGCAAGTAAAAAAATCTCTAATAAGTATGTAATAAGAAAGAACTGAAAGGGAGGATGAGATTGAAAATTTTTATTTCTGCTGCATGATTTGTAACATAGTTAAACTTATAATAAGGAAAATAGATGGAAAAGAAAATTGATGTAAATATGTAAATTTAGGGACCTCAGAATTTATTAAAATTTCTTCTTGATTTTTTTGTTTAATCCTATCCAGTTATTTTACTATTACTATTTCTTATGGTGTGTGTAACAAGTATCTATCTACTTTTACTTGGCATCTATGTGATATTTACATAATGTAAAAACTGTGTCAAGGATTCAGTTTTATTGAAATCAATTACAACATTTTGTTATGAATAAAGAGTTTAAGAAAAAGGCAAGCTATTTAAACATTTTTCATAAAACCAAAATAGTTTTAATAGGTATATAAAGTTTAAGAGGCTAAACCATTGTCAGATAATTTAAAGAAAAGTATAAATAAAAAAACTACTAATAAAAATACGATTTATCTGAGAAACAAAATAATGTTAAATTTTTATTATTTAACAATAGGGTCGGGCCCAATAAAAGCACTTGGGCACCTTGACCTTAAGATTAAGATTTTGTGCCATCCATTGGATTATTTATTGTGTCTTCCACATAAATACTAGACTGTTTAAAAAAAATACTGTGAAAGTTAGAGCTCTTAATATTAATATTAAGAGCTGCCGCATCGTAAATTTCAATTTCCCATTTAAATAACATGGGAACAAAGTTTTCTTGGATTTTGGAATTTTGTAACTCACGTTAGAGATAATATTTTAAAATGATCAAAACAGATTCTTATAGGGAATCTAAGCTCTACAAAAAAAGTCTCTTACAGATTTTTAATATATTTATTTTGTCAAAAGTTAGTTAATGTTTTGGATTGATTTAAAAATTTTACATTTTTCTTATTTTCCGAAGCAACCATCAACTTTATGAGAAAATTTTATAAGACATTTTTTGTAGAGAATTCAATTTCCTATAACTTATCTCTTAAGTGTAGTGTTAATTGAACAATACAATAAGTGCTTTACTAAAAATGAAGAGCAATTACAATACTTATTGCTAGTTATAATTGAATACAGAATAAAATTTGCCCAATTGTAATAAAAATCTTTTAGTGTAACAGTATAAATTGAAATAATATAAAACATTTAAAGTAATCATAGGAATTTACTAGTCTTTTAAATTACATCTAACCATCAAGAGTATTGTTGCTTAGTATATTTCTTCAGTTTGGATTATGCTTAATTGTGGGTTTTTTTTATATTTACATATCATTAATGATTCCTCATTATAACCATTTTTTTTACTGTTCAAAATAATACAGTAGGTAAATCGTTTTAAATTTGTAGTAATTACTTTTTAAATGACTTAAGAAAAATTTTGTTGATAGCTGTAATAAGATACTATTTTGCTGCGAGAATAATAGTTTGTGGTTTTATATTTATAAAAAATATTTCTAAATTTAGTTTCTCTGTAGTTGGCCGTGTCTACATCAATGGTTAGAAACTAGACCAAACAGACAAGTGTGTCCAGTATGTAAAGCGGCAATAAGTAAAGAAAAAGTGGTTCCCCTCTATGGAAGAGGTAGTACTAAACAAGAGGATCCCAGAGAAAAGGTGCCACCAAGACCAGCAGGACAGAGAACAGAACCTGAACCTGGTACAAGCTTTCCAGGTATGAATAGTAAAATATGTTTTGTAGATATCATAATTATGGGTAACGTGTACGTGACGTCACAACTTAAGATTGGCGGTACAACAAATCCTTACCCTCGCTTGGGATCAAAAATACCGGAAAAGAGTGTCCCCCTTTAATCAAAAATCGACAGGTCTGAGCGTTTTTCTAAAAATGGCTGTGTTTTGTTCTCGGTTGACCACCCTGTATATAAATTTTATCTTTCTGCACTCTTTCTCTAAATAAACATTTACTATGCCAAATCTCACACTCATCAGTGCACACAATATGCTTTAAAAAGGTACTGAACTGTTTTGTCTTTACCTATTTATATATAGATATGTTTATGATCTTTCAAAATTTCTCATGTAAAAACAGGATAGTTCTTATTAAATCATCACAAAATGGGCACAATAAAGTTAAAAAAAAAGCTTAATAAATAACGTAAACACAAGCTCCCTTAATAACCTAGGTTAAAAAGTAGGGTTACTATACCACCAATTTTAAAAAAGTGGCCACGTATTGTACGTCACCCATTGGGGATTACCTCTGCTGTAACAGCCGCTAAAATAGTTATTAGTTAATATAGTAGTGGTACATTGCAGAATATTTATTATTCAAAAATTTAATTTATCCTAATTAGGCATTCCAATGACCTGTCAAAACAAATCTAATATGGCGGCTGAAGGAAGTAAACAATGCTTTGATGTTATATTGCTATGTTAAATAAGTTGAGAATGCTGTGGTGTAAAAGAAAATGTGGTTGCAAAGATAGATAAAGGAATAAATATCTATCTATCTATCCATCTAATGCTTAGATGGTTTGGACACGTAGAAAGGATGGATGAAGGAAGATTGACGAAACAAATTTATAAGGCGAGTTTGAATGGACAAGTCAGTAGAGGTCGACCTCGGCGAACATATCTCAATCAGATCAACATTGTTTTGAAGAGAGGCTAGGTCAAGAGTACCAACAACCGTCGAGCATGTATGAGAGTACTGATGAAAGTAGAGGAAGCAAAAGATGTGTGTAAGAATCTTAGCAAGTGGAAGGAAGTGGTCTCTGCCTACCCCTACGGGAAAATGGCGTGACTATATGTATGTAAATAAGTTGATCTAAAAGTTGTAAGGTTTTTGTTTTTGCGACTGCATCAAATAATTTTTATATTTTCTAGAGTCTCTTATTGGTATTCTTACGAAAAAATGATGACAGGGATGATATAAAATTCTTCTTCTAATTTAGTCACCACGTACCAAATGCTTTTTTATGACACTTCAGACGCCATATTGGATCACGTGATTTGGAATGCATTATTGCTAAAAATATATTTTTTCGTCGACCTCTACAAAAAATGACATTTTACGTACTAATTTCCGGACGAAAAATCGACTATTTTTGAAGGCAAGTATTTTTCGTCCTCAAACACTTTTCGTCCACTGTGGTCGCTATGATACGGCACGGTGCGAGAGCGGCGATTGGGTCATTTTCGTAAATCCACGATTTAATAAAAACATAGGTGCCTGTGACAATAACTGTCATTTGCTGTTTTCAAATTAATTACTTACGAAATCCGCTGGATTTTACGTGTGAATAAGACCGGGGTGTGAATAATAGTGTTCAAAATCAAAAATGGATAGTGATAGCGGTATGGATATCAGTAACACTCCTCCGGAGCTGCGGGAATTGGTAATTACAGCCACGTTGGGTTTACTTCCCCAGAAATCACGAATTTTATACGATAAACAATACAACACACTCATTACTTTCATAAAGGTATGTAGAGGTCGACGAAAAAATGTAATATGCACCTCGGCGAAAAACTGTCTAATGTCTCGCCTGCTTGCTAGCCTCGGCTATCAATTTGCAGACTCGACTATAATACACAGTTTTTCGTCCTTGGTACATAAATAACTATTTTAGGTTTTGGGTTCGGAGATAACAGTTTCCACATGTCTTTCGGTATAGGAGCGTTCCCATTCGGATTTTTCACTTCCACATTTAATTTCGGAGACCCTCGACCTGCTGCAGCGGTACACGGAACACAGCAACACATGGAAGAACAAATATTATCAAAAATATTCCTCTGGTTAGCTATATTATTTTTAACATGGCTATTAATGGCTTAGAACATCCCAAAAACCGACCTTTAAGCTGTAATGTAAAATTTTAGTTCGAAGACATTCACTTTTTTTTCGGAATTGTCTCTCAATCGACGTATATTTTTACTTTTACTGTTCAAACATGCAAACGAGTATAATAAAATATTTTTAATTTATAATACGGACATTTTATAGATTGTGCTTTGTATACATTAATGGTAGCGAAAAAAAAATGGTGAGTTCATTTTAAAATGTTAATAAATCGGTGGGCTTTGTGGGATTGTACCTGTAATATTTTAAAACTAAACTGCGGCGTGAAAACGGTATTGAAATTATTTTTTTTGTATTATAGAAATATTTGCAATTAATATGTTACTTATTCTTCCGCAAGGTTTTAATTTGAAACAAAAATCTTAAGAAAGTAAAAATATTTAATAAATGTATCTTATTTAAGGATGAATCTAACTGTAACTATAGTATACCTAATTGTTAAAAAATAGTGTGGATAAAATTTATTAACAAAAGAATAGCATTACTCAAATAAATACTTCTTCCCTTGTAGTTATTTTTCAATACATGTAAGTAATTAAGAGATAAATGTTGTTGATCGATTGATGTTAATAATTTATGTGTGATTTCCTTGTAAATACTGAATTTAAAAAAAAATCTCATAAAACCCCCATATTAAGTACAAGGGTGGTCTGAAAAGTTTCCGATCTAACAAAGATACGAGACATTTTTTAATTAAATTTATTATTAATTTTCCTCATAGTCTCCTTGTAAGTCTACACACTTCTCCCATCTCTTTAACCCGTTCCAAATAGTACTCGGCTTCTTTCTCTGCAATAAATTAAGAGTAAAAAATAATTTTTATGAACAAGCTTTTATTTTAATGCGCTAAAAGAATAAAATAAACTTTTACTATCAACTTAAGGCGTCATTACACAATTTATTATGTAATAAAAGCTTGTCGCGAGATTTGCCCTATGTAGATAATCAAGTAAATTAAATAACTATAATTGATTGAATTTAATTTTTAGAATTTTCTGACTAAGTAAATATGAGTACTTAAATCTCGCGACAAGCTTTTATTACATAATATATTGTGTAATGACGTCTTAAGTTGATAGTAAAAGTTTATTTTATTCTTTTTAGCTCGATAAAATAAAAGCTTGTTTTTAAAAATTATTTTTTATTCTTAATTTATTTTTTACTTTTTAGTTATCGCCTGACAGGTTTCTCAGTCTGTTCATCGTATTTAACGCATCATTGTTGCAAGGTCGTTTGCCGGTTAATTTCGAACAGTCTAGCTCTTCAATAAGGAGACCTTCTAATGTTTTTACCCTACTTAAGGCCACGTAAGCTTGACCTTTGATTTTTGAGTTTTTCTTCTCCTAGGCAGATTGCAAACCAATGCTGTTGACGCCTATCTCGCCAAATTACACAAATCAAAATTAACCAACCGATTCTACAGACTCGAACAATTTAACTTCAATATCATAATCGAGGACTCCGAAAACCCTAGTACACCAAAATTTCGGACAGATTGGAGCACGGAGTTTAACTCCCTTGTGACTCTCAGCAAGTCCTTTCATTTGATACCCATATTGTAAGAAAGCATAAAAAAATAAATCCGCCATATTGGATTCAGAGTGACGTCAATTTATTTTTCGAGTTATTCTTAGCAAGCCCTTTTATTTGATACCCATATTGTAGGAGTGCATTAAAAATAACTAGTCCGTCATCTTGGGTGTTTCGCCATGTTGGATTTAGAATGACGTCACACAGCTAACCATGAATTGCTATCCAAACTAAACGTGTTTACAAAATTTCAGCTCAATCTGTTGAAAATATCTGCTTCAAAATTGAGTTGCAGGATTCCACCCGAACATACATAGTTACATTGCAAGTTAGATCCGCCATGTTGGATTTAGAATGACGTTACACAGCTAACCATGAATTGCTATCCAAACTAAACGTGTTTACAAAATTTCAGCTCAATCTGTTGAAAATATCTGCTTCAAAATTGAGTTGCAGGATTCCACCCGAACATACATAGTTACATTGCAAGTTAGATCCGCCATGTTGGATTTAGAATGACGTTACACAGCTAACCATGCATTGTCATCCAAACTAATCGTGTTTACAAAATTTCAGCTCAATCGGTTGAAAATATCTGCTTCAAAATTGAGTTGCAGAATTCCACCCGAACATACATAGTTACATTGCAAGTTAGATCCACCATGTTGGATTTAGAATGACGTTACACAGCTAACCATGCATTGTCATCCAAACTAATCGTGTTTACAAAATTTCAGCTCAATCGGTTGAAGATATCTGCTTCAAAATTGAGTTGCAAGATTTCACCCGGACAAACATACATACATTGCAAGTTAAATAAAAGCTTTTAAAATAATTGTTTACGAAGGTGTTGGCCTCCTCATGTGACGGAAATATCTGTCCTTCGAACGCAATTTTTAGATTGGGAAACAAAAATAAATCGCTTGGGGCTAGATCTGCTGAGTAAGGAGGGTGGTCAAGCAGTTCAAACCGCAATTCGTATATTGTCGCCATGGCAACCGCTGAAGTGTGAGACGGCGGTGCAACAGATTTTTTTTGCAAATATAGCTGTTTTTCTGCCTCAGCTTGTCATGGCTCCTTTAATGGTTTATCCTTTTTGAAGATAACTCCGCGGATATCCCAAAAAACAGTCGCCATCACTTTCCTTACCGAAAAAAAATGGTTTTTTTTTAAATACGATTTCCCCTTCGCAGTCCACTGTGTTGACTGTATTGTTACGATATTTACTTCTTGGGTTCGGTAATTCTAAACTTTCAGTACAATAACTAAACAATCTTTATTCCAATATTTTTACACAATAAATTTTACTTTACTTAGATATTCACTTTACAATCACTTTTAAAACTCAACTTCTTCGCGACCGCTGTCCTTTTTATATTTCCAAATTATCGTTCTAGAAGAATCGACATCATTCGAAACTATTGGATCTTTTTCTAGAGAGTTTCAGAAAAATCCTTTCGTCATTTCGGAACCATTAAGCGCAGTATTCTAGAATTTGCCGGTCCTTTCTTTTGTTCCAATCGCGGCGCCGGCATAATGAAGCAGTCCCCTAATTGTGATCGACTCGCTGACGCCGACAGACAGTGCCGGCTTGTAACAGTATTTTTGTTTCGGGCGTATAACGGTGTATCCAATTTTCATCTACAGTAATTAATCGGCGCCAAAATTCAGATTTATTACGCCTAAACTGCGCCAACAAAGCGTTAGAAATGTTTATTCTAACACGTTTTTGGACAAACGCGGTACCCAGGACGCGGACAGTTTTCTCACGCCCAATTCTTCATTCGATATGTGACAAACACGTTCTTTGGACATATTCATAGCCTCTGCTATCTCTCTCACTTTAATTCGACGGTAGTTTAGCACCGTATGGTGAACATCAGCGATGTTATAGTCAGTTTTTGGACGTCCCGAACGTTCATCGTCTCCCAAGCTTGTATGGCCACGTTTAAATTCAACTGCCCAACTCGTCTTTGATTTGCGTAGGCGTATTGCCTTTCAAAAACAAATATTTAATGACAGCTCGATACTCAATTTTTTCCATTTTTACAAAAACACTCACATTGACCCACCCAAACGATTGTCAAACAGCAACTGCGCATCCAAAATGGCTGAAATTTTGCTGATTACCTGTCAAAAGATGCGCAACCACATTCCCCAGCTTTTATTGACGAGTACTGCCATCTTCACGCTAAGGTCGAAAACTTTTCAGACCATCTTCGTAAATTACAGTGCAACAGAAGTAGCTTGGCGGGCGAGAGATCACAAAATCTGCGCACAATGAAAACATTCGAATAACGATCCGATCGGCGACGACGACGAAATTTTCAGTAATCGTGAGTCTCAAGTACAATCGGAGGAAGAAGTTTACGAATGTGAAGTATATCCAGCTGAATATTTGTTATTTTAGAGGCTAGTCGCCCGCCAAGCTACTTCTGTTGCACTGTAGTTAAATACTATTATCACAATTAATTATATTGTTACGATATTTACTCCTTGGGTTCGGTAATTTTAAACTTTCAGTACAATAACTAAACAATTTTTATTCTAATATTTCTACACGATAAATTTTATTTTACAAATCACTTACAAATTTACAACTGTATATCATTTTATAATTACTTTAAATACTTGAATCGAACTAATTTAAACTTAAAAACCTCAATCTATGATGCCGTTTAAATACCTCCAAAACAATGTTCTCAAAAATCGACACTATTCAAAAAAATTCGAGAATCATTCAGTGTATTCTATTACTAGCGGATCATTAGGTATGCGCTGTCGCCTAAGGGCAAGATCGACAGAGACGGACCCAAAAAATCGTAACAATATTTTTGTCAGTGATTTAACTAGTCTGTCTTTTGCTTTGCCGTTCAGTGTAATTTAAATATTCACACTTTTTACTACCAATTCCTCTTTTCTTTTTGAATGTATGTAGCAATATTTTTGCATTTAACTGTGTAGTTGTGTTCTCAAAAATGTGTCATAAGCGCACAGAATTTCACTTTCCAGTTGATGAATATCGTGTGTTTACGGTTATTTAAGTACTAATATAAACAAATTTCATTTTTTTTATTCCATCCTATTCGTAAATAAAATAATACATCATCATAAAATGTTACGAAGCCATGTGTTCAAAGTACTTTAAATAAATTCTACCAAAATTTGTGCACGCCGATGGACGTTGGCCGAACTGAATGTTTCAATAGGTGGTATCACTGCTTTGAAACATCTACGTCATTAATGACATGCATGGGATTTGGTTTTGCATTTACTGTAGTCTACTATAAGCATACGAGTGGAATCGGGGATTTAGTTTAGTGACTATAAGTATTTTTATTTTTCAAACTTAAATATGTATTAAATATTTAGTTAACAATTATTGGTGGATCTTTTCACAAACGAACATTAATTCACACAAGATGAAATAGATATCATTATCAATTTTAAGAAGATAAGAACATTATTGCAACCTAACGTTGCTAATCATTATTAAAAAATATACATTTAGTTTATTAAAAAAAAACTTGTGTTGAGTGTTCGGGAGCAAGTTCCGAAATATTCTTCTACCATTTATTGAAACGCATAGACGTATCAAAAATTAAAAGGCGGTGAATATTTATAGGCTTAAAACTTAAATGTGAAAAAACACTTTAAAAAAAATGATTTTTTTTATTGTACTTGTTAATGTTAAAATTGTTTAGGTAGATAATAAATGATGGTAAGTAGCATGTACATATCTGTTAAAAATTCCTATTTTTTGTGATTTAAATGGTTAGGTGTTTATCTTGTCGAAAAGGTTTATACAAAATGTTGAGTCACATTGTTTTTGTTAAATATTTTTTATAATTAAAAATTTAAAAATAGTCAGAAATCGATTAATATTTTAATTTAACCCTAGTCGGATTGATGTTTTATTTTTTCGCTAAAATATTTGAAATGTGACACAAATTTTTTGAAAATGTTTTCTGTACTTTAAATTGTATATATTGATCTTAAAAAAATTAGCAAATATATGTTATATTATTTGTTTTTATTTCATTTCAAAAGCTTCTTAAAACAATACCCAGTTGCACCAATTATGATACTGGTTTTGTTAACTGTAAATCGATTTATAAAGAAGTCATAGTACTTTTCGTTTACAAGATGGAATATCAAATATGTGTTAGTAGAGTTCCACAAGTAATTTTAAATATATATTCATGCTTAAAAGCTGAAAATGTCAATTCAACTAAAGATGAAATAATTAAAAGAATATGCAACTTAACGAAAATTACTTCTTCCATAATTTATTTGGTAATTAAATGAGGCGTTGTGATATAACACGATGAAAAACGAAAACGTATCGTCAGCCGTCGGATAGGTGATGCATCTAAAGATGCGATTCGACAAACGATTTACAATACGTACAAAGAAAATCAAGTCCCAACATTAGAAACACTGACAAATCTTAATAGATTTAAAAATAGAATTGATACGCCACTGGTCGGTTTCTTTTGAAGATTTTATGGCCTAAATAAGAAGTTTTTTTTATATATAAACTGAGATTGGAAATACTGTACATATTTCCGCTTACAAATATATGCGCGATCTTCTTTGTTTGTTGTCAAGCAGAGTTATTCGGCAACCGTCGTGTTTTTTGACGTTTCATCCTACTCCGACTGATTTAAATGGAAGTGGTCCCTAAAAATAATAATTCATCTTTGTATACCAAAATAGCGTACTTCGAATTAAAGAAAAAAAGAAAAACCACAGAATATATTGATATAACAGAAATGCATCATGGAGTAAAACAACCACAATGACCAGCACTTCATTATTCTTGAGTCATCGTAGTAGACTTGAATATTTAAAGATAGATCTGTCCACGGTTCCCACCATACTCCCAAAGTCAGCAGATGTGCAGAGCCGTTTCATACCAAATTGGGTACCAGTGGCGTATCGTAAATATTTTGAAACGGTTAACAAATACTTATGTAGCAGAAAATGTATTAAAATTTAAAATAAATGAAAAAATATATAAATTGATCATTAGTTGTTCTTTTCGCCAGCGACAGAATAAAAAATTACTCTCTTATTCTTACATAAGAATACACGTAGAAAGGATGGATGAAGGAAGATTGACGAAACAGATTTATAAAGCAAGCGTGAATGGACAAGCCGATAGAGGTCGACATCGGTGAACATATCTCGATCAAATCGACATTGTTTTGAAGAAAGGCCGGGTCAAGAGTACCAACAACCGACGAGCATGTATGAGAGCACTGATGAAAGTAGATGAAGCAAAAGATGTGTGTAAGAACCGTAGAAAGTGGAAGGAAGTGGTCTCTGCCTACCTCTATGGAAAAAAGGCGTGACTACATGTATGTATGTACCTTACATCATAACTTTCTGTTAATTCATCTCTATTAGCGAGTGATCTTTGCCACCGAAAATCTAATTTAAAGTTGAATGCCCACGTTCCAAACCTACTTTTGCATCATGTACTTCTTGTAAAACTGCTTTTAAAGTCTGCCGTTGCTTCTGTATTATATGTATAAAATTATTATCGATTTCTTTAATCTTTGTCCCTGTCCTTTTAAAATGAAACTTTTGGAGCAACGTCTTCCGTTAGATGTTTTAGGAGATGAAATACAAGGTTGCTTCTGCTTACCTATCTCTACACTGAAAAACACCTTTTTCAATATTCATGTCGCAACCAATACCCCGCGACGATAATTATGAATTAGAACTTGCAAGCCATGTCTTGCCTTGTTTTTCATAAATTTAATTACATTAGCAATTTGTTTTCGCAAAATAGTTCTTATTTTTGGTCTACCCATTTTAAATAGAAAAATATAACAGCAACAAAAAACACTCACGCCCTCATACAACTACTAAAACCTCGACTAAAACTAAATCACACCGATAACTTCCTTCTACATACATATGATTACACATCTTCACACGTACTTTTTTGTTTACCTTCTATCTATTTCTTGACGTTTCATCCAACTCCAACTGATTTAACTGGAAGTGGTCCCTAACAATAATAATTCAAGTCTATCAGCGAGGATAGACTCTTATAAAGAGATGTACACAGCATAAGCAAGGTATTGGAAAATAATCAGATGATGCGCAGAAACTGATGTAGCATTGGTACATAAGGTTTAGCATAATTTTAAATGTTGAACACAAAATTTTAGTATGGTACTGTCTAAAATTTAAACTATGTGCTAGGTTCTCAACCAATTGGCGTTCAGTTATGCCACTACTCTCATGGATGTAAAAGCTTGCAAAAAATACCCCAAAGCTTTTAGTATAGCACAAGTTTCATTGGTAGTACTATAAATAAACAAGTATGTAGAATAATAATAATTTTTTTTTAAATAAGTTAATGTAATACAACCACAAAATTACTTTTTACTCTATTCCTATCTCATCAAGAGGTAAATAAAAAAGATTTTGTGAAATAATCACTTTAATGAGTACATATTTTCTATTTGTTGTTTTAATTTTATTGTACATTGTACAGTTAATCTACAATTTTTGGTGTAAGCATTTTATAGCTCATCTGTAGCTTTTTTAGTGAATCCCCTAGTTTTTAAAATATCATTGCATTCATTCCTATTAAGTTTGCTAAGAGGAATTCTTTCAACTTCTTCATCTTTATCATTCAAGAAAACCAGTTCTGGTGGAGCTCCAGATATTTTCTTCCATTCTACATTGTTATAAGTTGTAATATCATTGTAAGCAAATTGTCGTACTTCTGCTAATCTATTTAAGGAACATCCTGGACAACTCTAAAATATTAATATATAATCATGTGCATATAATATACTAATATTTATTGTTTTAGTCTAATACATAAAATGTTTTTCAAATGCAGCAACATGAACGGTAAATGTAGTGCGTCTATAAAATTGTATACATTAAATCAGAATCAGTATGGAATATAAGCACCTGAACAGATGGAAACAAATTCAACCTTTAAAATCAGGAGAAATTCTTACCTCTAATCTAGCTTTGACTATTTCACTATTGGTACATACAGAAACACCAATTACTGCTAAAAACAAAATAATTATGCACTTCATCTTGTCCCTTTGTAAGACTACTACTCTATTTTGTGTCACGTAAATTTATTTATCTCAATATTCAAGTGGTACTTAATCTTGATCATCTAGCACCTGCATTTATATTGGAAAGTTTGTAAATTGTAAACAAAGTAGTCCCGAGAAAAATGATAACAATTGTCCAATTGTCATTTGCTAATATTCGTGTTCTCTCTTCAAGCTCGCGGATGTGATTGGAGGATAGCTACGTCAAGCGAAAACATTGAAAGCTTGGCTTAAATCACTTATGTACGAGGGATATTCAAAGATTTCTCAAGTACCTAAAGCAACTTATGCACATTCATGTATGAAAAGCTTTTTCGGAAACTACTTGAACGATATTTATGACATTTGGTTTGTTCATTGTCGTTTCAGTCAATCGTGAAATAAATTTTTAGAGAATCTGGAATTTTTTTTAAATGTTATTACCTCATATATTGTATCTTTAACGAATTTATACACATTGTATCTTTCACGAATTTATAAATAGTCATTGGAGTTCCTGTTAAGTACTATAAATGTTGATCAATGTGTAAAAAAATAAATTCCTAAGAAAAGCTTAAGTTGTTTAAAATATATAAAGTTCACTTTTTACCCATATTAACAGATGGAGGTTAGTTTGTTATTTCACATCTTGAGAAGTTCATACAATCTATAATAGATGTCGCCCACTCTGTGATTTTTTCCCTTTACATAAAACGCATTCCAACCGTGTAGTCGATCCATTTTCTGTACCTACCAAACTTGGGATCGTTCGGGAAGCGTGAACCAATTTCTGAACGGTAATTTCGGTGCATTGTCAGAAGTAGAAATTGTTTGGACCGAATGAACATTGGGTATTTCATCAGCTGGCACTGTCATTTATTGGGCCAAATATTTACCGATGGTGGCGCTGCATCAGCTAATCCCGAAACGCGTAACCTAACTAATATAAACCATAGAAATATAATAAATACTAGAACGCCAACCAGTGATGTATGATTTGGCACCCCATAGGGTGTATGACCTAACTCTGAGTTTGCCCAATAAATAGTAAATTGAGCGGGATATTTAAACGTGTCACCAGGACAGGACTTGGGAATTTTGAATTCGTCCAATCTCTTGAGAGACTACTAAAATTAACTAAAATAAAAACTTAACGAAACTACAGGAATGTCAGAAATATATGTTTATAAAAAACAACGAGGAAACACAAAAAACGAAGCACTAATGGCAAGCGATTTTCTGAAAGCAAACAGGAAAACATATATTAACAACTCATTAAACCCGAATACGACACTGTCCTTTTCATTACTTGTTTATAGTCACGTACGCTTCTGCGGCGGTGTTGCCAGATTTTCTGGATTTTTCCTAATTACTTGCCCTAATAGCACATATTCTATTCATATCTTCATCTAAAAAGTACCAAGTAAAAATGAACTTAGCAACGATGTGGCAAGATGTTCTGCGCATGTGCAAGTGGTAGGTGATTGGTTCGCTATGTGGGGTCATTTCAACTCAATATCGGGTGTATATTGGCATTCTAGTATGTATTATATTTATGTGATATAAACACACAATGGACGAAACAAAACAAAGACAGTCATTGTAGGATATAATAAATAAAACAATGGATAAAAATTTACATTTATAAAAATACGATACAAGCATATTTGCATTATTAATCTGTAAATGCGACAGTTAAAAATATATTTAAATATTGTATTATATTGTTTGTTTTATAAATACTTTTCAGAAAAATATTCGTTTAAGTACATAAAACCGAAAATAAATAGTAAGGACTGACAGATTAAAAAAATATCTAAAGCTGAAATTTAAATTAACATCATGCAACAACTTCAATATTGACTAAATACGAGGTGTGGCAACTAAATATCACTAGACTGATGCTGCAACATTCATAATCTCTTACTATGTTAGAAGTGTATCGAAGTGAATGTTCATCATGTACACAAGCTTTTGAGTGGTTTAAAAGATTTAAAGCAAAGACTATCCGTGCACTGGACGACCTTCAACATTACGTTGTTCTGACAGCCGTTCGAAAATGAGTAAAAAGACGAAGACCAAATCCTGAATGCCACACCAGGACAATGTGCCTGTCCATTCCACCTTGTTTGCAAAGGCGTTTTTTTTGCTAAATATGGCATCACTATCCACCGTACTCGCCCGATGTAATATAAAAAGTCAGTGGGCCAGCCCACTGACTTTTTATATTTTTTAAGATCAAATCGGAGCTTAAGTGCACAAGATTTAACAGTATGAATGTGGTAAAAACAAGCGGTCGAGGTTCTCAACAAGCCAACAGAAATAAACTTCCAGCACTCTGCTTTAAACAGTGGAAAATCGTGTGGAGTGTTGTAGGGAACGGTATGGAGAGAATATTGAATGGGATAAGCTTTGAAATGTAATTTCAAAGCCGGATGGCTGCCCAAAAACTGCCAGTCTTTTGCGGTCCAGTGCACCGCAGCAGCACAGTATGTGTTTTACTGTTTCCGGATCCTTGCCGCACAATCTGCAGGTCAGGTCTCCATTATACAGTCCCATTTTGTTGAGGTGCTTCTTAGCTGAAGCCTGTCCTTTTGTGACACGGTCCTTTGATGTATTCATTCCCGTGTTTGTTTCCTGGTTTACTTTCCCAGTAATTTTTGTGTTTTCCCCCAATCCAGTCTTTTACAGACACTTTTACTGTACGCTTCGGTAATTGATAAAAAAATTTGTAGCAACAAACCGGTTATTTAATTACTACCTCACATCTACATAAAAAAACTTAAATAAAATTTTTGTTGGGAATCGGTAATACGGTATTCTACTATGTTTGTAAAAGTACTTCAAAATG
Organism: Agelastica alni; assembly: GCA_950111635.1. Lineage (NCBI taxonomy): Eukaryota > Metazoa > Arthropoda > Insecta > Coleoptera > Chrysomelidae > Agelastica > Agelastica alni. The sequence goes on along the minus strand of OX467717.1, from coordinate 21,038,410 downwards.
TTGATTTTCCTAATAAAAAGGCACAAAAAAATATAATTCGGCAAAATAAACACCTTTTTTTATTCCCGCGAAAACGCTGTCAGCCATTTTGTTAACGTTATATTGGTAAAAACAACAGTCGTGTATATACGACCGGCACTCATTCAACGTTAACAGCTATATGCAACCATCATTGAATTAATTTTTGGCAGATTCGTACTATCTGCTTTTACAAAACCGGTTTGCATTTTAATAAATAAATAGGTACAAATGAAATTCACTGACGAAAGTTACTCCTTGAAGTTGATAGATATGTAAGTACCTAGCTGTTTAAACTGAACTGACACTGTTTTTGCCTATATGACGTCACACCATGGCGGCTCGTGTTTTAAGTCCCTTGATATACAGATTAAAAATGACGACTTTTAATTTCAATATAATAAAACAATAATGTGCTTTTATTACTCAAAATCAGAATATTAAAGTATATTTCTACATAAATTTTAATTTTTATCAAATTTCATAATTTATTTTTCACTACCGAAAGTACCCCATTCTGATTAATAATCGAGAGTTTCAAGTAATACGTATTTATTTGTGTGGGTACAGAAAATTTTTTTTGGTAAGAAATAAAATTCTCAACATAAAATTTGTTACCTAAAAAATGTGTTTTTCGAACCTATTTCTTCAGATTGCAATCGGTTATTGAATTCTTTTCTTTTAACCGAAAATCAAAGGCGACAAGATTGAAAACTGAAAAAGATAATCATAATGTGATCTCTATTTTTATTAATAGGTCTTCGGTATGTTTGCGTTTAACATGGAAAAAAGGTAATATACTGCACGTCACAATTTACGCATAATTTTAAAAATCGTAGCAATTCAAATATGTTTCGATTTTTGTAATAAAACATATATTTCATCTCCGGTATATTGCAATGCTCTATCGGTAGAACTATAATGACGGTATGTTTTTGACCATTTTTTAAAATTAAAATATAATACAAAACATGATAAAAGTTTTTCATTTTACTTCGAAGTTAGTTAGTTTTGCTAAATCATCAAAGTACTTTGTAAATTTAAGTATTTTTCATTAAAATGAATCATTAGCAGCGAGAGAGTTAAGATTTGGCAGAATCGGAATTTTTAGATCGTTACACCTTTAGAATCGGCCAAAGTATGATAAGGAGAAGACTTGCAGCAAATGACCAGCGCCCTGGTAGTGCAACCACTGGTCTATTATTGACTAGACAGCATAGAAATAAAAGATTACATATTGTTCGTGAACATGTTGTTTGGAATAATGCTGATTGGGGAAGAATATTGTTCACCGATGAATCCAGATACTGTTTTTTTTCTGATGGCAGACGTTATAGTGTACAGAAGAATCAGGGAACGCTACGCACGGCGTAACATTGCTGGGACTGTACAATACAGGGGCGGCTCAGTGATGGTGTGGAATTAATTTGGAGGCACGTAAAGAGTTAGAATAGATAGAGGGCGACTATCAGCAAAAAGATACATTACAGACATTTTAGAGGAGCACTTCGTGCCATTAGTACCATTTATTGGCGATAATTTCGTGCTGATGCAAGACAATGCCACGCCACACGTTGCAAGAATTGTGCAACAATATCGCCAGGAGATTGAAATTCCTGCGATGGATTGGCCTGCGAGAAGTCCCAATCTCAACCTAATAGAATACGTTTGGGACATCGTAGGGAGGAGACTATGACAACTACTCAACCCACCAAACACATTAGATCAACTTTTTTTGCGACTGGTTGAAATTTGGGATCAAAAAAGAACATTATTTCGTAGTATGAGAGATCGTTGTCAAGCAGTAATAAACGCCAGAGGAGGCAATACTCACTATTAGCTTAATTTCTTGAACTTTAAAAAATGTCACTCTGTCGTTTCTTTATGATGCTTTGATTGCAATATATTTTTTGTAAAAATCAACATTTCTTATTCATGAGAATGCAAATACTAACCTTAAGAAAACAAAAGAAATGCGAAACATTTATTCATTACCACTGAAAATACAATTTTAGAATTATGCGTTAATTTTGACGCGCAGTGTATTTTTAATAAAACAATTTTGATAATAAAATTTTATTTAAACAAAATTTAGCGTCCAGCCACTGTGTATACGAAAATGTACCACAAATACATAGAATACTTTTTGAATACTTTACCAAAGTAATAAAAAATGTTATTAAAGCATTTCTTTGACAAGATTAACATAAAAAAAGATGGCGTTAAACCTAACTCACAAAAAAAACAAGTAATAAAATGTACTTGTAAAATATACACAATTTAAAATTAAGTAGTTTATCAAACAATAGTACAGTTATTAATAAACAAAAAAAAATAGTTTTTAACTTTGAGTTAAAAATATTAAAAAAATTTAGTGCCACGATGAAATAAAATTCAGAAGAATAAAATAATAAAAACGATCTCTTTCCATTTTTTTAAATTTCGAGAGAAATGCCATTTCGATGTTAAAAATATCTTTACCATTTCAGTTTCTTTTTAAGATTCTCAGCCAATTTATTGATAAACTCGAACGTCTCCAAATAATCCGCCCTGGTAACTTTGCTCATGCCCTTAATGCAGATGGCCAAATCTTTTGTCATGAAACCGGATTCGATGGTTTCGACGCAGACGTCTTCTAGAGCTTGAGCGAAATTAGCGAGTTCGGTGTTCTTGTCCAATTTAGCCCTACAAAAGCAACATTTATTAATAATTGTACCAGTTAATACATTTATTAATAAAATTATATATAAGAGTTTTTCAGCAAAAAATTGGAGTACCTGTGTAGAAGACCTCTGGTCCATGCGAAAATGGAAGCAATGGGATTGGTAGAAGTTTCCTTGCCTTGTTGGTACATACGGTAGTGTCTCGTTACCGTACCATGAGCAGCTTCAGCTTCCACTGTTTTACCATCGGGACTTATTAAGACTGAAGTCATTAAACCCAAAGATCCGTAACCCTGAAATTATTTTTCATGGTTTGCAGATAAGATAATATAGACATTAACTTTCCTATCTCAAAGCGAACTTTAGTTTTAAAATGTACTAATATCAACAACAAAAATAGTATTTTTATCTTTAAATATAAAACGAACAGGAAGGATCATTGCTACTCTACATGGATGCTAAAAGTGAAACAGAAACGGCCTTTATTAATCTCCACGTATGGACTCATTATTTGAATGTTTCCCTGCAAGTGCCTTAATAAAGTGGATTTTTTATAGATTCAAGCAGTTTATTTATTTATTACTATATGGGATCACCCCCATTACAACAAATTTTGTATATATTTAAGTAAAAATCAATCAATCAACTTATGTATATACTAAATTAAGATAAAATTAAACAAATAAAATCAATAACATTAAAATAAAAATATCACAACTTAAACCCTCTTTAACCGATTCTTGAACAAGGTTAACGAACCAACAAATATGTCTATGCTATTGTTATTAATTATTTTTAAAGTACGTTCAATAGGCGAATGCATGCCATAACTCGTATGGTAAAAAGAAATATAAAATAAATTTGATTGTCTTAAATTTCTGACGGGAACATTCAAACTAATACCTTGGAGAAGTTCGGGCCAGAAATTTAATTATTTATTAGCTTAAAAACAAACACTAACTCGCAGTTTTCCCGTCTTGTACTCAATAAGTTTATCTTCAGTGTATTTAAAATAATTGTGTAATTATGATTGCTTATGGGAATGTTCAACTTATATGCACATTATCTTAGGAATTTGTTCTGAACTCCCTAGTACCTGAACTCCCTAGTAGAATGAATTTGATATTAAGGAGACTACACAATAGACGCATAATCTACTTGTGACACTACTAAAGCATAAAAAACTGTTCTTAAAGCCCAAACAGATAATCTCCAAACAGTTCCGAAGAATGAAGCCTAGAGATTTTGAGGATTTTACTGATATATTTTGTATATGTTGAACAAAACGCAACTGCTTATGACTCCTGATAGTTGATCATCATTAATTGTGTATGAACTACCAAATTTGTGACTGTTGATTTGTACTGTTAAAATCCATGTTATTTGTCAAGCGTTCTTTACAATAAAATTTTAACTGTTTGTATATTAAATTAATAAATAATTTTGGTATAGAGGACTGATTACATACACTACAATAGTTTTTTATATCCTGTTTATTACCGGATTTAAAAATTGGACAGATGTAAGTATGTTACCATAAAGCTGGAAAAACTGTCGATTCCAGTGATGACTTAAAGAGAAGCTGAATCAGCTTTGTTAGAGAGTAAATATAGTTCTTAAGAAAATAATCAAGGATTCCATCTGGACCACTGCTTAATTTATTTGGTAATGATAAGATTTTATTGAAAATATCCTCTACTGATATTGAAAAATTTGGTATAAAAAAGTTGCTACTGTCTACTAGTTCTAAGTTATCAACAGTGGATTCTGGTAAGTAAACCGTTAAAAAAAACTGAGAGAAATAATTTGCAATCTGTTGTCCACTTGTTGCAGCAGTATTTCCATAATACATAGTATCAGGTAATTCATTTGACGATCTTTTACTGTTTACAAAGTTCCAAAAATACTTTTGATTCTAGCGTAAATTATTATCTACTAGACTGATGTATTCATTATAACAGTGGTTGGATAAATCTTTACATAATCTTCTAAGATCTGAGAAAATCAAATAATCCTGTTGACTGCGGGACGCTAAATAATTTTTGTGAGTTTAAAGTTTTAATAACCGTCAAAATTAGCGTGACAACGCAGTGGAGGAGCGACCTACGCCCCACTCACATGATACCTAGTGTGACAAGACTTTGTTGTGTGCTTAAGTGTAAATATTTAAAAAAAATAATAAAGATGAGGTGTCTTTGAATATTTTAAAACATTTAATTGACAGAAATATTTTTGAAAATATTGAAAATGTAATGCAATTCCATTAAGTGTTAATAAAATATATTTTTTATTGTTACTTTACTATACGAATAAATTATTTATTATTTTTGTTCTTTTTATTCTACTTTAAAGCCTTACGCCCCTGCCAAAATGGAAGAATAGTCAGCCGTATGCAACCTCCATTCCAGTCAACTTTTACCCGAGACGATACGCTCCGTCTTGATGTTTTATATTCAAAGATTTTTATATTATCAATGGAAACGTTTCAGAAATAATGAAATTAAATTTTTCCTATATATGTTTCACAATTAATAATATTTTCCATTAAATTTAAATTAAAATTCTTTAGTTACACTCCATATCTGTAAAATAGGCTGAAGTAATATTTAATTGTCACCCTGCAAAAAGTTTTCCACATAATTTACATGTATTTATGATAATTTATGAATAGTTTTGAGTTTTAGTTTTAATTAATCTTGGTCCATTCTCATATTTTTCAGTTCAACAAATTTGTTAAATATACAATTAATTCAAATGTACAATGATCTTATTAAAAAATTTTACCTCAATGATTTACTTTTATGTAAAAGAATATAAAATAAGTTAAAGGTTTTTTTTAATCCAATCATGAATTAACATTTACCTGAGCTACCGAATCAGATTGGACGTCACCGTCATAATTTTTGCAAGCCCATACAAATCCACCTTCTGATTTCATGGCATAAGCAACCATATCATCAATCAGTCTGTGTTCGTACCAGATATTCTTTGCTTCATAACTGGCTTTGTATTCGCGATCATAAATGTCTTGGAAGATGTCCTTAAAACGTCCATCGTAGCGTTTCAAGATGGTGTTTTTAGTGCTGAGATAAAGAGGATATGCTCTGTCGAGAGCATACTTGAAAGACGAATGAGCAAATGCTATGATCGAATCGTCCGTGTTAAACATACCTGAAAATATTAATATTGCTCAGAAAATGGCTGCACATACTTGCCCATCAAAATTATGAGACGCCCTCTATAGCAGCGATTGTCTAAGGAGTTCATACATGTTATACATGTTAACTATATATTTGTTTTTCATTATTAACTAGATGTTTTAAAACAAATGTATTTCACTTCATAGCTCAGTGTTTAAGTCTCTTTGACAGTGGAACTGGGGTTTGAATCCTGCTGGAGATAAAATTCATTCCGATTTTTTCCTGAAGATGTTAAATCAGAGCTTTCCTGCTTTTCCTGCACTGATATAAATTTCTTTCAGCTGATTATTTAGGATGACACAATGATATGATTTCATAACAAATGCCTCTTAACTGGTTAAATGCTAGACAAGCGATGGCACCTAATATCAACTGTAGTACGTTTGGTTCATTCAGATGTGGCAAATGCAAAATCGAACATACTGGTGCTTCAAAGTCATTCTTCGCTCCGCTTGGACAGATTAGTGTCAAGATCAAAATAGACAAGGCATTAATTCTAATGTACACTGGGCAACGGATCGACCATCCAAAACTGCTACATGTGAATCATTCATCATCTTATGATACTACCTCTGGTGAAACAACAGCAGATTAATAGACATGGAAAATTCAAGTGCCTGTAACTTTTTATTAGTACCTTACCCGGGCAAACCATGTACATATATGTATGAACTCCCAAGCCACGTCTCAACGATTCCTATGGGGACCGTCTCTATATAATTGTAGGCAAATACAGAAGTGTCCCCCAGAAAACCAACGTTACAAATTAATATTATAAAATTTAATTTCAAGTAGATTATGTAAAATTAATAAACCTTTCTATCAAACCACTTGTGGTATTTAAAGAAAGAAAACATATAAAATATAAAACGTGAAATTTTAATAATATATGAATTACTTGCTTCAAAGGTCTCAATTATGAAGTACTAGAGGTGACCCGTGCGAATACTTCGCGCCGATAGCGGTCAGTTACGTAATATAATAAAGTAAAAATAAATAAATGTAAATATTTATTAATTTTAAATATTTTAATTTACAAAATAGTAATGAAATCAGTCTAATATGAACATTATTATCCTAGATGGTACCTGCGACTTAGTCTGGGTAAGATACACACAATATCTTTATAAATTATAGCCTATGTGTTATTCTGATGTATAAGCTATATTATTTTAAAGTTTCATTAAAATCCATTCAGTAGTTTTTGCGTGAAAGAGTAACTCCTTAAGTTGGACGTGGGTCATCTTCTTAAATCTTAAGTGTAAAATCATAAATCTTAAATGTTTTTATAACAATTACAATGCTATTTCCATATTCCATCTGTCTTAAATGATAAATCTTAAATCTAAAGTGATAAATCTTAGGTGTTAAATTATTTTATAAAGTCACCCTTATTCTGATGTATAAGCTAAATTATTGTAAAGTTTCATTAAAATCCATTCAGTAGTTTTTGCGTGAAAGAGAAACAAACATCCATACATACACACATACTCACAAACTTTCGCGTTTATAATAGTAGTAGGATATTCATACCCCTGAAGTCATTATCATTCAAGGCTATTTCCACCTCACAATATAATTGTATACTTTATACCTTGTTTTTGTTTGAATACCTAAGTATAATTCTAATAACCATTTACTATATTTTTTATGTCAATGGATTTTTCCAAATATGTATGTATGTGAATTCCAACAAAAAATACAAATAAAGATACATTGTAATTCAAGATATTTAAATGGATTAAGCAATAGATTAAAAATAATTTGTTCACGGATACATAAATTGTCTTTGTAATATCAGATAATTGTAACTTTACACTGAAAATGGATATTTTGTACATCTGTATACAATATACATAAATTTACAAAATTATTTGATCAAACTTAAATTGCAACATTAGCTTGTTTATAAATTTCAATTGTAAATAGAAATGTAACAGGGGTTCAAAGGTTAACATATTTCTGTTTAGGATGTTAACCTTCTAAACCTATGTTCTATTTATGTCTTTGCTTGCCAATTAGAATTACTATTCATAATAAATGGAAAAACATAATGAATAAAGAATTAAAAGCTTAACTAAAATATTTTTATAAAGAAAATCAGCTATTTGAATTGTATTCATTATTTATTTGTGACGTTTTGGAATCTGCTGCAGTAAATCTCAGATGCAGAAAACATACAAACATACATACATATAGTCATGCCTTTTTCCCGTAGGGGTAGGCAGAGACCACTTCCTTCCACTTGCTACGGTTCTTACACACATCTTTTGCTTCCTCTACTTTCATCAGTGCTCTCATACATGCTCGTCGGTTGTTGGTACTCTTGACCTGGCCTTTCTTCAAAACAATGTTGATCTGATCGAGATATGTTCTCTGAGGTCGACCTCTACCGACTTGTCCATTCACACTCGCCTTATAAATTTGTTTTATCAATCTTCCTTCATCCATCCTTTCTACGTGTCCAAACCATCTAAGCATTCCTTTATCTATCTTTGTAACCACATCTTCTTTTACACCACAGAGTTCTCTTATCTTACTACTCTTTACTTTATCCAACCAAGTCATTCCGGCTATACTTCTCAGACTACTCATTTCCACAGCATTAATTCTATTTTCATGCTTCTTCTGCCAAGCCAACACTTACTACCATACATAAGTGTAGCAACCAACATTCCGCTATGAACAGCCAGACGTGCCTTTTTTGACACTTTCTTGGTGTTCATAAAGCTATGCAGTGCCTCATTCATTTGTTTTCCTGTCAACACCCTTCGCTCAAAGTCACTGTCATACTTTCCACCTCTCGTAAACTTTGAACCCAGGTATACAAACTCATTTACTTGTTTCACTCTTTCTTCCTTAATCAGAACTTCACAGTTTGTCATGCTTTCTTCTCTTTCAAAAACCATTACTTTTGTTTTGCTTAACATTTATTTTCATCCCTTTGATTTTCAGGGCATCATGCATATCATAAACAATCATCTGCAACTCCTCTTCAGATGACTTGATCATCGGCGTAAAGAAGGCATTTAACAATCAAATCATTCATTTTCAATCCATACTCATTCTCTTTCAAATCTTTTAAACAATCGTCTATGTATAAGTTAAATAGCCATGGCGTAGCCACACATCCCTGTCTTACACCTTTTTCAATGTAAAACCAGTTCCTGTAAGCTCCGTTTATTCTGACACAAGCAGTGGAATCCTCGTAAAGTGATTTCAGTGCTCGTATTAAACTACCACTACCCATACTTAGATAATGTCGACCACAATTCACTCCTCACCACTCTGCAGAAAACAACATAGAATAAACTTTTTGTTGTTGTGTTCTGTTGTCTTAATTGGTCTCCTTTAAAAATTGATTAAACTTGAACATGTTCTATCTAAGTATACTAGATATACTTTATATATTTTATCTAATGTACTGTTTTCATTGCATTTCAAAGATTCACAATCAGTTAATTCCCTATTTCGTTATCCATTGTTTACTTTAGATAATAATTTAATAAAATTATTAGCAAATGCTTATTTCGTTGGATTCATCAGAGTAAAAACTTTTACAGATTTAATTTTATTAACACATTACAATTAATTACTTTTTTAAATATTACAAAAAAATATTAAATTAATTAAAAATGGTTAAAAAGTAAAATAGCTGACCCATTAAAGAAATAATTCCAAAGTACAGCAACTCTAGGTTATCATAGTTGTTGGATACTAAATTTATTTTTTGAAATTCTTTGAAATAAAATAGATATCAATAACTTGCGAAAAACCTAATAACATTTTTTCATCTTTTTAAATGTTGATGAAATGAAAACAAGTTTAATTTAATTTTCTCAATATTTCATTCATTTTAGTACCACCTTATTTAAAATGTATTATTAAATTGACACAAAATATTACTTACCCATTGCTACTCCTGGTCCTTTATACTCATGAATTAAGTATTTTTGAACATCACCTCCTGCACCTGTATAAATCATTTCTAGTTTACCCTCACCAGGAATAACAACATCTGTAGCCTTATACTGATCAGCATGAGCATGTCTAGTAATTGAACAAAAAATATACAAATAATTTCTTTGTTATTATTAATTCTAATTGTTGTTTATAACTAAAATAGAAAAACTCACCTTCCTATAATAATTGGTTTGTTCCAGCCTGTAACAAGCCTAGGAATGTTCTTGCAGAGTATGGGTTCTCTGAATACAGTACCACCTAAAATATTTCTGATGGTACCATTAGGGCTCTTCCACATTTGCTTAAGTTTAAATTCTTCCACTCTTTTTTCATCTGGGGTAATTGTAGCACACTTTATTCCTACATTGTATTTTTTTACAGCTTCTGCACAGTCAATAGTAACCTGATAAATTTAATTATTTGTTGTAATTCCTATTAAATATAAATTATTTTCAATATAAACATTCGATTTTTTTCAATTTTGTCTGTGTAGCTATAAGTAGAAGTCCTCCAACACTGATTTTTAAAATATATAGAATAATTTTACCTATTCATGAAAAACAAATGAATGTGACTGCAAACGCTTGAAATATATTTTTATTTATACATAAAAAAACGTTATAAGGAAAAACAATGAATACCTGGTCATTTGTTTTATCGCGATTTTCTATTCCTAGATCATATATTTGTAGGTCAATGTCCAAATAAGGTAAAATTAGTTTTTCTTTAATAGCATCCCAGATAATTCTAGTCATTTCATCTCCTAATATGTCTACAACGGTTCCAGCTTTTATTTTACCCATTATAAAATGCTTTTGTAAATTTATTTATGAACTAGCTAACACCAACACTGAAGACAGACTGAACGTAAAATCAAATAGAAAATGCTGTGATACAAACTGAATACGTGTCAAAACGAACTGCTGTTTTTAACCGGTGACAGCCAGTGTCAAAGGTCAAACATTCCAGTTATTGTGAATAGAATTGAACAGTTCCATAAAGTTATCAAAATAATTCTTTCCACAAATCGCAACACTAATAATCAAGTATTTACTTGGTCGATTGCCGACATGAAATTTTTCGCTTTTGAAATAGATTAGAAAGGATTCTCGTTGCTATGATACGATCTTCCATTTTTGGAAGTGGCTGTTCACTCGTCAGTTAATGAAAGATACCATAATTTTTTTGACAACAGATAAAATATTTTTCAATCGTATTTAACATTTTACTTAATAAAAATGAAACTTTTTAAAACATTAAAATATTCATAAGGAAAATGCGATCACAAATCATATTTGGAACATCAATTATACAAAATTATAAATAATAAAAAAGTTAACTGATATTTTAAATATAATGACTTTGATCTTGATTCTATTAAAAATTTTTTAAAGGTTAATGCTACGTTTGTTGTAAACATATTTATAACCACATATTCAATTAAAATTTTGTTTTGTAAGGTTCAAAAGGTGAAAATAAACCGCATAAACAAAATATTTGTTTCGTTTCCTAGTATTTTCGTCACACACAAATTTGTAGGTAATTATAAAATATTCAACTTGGACGTGTTATTATTGCCATATATTACTTAACTCCATTATTATATATATGGTAAATGACAAATTCGACATTTTTGTTTTTAGACAACACCCTATACACGCATTGCCTATTTTATTTTAATGTCAAAAGTACATAATTTGAAGTAATAAAAATTGATTTTTAATAAATGTAGAGTTGAGTAAATGTTACCATAGTGATTAACAATAAAAGAAAAAATAAATTACAAAACTACTACTTTGCAAAAACTGCAGTTAGTGACGAAAAAAATTGGAAGTTGCAAATATACACTTCATTTATTTAATAATGAAAAATATAGGAAATTTCAGTAATCATTTATTTGTTCCAAAGTTGGTAATGAACTACAAGTTTTGAAAAAGTCATGATTTAAGAAATAACAATTAATTACAATGTTTTGAAAAATATGCAGCTAATATCCATAAAAATAGTTTACTATTATAATATAATATTTGCAGAAAAAACTGATGTTTATATTATTTGTTTGAGTTTTAATAAAAGAGGTGCTGAAAGTTTTTATTTCTATATAAATGTTAAGTACTGAAATTTAAAAGAACCAAAAGTTTCTTACCAATTTAAATAAACACTGTTTATTTCCGTTTTTTAATATTTCAAGCGCTCAAATTTGAAAGTGAATGGCTTATTCTGAAAAGAGCTGTTCAAATTAAGTTGTATACATTCAGACCATTTGAATAAACACCTTACCTACTCAAGTAGTGTTGAATCATCTTAATAATAATAAGCTGGGGAAAGTTCCTTCTGAAACCTGCCAACAGCACTCAGACAAGTTAATCATCTTGATTATAAGAAACTTTCTATTTTATTTTATCTACTTACATATTTTGATCATAACCTTATTACAATCAATGCATGAGTAACTGCCGTTTTTGAATTGATTTTTTTTTCTTATAATAGATGGCGCTTTAAATGACAAATGTCGGATCGAGGTGTGAACAACAAATATTCTGTCATTTGATCATTTGTAAGTTTTTATTGAAGGGAATTTGAGTTATCTTAGAGATTTTAGTTGATTTTTGTGTTAAACTATCGGATTAAAGCTGAATATAACGTTTGTTTTCGACGTTTCAGTTTTATTGTCGATTAATTCTCGTTAAATGCCAATAAAGACCAGGTGTGTCCAGGTATCAATTTTGGTTTGTTTTCGAAGTTTTCAGTTCTGTTGTCCTTGGAATTATTGTTGCAATGCTTATGAAAGTCGAAATATCAAAATTGATACCTGGACACACCTAGTCTTTACTGGCATTTAACAAGAATCCAGCGACAATCAAACTGAAAGGTCGAAAATAAACCTTAAATCCAGCTTTAATCCAATAGTTTAACACAAAAAAATCAACTCAAATTTCTAAGATAACTAAAATTTCCTTCAATAAAACTTTGGTTTTACAAGTGATCAAATGACAGAATATTTGTTGTTCCCACCTCGATACGATGTTTTGTCATTGACAGCGCCATTAAGGTATAATAAAAAAGAAGAACTTACATTGAAACTACCGTCAAACTGTCAATCATGAATTTTTTAAAAATATCAAAACTAAGTAATTATCAATTTTTATAGAAAATATATCAAAATGGACAATATTGAAATTTTAGTATCAGAACAAAATGTTTCAGCTGGAAATGCTGTACTTTACGTCAAAAAAGCTGGTAATGTCATAATTTTACCTCTATAAAAACCTAACCTAATTTCTTATAGGGAAAAATGGAATAAGTGAGGTAAAACAATCAAATCAAATCTCAGTAACATTCCAAACAGCATATAACTTCATTCGTGAGCTATTTTTACCTTTTGGTTACCCAGAAAGTGTTAGTGAAGATTATTGGAACTATCAAGTATGGGACACAGCACAAGCTTTTTGCAGTACAATTATTGGAGCTTTTACAACCAGATCCATTCTCAAAGGGGTTGGAGTTGGCAATAAAGAAGCAAACGTCCTTTCAGCAGCTGTTACATGGATTTTAAAGGATGGAATGGGAATGATTGGCAGAATAATTTTTGCTTGGTGGAAAGGGTAATTTTTTGTCTTATTTACTAAGAATATTTGCATTTTTTGTCTTTAATAAATATCAAAATATTAAATGTTTAATACTAAAATAACTTTTTTTTTTAACTCTTACAATAATTTATTTTATATTTTATCACAGCAACTGCTTAGATTCGAACTGTAAAAAATGGAGATTTTTTGCTGATATTCTTAATGATGCTGCCATGGCTATAGAATTATTTTTGCCTTATTTTGCATCTTATTTTATGGAAGTTCTGTGTACAACTTCTACAATGAAGTCTATTGTAAGTAAAATTAATTTAAACAATCATGTTGATTTATTTTCAACCATTAAACAAAGATGTTGCATATATTTGAGTATCTTTAGGTTGGTATTGCTGGGGGTGCTACAAGAGCTTCAATAACACATCACCAAGCTATTAAAGATAATATGGCAGAAATATCTGCTAAAGATGGTACTCAAGAAACTCTGGTCAATTTATTAGGGAGTCTAGTCAGCATTTATTTATTAAACATTGTCAGTGATTCACTGTAAGTCTCTTTTAGTTTGGTGTTATCTAATTATTTGACAAAGTAGAGATAATTTATTATTTTGATATAGAATGGTAATAACAAATTTTTTTTTAGATCTGAATGGTTGCTCATATTTACACTTATGTCATTACATCTCTTAACCAACTATTGGGCTGTGAAATCACTAATATTTAGAAATTTTAATCAACAAAGATTAACATTAGTTTTAAAAAGCTATTTTAATATTGGAACAGTTTTAAGCCCTGCCAAAATTAACGAAAATGAAAGTGTCTTATTAGGACAAGGGATAAATAGTAAGAAATGTCAATTTCATCAAGTGAACATCTTGCAGGGTGACCACTACCAACAAGATTATAGCAAAACGATAACAGTTTTAAATATTTTGTCACTTTGGTAGTTTGTATATTGACAAAGGCTGCATTTTAAAATTATTTTGAAATATATAGTAGTTTAAGAAGTATAGCTTTCATCGCTTCACTGTGTTTAAGATCTCGGTCGTTGTATTTAGACGTAACAAGACATCAGTATTGCATACTCTATCAGTCCAGGAAATCCTAAGTATGCGACGATAAACCCACATTTCAAAGGCTTCAATCTTTTTGCAATGCCGATCCAACAGTGTCCATCCCTCTAGTCCATAAAGCGAGTTGGGAAATATGTAGCATTTGGCCAGGTGTAGTCTTAAACTAATCACCAACATAAAATACGCCGATGACACTGCTCAACTCAGTGCATGAGGCGAGGAAAACTAGGGGCCTCAAGATAAATGTTGGTAAGACAAAATGGATGGTTGCAGGAAGAATAGATGTCGGACAAGGTCAGCTTTTATTAGATGGTAACCCTCTCAAAAGAGTTAGCCATTTCAAAAACTTATGCTTATGTTGCCTTATAAAATTTTACTCCTATTGTAAATCCCACCTAACAGTAAAGTTTATGACAAGTATATCACCCAGTGGAACAATTACTTGCACTAGTTAACCATATGGAGGTCGTGTATCTGGTAAGTTGATATTTGATCAAAGTAATTTAATCACAAATTGACAAAATCAGTTGATGCAATTATGGTAGACAAAGGATTTATGATTGATGGTTCATGTGAAATATTCAAGATAAAGTTGATAAGACCACCTGGTCATTAATTCCCATGATCCATCATATTTTCTGTATTGCCTGTGCTGTTATGAATCTATAAAGCCCAATTTTAGCAGACAACAGTTTTTTATGCTGATTTTTCCCACCATTTAGATAAAAATTTATGTTATTTGCAGTGTAGGTGAATGCAATATATATTGTTTACTGACTTTTTATAGTTCAACATTTGTCCGCACTGTCGCCTTGATCTTAAAACGTGATATCAGTCAAAAGAGGACATTTTCTTAAAACTTATAAATTATTAAAATACATGGTGTTCCTTTTAAAATAAGCCCCATATTACATATTAAATGATCTATTAATGATACTGTTTATTATGAGCACTCTGTACAGAGTGGAATACATAAATGTGTTATAATTTATTAGATTAGCAGGTAATGACTTTTTAAAGAATCAAATTTTAAGAAAAGCCGACATAACTCGGAACACTCTGTTCTTAGGTATAGGGAACCCTTATAAAAGTAACCCCTATTTTTTAAAGACAATCAAATTATTCAGTAAAATACAGGGTGTTCCATAAAAAAATATAACTTTGATACGCCACACTTTATTGGGACATCCTGTATATTTCAAAATAATTTTAAAATGTAACCTTAATCAATATACAAACTACTATAGTGATAGAAAATTTAAAACTTTTAGCGTTTCGCTATAATCCTTCGTCCCGTTGTAGTGATTCACTCTGTATAACCCCCAAAGAATCTGTGTCCTTTTTGTACTTAAAAGTTAATCAATATACAAACTACTATAGTGATAGAAAATTTAAAACTTTTAGCGTTTCGCTATAATCCTTCGTCCCGTTGTAGTGATTCACTCTGTATAACCCCCAAAGAATCTGTATCCTTTTTGTACTTAAAAGTTAACATTGTAATTTTTAGTGAGACGCATATGTGGATTTGAAATTCAAGCTGGTTTATCTTTGAGAAACATTTTGCATAAATGGACTGCTGCAGATTTAAAAGAAATAATTTCTATTTATCAAGAACAGAGTTATTTACTGCTGGTTGATTTGAACTGTAAACAAATATACATAGTATTTAATAAAGAAGATTCAGCTGAAAATTTAATAGCGGCATATTTTCATGCAGTTTGTTTAGCTATGGCGACTTGCATTTACAACCATATTAGTATGGTAAGCAAATAAGTGATTATTTCAGAGGTGCAATTTTAGAGAGAAAAACGGGTGTGGCTGTGTCGGGGCACACGGCCGTTGGTTTAACGTAAAACGTCTATGTCGGCGAGTCGCTGTTGTATGTAAAAACAAAATTGACTTCCTTCTAAATATTTTAAAACAATACTGACACTTACCAGGTAGCACATAAAAACTTATTTCAATTAATATTCGACAACGATTTTGTTTAACATTGGTGGGAAATATGAGAAATAAGAAACAAGCATAATGTCAACAACATTAATTAACTCCTGGATAAAACAAGAAGTATTGCGGGTCTCAGTTTTATTGGATAAGGGGTGGATATTGTCAAAGTTATATTGCAAAAAACCCTTCCATAATAAGTCGTATGGTAAGACACTTGAATGAGGTAGAAAATTATTTTACAAGGCCAGGGCAAGGGCGAAAACGATGCACTAACGACCGAGAGGAACGTTTTATTAGACAATACGCTATAAGAAACAGGACTGTCACTAGAACAGGATCTCAAAGCTGTCCTCAATGTCACAATTTCTTCTAAAACAGTTAGAAGACGGTTAAATGAAGCTGGATTAAACAGTAGAAGACCCTGCACCTTTGCTTTCTAGAGAGAACAGAGTTACCAGGTTACGTTTTGCTCGAAATCATCAATATTCGTCTATAGATAACAGGAAAAAAGTTTTATTCACAGATGAAACTATGGTTAGCCTAAGCCTAGCCGTCCATTGGAACCGCATTCGGCTGAACACTCACTTGTTAAATTAGTAAGGAGTATCCTCGGGTCTAGTTCGAGAAAACTCGGTAATCGCCGTCCAAGAATAGCAACGTGTCGCAACAGTCGAATTTTAATTTTATCTGTGCGAGCCACACCGATTACGATTGTCATGCGATTATAAAAATCATCGAATCGCCAGTATCCGATTATTGAAATATAACGATTATGCCCATCGCTAATTAATAGATTTGAAATTATTAAGCTTGAGATATATATAGACCATTTCGTTATGGTCCGCTTTTCTGACCTGTATATTTGGGTGTGATTTTAAAAATGTTTCACGTCAAAACCAACCAACCAACTAGTTTGGTTATTAATATTTTTAGGATGTATTTGACAAGAGACAACGCAACCATCGAACTCCTATAACTAAATTAAAGACTTTTATGGAACCGACTCCGGCTGCTTCAGTTTTAATGAACATTCCACATAATCGTTTATTGGAATTTCAAGAATTTGTTAAACAAGAATATCAGATGTTTTATACTGCCCTTCAAATAAATAGTAAGTTTAATTTGTTAATGTATTTTAATTATTTAAGTTATAAACAGATGTTGGACAGGGATGTGTGGCTTCGCCATGGCTGTTTCACTTATACATAGACGATTGTTTAAAATATTTGAAAGAAAGTGCGTATGGATTGAGAATGAATTATTTAATCGTCAAGTGCCACTTTTACGCCGATGATCAGGTCATATTAACGTTATCTGAAGAGGAGTTGCAGGTGATGGTTATTATTATGCATGATGCCTTAAAAATCAAAGGGATAAAAGTAAATGTCCATCCATCCGTTGCCTATCTCGATTATCGGGTGTTTTTTGCCTCTGAAAACCTAATTCAAAGAGTATTTTTTTTAAAGTTGACTGCTCACCCTCAAAACATTTTTGTTCATATAATCCCGTTGCAGCCAATACTCGGCGACGATAGCTTTTTAATTGGAATTTGCAAGCTGTGTTTCGCCCCGTTTTCAATAAATTTAATTACTTCTTTGTAATCATCAAGCAGGCTGTTCGGCAATTGTCGTGTTTTGTATTAGTTCCAATCACACTCCTTTAAATTTTGCCACTTGGGATGCCTTTCAATAGTAGTTCATTTCAAACTTTTTGTAAGAAAAAAAATGTACTATAAGATATAAAAATAAAGTTTAACAATAAAATTAGAAATTAGTTTAAATAAATTATTAATTTGTAAATTTCTACTATTTTAGGCTGGAGCTTGAACTCGCATTCCTTAAAGTTAGGCCCATATAGATGTGAGTGGAAACCATTTAAGAAAGACAATTAAAAATGTTTTGATTTATAAATAGTTCAAATAAAAAATTTCTTTTTACAGTGATTTTATTCTTATTGTTAAAACATTGCTTGTAATTCTAGTCAGTAATTTTAATACCTTTATTATTTATTTAACAACTAATATCCATTTTTTATTTACAAACATTAACAAGACAAACTAATAAATATAAATTACTTAAAAATAATTTCCTTTTTTTTTATAATACAATAAATTTGCCTAAATAATTATTCTAAATAATCACATTTGTTGTTGGTTTTGTAGAGAACCAGCAGAGATTTCTAATTCGTGTTTTCTTTTTAATTGTAATTCGTGCATGTATGCTAAAAAGCAGCACCACACCAAACTGCAAACACTGACAAAGGGTACTCGATTCTTTTCTGGGATGTACCAGAAATTCACTGTCTGAAGAACTGGCCACACACAAACACCGACCTAAAATATTGTTATTTTCATGAAACAAAAAAATTTGGTGCAAACGTAAATTTTTTTAAAATTAAATAGTAACATATAGATTATTTTTGAATCTATATTCGAGTATATAAAAATAAAAAAATGTTTGTACATATGTATGTATGTATGTATGTCCTTCAAAAACTCCCTAAACGGCTGGACCAATTGGGATGACATTTTTAGAAGTTGTTCTATACATACCAGGGGTGGTTTTAGTGGTAGCTGAGTTTGATATTAATATACCGATTTTGTTAGCACCCTTATGATAGGGGTGAGAGGGGGATGGAATTTAAAAACTATCAAAAACGGCTGTTATTAATGTCGAATTTATAGGTTTTGGGGTGGCTGAATTTGATGATTACATTCCTAATTTTGTTAGCATCCTTACGAAAGGGGTGGGTAGAGGATGAAATATAAAAACTATTAAATAAGCCGATATTAGTGTCAAATTCATAGTTTTTAAGGTCGCTGAGTTTGATTGTGATATCTTCAATGTTGTTAGTACCCCTACGAAAGAGGTGGGAAGGGGATGGAATATAAAATCTTTAAAAACACTTTATTAGTGTTATAGTTTTCGGCGTCACTGAGTTTGATAGTAATATTCCCAAAGTAGGCAAGACAACGTCTGCCAGGTCCGCTTGTAATTTATAATTTTTTTACTTTCTATTTTAAAATACTTACTTTCCAAGTCGGGAAAAATTTTTCTTTTACTTGCCGTTTAGCATTTTCAACGTCTTTCCCTTCTAGTATGCTCATGCCAAAGAAAAAACAGATCAACGCCAAAGGACCATAGGTGAATTGTTCTACAACAGCCTGAATTAAAAAAAAAAAATGTTGGTAATATTTTTTTTATTAAAAGATATTCCAACTACAGGATTGATCAATGATTTGTGTAATTATAATTCTTCATTCACTAAGTTATGTTAAAATATTTATTATTTATTACAGAATATTTCACTGTAATTACTGGATAATTGGGTGATTCAAATTGTATATCCTATTAAAAGAAAAACACCCAGACAAAACAGTAGTCTAAAATTTAAATAAAATTATCCACCTACCTTCGTTAAAGAAGTTTTTAAAGTGCTTTTAGGCCAAATTGTTGTAGAAATTCTAATCCATCCATATAGGGTAGGGGCAGTAAAAAGTCCTCCATAAATACTGAATCTAAGTGCTTGTAACCAGTCATAGTTTTCCCAAGTTTTACCAGAAACGGTTTGTTGAATGATACAAGACGTCGGCCAGATGGTTCCATAAGAAATCATTCCTCTAATTATAGGGTGTCTATTTGCAAAAGCTACAAATCTGGAAAAAACAATCATTGTACAAAAAAACGACACTGTATTTTCATTACAGATGTGTTCTGAATAAAATCACTTCTAAAAATGAAAGAAATAAAAACGCGTTAACATTATTTGCCAAAATTTTAAACCTTGAACCTAAACGGAAAATTACGTCACAGGGTATTCACGTGTTCAAAAGAAATAATGAAATATTGTTAGCAATCCAAAAATTGCTAACATAGTAAAGAAAAATGAACTTACATTTTTAAAAACTCCCTTTTTGTGTTTTATGTTCTTTTAAAAAAGTAGAATGTATTTGATCAATAATTTTTACATTTCATTTAAAAAACTACTTTAAATACCTATAAAAAGTTGGAGTCATATAATGCTTTGGCACTTTTGGTGTTGAAATTAAATTCCTTTGTAAATACATTTATAGCAACTAAATTCGTTGAAAATAGATTATTAATTTTTATTAATTGACGTTTATTTATGAGGTTATAGTCGCTTAAAAACAAAAGAAACAGTCTGTTTTCCGTATTTAAGAGCTCCAGTTTCATTCAAATTAAATAAAAATAAAACAAAATTGTTTTTAAAATTAAAAATGTACCAGTTACCACAAACACAAAACAATTTAAATTTTCAAACAATAGCAATTATAAATTTTTGATGGATAAACAAAGGAATATTGATAATAATTTTTAAAACAAATCTAATTTATTGAATTTTAAAATTGAAAAAAACTAGCATTATTATATTGAAATGTACAGCAGAACCAATCTCACAGAGGCCAGTTCTATAAATATGTAAATCTTTTTTTACAGTTGCTCAGCTAAGTTTTGACAAACCAAGAAATATAAAGTTAACCGAAAAGACAATTCTATTCTTAATTTTTCTGGTCTATCCTGTTACCTCTAAAAATTTTTTTGTCATTTGGTCAAATGCAATGTAAAAAAAAGGATAAAACCATAGACAACAGATAAGACGGTCATATTTTAGTTTACCAAAATTTAGCTGAGCGCCTGTAAAGGCAGATGTCTATAGACAGCGCTGGAGGATCTTCTTTTTTAGGGCTGGCCTCTGTCTAATCTCTGTCCTAATTTCGTGCGCCTGTCAACATTGGTCACCTGTGTATGTGTAAACATCCAAGTTTAAGTTTGGAAATGATACATTTTTGCGACTATTTTGAAATCATGATCTAAAATCTAAAAAAGTTTTATTAAACAAAGTAAAGTCTAGTTTTACAGTATGGTTAGGACGTTGGTAGCTTGCTCTTTTCTTGTTTTTATCGTGGGTGTATTTTTACCTGAACACACTAGTAATTTAATTGGGACATTAATTGGTTCTTTTTTATTTTATAATAACAAATATGAGAAAACAAACACCAATGTGTTGACATCAAAAGAATTAGAATTATATAACGGTATAGACAAGCCAGAATTATACCTATCAATTTTGGGAAACATTTTTGATGTCACCCGGAGTAAAAAGCATTATGGTCCTCAACAACAGTACAACGTTTTTGTTGGTAAGTCTAATGCTTTGAACAATTTATTAAATTTTAAAATTATCGAAATTTAAAGTCCATTAAATATCAATTTATATAAGGTTGTGATGCATCTAGGAGTTTCGTAACTGGAAAGTTTAATAAGAGAGAAATTAGTGAAGAAGTTTCAGACTTAAGTCATGAAGAACTTAGATCTTTGAATCATTGGGTTAAGTTCTATAAAAAGGAATACTTACAAGTAGGTAAAGTACTTTATTTGTATGCAATTTTAATTAGAACAATACATTTTAATTTAATTGTAACTAGGCTAATTTACAGGATACTTAATATGTTTTAAAAAAATGTACAAACATCTTACTAGTTTTTGAAATACTAAACTTTCACCCTTTGTTTTAAAAGGAAAACTTATTGGAAAATATTACAATAAGGATGGAAAGCTCACTCCTTATGGTAGTGAAGTAAAAAAATTGATAAAGGCAGCAGAATTAGATAAAAAAAATGAAAAAGAAGATTTGAAGAAATTTCCACCTTGCAATGTTGAGTGGAATGCAGAACAAGGAACTCGAATATGGTGTACTACGAAAAGGTTTGTATTTAAGGGTAAATTTCTTTTATAGGTATTATATTTATCTTATAGTTGATAATAGGTTACAATTGAAAGGAGAAAATATGAAATTTTTTATTATTGTTCATGTTACAGGCTATGACAATTTTATTGACCCTAGGGATTTGACAATCCCATCTCAAGTATGAATTTAATATTAATAGTAATTGTGGAGGGATATGTCTCACATAACAAACATTTACAATTGGTTTTGTCATTGCCTGTAATAATATTGGCAATTAGAAAGGTTTAGTTTACACCAATTTGCTAATAGTCATTATTGTATAGTGTAAATTGTACATTTTTTTAGTGGGGGAGTATTAAGAGATTGGGAAGGTGTTCCAAGGCAATATTATGAAGCGAAGTCTAAACATCATCGTTGTGCTTGTATTAAAGAAGATCAACTGGAAGATATTGGAAATATAAAAGAATATGAAGGATGTGAAAAAAGTTCTAATGTTTGTTATGTTAAAACGTAATTGTATATTACTTTAAATAATATGTTTCTATATTTAATTGTTTTTTAAGGAAAATTAAAGTATTTTTTGTAATAATCACTTAAAACAACAGAATAAATAAGTTTATTTAAGTAATCAAATATATTATTAGTAGTTGTTTTTGATCTAATCTATGAACTGCTTGATCCTATATTGTACTAGATTGTAGATTGTAGGGGGGGTCGTGAAGGCTATGCAGCCTCTTAAGCACCTCAACCTATCAGATTTTTTGTGTATAACCCTTAATCTATTCGAGGTCCTGGATTCCGAGACTTCGTACAAAGTTTATAAGTTTCCAGGGAGCTAAGTTCCTGATATCGGAGGGATTTAAGAAGGCCACTTACAGAAACTTGAGCCTCTTGCAGAAAAGCGCTGGGCATCCGCAAAGCAAATGTTCTGCAGTTTCAGCGAAGTTCTCGCAGTAGTGGGAACTATCAATCTCTGTTTTGCCCATCTTTTTCAGGTGATACCTCAGAGAGCTGTGTCAAGTGAGGAGTCCCGTCACCAACTTCAAGTCTTTCTTGTCCAACTCGAGAAGCTGTTTAGCTTCCCTTGGTGGAAGGCTTGCTAGCCTTTTCCATTGTCTTTGTCCTGGCACTTTATGTCCACTTCAACCCATATTGGAGTAACCTGATTGTTTGCTGCCAGTTGTCTCAGGGATTGTTTACATATATTGCACTAATTTTTTCTAAAAATTGGATAAGAGAAAATATAAATTAAAGTACAGCTAGTTTAAAATTCATTTTTGTGAAGTATATACATATAGTTTGGAATAGCCAAATGAAAAAATGTTATTACTAGGTACGTAGTGTATTAAAAAAACGAGTGTGCTTTAGACCACACGACTGAAAAAAAACTTTCTTTAGCTCCATCTATATGTATACATATATATATATATATATATATATACATATATACATAATATACATAATATATACATATATTAATTTTCTACAAATATTTAAATTTATTATGGGTTTTCATTGATAAATTAATATTTTTGAATAGATTTTTTATTTTTATTCATTATTTTCATTTTCGGATACTTACTCCCCACATTCTGGATTGTTCGGTAAATAGTCTGGAACGTTCGGGAACATCCCAGATCATTGTGGAATATTCCAGAACAGGAATTACCGACGGAAATCCTCATCAACAACTCTGATCCGGGCAAGAAGAGGCAAACCATCTTGTTATTACATGTCCATAAAGCCAAAATACATACATATATTTATGTATAGGATAACTGTATACACTGTATACAAATTCTGGTGAGATTTCTTCCGAATCCCGCCAACGGTACTCAGACAATGTCCATTGTGTCTCCTCGTGCTAGCTATAGGAAATGTATATTTTTATTTGGTAGTTTACATTGCATTAGCTGCTCGAGCTCAAAAAAAGCTGAGCCAGCAAAGTCAACCTTAGTCTGGCATACGCCAGGTATTGGCCAAAGTTATGGAGGCTGGTTTCCTTCTCTTCACACAATCCACAATTAGGGCTGTTGGCTAGCCCCAGATTGTGCATTTGGTATCTAAGGGTAGGTACCAAGACCGGTCAGTAAGTGTACTGCTAGCCTGGCATCTTTCTTACTCAGTGGCGTAAAGCTTCCGACTAAGTCCTTTCAGGGAGGATTCCCTATGGGAGCCCTTGCCTGTCTACACTTGTCTCTGGTTTCTGTTTTCCAGTACATTAGGTTCTAGTCCCTGAGCCAGCCTCGAATTGTCCTTCTGTCTAGATAAAAGGGAATCTCTAAGGCTCGCTCTGGGCCCACCAACTTGTCTCAGATCCAGCTTTCGCCAACTTATCAGCCCTCTTGTTGCCAGAAAAGAGTGACCTTGTTGCCTTTCGCCAATGCCTCTAGGGTCTGTCTGCAACCCAGAGTCAATTGAAAAATTGTAGCATATTCGCCCAGAGAGAACGATTCCTCGATCCTACTCTGTCGACTGTAGATTCCTGCCCCACTTCTGATGAGATAATTCATAAAGGTATTTTTATAATATCACTATCAATTATTAAAGAAAATTTTGGTGTACCTTTTACGACAAAGCAAGTTCAACGAAAAATTACAGTACGGAAGTAGGTACCGTGAATTTTTAACAATTATTCTGTGATTCTGGGAAACGTAACAATGGCTGCGTTCACCAGATACAAACAGTTGAAAAACTGTCAATGGGCGAGACCACTAAATTTTAGAAACAGTATAATCGTAACCTTCATGCTTATAATTTTATATTTTTTATTCATTCTGTAGTATGAATTACATAGTTTCCATTTCAAATATAAACGTTTAAGCGTCATTTGTATAGGTTGCTCTCATTGGTGTGCTAGTCCTACACTTCCATCGACCTTGAGTTGACTTGTTTCATCATTGTAAATCCATGCATATCCGTAGTCCTGAGGTTCCGTATCTGATAGACAGAGACGAATTTGATAGAAGGTAATCTGACGATTTCCAAAACAATATTAAACTCTTCTGGAAGTCCATAAGAACAGCCAGAGGTAAAAATACTACCTCGCAACTGAAAAAAATCAGAAACCAAGATGGTAGTATGGTAAAAGGACAGGAATGCGTTTTAAAGAGATAGATGGAATACTTCGAAAGTTTATTTGAGAAAGAGGATAAACAAGTACAGGCCCCATTCGAAGACATGAGTGAAAGTTGCAATGAAAGTGAAATTGTGGAAGCGTTGAACAGTATGAAATTGGGTAAAGCTGCTGGGTACGACAGGATAACAGTTGAAATGCTAAAGGCTGGACAAAGTGTGGTAACTAGTCTGCTGTACCGCCTTTTTAACCTTTGTTGGAGGTAGAGTACCAGACGACTGGTGCAAGGCCGGTATCGTGCCACTTTACAAGGGAAAAGGTTCGCAGCAGGACTGTAAGAACTACCGAGGTATTAATTTACTCAGCTTAGTCAGCAAACTGTATGCAAAGATATTGATTAAAAGAGTGACGAATAAAAATAAGAAGATGATATGGGATGTGTAAGCAGGATTTAGAAGAGAAGGAGATGTATGGATCAGGCCTTTTCATTACGAGGTATAGTCGAAACATTTTTGGCTGGAAGTCAGAAGGTCTATTGCGGTTTTATAGACTTGGAAAAGGCCTATGACAGAGTGGTGAGGAGTGAATTGTGGTCGACATCTATGTATGGGGTGAGCGGTATTTTAAAACTAGCACTGAAATCACTTAACAAGGATTCCCCTGCTTGTGTCAGGATAAACGGAGCTTACACGGACTGGTTTAACATCAATAGCTGGATGAGGCGAGCACAAGACCGAGAGGAGTGGCAACGATTAGGGGAGGCGTATGTCCGACGATGGACGACTAGTTGACAATGATGATGATGATAACCGAGGCCTAGTGTTGTTTGTGTTTACTAAAAATGTCCCGACGGGTCCCTGGACGAGAAGCGTGTGCCAACGTACATCCCCATTGTATTTCTTTTATAAAATTTTCTGGTTGTTAGATTTATGGGTTTTTTCGTTATAGACGTATCGCGGCTGTTTGAATGATTTACAGTCTATGCCAAAAAAAAAAACAACGGTCGGTGTTCAAGGAAAAACATCGCGTTTTAAACGTAACTCGCGGACGTCGCTGAAGTTAGGACGCCACTGCATTGCGTCAAGGCGTCGTCGCGGCACTTGTATAAGTTCGCCTCCCCCTACAATGGCGTTTGTACATTCTCGCAGTTAATAAATCGCCTAAATATTTACTAAAATTCCAAATAGTAACGCTAAGTTTATCCTTTTCCTAAAGTGTTTTATGAAGTTAACAAAATAGCGCACATAAACTACGTACACACAAAATCAGGTGAGAATAATTCGATTATTTTTTCTCGTTGACAGATCCGACGAAAAAATTCCAAAACTGGGTGAATATTAATTTGTATCTAAACCATTAGGATTTATTTTCGATGATTTGCGTGCCTACATATTTATTTATTAGTAAAAAAAGTAGCTTTTTGTGTTTGTAAACAAAATATAGCGGGTAAAGTAGTCCGAATCGATATAATTATTAGGTCAACGTAAATAAGCGGGCAGTCGTTGTTGAGTATTACACAAGAGATGAGGGTTGCAGACTGCGTCCCGAAAATAAGGGTTCTTTTGTGTAACGGTTTAATAAAGGGGGTAGTGGTGGTCGACAAGTGATATTGTTGCGTTAAAATTGTAAATAATAATTTTATTATTAATAGAAAAAATATCGCGAGTGATGAATCTAAATTTAAAACTGAATTAAAATTAATTTTCCATTTTTATATTATTTAAATATTAATTATTATTATCCCAGGAGTGCAGTGCGGTAAAGTTCTTGTAATCCGTTATTATAATTGATAAAAAAAAGGATAAAAGCAAAATTGTTAAGCATCCCATAATTCGAAATTATATATTAATATTACTCTCTATAACTTCATACCTAACAGAACATACATTTTTTTTTTAAATTGATTTAGGTACTTAGTTTTAGTTTATATCTGTACTCGTCTTGTTTTTAACCGACTTAAAAAAAGACTGTATTTTTTTTATGTTTGTTACCTCAGAACTTTCGATTGGGTGAACCGATTTTGATGATTTTTGGTCCAGTTCTGACGATGGAATCCGTGAGAAAACCATATAAGCCTTTGAAGTCGGTTTTTTATGGATCATTAAAAGTCTCCTGATATGTCCTGATACGACTTCTCCGATGCTATGTGTTTCCTGTGCTCCTATATGGAGTTGAGTCATGAACTGTAACAGATGCAGCCAGTAAAAGGTTGGACGCATTTGAGATGCGGCTGTATAGCCCATGTTACAAAGAAAGGACTACTCGACATTTTAAACAAAGAAATGGAGATCATGAGTACAGTCAAAAGTCGTAAATTGGAATACTTAGGACACATCATGAGAAACAGCGAAAGATACGGTCTGTTGCAGCTTATCCTACAGGAAAAGGTGCTTGGAAAGAGAGGACCAGGCAGAAGGAGGATCTAATGGTTTAAAAACCTGAGAACTTGGTTTGCAACCTTCACCACGGGTCTATTTAGGGCAGCAGTTGATGAAATAATTATTGCCAAAATGATCGCCAACGTCCGGTAACGCACACGCACTGGAAGAAGAAGAATATAGCTCTTTGATGGTCTGGCGGCCTATTTTTCTATCAGGATGCTTTTCATTAAAAACTCGAGCTGTTGCTCGAGCATACTTGTTTTGATGACCGTAAATAAATATTATTTCTATTCGTTCTTGAAGAGAATACATCATTTTAAAATAACTCAAGATGCCACATCTACAAATAATGGCTAATTTATCGTCACGAATAACTGACTAAATATACTATTAAAATTTTTGAAACAAAGAAACGAAATGACAAAAAATGTCAAAAACGGTGACATGTATTCAGAAGTAAGTTAATTGATCCCTGATTAGACATCTACCTATCCAAGGTCCTTTTTGTTATGGTCTCATGTTATTTCACAAAATTTGTCGTTAACAGCAAAATAAATTGTTGTTTATATGGCTGATTTGCATTTTTCGTGGGTTTTCATTTGATGTATGATAAGGTAGGGGTTGCTATTTGACATTTATAAAAAGGCGGGGGGGGATGTTATAGGGGTGCCACTTGGAAAAACCAGAATAACATTTTTAAACCGCCCCCATGATTTAAAATTCGACGTGTTTTTTGTTTTTCTATTCATATACGCAAAATCAAAAGTTATTTGGACTGGCTGGTTTTAAAATGAAAAAACACTGTATGTATACATATTTATAAATAATTTTGGATTATGCATCTTGACATGCTTAACAATTTTGTTAAAATAATTTTTTTGTATTTATTATAATAAAGGAATACAAGAAATTTATCGCACTGATGGGATACCCTGTATTTGCATTATTATATACTAAAAATATAGTTTATCAGTAAAAATTTCAGCCGAATAATAAAAATATTTTCTTAGTGTGAAGTAAACTATTATTTCTTTTAAAATTAGTATTAAAATTAAGAAT
Source organism: Agelastica alni (assembly GCA_950111635.1). Taxonomy (NCBI): domain Eukaryota; kingdom Metazoa; phylum Arthropoda; class Insecta; order Coleoptera; family Chrysomelidae; genus Agelastica; species Agelastica alni. Next base: position 21,009,738 of record OX467717.1, on the reverse strand, counting down.
ATTTATTACACCATATTTTTTTGCACCAATATAACAAAAGTTATGTAAAAAACACCTTTTTTTTGGTGTTATTAATTACAAAAAGTGTTTACTCATATTATTATCACCCTGCCGTTTAAAAAAATTTAACGATTAAGATTTATTTACTATTAAATTTTTTTTAAATAATAAAAACAATTAACGTCCGTTAAAAGTGTGTTTAATTTGTTGTGAAAGAGTAAAATTATATTACCTAATGTGACTTTTATGTGTCCAAAATATCTACTATGTAAAATGACTATAAGACAAGTGGCCACTTTTCCGAAACATAATTATAAGCAATATCAGGGTAATTATTAAAAAACAATGTTTAATTAGTATAAACAATCAAAAAAACATTTTTTAAAAATTTGATTTATATAATTTTATTTATTTATTTTGGAACTACAATATATACTAAGCTGGTACGACCACGTTAAAATTTAGCTGCCCAAAATTGGACGGTGGTAAATGTTGGAGCAGAATCCCCGTACACAGCGTCCATAGACCTATTATTCAGATTCAAAACTCTGTTTGTTTTGTCGCAATGATAACACGAGAGTGACCATGAATATGACAAAGAATACCAATCGATTCTCTTTGTCCCGTCCTCGTGCTGGCAACGCTGTAACATTATTGTCGACTTATGGTCACGCTTGTAATCAGTGGCGTGCTGTTTGTTCAAAATGAGAATATATCTATCGGGTAATATTTAGTTTTTTATGAGAATATATTTATGAATAGGTGATACTCAGTTTTTTATCAAATTGAAGTTTTGAAGCCTACTAAAAGTATTTTTCTAAACCCCAAAAGTTGGGCACCAAATTGTGTCACCCTAACTAAACTGTTTTTTTAAAATTACAAAAGTGGGGTGCCAATTTTGTGTAATTTTAAAAAACTTACTAATTCCCCAAATGTTGGGCGACAATTTTGTGTTACGTTAAAGTTTCCTTTCTAAAGCCAATCGTGTGAAATGTTATAAGTTACTTTTATAAAACTAAATTATTCCAACTCGAGAGTTGCTAATTGGGTAACGAACAATTTTACTTATAACCGTTAAACTAAATTATTTTATCAAATTAAAGTTCTGAAAAAGAATTTTAAATAACCTAACCTAACCTAACCTAACTGTCTGAAATAAAAAAAAACTTGAATAATTATCATTTATATATTATTATTGTACAAATAAAATGTAATGTATTTTAAATTTTAATGTTCAAACTATTTATTCACAGCTAAGTAACCTAAAGGAAAAGATTAAAATATTATGCTCAGGGTTCCGTGACTCCTTGATTACTCGATTGGATTAAATTTGAGGTGATGTTTTAGATTTCTTATGAAATACTACTATAAAATGGATCATGAAGGTAAATAGTTCTTCAAAAAATAACGAAAGGATGATACCACTGAATAAGTGTTATTGATTTCCGCATCGTTTGGTTTTCAGAATCGTGTTTTACGCCGCAAAATAATACCTGTTTATTTTGATATTGAAATCGTCATCGCTACACCACTGGATGAAAATATAGTAAACAATAAGATGTTCCAACTTACTTGTGAAAATAAACACTAGGGCTTAAATAGTCCAGTTTTTACACACTTGGCAATGACGAATCATTTATTCCACTAAATTTCACTGAATTTTACCAATAATATGCTGAAAATCACCAAAATCACGTTGGAACACCTTCAGCAACAGCGCTACTAATAATAGCCGATTTGGTAGTAAACACACATTTTTGCACGAGAACCATACGGACAAGCCGTGCAACGTTGTCGCTTATTGAGCATCTATGATCTAATGGAATGAAATAGTTCAATGGTTCAACATTCCATAAAATGGGTTGTATTATTCAGGTTGTTATAATTAATAAAATATTAATAAGAGATAGCAATATGGTCACAATATTGTTGCAAATATAATCAACAAATACTATGGACGATTCAATAACAATCACAAATTTCTTGCCATAACTAGAGAGCAGGCATCATCACAGCACAACAAATTTCAGTCGGCTGCATAAAGATAATACAGTCGACCAGAAGCGGGGATGTATGATCGTGTTTAAAAGTAAATAGTTCCGTCTCCTCTGATAATAGGTCTATGACAGCGTCCAACTCATCTTTGATTTGCATGGGCGTATTGCCTTTCGAAAACAGCTCTATACTTTATTTTTTCTATTTTCACAAAAACACTCGCGTTGACTCACTAAAACGATGGGAAAAAATCACGGAGTGGGCGACATCTATTATTGATCGTATGAACTTTTCAAGGTGAGAACAACAAACTAACCTCCATTTCTTTGTATGGGTGAAAATTGACCTTAATACATTATTTTGAGAAATTTAAGCATTGAAAGTTTTATATTTGAACGATATTTTGTGAAGAATTGGTGTTAAGGTGTTAATACACCGCAAAATCCGAAAATGCAAAGAATTAAAAAAGGTGGAATGGAGAAAAAATCGTAAAAAATATGCTCTGTTCTACAATGCAATTCGATTATATCTTTCCATAAATCTCCTTCAAATTATAAGGCAGCTCAGAAATGAAAGAAGATCTTAAAGATAGGAAAACCAATCTCAAAGTTTATGTTTGTTTGTAGCAAGCACTTTGTGAAAGATTATTTTTTCAGTGGTAAGTTTGATATTCTCGTGATATCCTTGTAAACCTGCTTTACTGGAACATTCACAAACCCATGTCTCATCTAGTTTAATGGTGATTTCATGAGGGATTGTAGAATCGTAGAGGACCTCAGGCATAAACTGTTGATGATTTTTTATATAAAATATAATGTGACCAGCCTTAAAAACCACTTCACCTTCCTTAATTGGTCGAACATGTTCACCCCCGGTATGACCGAAATTGATATTTCGACTTTCATAGACATTGCAACAAGAATTCCAGGAACAACAGAACTGAAAAACTTTGAAAACAAACCTTAAATCCTGCTTCAATCCAATAGTTTAACACAAAAAATCAATTCAAATCTCTGAGACAACTAAAATTCCCTTCAATAGAAAAACTTTGGTTTAACAAGTGATCAAATGACACAATATTTGTTGTTCACACCTCGATCTAAGATCATAAGGGTCATGTAGTGATATGTATTGATATTTGTGACCTAGATTTGGTTTATAGTTGTCTCTACTTTTTAATCGATTCTTTATTGTTTTTTTCACTTTCTACTGTAATATTGGTTGCGTTGCCATCGAATATACTCATCGTGTAATGCTGGTGGTGGGTTTTTATGTTTCTGTCTTTGAAAAATTATAGTTTAAACAAACTAAAAAACACGTTTTTAGAGTTAATCAAACTAAAAAGTAAAAAATAATTCTTAACATAAGAATAAAATTACTGACGGAAAATTAATGTCACTGTTTTAAAAGCGTGGGGTGTTTTGTATGACATTTTTAAACTAACTCTGAATGAATGCACAATTTCATCTTAAACAAACCTCCTAACGTAGTAATAGTGTCTGATTCCCGATCAGTTCTACAGGCTCTCCGCAGCCCTGCCATAATAAATTTCAATAATGTATTATGTTCAATTAAAAAATTAATATTTCAATTACATTCAACAAGCACGCCAATTTTATTCGTTTGGGTTAAAATACATTCTGGTATTACGGGAAAGGAATTAGTGGATATCTTTTGCTTCCTCTACTTTCATCAGTGTTCTCATATTCATGTTGGTACTCTTGACCTGGCCTTTCTTCAAAACAATGTTGATCAGATCGAGATATGTTCGCCGAGGTCGACCTCTACCGACTTTTCCATTCACACTCGCATTATAAATTTGTTTCGTCAATCTTCCTTCATCCATTCTTTCTACGTGTCCAAACCATCTAAGCATTCCTTTATCTATCTTTATAACCACATCTTCTTTTACACCACAGCGTTCCCTTATCGTTCCCTTAGCGTTATCTCACTATTCTTCACTTTATCCAACCGAGTCACCGCGGTTACACTTCTCAAACTACTCATCTCCACAGCATTAATCCTATTTTCATGCTTTTTCTGCTAAACCCAACAGTCACTACCATACATAAGTATAGGAACCAACACACCTCTATGCACAGCCAGACGTGCCTTTTTTGACACTTTCTGGCTATTCATAAAGCTATGCAGTGCCCCATTCATTTGTTTTCCTGTCAACACACTTCGCTCAATGTCACTGTCCTACTTTCTATCTCTCGTAAACTTTGAACCCAAGTACACAAATTCATTTACTTGTTCCACTCTTTCTCCCTCAATCGAAACTTCACAGTTTTCTTCTCTTTTAAAAACCATTACTTTCGTTTTTCTTACATTTATTTTCATCTCTTTGATTTTCAGGGCCTCATGCATAACATTAACCATCGCTAATATGACTTGATCATCGGCGTAAAGAAGGCATTTGACGATCAAATCATTCATTTTCAATCCATACGCACTCTCTTTCAAATCTTTTAAACAATCGTCTATGTATAAGTCAAACAGCCATGGCGAAGCCACACATCCCAATCATGGTCGTTTTCCATCACATTTATTTAAAATCTGTGTTATAAACTCACCTTATTGTGTAACATGCAACACTATAGAGGATACAAATCATATATACTTGGAGTGTCATAAAAATATTGATCATATCTCCTTTTTATGTAGCGAAATAATAAATAAAACTAATTTACAACTGTCTGTAAATATACATACCTACATTTGTATCCCAACCCGACAGATTTCTTTTTGATAGCCTGATAAACTTCACAGTTAATAAGTATACAGAAACAATTTTAATTAAAAAATAATAAAACAAACTGTGGCAAAAGGTCTTGCACCAACGCCATCCCCTTCTCCAACAAAAAAAAAAGAATGCATCGGCCGGGAATCGAACCCGGGCCGCCCGCGTGGCAGGCGAGCATTCTACCACTGAACCACCGATGCTATGAACTAGAATTTATCTCTCTTAGTCTTATGCAAAGGATCCCAGAAGAAATTTATGAATCCTGGTGAAACTAATCAGGATATTCGGATATTTTGATCGAATTATTGCATTGTCGTCGGTCTTTGATAAGTGTGCGAAGGTTAAATTAAATCTGATCGCTTAAAGTAGGGCAAAATCGAGACCAAAGAGTAAGTTACAAACATACAAAAAACATACAAGCAAGCAAACAAACAAACATACAGGTGAAACTATTATAAGCGTGTTAATATAAAACATTTTTCGTTTTTTGTTCAAACGTTTCTGTGATGGCGCAGTGAAAATACAATTAAATTTTAGACACCGTGTTTATGTAACGATCGTAAATATCACAAGCTTGTAATCGATGTAGAAATTCCTATATAGTATTTTTTAGTTGAGTCAGAAGTATTTCACGATATAAAAAGATTTGAGACGATGCCTTTCTTAATGATAATTTCGTATTTTTAAAATTTGGTTTCGATCCAAAACGATTTGCCAAACGATTTAAAAAAATCTACTTACATTTTTTAATACGAATTCACTTCGCCAACACAAGATTCCGATGCCAAAATTTTTTTTTAATTGTCTCTCTGCTATTTCGTATATCTCTGAATGGTATAGTGCTTCCATTATCAATTGCAGAATATAAAAACTCGTTCCAAACCCTTACCGACAATACTGTTTGATCTGCCAAAATACCTATGTCTAAATCTTCATTGTTAAATTCATATCTGTTATTTTCATTAGCCCATGGTCTCCAAAACGCGATATTTCTATTTATTTAACAAAATTTCTAAATTTAGCACACCACACTACGTCACTGATATTACAGACTATCTTTTCAAACATAAACAAGATAAATTCAGTGCGTTTAACCTTACGATTCGTTGTTTCCATTGTTTGAATAACCTAGATTGTGAATTTTGACGCACGTCAATCAAGTCCACGTGGACAGACGCTTTCTTTGATTTTTACCGGATTTTATACGGGTAGTAAACATTAATTTTTGTTCCTAAATTTGGCACGACTGCCGTGCGTTTATATTAAATATTGATTACTCCCACATAACTGTGTTTTGCAATTCATATTGGAAGAACTATAACTGGCATTGTCCATTACTATTACAATAACGATCATTGTAAATAATTTCTACATGAAGAGAATATACACCCCGTCCAGAAAATACGTAGACAAAGGTAATGGCAGACACCTGGGCAAAAAATAGATCGATTCAGGATATAAAAAAGTTTCCCAATTAGTTTAACTACCCGACTAAATTTTTTGGGTTGTGATTACCCTGATGGTGTTGAATTTATGAACAATTGTTTTCATATGACGTCATTACTTGAAGTCAGAAGGTCTATTGCGCTTTTATAGACTTGGAAAAGGCCTATGGCAGAGTGGTGAGGATTAAATTGTGGTCGACATTGTCTGTGTATGGGGTGAGCGGTAGTTTAATACGAGCACTGAAATCACTTTTCCACTGCTTGTGTCAGGATAAATGGAGCTTACACGGACTAATTTAACGTAGAAAAATGTGTAAGACAGGAATGTGTGGATTCGCCATGTCTGTTTGACTTATACATAGACGATTGTTTAAAAGATTTGAAAGAGAGTTCGTATGAATTGAAAATAAATGATTTGATCGTTAAATGCCTTCTTTACACCGATGATCAAGTCATATTAGCGTCATCTAAAGAGGAGATGCAGGCGATGTTATGCATGATGCCCTGAAAATCAAAGGGATAAAAATAAATGTAAGCAAAACGAAAGTAATGGTTTTTGATAGAAAAGAAAGCATGACAAACTGTGAAGTTCTGATTAAGGGAGAAAGAGTGGAACAAGTAAATGAGTTTGTATACTTGGGTTCAAAGTTTACGAGAGATGGAGAGTATGACAGTGACATTGAGCAAAGGGTGTTGGCAGGAAAATAAATGAATGGGACACTGCATAGATTTATAAACAGCCAGAAAGTGGTAACGTCTGGCTGTGCATTTAGGAGTGTTGGTTCCTACACTTATGTATGGTAGTGAATGTTGGGTTTGGCATAAGAAGCATAAAAATAGGATTAATGCTGCGGAGATGAGTCGACCTCGGCGAACATATCTTGATCAGATCAACATTGTTTTGAAGAAAGGCCAGGTCAAGAGTACCAACAACCGACGAGCATGTATGAGATCACTGATGAAAGTAGAGGAAGCAAAATATGTGTGTAAGAACCGTAGCAACTGGAAGGAAGTGGTATCTGCCTACCCCTACGGAAAAAAGGCGTGACTATATGTATGTATGTATTAGGTTTAGTAGCCTGTTTATGAGGTTTTCGGGCTGATCTTTTCGAAGGTCCTGTGGCGACTGCGTCGCATTCGAAGATGGTGTGAAGGCTGTTTCTTTCTCTTCACCACATAGTCTGCAATCTACGGGTTTTTTGAGTATTACCATGGTGTTCAGGTGTTTTCCTAGGCCGCAGTATCCAGTTAACAGACCTACTATAATGCGTGCCTTTGTTCTGTTCAGATTCAGAAGGTCAGCCGTCAGAGTTTGGCTTGGGTGCCCTACCATGACTTGCTGAGTATTTGTATGTCGCTTCGTACTCGGTGTTGTTGGTGTCTTTGTTTTATCCACTCGTTAATCAGGGTGCTGAATCGGTTTTTGCTGATTCCAAGCACAGGTTCTGGTCCTGTGAATGGTGTTTCAGATGCTTGTCTTGCCAACTTGCTAACTTGCCCGTATCAATGGTCTAAACATGATATTTAATTTTTAAAAATTTGAAATAATATGTATAACTTTGAACAAAAATATTAATAAGAAGCAGTAATAACTTAACTTCCTGTCATCTACTTTAAGGGAAATAGGCATTATTTGGCTAATGTTTTTTCGGAAATAAAAACATTTTATCAAGTTTTCTGTTTAGACGTGTAGTATGCGGCCTTCTCGTGAATCCAGAGATAGATAAGATAACGAATTGATACTTTGAATTTGCTTACTTGTCGTCTGTATGTTCCGAATTCTACTACCAATATTTTTGTTCAAAAATTAAACGTTTCATTTTAAAATTTTAATAATTAAATATTATAGTTGGACCATTGATAAGTTTAAATAGGTTAGTACATAATACATATCAACGTAACATATCAAAGTGTTAATGCGTTTTCGCGCCATACGTTTGAAATTCTAGAATATCACATCTCTGTTTTTAATATACGATAAAAGTAAATCAAATTTTGTTATCGTCATTGTCGTGAAATGAAAAAGAGGATCGAGTGAAAAGAAAAGAAAACAGTAAACTGACAAGATTAGTGGAATTCAGGATGAAACGGAGCCAAGTAAATACCGTAGGCGGTGGCGGCGTTGGGACGTCGAGAATGGCGCCAAATTGGCAGGAGCTTGGCGCCGAAGAGCCTCCAACCGTGTTTTTCGTTTTCAGCAGAATAATATACCATAAAAATTATTCTAAATGAAAAGCTACACCGATTTTATACTAAATGGCATATTTTTGCTAATGTGCTCAACAAGGATATAAACTCCTGGACAAAATTAATGCCACAACATATTAAATCATGGAAATTGCTCGAATGAATTAATTTTAATAATTTTTTATGGACATTGGTTACATTAAAAGTTAGAAAAAATATATACGGATACTTTAAAAGTGAGAAAAAAAAGTAAATTATGGTGTAAATACGACACTAGTATAGGGTTGCCATAATTCTCGGACTACATACCGGGACAATCCCTTTTTAATTATTGTGATCAATAATCATTTGTTAGTAACAATATTCAATTGTTATAAACAATGCTTGATTTTTACTAACAATAATTTTTCACTGTTATAGCGTCTTCAATGCTATTCTCTCAATACTGACACAAGTTTAAAATTCTCCAATTCCTATCCTTTTTTTCTAAAACTATCTCTTTTTATAAAATATTGTCATATTTTTCATACAAATATTCCTAACATGCAATGATCATATTATTCAAAAGATCTTAAAATTTCGTATTAAACATAGTATAATTTATAAATTGCAAAATTCAGGTAGTTTACCATTTTTTATAGTTTTTTGGTTCTACATAAAAAACAGCTCAACCGATTTTGTTAAAAATCTAATCAATTCTAAGTTGCGTAATTATGCGTCGAATACAATTGGTCCCACGTCGATATCATTTTTTGTTCTCGAGATAATCTAGACGAAAAATACTTTCGAAAGTTTACCATTTTTTTCAGTTTTTTGATTCTCCATAAAAAACAGCTCAACCGATTTTGTCAAAAATCCAATCAATTCTAAGTTGCGTAATTATGCGTCGAATGCAATTGGTCCCACGTCGATATCATTTTTTGTTCTCGAGATAATCTAGACGAAAAATAATTTCGAAAGTTTACCATTTTTTTCAGTTTTTTGATTCTCCATGAAAAACATCTTGACCGATTTTGTCAAAAATCTAATCAATTCTAAGTTGCGTAATTATGCGTCGAATGCAATTGGTCCCACGTCGATATCATTTTTTGTTCTCGAGATAATCTAGACGAAAAATAATTTCGAAAGTTTTCCATTTTTTTCAGTTTTTTGATTCTCCATGAAAAACATCTTGACCGATTTTGTCAAAAATCTAATCAATTCCAAGTTGCGTAATTATGCGTCGAATGCAATTGGTCCCACGTCGATATCATTTTTTGTTCTCGAGATAATCTAGACGAAAAATAATTTCGAAAGTTTACCATTTTTTTCAGTTTTTTGATTCTCCATAAAAAACAGCTCGACCGATTTTGTCAAAAATCCAATCAATTCTAAGTTGCGTAATTATGCGTCGAATGCAATTGGTCCCACGTCGATATCATTTTTTGTTCTCAAGATAATCTAGACGAAAAATAATTCCGAACGCACATACGAACATACGTACATACACATACACAGACGTCCACTTAAAAACTATTGTATTCGACTCTGGGGACCTTGAAATGTCGAGATATGTCAAAATTTGGGATTCGCAAAATCGGACCCATTACTATAACTTCTCACTGGGAAGATACAAATAAAGTTTTTGGATAATTTCATATTGTTGCGTTACTTTTGTCCGGGAGTTTAATTTAAACAAATTTATGTATTCGAGAATTTCGTAATTTCTACCAAAAGCTACAACTCTTAAACATCTCATCGTCCATACTAAGGACCCAAACGAACCATTTCTAAAGAAATAATTTTTCAAACGTAAAAGATATCTTTCAGAGACAGGACGAATTATTAAATAATCAACTTTAATCTCGGGCAAATTTAATGACTTTTCTTGGATTGAAAATTACACAAAACCTGGTCTTATAATGAGTGAAAAAAATCGTTTTAAAAATCCTTCGGATTTATAACGTAATACTTTATAATGGATAATCGTTTTCGAAAACATTTTACTTCAGTACTTCATTAAGGATTACAGATTTAATTCTGTTTCTTATTTCTCGGTTTGCCAATCACTCTCAAGGACACTGCGAATGCAAGTAAAGCAACATACAGTGTGGAACAGTCAAATGAAATAATATAATCATGTATTTCAATTATTGTGCATATTTTTAAAAAAAATTTAGATTATGTAATGAAGCGAAAAAATGTCAGTGACAGTTATAACCTCTCATATATTTTTAATTGGAAAATACATAATTTAAAATAAATTATTTTAAGTGGGAAAGAGGACTCCCCCCATGTGCCAGCTCAATTTTTGAGATATCGCGCTGAAATTTTAGGACAATTTTTTGTTTATGTTAAAGCAACTTTTTAGACACATCTGTTCGAAAAAAAAATAGTTTTTATTTTTCTGACACAGTCTAATGGTCATGTCTTCCATTTTTTGCATTGACTTCCTTAAGTGCTTCTTTAAAATGTTTTTACATGGTAGTAGCTATTAAAGAAATCATGGTTGCAAGAAACTCAATAATAGATAAAAAAGAAAGACAAACAACTATACTCTATTTCGAAATGGTACGGAGTAATAAATCCTACTTATAAATGCAAAACGCTAACAGAGTGGTCAACGACTTTAATTCTAAAGGGACTTACTTTTGGTGATGTTCTTGGCATATCTGCAAGCTCCGACGATCGATCGTTTGTGCTTCTATTTTAAAAATATTCAAGACAATATTAGACCAGTATTAACATATGAATGTGGATCTTGGTTATTAACAAAAAAATCAAAAGTAGAATACAAGCAACAGAAATGAAATATCTGAGAATTAAAGAAGTGACAAGAAGAGATAAGATAAGAAATACACGAATAAGAGAAGAACTGGACAAAGAAGATATTATTTCATTCATAGAACAAAGACAATTGGGAGGGTGGGGTATAATAGACACTTTATTTTCTTTAACCATATATATAAATTTATTTTTATTTCTTTTTTGGGCTTGTGGTTACAAAATGAAATATATAATTTACTTAATTTTTAATTTGGCGTTTCGCCCCTTGATTGGAAGCTTCATCTAAAATTGTTTATTGATGGATTGGAAATGTTAACCATTTTTAATTTACACATACATTTAGTTGGTTTCATGAAAAAACTAACATTCAAACGTATAGAAAACATATTATATTGTTAACAAGTATATACCTTAGAATAAATTTCTGATATACGAGTGAAATCGAAAAAGTTTGCTTTTATTTTTGTTTTATTTTAATGTATTTATTTTATTAAACTATGGTAAATTTGGCTAAGACTTGTTATGTCTTATTTATCATTTACTGTATTTTTTATTTTTTTAAGTATATCATTTCTTTAAATGTTAATTTGTGATAATTTGAGTCTTGTGCTAGTATTTTTGTATTTTTAAAGTCGAATTCATGTTTTTCTGTTATTTTATGTTTATGTAAAGCTGTAGATGCATTTTTTGTATATTTGTGACAGTTTAGAAGACTTTCTAGATTATTGGATTGTCATACCTACATATTATATATAAAGCAAGATATACAAATGCTTGTTAAGTAAGAGAAAAGGCTATTAAATTTATTTAATCGCAGCTACCACCTATGTACCGGTGTCGGGATGTTTGTCCCTCGTTAGCATAGGGCAGGTTTGCTTACTTTCGCTGTATGATACCTATTTTAATATAGGTATATGTGGGTCCATTATACATGAGATAACAACTACTCCCTTGACTCTAAGTCGCGACAGGCATTGAATTACATCCGATGTACCTATATTAAAATATTATAATATATATAATAATATATAGGTAATATAATATTATATATATATATATATATATATATATATATATATATATATATATAATATATAATTATATATTAACATAGGTATCATACAGCGTAAGTAAGCTGGTTTTTAAACAATCAGTTACATATTTTTACACCTATTCACGCTGTCGAAACTTAAAAACCTTTTATAGTTTACTGTAATAACACTAACAGTTTTCTATAATTTTTACATTACTATTCTCCGATTCTTGGAAGTTACTTACCGGGTGGTGCTTGTTAAAAAGTACAGATGACGCTTTTTGCTGAAGAGCCGTGAATTTATTTAATTGCAGATCAAACCTGCCCTATGCTGACGAGGGACAAACATCCCGAAACCGGTACATAGGTGGTAGCTGTGATTAAATAAATTTAATAGCCCTTATATATATATATTTTGTCAATGCTATATACTAAAAAGAGTCAAGTTGTATTTAATATTTTTGTTTAGTACTTTTTCATACTAGATTTATTATTTTTTGTAGACGTAACTGTAATTCGTTTTGTTTATTTTAGCCAATTGTCTTCCAATTTTTTTGGCTAACGACGAACTGAGGTTCCACCGAATAAGGTGCAATGCGAAAGTACTTTGTTATTGCGCTACGAATAATACCAATCTTCCAGTACTTATGACTACGGTAAACAATATTTTATTATGTCTATTATTAATTTTTGCTTCTATCCTTACGTTAAAGTTTGTTAATCTCTGCCTAAGATTTTTGTGTACATACCTGTTTGTGTAGATATTTTTTTCTGTCCAAACTTTGTAACTCTTTTACGTTTTTACATTTTGTAATTGCTTCTTTTCACGTTTATTTTCCTTCTTCGGATCAATATTTTTTTTTTTTTTTAAAGATATAGTATAATTTATTATTTTTTTATTTTCAGCAATTAGTGGAGAATAAATGTGAGGGGGGAGAATGGACTTGTTCACCTCCTAAGGAGTGTTGCAAGCAAGGCTGCTGTTTTCTTTTTAATCAACCCTTTCCCAAAGGCTCCGCTAGTTCTTCTCTTCAACACGGCACTGTTTTTAATCCCCTATTTCTAGGACATTGGTAAGTATATATTTTACTTTCGTTACAATTAGGCTGTCACGTTAAAATTTACATATTTTTATAAGCAGGACTATTACCAGCCGAGCCGAACTTTTGAAAACCTCGAGCTCGGCTAAATAATTTCATGCTAAGCTCGGGCTCGAAGCTCGGCTTAAAAAAAACCATCGGCTTGAGCTTGATGCTCGGCTTGATAATCGAGCCGAGCTTTGAGCCGAGCCAGTGCCGGATTTAGAGGTCTGGAGGCCTCGGGACAGCATAAAAGTGGAGGCCCCCTGGCCCCAAACTATCTTCCAAATAAAATGAACAATTGTTTTTAAGTTGAGTATTTCAATAAATAATTTATTGTAAAAGTTGTTTAATAGTGTCGGAGTTTGGAAGATTTTTTTCCGAAGTTTCTATTGTGGGGGCCCCTCTTTTGTGGAGGCCCCGGGGCTGTAGCCCCGGATGCCCTCCCTGGGCCGAGCCGAGCTAAACTTGGGCTTGTGGCCAGGGTTTCCACAATGAGGGGAAGTTACTCTTTTAAGGAAGATTTAGAATCCAGCGAGGTAGAAACGGGGGAAAAACTAGAGAGGGCAAATCGAGAAGAAATCATGGGTAGATCATAATAATACCAACATTACATTATACTATTTTATTTTTATTGATTCACTTGCTGTGGTACTAGCTGATAATAATTTCAAATGAGCTAATTCAAGTTGATTTGCATTCATTGTAACGAGGTTTTGGAATAAGTTAGACAGGAAACTGACTGGTGTAGTGTTCTTTAAACACGACAGTCCATGTAAATGGTTCATGTAGATCAACAGTATCGATGGACACACAGTATCGACAAATATATTGTAGCGATATTTAATCTTGGTTTCGCTCAGTACAAAAACTAAAAAATTAATTCTAATCTTCTTAAACAATAAATTCTTACTTGACAAATCATTTAGATATTCACAAACTCTAACAAAAATATTATGCGTCTTTGTGTGGACGATACGGGGAGAAAAATCGTAATTGTCTGTGACTTGTACGGTTGTCCATCTTAACAACAGTATTGCGCACTTGCACAGTTGTTTGTCAACAAGCCTATTGTTTACTACTGTTTACAAGCTTATTCCAGTCCAGGAGAGGTGCACATTTCTTAATGACTGCATAATAAATCATATACCCCCCAATATCACCAAACTACACTTATTTTTCGTTTGTGCCACGAAAACAATTATTTCGGACTGGGCGGAGAGAAAAATACTCACGTACTGGTCTGATACACCAGGGTTGAATCACTCGAAGGCGTTCTTACCTAAACCCTCGAGAAACACAACTAAGCAGATCCTAGAATGGAGCAGGAATGACCTGCGAATTCTAACGGGACTGCTTATAGGACACTGTCGTCTAAGATACCACCTCGGAAGGATACGTCTAAATCAACAAACGGACTGTCGATTTTGCTGCGTGGAAGATGAAACTCCTGAACATATACTATGTTCATGCCCCGGCCTGGGAAGAATAAGGTTCAACATATTTGATTATACCATCATAGAACCTACCGATTTCAAGCAAATCTCACCCCATACAACCATGAACTTCATGAGAAGGGCTGGATTGTGCGGTGAACTGTAACCTCTAGGGGTGAGCCACAATAGACCTACTGAAGGTCGTAGTGGAGTGACGACCTATGCCCCACTCACATGATACCTAACCTAACCTATATATGTACAGTGCAACAGAAGTAGCTCGGCAACTAGCTTCTAAAATAACAAATATTCGGCAGAATATACTTCACATTCGTAAACTTCTTCCTCCGATTGTACTTGAGACTCACGATTACTGAAAATTTCGTCGTCGCCGATCGGATCGTTATTCGAATGTTTTCGTTGTGCGCAGATTGTACCACTTTTTATTATAGATTTGCCATCGGCGTGTTGATCGTTTATGATATTTTTTTAGTAATAAAACTACCCTTATTATTACAGTCCATTTAAAACCCGAATTACATTAAAATTTCAGTCGTCCAAGGATTTTATTAATTTTCTCGAATCCATAATTTTGGACATGTCAGGTTTTCGAAATGATCGATTCAATTGTAGTACTGATTTTTCATTAGATCTACTGATTTCAAGGATTTTTCTACTGAACTATTGATTTGTGTATGCAATTTACTGAATTTAAGGTCAGCACATTATACTAAATTAAACAACCTTTTGATACCTTCATAAATGTTTACTGCGTTAGTTTTCAAATATAAATTTAAAATGTACTCAGAACTATAGTTTCGATATATTTAAAATAATATCGATAACTCTCAGTGTGACAAGATTTATTACCATTAGTAGCAAATTTAGCGAAAATAAACTGAATAATTATCGAGAAGAACGTACATACATACACATAGTCACGCCTTTTTCCCGTAGGGGTAGGCAGAGACCACTTCCTTCCACTTCCGCTACGGTTCTTACACACATCTTTTGCTTCCTCTACTTTCATCAGTGCTCTCATACATGCTCGTCGGTTGTTGGTACTCTTGACCTGGCCTTTCTTCAAAACAATGTTGATCTGGTCGAGATATGTTCTCCGAGGTCGACCTCTACCGACTTCCGTCCATTCACACTCGCCTTATAAATTTGTTTCGTCAATTTTCCTTCATCCATCTACGTGTCTAAACCATCCAAGCATTCCTTTATCTATCTTTGTAACCACATCTTTTTTTACACCACATCGTTCTCTTATAAAACTATTTACTGTTACTTTATCTAACCGAGTCACATCGAGAAGAAAAAAGTGAACACAATTGAGGCATGGGGAATTAAAACCATTGAAGTAAAAACACTGGCTGCGACGTTGCAATGTTGATTTGTTTTTAGGTACTTTTGGCTTGCTGTTACTGCGACTGTAGCTGGTATTCTTTGCGCTTGTTCACTTTGGAGGAAGCACAATCAAGGCAGGTTCTGTTGTAAGGACCATGGCAGAGACGAAAGAGCTTCAGAACAAGACTCTATCACTTCTTGTTGCCCTCCACCTCAGTATAGTAGATGTAATAGTTTCCATCAAGCACCACCGCCTTATTCAGAGGTACGTACCGTGATACATCAATACCTAAAACATCAAAACGTAAATTTATCGGAGCTCTTATGTGATTAATTGTTAGTCGACAATTTAGAGACTTTCATGCTGAAAATGTGTGTGTTTAATTTGGTTCTTTACTACTTGCAGGTGACCTCCAAGCCTGATTTGTATCCTTTAGTTATAAGTTATAATGCAGAACCGGTAACTAAAAGCAACAACGGCTCTACTGGCTATTTAATGGTACAATATTTCAGAAATTTCATCGTTAGACCTGTTGGTAAGTTACTATATGAACAAGGTAGAGTTATTCCCTTTTTGAATATCGCTCCGAGAGAAACCTTCGAAGAAAGTCGGTCGCTAGAATAAATTAAACAACTAACCCCTTTATCTTGAATACGGATGGCGTTACGAAATTTTTTTACTAAGCATACCATACCAATTGTTTTTCAGTTTTCTACCAATCCTAGAGACAGGTCACCTTTTTTTGAAACACGTGAATATTCAGGGTGTTAGTAAATAAATGCGACAAACTTCATGGGGCGATTCTGCATGAAAAAAATAATAACAGTTTGCTATATAAGCGTATGTTTTTTTTTTACCGAAAATAGTCGCAAAAAGGGTAGACCTATCGTGTGGGCCGCGGACGGCCCGCACTGCGACTATTAGAAAGTGGAAGGGATTATAGAAAGAAGATGATTGTGGACCCGCTTTTTGTAAAGTTGCAGATCATAGTCCTCTGGAAAAACTGATTTTGGAAGTTTGTTCCATTCTGTAGCAGCCCTGTAAAAGAAGGATTCTTGATAGAGATTGGTCCTTATAGTGTCAATCTTGAGAGTAAATGGGTCAGCGTGCCGAGTTCTTCGGACGAATGTTGCCAGTGTTGGTACAAGAGTTTTTATTTCTCTGGAGCATCTGCCATGGAAATATCTGTAGAGTAATGTCTGGTCTGCAACTCTTCTTCTATGTTCTAGTGGGTGAAGAGTATCTGTGAGAGTTGAACTGTTTATCAACCGAATGGCCCTTTTCTAAATGGAATCTAGAAGACGAAGAGAATGCTTTGGTGCTGAACCCCAAATGTGCGAGCAATATTCCAGTAGAAGTCGGATTCAAGCCTTGTACGTCGTCAACAGTTGATCAGGAGTAAAAAACTTTTTAGCTTTCCACATAAAACCCAGCCTCTGGCTTGCTGACTTTGCGATGTTAGCAACATGGTCATGCCAAGACATATTATTAGACACTGTGACTCCCAAAATCGAGATGGAGAGACTTGATTCAAGGATATTTCCGGACATTGTGATAGAATGATTTGAGGAATTCACTTTCTTGGAAAACGTGGCGCTTTGTGTTTTCTGGGCGTTGAACTGAACAAGATTGTTGGTTCCCCACTCGACGATTGCTTCAAGATCTTTATTGATGGAATCGACCTGTTTCTGCATGAGTCTATTTGTATCATTCACCGAAAGTGATCGATAGGATGTAAAAGTTGAGACAAGTGTGCTGTCGTCTGCGAAACTGTAAATGGGTTTCGTGGTGGTTTTCAAGAGGTCGTTGATGTGTAAAAGAAATAGGGTGGGGGACAGGATGGAACCCGGCATTGGTTTTTAACGCATCAGAAAAAATACCGTCAACTGCCACATGTAAAGAGCGATCTTGCATGAAGCTCAAGAGGCTTTGGCGCAGTTTGGTTGGGAGACCGTAGGCAGACAATTTGCTTAGCAATGCCTGGTGCCAAACGCGGTCAAAGGATTTAGATATATCCAAGGTTATTGCACGGGATTCACCAAACTTCTCAATAGTGTTTGTTCAAGTGACATAAGCCAGCAAATCTCCAGTAGACCGAAATGCTTAGTTTTCAGAGATACGGGATTTGGTTTAATGTTATTGTATTAGATTTTTTTCTTTAAAAAAATTGGGATCATTATGCGCGCCAATTACATTAAATTCTTACTTGCATGTCAAATAATGCGCAATAACTACCTCTTAAAACCCACCAAATTTCATTTGCATATCTCGACCGGTGTCAGAACAATAAATAAATCGCCATTTTTTAAGAAAATATTTAACACCCCGTATCTCTGAAACAAAGTATTTGCGGACATACTATCATTTTTTTTTTCATGCAGAATCACCGCCTAAAGTTTGTCGCACTTATTTACTAACACCCTGTATATGTATGTAAAAAGAATCTTGTGATTTCCTAAAAAATTTAAAATACCAGTTAATTTTACAAATATGCTTGAATTTAAACAGAGTTATGCGAAATTGATTTAATTTTAATTAATTTATGTTTATTGTAAAAACATAAAAAAAAAATTCTTGTGAGGTCATGTTTTGGTATTAGGGCTTAACGTATAATTCTAAACAATTTTTGCCTTTAACATATTGCTGAATTTTCTGAAATAAAGGTACTTTACTCTTGTACAATTTATATATTTTTTGACCTACCCTGTAAGCTGTTTGACTTGCAACAATTCTAAGTGCATCCAATATGATTATTGTACATGCACCAACTTTCGGAAATACTTGTATTTTCATTATTTAATTATAAAAATTCCCATATGTTGCACATATATTAATAAAATAATTATATTATTATAAAAAATAATTTTCAAAAGCTGATATTTCATAAGAATAATATGACGTAACATAAGTGACGTTATAGGCGAGGAGCCAGTGACACTAAAAGTGCACTTACATGGATTCTGAAATTTAGCATAGTAATTAATAGTATTTAATCATCTTCCTTTTCAGTTCTTCTTTTAAAATATCTCGGTGTGACATCTCAAAACTTGCCCAAAATATCTGTCAGACCTCTTTATATAATAGCTTCAACCCTTCAAAATCATGAAAATGAGGAGGAAGATAAAGAATCTCAAAGAAATAGATGTTATGGATGTGATGATATAGATGATTCTAAGTAAATTTTTATCTTATTATGTTAGTTATTCGTGTCCGGATCACACTATGTCTTCCCAAAAGTTTGCGGCTCTAATGGCCCTGTCATTTGCTGAAATTAGATCGTGTCCCATGTCAGTGTAGGTCAGCAGGTGTGGAGGGTTCTGGATTTTTCCGCAGGAACACTGAGGGTTTTCGTCCTCTGGTAGCATTTCCCATTTTTGCAGGTTTTCTCTGCACTTCGAGACTCCTGTGGAGCGTTCTCCAGATTGGGTATGGGAGGAAATGTCCCAGTGCCAGCTCCTCTTTTTGTTGGGTAATTGGGTCTTGGACCTCAGTGCACCATTTCTGGAGCCTTCTGGCTTCCTGAGAGACTTGCAAAGGTGCTGTCCTGGCCAAAAACACACCATACTGGAGCGGCGTATTCGGCTGCAGAGAAGCTTAATGCAAGGGCCGAGGTTCTCAATGTTGCTGTCTGTGCTCCCCATGACCTACCAGTAAGCTTATACATACATACATACATATAGTCAAGTCTTTTTCCCGTAAGGTAATTAAATGGCATGCTGAATTTTATAAATAAATAATGTTTTCCATCAATAATTTGTATCAATTATATGACCTTTACAAACAAACAAAAGAAAACCGTATTGGTGGGACCAAGAAATAGAAATAGAAATAAACGAAAAAAGAAAGAAATACCAAAAATACCTAAGCTCAAAAACTATAGAAGACAAAATAAAATTTAAAGAAGCACAAGCGAGAGTTAGAAAATTAGTTTGCAGAAAAAAGAATGAGAAATGGGAAAGAACATGTTCCAGAATAAATACGTATCTGGGAGGTAGAAGAAGTACAGAAAGCTGGAGAATACTAAAAAACATGAGGAAAGATAATACCAAGGACATAATCTCACCAATAACAGCACAAAATTGGCAACAATACTTCGAAAAAATGTTAACTGAAGACAGAGAAGAATTTAAGAACACAGAATATATGAATGATAGAATTAATACGCAAGGATCCCCTATTAGAATTAATACAAAAGAAGTGAAGGAAGTATGTAAATCTTTAAAAAATAACAAAGCCCCGGGCCCAGGAAATATTGTAGGAGAATTATTTAAATACGGAACAGATAAATTATATAAAATGCTGCAAGATCTATTTCAAAGGTGTATTAATCAGTCCGAAGTCCCAGAAGAATGGAAAATATCACATATGTCAACAATACACAAAAAGGGGGACAAAAGCAAATGCGACAATTATCGAGGAATTGCCGTAACAAACACAATCAGTAGAATATATGGCAAGATCTTAAAAAACAGAATCGAAAGGGAATACACGGAAATGGAAGCAGAAGAGCAAGCCGGATTTAGAGCGGGAAGATCAACGATTGACCATCTGTTCTCACTAACACAAATTATAGAAAAAAAACTAGCATTCAATCAAGAGATCCATATACTGTACGTTGACCTAAAGAAAGCATACGACAGCGTACCCTTAATTAAACTTTGGGAAACTCTGGAAACTTCCAACATTAATATTGAACTGATAAAAGGAGTAAAGTCATTATACAATAAAACCAAATCAAGAATTAAAGTTGGACAAAACCTAACAACAGGGTTTAATATCACAAAAGGGCTGAAACAAGGGTGTTGCTTGTCACCAACATTATTTAAAATATATTTGGAACGGGCACTAGCGAATTGGAAACGGAAATGCCAAAACATGGGCATACCTTTAGATGAGGACACAACATTATACACACTCTCATTCGCAGACGATCAAATTATAGTCGGCCAAGACATAGACGACACAGAGTATATGACACGAAAACTTATAGAAGAATATAAAATTTGGGGACTAGAGGTTAATGTAGAAAAAACGGAATATATGTGTATTGGGGGAGTGCAACAGGACTTACAATTATCAAATGGACAAAAAATCAAACACACGTCAGCTTACAATTACTTAGGAATGAGAATATCAAAGGATGGGACACTCGAAGAAGCAATATTGGACAGAAATATGAAAGGAAGAAGAGCAATATCAATGTTAAACGGAGTACTGTGGGATAGAACAATAAGCAACAACAACAAAAAAAGAATTTACGACACGATAGTGAAGAGCATAATAATGTACGGTTGCGAAGTATGGCCTTTGAAAGAAAAGATCGAAAGAAAAATTAGAGCCACAGAAATGGATTACTGGAGACGAGCAGCGGGGAAATCAAGACTAGAAAGAGTTACAAATGAGAGGATAAAACAAATAATGGGAGTACAGCACGACATCACAGACGAAATAAGAACTAAACAGTTGATATGGTACGGGCATGTTCAAAGAATGCCACCAGACAGAATCCCAAAGAAAATATTACAGTGGAACCCCAGAGGAAGAAGAAGAAGAGGAAGACCACGAAAGAGCTGGAGAGAAGGCATACAAAAAGAGATGGAAGAGAGAGATCTGAGAGAGGACATGTGGACAAATAGAGAGGAATGGAGATTAGGAATCGCAAGACGCCGACGCACGTTTTAACGCGATATATATATATATATATATATATATATATATATATATATATATATATATATATATATATATATATATATATATGACCTTTACTTTCCTTCCTGGTATTAGTTTATAAATTTCTTTAATAAATAAATTTTAAACAAAAAAAAATATGTTTTTGAAGTCATCTAAATCTACCTGGTGTGACAGATATTTTTAAAATAATAAATGAACAAGCACACTGATTGAAATATTGTAACGTTGTAACAGGGCTTCAAAGCAACTGACTGAAGGGACAAAGATAAGCTAAACATTTTTAAGGCTTTTAGGGTAACTCAAGTATAATATATTATACATATTAAGGGTAGCTCAATTCAAAAGTTAAAAGTAAAAAAAGAAAAAGAATCATAGATGACATAGACTGTATTTTGTGTCGAAAATTAAAAACAGGACAGAAGAGAATTTCAATATGCTCCATTTTCATGATTTTGAAAGGTTGAAGCTATTATATAAAGTGGTATGACAGACTTTTCTGCCACGATGAGAGTTGTCACACCAAATTTTTTTGAAAATACATAAAATTTGCCACAAAATTAATTTCCATAAAAGTACAAATTACTCATAATTATTAGAAAAATAAAAATTTATAAAAAATATTTCTGCCAGGATAAACTCTGGCACACCGGACCTATGTTGTACCTATGATTCTTCTTCTTCTTAGTCGCTATCTCGTATTCCAGAATCGTGTTTCTCTCCACAATATGTCTCCATTCCTCTCTATTCTCTGTCATCCTGAATGTGCAGGCTAGACTTTGTCCCGCGAAGTCCGTATATCTAGTGGGGGACCTACCTCGGGGTCTTTTTCCGGCTACCATGCCCTCAAAGGTTAGTCTTTCAAGGCCGTTTCCTCGTACTACGCGGCCAAAAAATTTTGCGATGCTTTCAGCTACTATTGTTCTTAGTCTCTTTTTTGGTTTTATTTGTTGAAGTATTGATTCATTGATTCTTCTTTGTGTCCACGAGATTCTCAGCATTCTACGCCAACAGAACATTTCCAGGGCGTCTATTTTCTTTTTGTCCGTTACTTTGAGCGTCCAGCATTCTGACCCACGGAGAAAGATTGAGAAGACCAGGCTCCTTACCAGTCTCATTTTTGTTGCCAACGAGATTTCATGACTTCTCCATATGTTTGTCAGTTTAGTCATAGCTTTCTTTGCTTTGGCGCTTCTCCTTTTGATCTCTTCACTGGCTCCGCCTTCGTTGGGAATAAGTGAAACTAGATAAATGAAAGTGTTAACTGTGTAGATGTTATTAATTTTCTTTATTTCTGGTCTATTGTTGTTAGCTCGGTCAACTATCATAATTTTGGTTTCTTTTTATTTATTTTCAAACCAATCTCCTTGCTGAAATGCTCTATTCGCCTGATCAGGTTACATAGTTCCTCCTCTGATGCCGCAATTGCTGAAGTTTCATCAGCGTAGCGAAGGTTGTTGATCTTTTTGCCGCCCAGTGTTATTCCTCCAGTCCAGTCTTCCAGAGCTCTCCTTATGACCCATTCGCCATGTTGAACAAGAGAGGACTCAGTATGCATCCTTGCCTGACACCCTTCTCTACCTGGAATGGGTCTGTCAGCTCGTTTTCCACTCTTACCTATGATTCTTCTTCTTCCGCTGCTATCCATTAATGGATGTTTGCGATCACTTCTGACCATTTTTCCCTATCTCTGGTGGTGTGAATTAATTCTAATGTGTTTCCTATTCCTGTCCAATGTTTGATATTTCGGAGCCATGACATCCTCTTTCTGCCTACACCCCTTCTTCCCTCTATTTTTCCATCTATTAATAGTTGGAGCAAATGGTATCTTTCGTTGCGTAACACATGTCCCAGGTACGCTGTTTTTCTGCGTTTTATTGTGCCCAACAATTCGCGTTCTCTTTCTATCGTCCTCAAAATTTCCTCGTTGGTTTTCCTTGCTGTCCATGGGACTTTCAAGATTCTTCGATAGATCCACATTTCAAAAGCTTCCAGCCTATTCATTGTGCTAACCTTTAATGTCCAGCCTTCCCTACCATACAACAGTACGGACCATACGTAACATTTTGTGAATCTTATTCTGAGATTGAGGTCAAAGTCAGAGTTCGTGAAGACGTTTTTGAATTTTAGGAATAAGCTCCTTGCTTTTTATATCCGGCATTCGATTTCTACGTCTGAAGACCAGTCTTCACATAACCAAGTCCCCAGATAGTTAAACTTTTTTACTCGTTCTATGTCTTTACTATCGTATGAGAGTTTCGCATTCTGGAACTCATCCAATTTGTTGGTGATTACTAGGAATTTTATCTTTTTTATGTTGATGTTAATTCCCATAAGTCGGCCGTGCATTCCAACTATGTCCAGGAGCCTTTGGAGGTCATTCATATTATCTGCTATCAGGACTGTGTCATCTGCATACCGTATATTGTTGATCCATGTGCCATTTACTTTGATGCCTAATTGTTGTCCTTTAAGCGCTTCTTGGAAGATGTTTTCAGAGTAAATGTTAAACAGAAGTGGGGAGAGGACCCATACCTGTCTTACACCTCTAAGGATTTTCTGTGCCTTTGTAACTTCGTAATGTAACTGCAGCTGATTGGTTCCAGTACAAGTTTTCAATACAGCGTATGTCTTTTTGATCTATGTCAAGTCGCCTTAGCATTTGAACGAGTTTATGATGTTGCACTCTATCAAATGCTTTCTCGTAATCTATGAAACACATTATTACATCTTTTCTCTGATCGTAACAGTTCTGAACCAACACTTGGGTTGCGACCAGTGCCTCTCTCGTACCGAGACCTCTTCTAAATCCGAATTGAAAGGGTCCAACAGCGCTTTCGCATTTTGTGGATGATTAATTCCTATGCTAAATTTCAGAATCCATATAAGTGCACTTTTAGTGTCGCCGGCTCCCGGTCTATTATAATTGAGTTGAGTTTTGAAACTTTATTGTCACATCGACATTTTTCAAGATTCTAATCTATTTCTGGAATTTAAAAACAAAGAATATTTTTGATTTTTAATTATATTACTACCATTTAGTATGAAAAGTGGCCCGGTTTGCTTCACTCGAGAGATATTAATAATCTGTCAAACCTTTCAACAGCTTTCGAGGATGCTAGTGACTAACTATTAATTGTTTTTCAGGATCATTATCTGCGACTAGCACAATAGACTCTTTAAGCTCCAGTTTTTTATGCAATGCTGTTAACGAGGTAATTTTTTACATTTTTTCTCGGCTAACCGCTTTTGTGAATTTTTCCTCTAATTACACGTTTAATTAATTAATTTAATAGAAAAACATCTTATAATGGGGGAAACTATCTGCAATAATTGCAGATGATAATTCGTCTATCGATTTGTAATTTAATCTAGTAAAAAGGTTTTAATGGCTTGCTAGTTACGTAGACGAAGTTCAAATTACCATAGTAACTTTAATAACATCTTGTTAATATACATAATGCCTTTTATAGCAGCAAGAATAATTAAGTTAAATACGTTTCAATGGTAAAGGGGACAACTATATTACAGAGATATGCGCGAAAGAGTCGTCACGTAGGGCTGGTGGAAATTTCATGTTGGAACATAAAATCAGTGGCGCACAATTTCACATTTTTGGGGGCCGAAGTAATTACTTAATTTGAATGAGTTGTAACTTTATACGACATCAATTAATCCTATCTGGTAATTGATTTGAGGCTTCCAATTAACAGAAAAAGGATTAAAAAAGAAAATCGACACAATTGGAAGCTAACTGCTTGGAACAAAACTTGTATGGAAGATAAAAGTCTTAAAGAAGTCAATTAACACGAGGGGACTGTTGGACGCAATGCAATCTTCCAGAATATACCATGTATTCATGATTCACCATTATTATTATTATTATTGAAGTTTGTTTTTTGATTGGTTGTCATATTTTTGTATTGTAAAATCAGTAAATTTATATTTCATAAAGTACAATATTCAGTAGTATCATTATTTAAAAACTAAAAACTGTACAAGTCAACAACGACGGTGGCCAAAACAAATGAAAGACGTATGTGCCTTGGAATGCTAATGATTGAATCGGGAACTTGCAAAATCGGCGCTGCCAGTGCTACTCAGAATTCCAAAAATCCAAGCGTGGCAGTAAATAATTAAAATTAAACTAAGTACAGCGTGAGTCATGTGATTTGCTTCATTTCAGCTTTTCTCTCTTTCATTTAGTATCTATGCTATTACCTTATACCATCCTTTTTTGGTCTTTCTCTTTTGGTATTTTTTATTCTAGCTTTCCATATTCTTTTTACGAAACTATTTTCGCCCATTCGGTGTCCCTACCATAAAATTTGCCTTTATTTTATGGTGGGCTGTGTGTTTGGATGTTTTCCTATATCCACATATTTCTTCCTATCTTTTTTGGTAACTTCTCTAACTTTCATCTCTGCTGTTTGTATTTTGTTTTTGTTTGTTAAAAACCTTCTTTCACTACTTAGTGTAAGGGCTGGTCTATACAGTGTGTGTCACAACGAGCTTATATTATCTGTATATCGAAAACTACTCTCACGATATTTATGAAAATTTTGTAGAGATCATAATTTATTTCAAAATATTTTGATAGAAATGCTACTCCCGGTTATACCGGAAGGGGACAGCAAATTTGTTATTTTAAATAAAACACCCTTTATATTAAAATTTTTTCTGTTTCTACTTAAATCATTAGAGTTACTTTGTATAAAATATTCTATATCTATGGATATATACTTTTTAAGATATTAAT
The DNA here is from genome assembly GCA_950111635.1 of Agelastica alni. Taxonomy (NCBI): domain Eukaryota; kingdom Metazoa; phylum Arthropoda; class Insecta; order Coleoptera; family Chrysomelidae; genus Agelastica; species Agelastica alni. Next base: position 20,983,250 of record OX467717.1, on the reverse strand, counting down.
TTTGTTAATAAAAAATTGTCAGATTAACAGATGCAGACCTTTATATTAAAAATTATTTTTAAACATTCCCTGGTAATCGTTTTTGAAATAATGACCTATTTAAAAAATAAAAAAATTTCTGCTATATTGTTACTTAACTTATTATTAATAGTTGGCCTTGTTAATTGTTTTATTTTAGTAGTCGTTAAATGTCGCTGTCATAATAATTTTCAAAAATATAGTGATATTTTTTATTTTGATTTCTTTATATATTTCTTTTTCACTTATAGTTTTTTTTGTTCTTTTCTTTTATTCTGATATTAACATCTTCTTCTGTTTCTTTTCCATCTATGGTTCCTAGATATTGAAATATTTTTACTTGTTTTTTTTCTGCGTTCATTTCTATACAGGGTAGCCAACCGAAAACGAAACAGAGCCATTTTCAGGAACCTCGTCAACATTTTAGAAAAACGCTCAGACCCGTCGATTTTTTATTAAAGGGGACACTCTTTTTCGGTATTTTTGACTCCACTACTTTCAACCCCAAGTGAGAGTAAGAATTACCCCAAATTTTAAATGGCATTGGGGGTCGAATAAGATGTCTTTTGAAAGCTCTGACAATTCTCTTTACAATAGTCGTGCTAGTTTCACCACTCGTTCGTCATTTTGTCTTTTAATGTGTCCGGCCCATCTTAGTCTTTCAGCTTAAACCATTTTGAAGATATCTGGTATGTTTTCCAGTTCTCTGTTGTTTCTGATCCGGCACTGCTCTGAGTTTTGGCCCTTTATTAATAATAATAATAATAAACGCCTTTATTATTTAAAGTGACAAAATAACATTATTTTTTTATAAATTAGAATACATGTACCTATTGAAATAGAGGGTGGAGTCCATTTTCTGGAATGAAACATAATGTCATTACGAAAATGCTCTTCCACTCAACCCATAAAGAAAAAAAATAACAAATATCTATCCTATATAATTGAATAATAATAATAATTAATTATACTGGTATAAGTATAGTGTAACAAGCGTAACAAGTGTAGGAGAGAGAACAACTAATTATGATTGCCTCTGGAGTAATATTTCATTAAAGTTGGTTTTGAAAGTTGAATTATTAAATTTTTTCAAGTATTCAGAAACGGAGTTATAATTAAAAAAATATTTGGTATTGAAATGACCGTCTAAATACGAGGGCAGTTTGATAAGTCAGTGACTTTTTAAATTTCTCACGCAGTTACTCCAAATGCAACAGTGCTGCCGTCAACTGTAATCTATCAGTGGTCAACATTTTAATTTTGAGCAAGCTACGTCGTGCAGTTGGTGTTTGATAGCCGTTCAAAGCAGACAACCTCGTGAATTCTTACGAAAATGGAAAAAAGTGAATTTCGTGTGCTGATTAAGCATTACTTTTTACGAAAAAAATCCATCACTGAAACTAAGAAAAGACTTTATAAATACTACGGGGACTCGGCACCATCAATTTCAATGGTTAAGAAGTGGTTTACAGAGTTCCGTTGTGGTCGTACCAGCACTAGTGACGCCGAACGTCCAGGTCGCCCAAAAGAAGTGATCACGCCGGAAATCGTCGATAAAATCCATGAAATGATATTGGATGATCGGAGAATGAAAGTGTGTGAGTTGGCTCATGCTGTAGGTGTATCTCAACTGAACGGGTACATCATATTTTACACGAATATTTGGACATGAAAAAACTCTTTGCGAGATGGGTGCCGCGATTGCTCACACTCGACCATAAGCGCAATCGTGTGACCACTTCAAAAGAGTGTTTAGCGATGATCAGCCGTAATCCGGCCGAATATTTGCTCCGTTTTGTTACTGTGGATGAAACATGGATCCATCACAACACGCCAGAGACCAAGGAACAATCGAAACAGTGGTTTGATCGGGGTGAACGTGGACCAAAGAAGGCGAAACAGAGTCTGTCAGCCAACAAGGTCATGGCCACAGTTTTTTGGGATGTACGCGGTGTCATTCACATCGATTACCTCAAGAAAGATAAAACGATCACCGGCGAATATTATTCAAATTTTTTGAACAGATTCGACGTTGATTTGAAGCAAAAACGGCCGCATTTGGCGAAGAAGAAAGTGCTGTTCCATCAAGACAATGCACGTGAGCACACTTGTCTAGTCACGATGGCCAAAATCCACGAATTGGGATACGAACTTGCCACGTCTTTTTTTCGTTCTCTAACGAGTACTCTGCTAGCGGTTTCTCTACTGGCAAATTATGCCCGAGCTCAGCCGTAGAGGGTAGAAGGACAAAATATAAAAGTGAGCTGCGCCACCGACTTGACGGTATAAGCCGGAAACCCCTAGATCTTATAGGCACTAGCAGAGACACAAGATAAACAACTGTGATTATGGTGAACCAAATAAATAAAATTATAGCAAAAATATGTTGGATACTTTACTCACACAATAGATAATTAAGGTACACAGTTCAATAGTAGCATCATAACAAATGTAGTCAAAATTAACAGCTATGATAAAATTTTCTTGCTAAAACAAACCAAAAATGTAAAATTTACAACTTTATAAAACAGAACATTATAACAGAAGTAAGAGTAACAGACTTTATCAAGTTACAAAAAAAAAGGGAAAAACATATAAATCAACTCACTAATAACACTTATTCAAACGCTTACATAAAGGCAAAGAACAAAAGGTAAAACATATATATATATATATATATATATATATATATATATATATATATATATATATATATATATATATATATATATATAAGTTAACTCATTAGTAACACTAATTCAAACATTTACATAAAGGCAAAGAAGATTCACTAGTTAACCGTTTACAAAAAGATTTTCACTGCCAAAACAATCGAGTTCATTTAAAAATATCTTTACAATGGTTGTCCTTTAAAATATCAAGATTGTAGGATATTTACAAATAGGTAGGAAGAAAATATGTTTTTACTTGGACATAAAGAATTATTGAGAAGGTTATTTTAATCCAAGTTTAGTTTTGGCATATTATCTAATGCAATAAATAGTTTCCAACAATGTACTATACTAATAAACTAGACAGAACGTAATCGTGGTGTCATAATGAGTCACTGCGTTATATATTTAAAAATAAATCACTTATAACCTTTGGGTATACGAATTCACAAAGTACTAAATTTATAAACTGAAACAGAACTTACTGGTGGTGTCGAAATGAGACACAGCGTTATATATTTAAAAATGAATCACTGATAACCTTTGGGTATGCGAATTCACATGTACTCCTGTGGCCTACTCCTGAGGCCTACTCCTGTGGCTGGTTAGATTATGGGGGCGGCACTGGTTAGATAACAATGGCTTCCCTCAAATAAATCCCGATAATGGTTATTTTAACTTGACGCCAGAAATCCAAAAGAAATCTCCACAACAAAGGCAAGACAAAATGGTCAAGTTAAAAATCAAATGGTTTTTCTTCAAAATCCAATTAAGATGGCCCAAATACAGCCAGATATGAAAGAAATCCCATAGAGGTTCTGCACACGTGCTAATAACACACCGTCCCCAACAACGTTCACCGACACCTGGCCTCCAAGACTCTCAAAACACGACTGCCGCTCCTATCCCGGAAATCAAGAAAAATGGCGCGGAATAAACGTCAACCCACAATCTTCTCAAATCTGTGCCTCGTCCTCGTCCGTGTGGATATTCAGTCCCATCCACACAGAAATTGCAAACCAACTGTCGAAAGTTATGCAACACTACTTACGAGTAAGGCACAATTATAATGAATCGTAGATGGGAAAAAATAGGCACGTGACAAACTGCTACCCCATCCAGCATATTCTCCAGATTTAGCCCCCTGCGACTATTTTCTGTTTCCAAACCTAAAGAAATGGCTGAGCGGTAAGAGATTTGAGTCGAATGAAGAAGTCATTACCGAAACAAACGCGTATTTCGAGAGCTTTGAAAAAACCTATTATTTGGAGGGAATAAAAAAATAAGAAAAACGTTGGACTAAATGTATCGAGCTAAAAGGTGATTATGTAGAAAAATAAAATGTTTATTTGCGAAAAGAAATTTTTTGATGTAAATAAGTAGGAGTTTTAAAGGTGATAATTTTGTGAAAAAAGCAAATTGCATGAAGCATTCTTCTATTATCCATATTATCCAGTTAACTTATGTGATATACGCTGTCGCTTTTTTCTACCATATATTAATCTTAAACATGAATTCTGTCCTTTCTGTATTTTGTTTTTATAGAGGAGGGTTAAATTCGGGTCATACACTAAATCTGCTTAATTAAAGTGTGATAAAACGAGACTTTCACACAGGATTTTTTTTATATGATGGGGGAGAAAATGACGATTTCCATATATCAGTTTTAATGAGCCGTAAGCACGTTGAATAAATTTATTGATGTGCTTCTCAAATCTTAAATTTGAATCTATAATGACACCTACATTTTTTGCATGATTAACCAAGGTTAACTCTTCGTTATTAATTTTTATATTTATTAAGTTCTCAATTTTAGCCTTGTTATAAGCGGAGCCAAACAAAATGACGTTAGATTTAGAGCAGTTGATTAATAAACAATGATCTGTTGCTAATTTTATGAAAGTTCTTAGTTCTTGATTAATATTTTCGCAGGCATTATCGACGGCCACTGGGAGGGAAGCTATAGTACATCTGGGTGTCATCTGCGTATACATGAATTTTACAGGTTTTTAAAGATGTTATTAAATTCATTGCATAAATAGAAAACATTAGTGGTCCCAAAATGCGTTCTTGAATTTTAAAACAAGACTAAATTTTCATCTGCATTTTTATTTAAAAATCAATAGTTTGGTCTCATGTATACTTTGTTTTAGGCCAATTTCATTATTCCCCCTCCTTATTCTCACATGGGCAGTATGGAAGAAATAAATACAGAAAATCAAATGCAAAATTCGCAACCACCAACAGAGCAAAGGCACTTGCCTAGATCAGCATCATCGACATCTAGCAGAGACTATTATCAGGTAACTTAATGAATAATTTATTACGGGTAAGAAATTGGAACAATATCATTAATTCATCCGGTTCGAAGGACCATTAATATGGGCGAGAATGACAATGCACTGTATATCTGAAAGTCTAAGGCAGTTTATCGACAATGACAAGATAACTCCATACCTTATCTTCAATCTCACATTTTCCTTAATAATGACTCTCACTACAAATAAATTAATCGTTGGAGTAAAATTGTTTATTTTCTTTTAGTTGCAGCAAAGTTCTTCTAGTCCAAATCCCAGCATACATTCACAATTGAGCACTCCTTGTTTAGCACCAGTTACTCCTGCACATCAACTGTCCACGACCACTTCTCCGAAGCAGCAGCAAATGCACCAAGTACTTTCTATCAGAGATAATCCTTGTTACATCGAAAATAGCACAAAGAATAGTACTTCACACAGCTCTACAGTGCCAAATGATTTAGAGAATGCCAGAACAAGTAAGACGTATCCTTCTCGTATTTAAAATTTGACAAAATCCCTAATTTAACTAATTTTTTGCATATTTTAATAATTTATTGCCCTACTGCCATTACAAAGATTAGTCAACCTGATGACAGAGAGCTTCAGAATCGGCAGTAGTGCTGCTTCTCAGCTGACGCGTGGTCCCTGTTAATCCATATATAAGTACAGTTGAAGTCAGAAATAATATTTCATGTTTCACAAATTCGGCACCTCAAAAAAATTAGCCAATGGTAGGTCCAGGACAGGACTTTAATTGGATGTAACGAACCCTTCACCTTACCCGCGATATCTCTGACCGGTACGGTTGCCGGAATTTCCCCCTTTGTTTACAATGCGCAGTCTCTAGTCGGCGCAGCAGTAAGTGTCCTCTCTCAATGCGTCGGCTCGATTCTAGTGATGGGAAAAGCGGTTTCGCGTTTGTAACGTTCCAATCGCGAACGCTCCGAAAATTTACCGCTCCAAAATAACGTTGTTTTGGAGCGATGTTACTCTCTGTCGCCTCGACAGAGGTATCATATAATAACCTAATTTCGTTATTAGATTAGGAATATGGATGGGATACTGGACTGAAACTATGATACAAATTTGTGTTGGATATTAATATTTCACTATTTTTCTTGAAATAGCTTCATATTTAATAATACTACTTTTTATTCGGAATCGTTCAGCAGATTGGAGATATTTTTCAGATAATGGGTACTATAAAAAAAACTATAAAAACATACATACATACAGTCACGCCTGTTTCCAATAGGGGTAGGCAAAAACTACTTCCTTCCACTTGCTACGGTTCTTACACACATCTTTTGCTTCCTCTACTTTCATCAGTGCTTTCATACATGCTCGTCGATTATTGGTACTCTTGACCTGGCCTTTCTTCAAAACAATGTTGATATGATCAAGATATGTTTTCCAAGGTCGACTTTTACCGACTTGTCCATTCACACTCGCCTTATAAATTTGTTTCGTCAATCTTTCTTTATCCATCCTCTCTACGTGTCCAAACCAACTAAGCATTCCTTTATCTATCTTTGTAACCACATCTTCTTTTACACCACAGCGTTCTCTTATCTCACTATTCTTTACTTTATCCAACCGAGTCACTCCGGCTATACTTCTCAGACTACTCATCTCTGCAGCATTAATCCTATTTTTATTCTTCTTCTGTCAAACCCAACATTCACTACCATACATAAGTGTAGGAACCAACACACCTCTATGCACAGCCAGACGTGCCTTTTTTGACACATTCTGGCTATTTATAAAGCTTTGCAGTGCCCCATCATTCATTTGTTTCCTGCCAACACCCTTCGCTCAATGTCACTGTCATACTAAACTTTGAACCCAATATAATGAATAAATTTTATTTTTACCCTAATAAAGTTCCATGTTAAATGTTTTTATTTTTTTATTTCTTTATTATAATGAATAGTTTTTATTTTACTGTACCAAAGTTTTATGAACCTTGAATGTATTACTATTATTCGAATAATGTATTTTTGTATGTGATTTGTTGTAGTTTTCAACATCCATAAGTAACATTGACTCATTATTTAAATTTACCGCCACGTCATATGAATGAGAGTCGTGCTTATTCAACAGAACTATAACGTTCTACACTAGTTCTATGGTTGATTCCAAATACAAATATAACTTCAAGGATCCCAACAATCTATCAAATAACATGGAACAATCACAAAGTACACAATACCATACTTTCGTTTCATGTTTTACAGCGACAGTAGCTCTAAACAGCCAATGAACGATCAGCGCTATTGTCGGTATTCTGGAGTGGGTTATTTCCGAAATCGGTAACGCGTTGTAGCGTTATCAAAACATACCGTTCCAAAATAACGTTCCACGAGTAACGACCCATCCCTACTCGATTCAACGCAACATTAGTATTGTTCCGACAGTCGTACCGAACGGCTGTCATACAGGTTCTTTCATCCATGGCGATTAAATATCTCTTGTTACTTTGCAATAAGTTGTATTCGTTCAGTTTCTTTTCATGAGTTAGTTTAATTACTATTTTTCCACGGTTTTGAATTAATTCCATTGCTTGCAGCAGTTAACTAGTCGAAACAAATGCATTGTGTTCGTTAAAGATAGAAATAGTGTTTATATTTTAATATTTGTGATTATTTCCAGTCCGTTTTATATCGAAGTTGAGTAATCATTTCTCCCGTGTAGTAAAAGGAGAATTATAAACACTCGATTTCTACAATTATGAAAGGAGAAAAATTAAACCTGATTTTAATTTGACGCGACAAGTACCTCCAACTTCGTCGCGCGGTGTACTGGACTGGCATAACCCCCGCAATTAGCGTATATTAGCAAATTTTCGTTATATTTTTGCGGTGATGTTTGTTGTTGGTACATTTTTGAGACATGTAATTTTTTTTGGAACGTTTAGGTAGAGTAGAAATAAAAAGTAAAAATATCTGTGATGTTCCGGCCGCCAATCCTGTAAAAACGCGGCAAATGCAGAGGCACAAAATGTCCAAGGAAGACTCAGGTAGCCAAGAAGACGATCATAATTTTTCTGATCTGTTAAATCTCTCAATTTGCCTGCCCGGCGGCGTTCCGAATTTCGAACATCCCAATCAGACTGCGCCAGATGATCATCAATACAGCATTACTAACAGTATAGGTGAGTACGACGACCAAGAATATGATGGTGATTGAAAAGCTTTCTTTGCAGGTTCAGATATAAGCAGTTTAGCAAATATGGGTTCTCCAGGCTCTCCGCCTAGGGCCACTAGTCCTACCGTGGAAATGCGAGAGTTATTGGATAAGATTCAGCAGTTGCCTCAACAGAAAAGTCCGGTGCCACCACTACTTCATTTCGATCAGAAATACGCCAGAAATTATTTTCATAAAATTAAATCAAAAACGCTTTACATGCCGTTGTGCGACGAGACGCCTACTAAATCAAAAAACATCACAAACGGTGAGATATTCTTTTGATCTTGATAAATATTTTGACTATTTTATTACGATTGTGCGATTTCCTGGTATCATGGATGTATCTATGTTTGTTTATATTCTATATTTATACATCGGGTTACAACGGTTTACGTCTTCTGATTCCTAATCGCCATTCCTCTCTATTTATTCACAGGCCTTCTTCCAGATCCGTCTCCCGAATTTCCTTGTCCACTCCGTCTCTCCAGCTTCTGCGCGGTCTTCCTCGTTTTCGGTTTCCTTGGGGGGTTCCAGTTTAGTACTTTCTTTGGGTTTCTGTGTTCTGAGATTCTTTGAACGTGCCCATACCATGTTGGCTGTTTAGTTATAATGTCATCAATAATGTCGTGTTGTGTTCCCATTTCTTGTCTAATGGTTCCATTTGGGACTCTATCTCACCTGTGGATTTTCCTGCCACTCTTCTTCAGAAGTCCGTTTCTGTGGCTTTTAGCTTTTTTTTTGTTTTTTCTTTTATCGGCAAAACCTCCGAGCTTTATGTTATTATGCTTTTCACGATGGAGTTGAAAATCCTTTTTTTATTTTATTTTGTTTTGTCCCATAGAATACTGTTCAGTATAGAAGTAGCTTTTCTTCCCTGTAAGTTTCTGTCCGATATTGATTCGTCTAGTGTCCCTTCCTTAGATATTTTCATTTCTAGGTTTTTGTATGTATTGCATTGTTTGATGATCTGTCCCGTTGCTAGATGTAGGTCTTCTTGCTGTCCTCCTATGCATATTTTTGTAATGTTGACATCCAGACCCCATTTTCCATACTCCTTGATGAACTTCCGGCTCCTATATTCCATGCCATCTATATCTTGTGCAATAACTACTTGGTTATCCGCGAAAGAGAGAGTATATACTGTCGTGTCGTCATCCACTAGAATTCCCATGCTATTGCATTTCCGTTTCCATGTCTTCTATCTCTACTATTATAAAACTGCGACAGAGTGTGTCTGTACAAGTGTCATTATTTTTGAATTTTTGGTCTGCCTGTTTGTCTGTCTTTTTGTTTGTTTGTTGTTAACTTGCTCTTGGCAGCAATATTTTGCATTTTATTTTTATCGTTTTCTTCTCAATTTAAGCATACTACAACAGCTAGTATTTTATAAAGTGCTATACCACTATCAAACTCAGCGACCCCAAAAACTATAAACTCGACACTAATATATGCCATTTTATATTTCAACCTCCTTACCTCTTTCATAGAGGTTTATCGGGATAAAAACTATTCTATCTCTCAAGTTAGAGCAATTAATAAACATTTACAAAATTTCATTAAAATCAGACTATGAATTTGACAGTAATTTCATTTTTGTTAGCTTTTATATTTCAACCCCCTTCGCCCCTTTTAATAATCCGATCACTATTAAACTTTTCAGGATCACCCGCTGGGCTAAACTGAAGATTGCCTTAAAATTTCATCAAAATCGGTCCAGTCGTTTTGGAATTCATTGGGAATAGTTTTTATATATATATATATATATATATATATATATATATATATATATATATATATATATATATATATAATCATATGCTGGAAAAACTGTACCGAATTGGAATCAGAGGAGTTGCAAATGATTGGGTGGCATCATACCTAAAAAACAGATCTCAGATAGTGGTTATTGACTCGGTGAAATCGAAACCTGCTTCTGTTTCAATGGGGGTTCCCCAAGGTTCAACTTTGGCTCCACTTTTTTTTATAATATTTATGAGTGACATAGAACTCTCCAGTATGGTCCAGCAAAAAATGATCATCTATGCAGATGACACTAGTAAAATATTGGCTCAGAATAAGCTCCCGCTATCTATAAAAGCAGCAAATTCAGCTGCAGATGAATTCGCCAGATGGTGTGAAAATAGTGGTTTAGTTATTAACATCAGTAAAACAGTCTTCATGGTTTTCCAACAAAAAAACGTTTCTTATGACTACTGTCCCCTAATAAAAGTTAATCACAAATCCATAGAGCAAGTGAATCTGTTCAAGTATCTAGGCCTAACTATAGATCAGAAATTAACATGGGAGGTACACATAGAAAACCTTGTCTCAAAAATGAGCTGTCTGTGTTTTGTAATAAAGCAATTACGTGGAACAGTTTCACTACATGTTCTTAAGCTGACCTACTATGGACTTGTACAATCCATTCTATCCTATGGACTACCTTTCTGGGGAAACTCAGCCCATACAATAAAAGTTTTTAAACAACAAAAAAAAGTAACAAGATGTCTAGCTGGACTACATTATAAAGAATCATGTAAGAGTACATTCATTGAGTTAGCCATAATGACCTTACCCAGCCTGTACATCTACATAATCACCATGAACATTAAAAAAAATGAAACACACTATACCAAAAATAATTTGATTCACAACTACTATACCAGAAGAGGTAATGAACTACGGTTACCCTATTCCCGTCTGGCTCTGGGACAGGACTCTGCGAGTTATCAAGGTATCATCTGCTACAACCATGCACTCAAACTATTTGGATACACATGTAGCTTGAGAAGCTTCAAATCAGCTCTATATAATCATCTCATACAAAATGCTTTTTACTCTGTTGAGGAATTTCTACTATCCCAATAATTTCTTAATATACCCATTTCCTGGAGTATTTTATCTGATCAAATTTATATTTTTATCCATATTTGGTATTATCAATAATCAAATTTTAAATATGTTTTAAACTGTTTGTGTGTTCTGACTAGTCTGATAAAATTTTATAAATGTATGTACTACAGTTGTAGAATTTTCAATGATGAATAAATATTATTATTATTATTATTTCAACCCTCTCTTACCCCTTTCGTTAATACGATTGCTACCAAACTTTACAGGATCACCCGCCGGGCTAATCTAAAGATTGCTTGATTATTTCATTAAAATCGGTTCAGATGTTTTGGAGTCCATAGAGGACAAACATACTTGCATTGATTTTTGTTTACATAGATTTTTTCTTTTGCAGTATTTTCAAAAAATTGGTTATCCAGGTCAGCACCGTGCACACCATGTGGTAATTTTGTGCCGAATTTCCCGGTGAACCACCACAAAGGCAGCCAAAGGGGCAGCAGGTCTATAATATCTGACGGAAGTCCCCTACTCAGGGAGGAAGAATCCGAAGACGAACCCAATAATCGGGAAACGCGATCATGATGGGAAATTTTAAAGTAGACGTGAGGTGTTTTTTTTTAATATTACAAAATTTTTCGGAAGAATTCGAATCTTGTTTAATTATTACGGCACTGATGGTTCCTACATACATATATTAATGTTCGAATCAGTGGGTTCCAATGCGTCGACTTTCTAATCACTTCAAAACTTAAAAAATGTTTTTCTCTCAAAATTAACCTGTTCTCTCTGCTTATGCATATACATGCTTTTATTGATCTGATTCAGAAAGTTCTAGAATTCGAAAATGGTCGTGAACAGAGTGGGGCAAGTGCTCTGCTTTCTTACCTTTTCGTGTTATTACCTTAGTCGTCCCAACGGGTTGTTTTCGGCACAATATTATTTATAGTCTCTGCATAATAGTACATATTTTTTTTAAAATAAACAAATATTCATAAATCTTTTGTTTATTATCGGCGGTTTCCAAACTTAACCAGTGCACTTGTAGGATTAATATTTGCTTTCAAAGGCGCTCTTGCCAAAATTTGGGCACACAAACGAAAATCTCACGATGTGGGGCTCACAGTTATTAAAACTGAATCACAAAAACCATCAACTTAAAATGGAAAAATGCAAGAAAAATATGAAATTAAACCTTTAACGACAAGTAAGTTAATGTGACGGGGGAGTTTGCTGATATTTGGGACAGTTATTTTTTAAAAAGAGGAATAAATTTTGACACTACCACGTTCATTTCCCGTTTATTAATTTTTTTTTAATTTGTTTTACATTACAATTGGTATAGGCATCTATGTCACCTATAGATCTTTTGATCCTCTGTGACTACCGCTGTGTCTTCAGGGCATCAGAATTCCAGTCCGCTGGTTTTGGCAAATCGCAGGATGTGTGTCTCATTTAGATTACTTGGATCCATTATCATGCGGCCCCAGGTTTGGTACCTGTACACCGCTAGTATCGGGCAGCAACACAGAATGTGTATGCTGCTCTCTTTCACTTCGCCGCATATTATCGGCAGTTTTTCTCAGCCGCCAGCTTAAGTTTAAAGAGGTGTGCCCTTAGAGCGACGTGGCCAGTGAGCAGGCCAAGCGTGCTGCTCAGCCGACTCCGGTTCATCGTCCAGAGTGCCCTCTTCTGGAGAGGTTTTTTCATCAGCTGTCTTGATGTTCTGCGGCCAGTATTTGCATTTCACTGAGCGATATGTTCTTGCTCAAGAATAAGTTTCAATTCATGTTTCGCTTCGGCAATTGACAATCTGACCAACTGGCTTCTTGCTAGTTCATCGGCTACCTCATTGCCATTTATACCTGTGTGTCCAGGAACCCATTTAAGAGTTACCTTGTTTGCAGTCGATAGCTCAGTAATAATAAGTGATAATATTAATCTCACTGTTGGTCACTCTGTTTTCTGTCAGGTGCGTGGCTCTCCCAAATATGGCATAGACCTTAGCCTGAAAGACCGAGGCGAAATTAAAAATATTGTCACGTGACTTTGTCGCTGAAAGCGTGTCTTTGAATTCTTCCGAAATATTCTGTATTGACGATTACGACCCCATTTGTTGGGCCTAAATAACATTTTGATATTACAGGTGTTTTGCGAGTTATCTGTGATATAACAATTTTAAACACAGATATCGTATTTTCTTATAAAAATAAGTTCACTCGAAAGACAGAAAAACGTCGATATTTACAGCTGGTAAACGAGAACGTCTGTTTGATGACACTTTTGGAGATCGTATGAATAAAATCGGTAAAAATCTTGTTGTAAGTACCAATTTTTTTTTGTCTATTTAGTGAAACTACTTTGTGCTTGTGTTTTCATTGCCAACACAGTTTAAGTAATTTCCTACAACAAAATCTTAATTTCGATTTAAGTTTTTTAAATGTGGTTAGTGGATGTTAGGAACTAGATTGATTCTACTATGGAGAAAACAATAGCTTTGTTCGCGGAGCAATACTGACTAGTTTTCAACTAGTTTCTGACTAAATCGCATGCGCAGTTGTGTTCTAACAAATCCCTGATTCTGATAGAAAGTCCGGCGTTCGCGGATCTTTTTTGATCAGTGTGTGATCAGTAATGGACTGGTCACAATTTACGTAAATTGTGACATATTCGCATGCTTCAAAGACTCCGAAAAGGCGTTTGACACAGTGTCTCATGAAAAACTTATAGAAGTCTTAGAAACATCAGGCATTGACAGTTAAGACATAGGAATAATTTCAAATATCTGTTTCGACCAACATGCAACTATCAGATTAAATAATCAACTTTCAGAAAGCTTTGCTGTACGACAAGAACGCGTACTGTCTCTTACTCTATTTAACACCCATTCTGACAGTCTCTTTAAAAAGGCATTAAGCAAAATAAAGGATGGTATAATCATGAACGGAGAGCTCATTAACAACTTCAGGTACGCAGACGATACAGCTCTGCTGTCAGATAGTACTGAGTGCTTTCAGAGGATAATAGACGCTGTAGTCAAGGCCCGCAGTGAATATGGTCTTAAATTAAACTGTAAAAAAAAAACAAAACTATGATTATAAGTAAGAACCCAAACATAACAGCCAATTTTATGGCAAACAACACGCCATTGTAAAGAGTAAACAGATTTTGTTATCTGGGATGCAACTTACTTTATACATGGGACCATTCATACGAAATAAGAACTCATATCAAGAAAGCAAGAAATGCCTTTAGCCACTGCGAAAAGTTCTTTGTAATCTTTCGTTAAGCATCAGAGTCCTTTGATGCTATGTGATCTCTGTGCTGCTATATGGAGCAAAAAGTTGGAGCCTCTCTGAAAACGCCTGTAGGCGATTGGAAGAATTCGAAATGTGGTGTTACCAGCGAATGCTGCGAGTGTCATATGTACATCACGTCACCAATGACGCTATTCTGGAAAGACTTAGGTTAAACAGGAAAATCCTCAATACGATTAAATATAGAAGGGGAAATAATGCGCAAAGTATAGGTATAGGTTTAAGTATAGGTTTTTACAAGGCAACATTAACAGCAAAAGAGGACCCAGACGCAGCTGCATTTCCTGGCAGGCAAACATTAGAAAGCTGACAGGGTTAACATCTACAGAATTATTCAGAGTTGCAGTGAACAAAGTACGCTGAACTGCATTTCTATGACATTCGTGTTTTCATTTTACCACAGGCTGTGCCTCCAGTTCACTGTGTGATTTCGTTTCGATATTTTTATTGATTGCTTTTGGTTATTATTTGCTTAAAGTTCTATATTTCAGTAAAAATATTTTTAAATAAAATGTGTGTGTGTGTGTGTGCCGTTCACACGCATTAAAAGTGAAACTACAGAAAACAGAGCAAAGACGACTAATCACTGTAGTGTGTATCAAGCTGAAATGACAGCTATTACTGAGGCAGCTGTCTGGATACTCCGCAACGAAGTCTACTTGACCTTTATAGCAGCGGTGCAACGCCGTGCCGCCTTGAATGAGCTAGGAACTAAGTTTAGAGTTCACATTGTCTGGGTACCTGGACACAGAGACATACCAGGCAACTGTGAGGCGGATGAGCTAACAAGAGAGAGCCCCACCCTCCCAGCTGTATCTGTCTCATCTCAGCAAGGAGTACCGATTGCAAATTGCCTGCACAACAAAGTAGTTCAAAAAGCCAACGTGAGGTGGCAAAATGAACCCACATGCACATCATCGAAACAGATCTGGCCTAAACTAGATCTACGTCGAACAAAGGATGTCTTAACTTTAACCAGGGAGTCTATTGGAAATGCGATCGCGGCCATAACAGGACACTGGGTAGGCGCTGCACGGCGCATGGGAATCGCAGAGCTACGACACGACTTCTGTAGAAGCTTTCACGATGAGGAAGAGAAGGAAACAATGGTACATCTTCTCTGCCACTGCTCTGCTCTAAGCAGAAAACGGCTTAATATACTAGGGCAACCGGACTTTGATGATTTAACTGATCTCAGCTCAGTTAGCATGAAGGACCTTACACTTTTTATTAAAAGTTCCAACTGGTTCTCACGGTAGAGGGGCAAGGCACTGCCGTCCATCACGGTATCACAACGGGCCAAAAGGCCTAAGTGGGTTCCATCCGAACCGTCGTTTTAACCTAACCTATCAGCATCAGAATACAGGATATTCAAATATCAATTTCGTCTCGTATTAAAAACGTTTCGGTAAATCGAGATGTAGAAGAAATTTGGAACGTCCCTTTTACCTTTCTACCATAGTCGTCCCAACAGGGTTTTATCCGTCATAAAATTTTAAAATTACAAAGCCATAGGGCTCTTTAATGAATTTGGTGTGTTGGAAATGGCTGAAACAGCACAAAGTAACATATTTCGTAATTTCCATCCTCTTTTCGTGATTGTTTGTGCCGTCTTGGTGGAACGAATTTTAAATTGATGTATTATATTGTCAATTTCTATTATTAGCGCGGATAAATTGCGTATTTTTTTAACAATACAAACAAAAGTGTTGATGACATAGATGAGCTTTGTTCTGTATTTAAATTAAAGTGTTCCACGTAGTTGAGATTGATCGGCTAATTATTTTCATTCTAGAGGGAATTTATTTTTAAATTACCAATTTAAAAAACGCTTACGATTCAAAAGTGTCTGTGTATAAACATTTACAGTGTTGGCGGTAGAATTGGAGGATTATTATTGTTAAATGTAAATTTAAGTATAAACTCACTGGAGTAGCAGTGAAAAAGCAGTCCCAATTCATGACAGTGCATATTTAAGTACAAAATAATCAAAAATTCGAGCTTAAAAAAATTATTACAATATTATTGTCAAGATGGTTTCTTTAGCAAAAAATATCAAAACATCGTGGAACACTTGAAATTAGTAATACGGGCGTCGAAAAATATATTTCACATATTATCCATAAAATACTCTTTCTGCAAATTTTTTGTACAAAACATCAGAATCGGAAGAACGAATACAAAATTATACTCCAGTAAAAGCATCGCGTGCCATCTCGTCTATTTTTATGTTCTGGTTCTCTTCAAACTTTGAACATATGGGAAAACATGCCGACAAATTTTAAAAACTACGATATACAATTATATTTCCATATGGTTTATTTTTTATTTTGTTTTATTCTCGAAAACTTCCCAGTACAATTTTTCGCATATCACTCGCTAAAAACTCCCTCAATGAAAGATAGGTAGGCTTGACGTCCTTCAAAAATGTATACACTTTTTCGCGACCAAAATTTACACTGTCTCTTTGACAGATAAAATTCCCGAAAATATACAAATACAATAACAATTAATATTACGTAAACAAGCCGCCAAATTACAGAATAGTGTACAATATAACTTATCTGCTGTGGTAAATAGGCCGATGCGTAGGGGTGTGATTGAATTAACGACAAATACTTTTACTGGAATGATTTAATCTATAATACGAAAATTTTGGCAGGAGGAGATACGGTGTGCACTCGATGGTGTCTGCTGTCAACTGACTGTTTTTAGTAGCTACGGATGCGCTGCTGTCAGGTCTGCAACTATTATACCTGTGTGGGGTTTTCCATTATCTGCGGCGCGGTCGACCCGTTGAAGGGCTGCATGCCATATATTTTTACAGGGACTACCGACCGAAGGATTACTTATCCCTATCATAAACCAGCAAACAGGACTCGATCATAAATGCGAGTGTGTCTGCTTGTCAAATGTATTTTAAGGTTTTTATTGCTCCTACAGTTGGGCGGTTATGTCCGTCACATTTATTTTATTTTGATATTATTTTGACCACTGCTTACAGCCGCTGCCACCTTCTACATTGAAAATAACTCTGTCGCTGACGTCACCGGATGTTTTAACATTACCCCTATCTAACCTGCCTAAAGAAGTTTTCGCTTTAATAATCATACGTACTGTCAACAAAAAAATTAATGAGCGCCTTTTAAGAAGTACAGTTGGACATTTTCCTAAGGTACGATATTATGTATAAGGTTTTGTGTTTCCAATTTGTGTGAAGAGATTTATGTTGATGGTTCTCGGTGAATTTTTGGTATGGTATTAAGAGAAATACGAGGGCAGAAGAGCTCAAAACATAACACACAGTTTTATAATGTTGTTATTGTTCATGGTTGTATGGGGTGAGATATTCTTGAAATCGGTAGATTCTCGGTTTTACCAACCAAATATGTTGAACCTTATTCTTCCCAGGCCGGGGCATGAACATAGTATATGTTCAGCAGTTTCGTCTTCCACGCAGCAAAACCTACAGTCCGTTTATTGATTTAGACATATCCTTCCGAGGTGGTATCTTAGACGACAGTGTCCTGTAAGCAGCCCCGTTAAAATTCGCAGGTCCATTCAAGGATCTGCTTAGTTGTGTTTTTCGAGGGTTTAGGTAAGAACGCCTTCGAGTGAGTCAACCCTGGTATATCGGACCAGTACGTGAGTATTTTCCTCTCCGCCCAGTCCGAAATAGCTGTTTTGGCGGCACTTGTAGTGACTCCAAAGACCAGTTCTGGTCCAGTGAACGCAGGTTGGGCCCCCCTGTTTTGCAAGGGTGTCGGCTTTTTCGTTTTCCCTTACCCCCTGGTGCCGAGATACCCACGGCAGGGTCACCCTGTTATTTGCACCAAGGTACTCCAGGGATTCGAAGCAATTCCATACAAGTTTAGAATTTAGAATTTCTTGATGGAGCACTGTTAGAGGTCTGTTAGTCAGCTCTCTTGCACACAATTTGATAGCGAAGACTTCAGCCTGAAAGATTGTAGCATACCTGCCGAGACTGGCAGATATTTCAATCCTTGGTTTCCTGCTCCCCAACTCCATCTGGGGTTTTTGAGCCATCTATGTACATTACGTATTCAGTCTCTGGGATAAATACCCTTAAAATTGAATGTTGATCAGATATGACTGCAGCAAAAGCATCAAATACAATACCAGGAAAAAGTATTTCTCATTATTAAAATGTTTTTCTGATTTTATAGATAAAAAAATTCATTCTTAGATAAATTTTGTCAGAACGGCAAAAAAATACAGCTGTAAAGGAGGCAAAGGATTTTAAAAACATACAGCTGCTGTCTGTATTTACGTATATTTTTGATTACTCACTTGAATAGAAAGTTTTTTATTGAATCATGATAATAATGAATAAATATTTTGTTTAAAATATAAAATAATTAGCAGAAGGACTTCGGTCAATAGCCTGTTGTATTGAATTTATTTGAGTTCAATAAAGTTCCTTATTATTTTTATTATAAAATAATGTTTAATTTATTATGATTCTATACTCATTTTGCTTCATACTGTATTTTGGATATAAAAATATTAAAGTTTAACTAAACGTAAAATATTACATTTCTATGTATTTAACAATGGCTTAAGACATTATTAATTATCCTTTACGACGTACTGCCGTATTCCACTTTCTTTTCCTCTTTATTTCAAAAGAAAAACTGTAAAATTGTAATTCTGGATATTTAGCTGTCATAATTAACAACGTAGCACTTCAGTTGTATTCGTCTCTCTTCCATTCTGTTTATTAACAAGTTTTTATTTCAGTCCATTTATTAAATATGACAATTACGACTGAAATGAACCACAATAAAAAAAAATACATGAGTTGGCGCAAAGCTTACGCTCCAAAGATACTTTACTAGCGTATTGGCATTGGCTGCCGATCTTTGGAGGCAAGAAATTGAAGTTCTAATATAACAAACAGCAAAGCGTGTGTTCTTGCGTCAAATATTTTGAAAGAAAAAGAGTAAAGAGATCCCTTACGATCCGTTTAGGTTTTTGTAAAAGCGGTTAACTTGCATAATATTACTATTTTTATAAAACAAATTATTCGTTGTGGAGTTGTGTGACACGTAATTTAAAAAAAATATAAATTTATTGTGAGATGTGTTAAAAAAAATTGTGTTTCGTGATATTCAATGTATTCCTGATATAACCTCGAAAATTGTAGATGAAACCGATAAATCTAAAGAGCAGCCGAATATTACGATAATTTATTTTTTAATTCAAATCATCTCTATTTTTACAAAACACTACGTAATTGCATTTGGAAAATGTCTTGCGGTTTAAAAGTGTCTATGCACAGTGTTATTCACTATAAATTAACCACTTCTTATCATCGTTATTACTGCCCATAAAAAATAGTTTTAATTAAAAGTTGTACGGTTATAACTGAACTTTATTGAAATGCTATTAAAAGTATGCAGATTTTAGGGAATACAAATTTACGAAAAGACCTTTGCTGACCTTAACTGAAACTTAAGTGGCTAAAAAAGGCATTAGTTCCATGCGAGTTACCTCCAAACTTCTCTGGAATTGCTTGGAATAGAAAACTTTGGGCAGTAAGGACAGACTGTCTCTTGCCTGGGTACTAGGCAACACAGGTTACTAGGGCAATGAAGAGCTTGATTCACTAGTCTAAGAAGGATCAAAATTTGCCCCTATTGCTACGAAACCTTTTTGCTGCATAACGAAAGCACTGCGAAAAACGTATAAGAGTACTTTCGCCGAAATTCGCAGATTACCTGTTAAGCCAGGCGATCAACTAACAGTCAAAACAGACTCTCTTTGGCCTGGCGATCAACCATGATTATAGTTGGGCTCTGACAGCACATTGTAGACTCAACAAACACATGAACAACATCAGCCTGGCAGACACAACCATATGCAGGTTCTACCGAGAAGATGAGGAAACCTCTGCACACTTACTGTGCTATTGCGAATATTAGACAAGGCTAAAGTTTTCGCCGGTAGGAGACAAAAAACTACAACCCTCTCAGTATGGAAGATCTAACGTCTGGCCTATGGAGTCTAGTTATAAAGTTATAAGGATGCGTTTAGACATGTGTGGTGAATCGCCTGCTATATTTTCTTGCCCAAAATGTGTTTTGTTACCTAATAACTAATTAGTTATGTCAATAGAATATATATATATATATATATATATATATATATATATATGTGTGTGTGTGTGTGTGTGTGTGTGTGTGAGAATTATAACCGCTGTATTTACCTACATATTATTAATATATAGGTAGAAGTGGGTCTATTGTTTAAAAGATTAAAAATGAATGATTTGATCGTCAAATGCCTTCTTTACGCCGATGATCAAGTCATATTAGCGTCATCTGAAGAGGAGTTGCAGGCGATGGTTAATGTTATGCATGATGCCTTGAAAATCAAAGGATGAAAATAAATGTAAGCAAAACGAAAGTAATGATTTTTGAAAGAGAAGAAAGCATGACAAACTGTGAAGTTTCGATTGAGGGAGAAAGAGTGGAACAAGTGGATGAATTTGTGTACTTGGGTTCAAAGTTTACGAGAGATGGAAAGTATGACAGTGACATTGAGCGAAGGGTGTTGGCAGGAAAACAAATGAATGGGGCACTGCATAGCTTTATGAAAAGCCAAAAAGTGTCAAAAAGGCACGCCTGACTGTGCTTAGAGGTATGTTGGTTCCTACACTTATGTATGGTAGTGAATATTGGGTTTGCAGAAGAAGCATAAAAATAGGATTAATGCTGTGGAAATAAGTAGTTTGAGAAGTATAGCCGGAGTGACTCGGTTGGATAAAGTAAAAAATAGTAAGATAAGAGAACGCTGTGGTGTAAAAGAAGATATGGTTACAAAGATAGAAAAAGGAATGCTTAGATGGTTTTGACACGTAGTAAGGATGGATGAACGAAGATTGACGAAACAAATTTATAAGGCGAGTGTGAATGGACAAGTCGGTAGAGGTCGACCTCGGAGAACATACCTAGATCAGATCAACATTGTTCTGAGGAAAGGCCAGGTCAAAAGTATCAACAACCGACGAGCATGCATAAGAGCACTGATGAAAGTAGAGGAAGCAAAAGATGTGTGTAAGAACCGTAGCAAGTGGAAGAAAGTGGTCTTTGCTTACCCCTACGGAAAAAAGGCGTGACTTTATGTTTGTATGTAAATTGGTCGATTATATATCAGAAAACAAAATACTCCTCTGGCTATATGCCTGCGACAGGCATTCAATTACTTCTGATATACTACCCCATCACAGGAAGCAAGATATACAAGTGCTTGTTAAGTAAGAGAAAGGGCTATTGAATTTATTTGCCCGAAGAAACCACCTGTAGACCGGTTTTGGAGTGAATTGCTCCTCATCAGTACACACCTAATTTTCGCTGTCGGACTTTAAAATACTTTTATAGTTTACTGCAATAATATTACAGTTTTCTATAATTTTTGCACATATCTCCATCTCGGCTTGATCTCGGTTATGGAATATATCTCAACACAAGATGCATTAACGGATTAAGTCGAAAAAACGATTTCCCGAAGTGAGAATGTTCAACCACAAGATGTGACAAAGAACCTCCGAAGTGGTCCAAAGTAAGGGAAAGCCGAAGTCAGGAAAAAAAGTTTTTCTGTATTTCCTGAAATCTACACGTTACTGAGCTTTTAATAGCATTTTAACGAAAACCATAACTATATAACTTTAAAACCTTTTGTTATAGGCAGTAATAACGATGGTAAGTAGTGGGTAATTTATAGTACGCTCGATAAATTTTGGGTAGACCTTTTAACGTAGCGTTTTATACGAGTCGATTTTAGAGCTCTTTTAAACAATGACATTGTTTTTCGTTTTTATGTTAAATTTGAATTAATTTAAAAATTATTCGGCGATACTTCGGCTCATGATTGTAGTGAGTATGTACTGGAAAAATTGATTTTATTGTTAAAAATTAAAAAAAAATGCATATTGAATGCTTCTATTAGAGCGGGTGTAGAGTTTTTAATGCAGTATTTTTGTAACGTACTGTACACATTAAATGTAAAACTTACATTTAATCATCTTCGAAACGTGGCAAATTGTTTTTCCAAATATTCTACCTGCGCTGAAAAATTATGGAACGAATTTACAGGATCTTTCGTACATTCTTTCACGACTCAGGTTGACGTTTGACTGTGTCAATATTTCGTCGATCCAGTAAAAAGCTCACAAACTCGGAACGAAAGTTGTTGATAAAAAAAAATCGTTCAGTTTAACTCGACTAGTGAGAACGGAAAGTTCTTCCGTTTAACTTTTGTTGATCAACAAAAATCGTATAGTTACACTCGAGTAGTGAGAACGCGTGTTTTCTTGCCATAATACATACATATAGTCACGCCTTTTTCCCGTAGGGGTAGGCAGAGGCCACTTCCTTCCACTTCCGCTACGGTTCTCACACATCTTTTGTTTCCTCTACTTTCATCAGGGCTCTCATGCATGCTCGTCGGTTGTTGGTACTATATGTATGTATGTATAATCGCCTCAATATTTAAGAAAACCGAAGAATGAATTTTTGGACGCGATATGGCAGTAAAATATTTCGAAAGGTAATTGTCTACTTTCGAAAAACCAGAAATGAAACAATTTTGATAGACTTCTGCTTTGAGGTTTTTTTATTTTTGTGATAAACTTACTTTTTAATATTACTTTAGTAATTTTTGTATATGTATTTATTGTTAAATATTATGAAATAAAACAAATGAAATAGATTGTATTTAGTAATGTTCAGGTTTTTATTTACACTGTATACCAGGGGTGCTCAAACTTGAACTGCTGGAGATCTACCTCAATATTGTTAGACTACGATCGATCGATTCTAAAAGGCCGCAAGTATGTGTGATGCAGGATTATCGTCTAGGTAGGGTGCATACGTGGTGTAGATATTAGTTTTACCGTAAAATATGCATTTTTTAGTCAAGGTAAGTGTAGGTCTGCTCTAAAATATCAAATGAAAAACCTCTTATTTGAAATTTCGAGTTTATTGGGTGTTACAAAACAAAAGAATTCTAGTATTAAACTTTAAAGAGTAACTTTGGATGATGAAGCGTGGCACTGCATGCCCTCAGCATACTTTTCATAAGATGGTACGTAATTACCGAGTGCTCATAGAAAGCAAGATGACAAATGTTCGTAAGTTAATCGATTGCGATATTTTTACTTAACTATCTTCATTTCAGAAAATGCAGGCTCGCACAAGTAAGTTGATCTAAACATTGCCGACAGTTGAAGGGCGATTTGCCTTAGATTCGGATATTTATCTTCAGATATAAAAGACCAGAATTTTGTAAGCTTTGAGATGTATATCTATTCAAATCTGCAATAACTCATTTTCAACAGTCCATGTTAAATTGACTTGCTATTTCAGTAGCTAATTCCTCAATGTTTTTACACGAAAAAGGATAACTCATAAATGATGTGATATTTGCCAATTTACTGAAATCATAAAAACGTGTTTCAAATTGACCCAAAATATTTGATAATTCTGCCTCATAAATATGATAATTCGACTAAGGAATCCTTGCTTTCAAAGACGGAAAATGTTTCAGATCCTTTCTTTTCATTTGATGTATCATAAGTTGCAACTTACTTTTGAATGCGTTTATTATCTCAATAATAGTTTTTCCTTTAACTCTAAGCTCCAAGTTAGTGGTGTTTAAATGCATTGTGATGTCTGTCAAAAATGCCAAATATGTCAGCAATTTTCCGTTTTTCAACATCTGAGTGTCATCACCTCTTTCGTCCAGAAAAGCTGTTTCGGGCAATAATTCTAGGAATTTTTCGCGACTCAACCACCTGACGTCCGTGTGAAGAACTAAATCAGTGTTTTCAGCTGACTCATTTTCTTCCAACTGCAATTTAAAGAGCCGTCTTTGCAAGCTACGTGCACGGATGGAATTCACAATTTTTATTGCAATGCCCATAATCTCCTCCATGTTTAGAACTTTTGAACACAAAACTTGTGGATGTATAATGCAATGGATAGAGAAAAATAAAGGGAAATCGTCATTAGCTCGTCACAATGCCAAAAAACAGTTTTTGTTTTCAGTCATTGCTGGTGCTCCATTGGTTTTAATGCACACTAATTTATATATTGGTAGCTTGTAGTTTGCTACAAAATTAAAGAAAACTTCATATATATCTTCGCCATTTGTCGATCGCGATCGACCGTTTGAGCACCTCTGCTGTAAACAATTATCTCGATAAATTTATTTTTGCTTTCATTTTAAAGAATTCCATGCAGAATAGACCACAGGTATATTTGTTGTGGAACTCGTCTGTAATCTATCTCGAGAGGCGCCAACACAAAAATGTGGTGCCGCAAAAAGGTATAGAAAAATCTAGAAAGCGTCACATAAATATGATAAGTAGAGTATAACATATAGTGTATCTTTGAAAATAAGAAACTTGTAATCTTCGTTTATCGTAAACACATGTGTACCTACTATTGAAAAGCAAGCTTTTTGGTTGTTGTAAGGCTCGTTGCAACCCATGTCAAGTGGGATGAAAGGACCACCCATTGTTCCTACATCTTAAAATAAAATACTTGTACATGTAATATTGCTAAACAGCACGGACATACGGTTCATATTAAGAAAACATGTACCTTATTAAAAGCAATATTTTCTAGAAAAAAGGCATTTGCAAATAGTTCTCTTTTGAAAGCAGTCTCTAAAAGTACCCGTTTGAAGTAGGTCGGTAATATTTACTCCCGAAGGTGATCATTTGAAGACGCGAATAACTCTCGTTTAAAAACAGTCTTTTATAGGACTTGCTCGAAAGAAGTTGTTAATGTTACCCGCTCGTAATAAGTGTTAATATTTCACATTCGAAAGTGAATATTAAGCTGTATCGAAACTAAAGAAATAAAGTTCATACTGTTAGTCTCAATATAAAAAAAGTATAGAAATGTATATTGGAAGATTTGCGTCAAAGAATCGTTGACGAGTGCCGTCGAATTACTCCGGAAATTCTTCGAAATGTGCGTGAACGTTTTAAACAAAATCTTTATTATTGTATGCAAGCGGGCGGTCATCAGTTTGAGCATTTAATCGATCAAGTAGTAAGTAAGCAACTAAAATAATTGGAATTTTAACATGTAATTTTTTTCAGAGTATTGGGAGGAAATGTAAAATTTAAAGACTATCGTAAAGAGAATTTTCAGAGCTTTCAAAAGACATCTTATTCGCCCCCGAATGCCAATAAAATTTTTTGGGATAATTCTTACCCTCGCTGGAGGTTGAAAGTAGTGGAGTCAAAAATACCGGAAAATAAAAAATCGACGGGTCTGAGCGTTTTTCTAAAATGTTGACGAGGTTCCTGCAAATGACTCTGTTTCGTTTTCGGTTGTCCACCTTGTATGTAGAAGCTATCGCAGTAGTTTAGTCCCTTTCATTTCTACACTTGAAAACTCTGCACTTTCGGCAAAAAAAGTTGCAAACATGTCGACATTTACTTCTGGTAGATTTCTGGAGTCTGCTTTGATAAACTCGACTTCCATTTTTATTGCAATTAATTTTCGCAACAATGTAATGTTAACCTTTAAACAGGTGTGACGTCACTAGGCGCTGATTGGTGGATTAAAATACGTTTTGTTTCAAGTATTTTTAATTCGTATTTAATGGAAAAAATTAATATTAATTGAAATAAAAACGTTGCGATCGTCCTTAATTTACATTTTTTTAACAAGTTATGCACAAAATATCCACAAATATTATATTTGCATTGTTCCTATTTTAGATACGTAAAAATAAAAAAAAAATAGTTAAGAATTATTTATTCACAATTGTTATATTTTAATATAGTTACAAAATAAAATAAAACGAACCTAACCAACAAAAAAAAAATGTTACATAAAACTTTATACAAATTTATAAGTACAGACTTAAATTTTACTACATCGATAGAATGTGACGTTTATCAAAAAATAAATAACAATGGGAAATAAAGATTCTGTTCCGAGAATGGGCTCTGCTTTATTTACGTTTCTCAAATCGATATGCCGCCGCGATTCTAACGACAACGTCTGGAAAACACTGGGTTTAAGTTTAGAACTAAAGGGCTGCTTGGAAAAGGAACGAGTAAGGAAGTAAAAGATGAGACAAAACAGCGTGAAGGAGAGTCACATTTATTTTAGTCAAAAAGTTGAGGAGACTTAGGACCTCAAAATGTTTTGCACACACCCAGGAAATCCTTCAATAGTCACCGGTTGCGCTTTTTTTGTAAAATTAAATGGCACAGTTAAAAAAATATATATTAAACCGATTAACAATAGGCGCGGTAGTATTATAAGTTAACAATTCGCTTATACAAAAAAAACACATTAAAAATTAAAAAAAAATATACATTCGACTAAACACATGTACACACACACACTCGATAAAAATAAATTAAAAAAATCTAGTCTTTTTAGTTAGGAGGCAGTAAAATTAGCTACCGAGATTCATAATTTGTCTTGTTCTAACTAGAGAGCTTCATCGCCGCTATGGTAACCGTTTCTATTAAGCGGCTGTCTTTCCGGACCTGATGACGGCCGATTTCTCTTGAAGAAACCACACTGCAAACAAAACAAAAATTGATACAAATGTTTCTTCCGACAGATTTAGTACAAGAAACAATGGTTGTGTGTTGTTTTGTACCTGATTGCAAATATTATAGTGTACAATTTTTTTTATTCCCTACAAAGATAGAAGAGAGGAAAGCCTGGATATCACTAATAGAATAGATATTATGTTAATGATTGTTTTACAAGTAGTTTCTTTTTCTTGCCATGATGAGGAACATTTTTTGGTGTGCAGCTGCCTTTTGTGAAAAATGCCAGAAAAAGGGGTAGCAGAGACCACTTCCTTCCACTTGCTACGGTTCTCACACACATCTTTTGCTTCCTCTACTTTTATCAGGGCTCTCATGCATGCTCGTCGGTTGTTGGTACTCTTGAACTGGCCTTTCTTCAAAACAATTTGAGATATGTTCGCCGAGGTCGACCACTACCGACTTCCGTCCATTCACACTCGCCTTATAAATTTGTTTCGTCAATCTTCCTTCATCCATCCTTTCTACGTGTCCAAATCATCTAAGCATTCCTTTATCTATCTTTGTAACTACATCTTCTTTTACACCACAGCGTTTTCTTATCTCACTATTCTACTTTATCCAACCGAGTTACTCCGGCTATACTTCTCAGATTATTCATCTGTGTTGTCCAAATAAGTCATAATAATTAATAGCTCCAGAGTATTTTTGGGCATGCACGATGTACCTATCTGTAAAGGTTGGAGACCATTTTTTTAAACGAAATACTCGTCATTACGCCTGCCATAGTGAAAACACTCTTAAAGAATTAAAATTTTAATTAAATAATTACCTTGCTTAGCAGCCAAATTAAAAGCAGCAACATTACAATTCCAGCCACTGCTGATATGACATATCATATATGTATAATACTCGTCATTACGCCTGCCATAGTGAAAACACTCTTAAAGAATTAAAATTTTAATTAAATAATTACCTTGCTTAGCAGCCAAATTAAAAGCAGCAACATTACAATTCCAGCCACTGCTGATATGACATATATCCACAAGGGGGCTACTTCAGGCACCAGATCCGCCTCTTTGGCGGGTATGTCGGTGAATATTTCGTAATTTTTCATAATTTTATTTTTCTTTTCAATAACTCCCACGTAAGGTAGTTCAGTTATGGATGCCACCATCATAGAAGACAGTTTTATGGTTTGGTCCCCGTCAGATAGCTGGAAAAAATCGAGATTAACAACATTACAAATCATTTTCGAAAAATAAGAAACCTTTTCAGGAATGTTATCACTTACATATTCGACAGATTGTTTAGAATCAAGCACGAAGAGGAATACCCCGAACTGAAAGAGATAAAATCGGGTGTGCCACAGGGTAGCGTCCTTGGACCCATCCTGTAATTGCTATATACCAGCGAGCTACCATCATTAGAAAATATAGTTGTTGCTGCATTCGCTGATGACACTGCTCTACTTGTAGTAGATCAAAACCAAGAAAACTCTGTTAAAAAATTGCAGAGAGCAACCAATGCAGTAGTAGATTGGACCAAACAATAAAATATTAGAGCTTAAATCTATTCAAGTAAACTTTATCAACAAAAGAGTACCAGAACCCTATCCTCTAAATATTAACAGAACAATTGTACCATATTCGATTAATGCCAAATACCTCGGCATGACTCTTGATGCCAAACTCAGATGAAAAGAATATGTTTAAAAGAAAACAACCGAATTAGACCTAAAATGAAGACAGCACTACTGGCTGATTGAAAGAAACTTCAAGCTTTCATTTTACAAGTTATTGATTTATAACCAGATTTTAAAACCGGTGCGGCTTTATGGTATCCAGCTTTGGGGCTGTGTCAGCGATTCCAATATCAAGTGCATTCAAACATTCCAGAACAAAATGCTAAGAAACATAGTCAATGCCCCCTGGTATGTTCGTAACTCTGATATTCACAGAGATCTTCGAATAGTGTGTTTTGTGTAAAGCAGAGCAAAGTGCATGAGTGTAGTGTACACTATAAAATTGGAAAAATCTGGAAGACATCAGAAGACTCTAGATGATAAGTACCTAGTTTTAAGAATAATTGGATGCAAATTAATGGTTAGTCTTTCAAGACTAGTTTTAATTACAGAAAGATACTCCAAGGGATATTTTTTAATGTAAAAAAAATAAAACTTACATCTCTCAATGCTCTGATGTTTAGTCTCGATCTTAAAGCAATATAAACATCCTTGTCTCTTTCCAATTCCCCAACGACGCACCTAATATAAATGCATTTGGTGGAATTGCATTTAATCGAAGCTTGAATCTCGGCGTAAGGATCATAGACTATCTGCCTCTTATCCCTCGATCTAGAATGTCTTTTAGGTTGATCGTTTGCCACGTCGTTTTCCACGGAATTATGGAAATAAGTTGGTGGAATTTGACCGCTGGTATATGATCCACCTTCGGCATTCCACTCCCTTCTGTATCCACCCGATCCGGATCTCGATCCTTGATTAAAGTTTTGTATGGAACTTCCCGAGTTCCTGGAATTCGATCCATATCTGGAGTTGGCGTCGTAATTGAAGTTTCCTTCGTAGTTAGAAGTCCTGCTGGTGGAGCTAGCGCGAGAGCTATCGTATATTTTCGGATTTAGATCGTTGCCTCCGCCTAGATTGAGAGTTTGAACAGTAAAACCTGAGCCCAAGTCATCGAAGTTGTTGTTGAGAGTATGTGATTCGCCGGGCGTTATGTCGATGGGAAAGGAGGTACTGCCTTCAACGACGTAGGTTTTGTTAATTGTTATTTGCTCTGAAAAAATATCAACATCATTTGTAATTAAGAGATTTTAAATGAGCAAAGTAATAATATTAACAGTTAAATAAAATTGATCTTACTAGGATTGTTTGCATCATGGTAATTCCCTTGCGAGTCAAAATAGCCGGTAACGACTCTTCTGTTACCATACTGGTCATATCTTTCAGAACTACTGCCTAAAAATATATTTTTTTTAAAAATTGTTACATAATTTACGTTTTATATCAATAAACACGATGCAAAATCGGTATAGAAACCAAAATGTGATGTCAAATAGTCTAGAACAATGGTTCCCAACCTGTGGGTCGCGACACTTCAGTTCACCGAGATGCCTTTGTTGTAAAAGGTCTGGCCGAAAGCCTAAAGAAAATGAGATGGGCAGTGAGCACAAAACACTTCTACTGTCAAGGGGAAAGTAAGGTAAAGATTATTTGAGCTTCGAGATAAATTGAGAATATTTTTGTTGGAGCACAAGAAAAAGTAAAATACGTAAGCAGTTTATTGAAAATGTTGTATGACGAAAACTGGCTAGTACGGTTTTCATATTTAGGTGACATATTCAGTGATCCTCAATTTATAGCAACAAGGGAAGGATGTCCACAAGTTGTATGTTCATGATAAAATATAAGCAAATATTATAAAACTTAAAAATATTGTCCAGTAAAGTCAAAGATGCATCCCCACTACTCAATGACTTCTTAGGAACATATGGAATTAAAGCATACATGCATACATATAGTCACGCCTTTTTCTAGTAGTGATAGGCAAAGACCACTTCCTTCCACTTGCTACAGTTCTTACACACATCTTTTGCTTCCTCTACTTTTATCAGAGCTCTCATACATTCTCGTCGGTTGTTGGTACTCTTGACCTGGGCTTTCTTCAAAACAATGTTGATCTGATCGAGATATGTTCGCCGAGGTCGACCTCTACCGACTTCCGTCCATTCACACTCGCCTTATAAATTTGTTTCGTCAATCTTCCTTCATCCATCCTTTCTACGTGTCCAAATAATCTAAGCATTCCTTTATCTATCTTTGTAACCACATCTTCTTTTACACCACAGCATTCTCTTATCTCACTATTATTCACTTTTTCCAACCGAGTCACTGCGGCTATACTTCTCAGACTACTCATCTCCGTAGCATTAATCCTATTTTCATGCTTCTTCTGCCAATCCCAACATTCACCACCATACATAAGTGTAGGAACCAACACACCTCTATGCACATACTTTCCATCTCTCATAAACTTTGAACCTAAGTATACAAATTTATTAACTTGTTCCACTCGTTCTCCCTTAATCAGAACTTCACAGTTTGTCATGCTTTCTTCTCTTTAAAAAACCATTACTTTCGTTTTGCTTACGTTTATTTTCATCCCTTTGGTTTTCACGGCATCATGCATAACATTGACCATCGCCTGTAATTCCTCTTGAGATGACTTGATCATCGGCGTAAAGAAGGCATTTGACGATCAAATAATTAATTTTTAATCCATACGCACTCTTTCAAATATTTTAAACAATCGTCTATGCATAAGTTAAACAGCCATGGCAAAGCCACACATCCCTGTTTCACACGCTATTAGATGTTAAACAAGTCCGTGCAAGCTCCGTTTATCCCAACACAAGCAGTAAAATCCTCGTAAAGTGATTTCATTGCTCGTATTAAACTACCGCTCACCCAATACATAGACAATGTCGACCACAATTCACTCCTTACCACTTTGTCATAGGCCTTTTCCAAGTCTATGAAAGCGCAATAGACCTTCTGACTACTAGCCAAGAATTTTTTGCATATACCTCGTAATGAGAAGACCTGATCAATACATCTCCTTCCTCTTCTAAATCCTGCTTGCACATCCTATATTATTTTCTCAGTTTCATTCGTCACTCTTTTAATCAATATCTTTGCATAGAGTTTGCCGAATATGCTGAGTAAACTAATATCTCGGTAGTTTTTACAGTCCTGCTGCGAACCTTTTTCCTTGTAAAGCGGCACGATAACGGCCTTGCACCAGTCGTCTGATACGCAACCACTCCTCCAACAAAGGTTAAAAAGGCGGTACAGCAGACTAGTTACCAAGCTTTGTCCAGCTCACGAAGAAAATACAACTACCATGAAGGAATATCTTAAGCACTGGCCTCTAATTTCAGGTAATTACTCTCAAATGATTTTACTAATAACCTTTTAGATTTGAAGTGTTTATTATTAAAAATAAGTCTAATTATTTTTTGCCCAATAAAGAAGAGTAACAAATAAATTCTAGTGCTTCTTTATTTAAAATAGTAATGGTTACGGGTTAATGTTTCAATTTGTAGTTTTTTATTAACTGGTATTCAGGCCTACTAAAAGTGGTTCTTGTTTAAGGAGCTACTTTTAAGGAATTTCTGCTAAATTTTTGGGGATAAGAAATCCGTTAAAAAGCTAAAACTGACAGCATCTGAGGAAGACTCTTTGATAGAACTATATCATGTAATTCTTCTTTGAAAACTTTGACTCCATCCCAATCCGAAAGGAAGAGTATCGAGTGCTTACAAAACAAAACTTTGAAGGAATTAATGGGATTCTACTAATGCCAGTGTGCATTCTTTAGTTTGGTTTTTTTGAAAAAATAAATGTAAAAACAAACTTTGCGCTTAAAATCAATAGAATATAGATAGATATATAGACAGTATCATTAACACTAAGACTGAACGGTACCACAAATCTCATTGAGTTTACCCTTTAATTTGTATAAAATGTTCTTAATATTAACAGGAATGAAACATTCGACTGTCTAATTAAGAAATGAGATTAAACCTTTTTGGAGTTGCAGTCAAATTATTTTTATTGGCTAATAGGATTCAAGAAAGTAGTCTTATACATTCAACAAAATCCCCTCTTTACCTTCAGTTTTTCCTGAATTATCCCTCCGCCTGGTTTCCTCAAAATACCTTCTTATTTCATCATCCGACCAACCGGCAAACCTTCCACTGTTCTCCATTTTTCTTCTCTCCTCATCTTGCCTTCTAATTTCTTCCTGTTGTCGTCGCCACTGTTCTAATCTTTGTTGGTCTTTCTTTCTCCTTTCCTCGCTTTGTCGTATCTTTTCCAAACGCTGTCTTTCTTGTTCGGCGCGACGTGTTTCCTCTTCCTTACGCCACTCTTCTGTCCTTCGAATCTCTTCTTGCTTTCTTCGCTCCTCCTCCTTTTTTCTTTCTTCCTCGTATCTGAAACAAACAATTCATTGCATATTTTCCGATGGCTCATTCTGTATATATCTGTATATCTACCTGTTTTGGTGCGGAGGATATACCGTTGCACTATTTTTCTCTTCTTGACGCTTTCTTTCCTCTTCCCTTATCCTTAATTCTTCCCGCCTCCTTTCTTCTGATCTGCGTACATCCTCAAGTCTCTTATTCTCTTTTTCTCGTCGCAATGCTTCCTGCCTTATTCGTATTTCGTCAGTTCTTCGTTTTTTTTCTTCGATTCTTCTCCTTCTATCTTCTTCTTGCATTCTCTCCTGTTCCTCTAACCGATGTTTTTGTTCTCTTTTAAGTTCTTCTTGTATAGAAAACGTGTTTCGATCTACAAAAATAAATTTTAGATCATTTTTAAAATATTTATTGTTTTGTCCCATGCCAAAACACTATCAGAAACCAGCAAACCGAAAGAGTTGCTTCATACAGGTACCTAGGCACAACATTAAACAAAGATTGGGATCATTCTCGTGAAATTAAATGCCGGATTGAAAAATCCCGAGCGGCGTTTCTCCAAAGTGTCAAACCTTTTTAAAAGCCACGACCTTAATCTAACAACAAAAGTAAGAATGCTTTGCTGTTACGTGTTCCCAGAGTGGCTTTACGGAGCAGAATCATGGACACTCACTCGATACTCCACAGAAAAGCTTGAGGCATTTGAGATGTGGCTATATCGGCGAATACCTTGGATAGCCCAGCCTACGTCACAAATGTTAGAGTGCTCGAGAAAATAAATAAAGATATTGATATCATAAAGAAGATCAAGACTAGGAAGCTTGAGTACTTAGGTCACATAATGCGGAATGGGATACGTTATGAACTCCCACAGCTGGTTCTCCAGGGGAGAGTCCTAGGACTGAGAGGACCTGGCAGGAGGACAATCTCTTGGTTAAAGAATTTAAGAGCTTGGTCTGGTACCACAACGACCGGCCTTTTCAGGGAAGCTATTTCAAAGGTTCAAATTGCCATGATGATCGCTAATATCCGTTAACGGATGAGCACTCAAAGAAGAAGAAGAATATTGTTTTGTTTGTTATCATGGACATTATCTACAATCTTGTCAACTACTAAACTATCTATGACAAACCGGTAAAAGCGACAGAAATGATTTTGAATTACGAAATACAAATATAAGAGGAAGAAGAAGTTATGTCTGACAGGTTAAAGCTAATGTGATATATCGATTAAGTGTATCGATAGTTAACAACCGGTAGAGCAAGCAGGATTCCGAAAGGGCTACAGTACAGCTGATCATCTTCTAACCATAAGAACGCTGATAGAGAAAGCAAATAAATATCACCTAGAATGGATTAGAAGTAAAACGAAAGTGAAAGACGCAGGAGAACATGCCGCCTGACTAAAATGGAAGATGGAATAATGAAATACGGCAATGGAGACCATGGCTAGGTAAAAGACATAAAGGGAGGCCACAAATGAGATGGGAAGATAACATAAAAAAGATTGGTGGACTTCACTGGAAGCAATTGGAGCAAAATAGACGACGGTGGATTGAAATGGGGAGGCCTACGTTCAAAGTTGGATCACTTGAGGCTGAAGAAGAAGAAGTATCGATTAGGTTTATCGATTATGAAGAAACGTCAGGTGATTGTCAAAGAATTAACGCTGTAGTTGTTAATTTTTTGACAATTACCTGACGCTTCTCCATAATCGAAAACTTAATCACAGTTTTGTACTTTCGAGTACCTATAATAAAAAAGTACACTTACTTTCGTTTATCGGTATTACTTCTCCAGTTGTTTCGTCCCAATAGTAACTTCTTAAAATATTTCCATCGGCGTCTGTTACAGTCGTTTTGTTTTTCCAAACGGTGTGTTTTTTGCCGTTTTCGTCGACGACTGTAACGTAGGAGGATTGTCTGTGTTCGAATTCGCCACCTTTGAGTTCGAACTTGTGGCTCAAACTGTCCATGTTGCTGCCGTACTGGCTGTCGATGTTATCGTTAAAGTATAATGTTTTTAGTATGTTGCCTCGAGCGTCCCGGATGGTTGTAGTGTTTTCCCATATCGTAATTGGCCTGCCATCGACGTATTTCTAATGACAAATAATATTACAAAGAATATTTTACGTAACATAAAAAGCTGTAAGAGTTTAATAAAAATTTAGTGTGGTTAACCCCAGATGAAGATGGGGCCGGTGTTTTCAGCAGGAAACCAAAGATTGAAATATCTACCAGTCTTGGCAGGTATGCTACAATCTTTCAGGCTGAAGTCTTCGCTATCGAATTGTGTGCAAGAGAGCTGACTAACAGACCTCTAGCAAACAAAAACATAAGTATAATATCAGACAGCCAGGCTGCTTTAAAAGTACTGAGCTCTAACAAGATAAATTTTAAACTTGTATGGAATTGCATCGAATCCCTAGAGTACCTTGGTGCGAACAACAGGGTGACCCTACTGT
The DNA here is from genome assembly GCA_950111635.1 of Agelastica alni. Classification (NCBI taxonomy): domain Eukaryota; kingdom Metazoa; phylum Arthropoda; class Insecta; order Coleoptera; family Chrysomelidae; genus Agelastica; species Agelastica alni. The sequence goes on along the minus strand of OX467717.1, from coordinate 20,947,885 downwards.
GGATACCTGGGCACCAGAGGGTGGAGGGAAACGAAAAAGCAGACACCCTTGCAAAACAGGGGGCCGAATCTGCGTTCACTGGACCAGAACCGGTTTTTGGAGTCACCATAAGTGCCGCCAAAACAATTATTTCAGACTGGACGGAGAGGAAAATACTTAACTACTGATCCGATATACCAGGGTTAATTCACTAGAAGGCGTTTTTACCTAAACCCTCGAAAAACACAACTAAGCAGATCCTAGAATAGAGCAGAATTCTATGCGAATTCTAACTGGACCTCTTACAGGACACTGTCGTCTAAGATACCACCTCGGAAGGATAGGTCTAAATCAACAAACGGACTGTCGGTTTTGCTGCGTGGAAGAAAAAACTGCTGAACATATACATTGTTCATGCCCCGGCCTGTGAAGAATAAGGTTCAACATATTTGGTTAAACCAACCTAGAACCTATAGATTTCAAAAAAATCTCACCCTATACAACCATGAACTTCGTGAGAAGGGCTGGATTTTGCGGTGAACTGTAACCTCTAGGGGTGAGCCACAATAGACCTACTAAAGGTCGTACTGGAGGGGCGACCACGCCCCACTAACGTAATACCTACCTAGCCTAGTGTGGTTATGTGGGTGTTTTTGCTGTTCTATTATTTCAAATACAAATTTGAAATGGGTGTACCGAATGGTAAGAAGAACCACTCTGCTGAAACGAAAAAGGTAATTGCTAACGTAATTAAAATGCCTTGCAAGTTTCTATTAAAAGGAATAATTGCTCATTATGAACTTACCGTGGTGGATTTGCTAACTGTTAACTCGTATTGTCCGTTCGGCTGAAGGGTTCCCCAACTTTTAAAACTGTCAACGCCACTCTCGTTGTGTCTATGTTCGAAAATATAAGAAGAATCTCCTCCGGATTGTTTGATTTCCTTTTCCAAATTGTTTTCGTTGTTTATAACACCGATTCCACTCGAAACGCCAGCACCCGTTTCTATAGTTTGCCCTGGTATTATGACATCCTTGTCTTTGGTGGATTTTTGTGCGTTGGTAGCAATGAAAGGTGATATATCAATGTTGTATCGTTCCCAAATCGATTTCTGTTGAAATTCCGGCTGAGAGAAAAAAATATTTCGATAAAATTAAGATCTCGTAAAAAGTTCAACGAACTAACCTTGAATTTTTTGTAATTGACAAATTGCACGTGATCGCATTGAACGTTGCCTTGGGTTATCGGTTTCTCCATTAAATAAAGCAGATCTTCGCCACCAAGGGACGTAATAGGCCATAAGATAAATACCTCCGCTTCTTTTATGGAAGCTGGACCTTTGTTGGTGACATAATAAACGTGAATCACTTCAGGACCGATTTCCGTTTCTTTTTTCACATCTTTTATGGTTCCAGTGAACTCTGCCGATGTGTTGTAAAAGCTGAGCGGCTGGAGAGTGGGATACGATTGGCTGGAGATAAAGATTATTATTTTTATTTTCTCGATGGCAAGTTTGTTATAAGTAAGCGAAATATTACCCTTTTATATCCAAGGAAGCGTCGATCCATATGTCGATTTCTATTCGTTTACTGTTATCGTACAGATCTGCCTTAAGCTCAGGATTGGTACTGTTGGCGTAGAAGTTAAATACATAGCTAGGAGCCAATCCCTTCGCGTGGTAAGGTTGAAAAAGTACTTTGAAATTTGCCTGAAAATGCGTTCATAATATGTTTATTTAGAAATGATTAACGATCTTTAATTTTTGCTTACGATTTTTCCACTAGGAAGAGGATTTCCTATTTCACATAGAACGGTTCTGTTGACGCTTTCGTTGCACAACCAACCGATTTTCTTGCTGTAACCTTTGTAGAATACTCCTTCAGGATAATTCACTTCTAGCGTCGTTTCGAATGAATCTTGGCCGGTATTCGAAACGATAACATCAAATTCTATGGTCGTATTTGAACCGAGCAGATATTTTTTAACGTTCCTAAAATGATGAAGATAAAATTGGTAACAAAACTGAGATCAATTAAAGGTACTAAAAATACTGCTCTGCCAAATGTAACAATGAGAATTGTTTACACCAATTCAAAAATTTTTCTGGGAGACAGAGTCAAAAAATTGTTTGAAATGGAAGGAATAAACAATAGGTTAAAAAAATGAGACTTAAGACAAAAAAATGCTGCTTCACAAAACAGCACCATCCCGAATGTAAAAAATGGGAACTGTAGAGAAAAATTCAGAGATTGTTTTGTGAGAAAGTTGAAAAACTGTTTGAGGTGGACAGAACTGAGACCAACTAAAGACATAAAAAATTCTACTCTACAAAACGTCACCTTCAAAATGTAACGATGGAAATTGTCTATACTAATGCAGATACTAATACCAATAATCCAGCAACTTTTGAGGATCCATCCTGCTAGTTTTTACCAAAAACATTTTTTCTTTTTTTATGTTTTGGTTCCCACGAAAAGGGATATCCTGTAATGCTCAGAGAACATCGTGAGAACCAAGGAAAAAAAGGTAGGAATTGTTGTTATTCTTAAATTTCTGGAGGTTGTATGTCTCGGGAAAACCTTCCTAGGCAATGTGTTCCAAACCCTCGCTGTTCGTAGGATGAACCGAGTATTTGGAAAGAGATGTTCTGCAGGTCTCCAAAATGACCACGAAGGGGTGTGAAGTCTGAACTTGACGGGTTAATCTCGAAGAAACAGCTAAAAAAGGAACGATTGTTGATGTTTCAGAAGAGCATCGCCCATGAAAATATCTATAAAATAGAGACAAATCGCTAACTTTTCTAAGGTGTTCCAAAGAAGTGAGCGAGTTTGTAAGCGAGGCATCACCGACCAGACGAATTGCCCTCATTTGGACGGAATACAATAGTTTCGGGATATGTTTAGGTGCCGCACTCCAAATATGGAAACCGTATTCCAGGACAGGCAGCTGACTGGAAGTGAAATAGCTCTTGGCAAAGGGCGACTGTATGTGTAGGCAACGAAGCCTCAGAAGAATTTATAATAAAACGGGGAGTCCGTCAGTGATGCATTTTATCGCCGACGTTATTCAATACGTACTCGGAAACGCTATTCAGGGAAGCTATCAGTGGAATTAAAAAGGGGCCAAAAAATCAATGATGAAAGCATTAACAACTTAAGATATGAGGATGACACAGTTTTGATAGCCTATGCAGACACTGATAGACCGTGTAGTGGAAGCCTGTGAAAGATACGGTATAAAACTAAATTGTAGAAAGACAAAAATCCTTATAGTAAACAAAAACGACGAAATACGCTACCAATTTTAGAGCGAATAATGAAACTCTGGAAACAGTTGACAAAGTCGCAATAGAGAAGGCGAGGGCTGTCTTCAACCGCCTCAGAAAGATCCTATGTAAACATTGATATAAGAACACGAGTCTTGAGATGCTATGTATTTTCCACCCTTCTATATGGAGTGGACGTCTGGACTTTGACAGAGGCAACATCTAAACGACTAGAAGCCTTCGAAATGTGGTGCTATCGCCGCATGCTCAGGATTTCACACATCCATAATGTCACAAACAACACCGTGATATAACGTATAAAAAAAGACCTGGAAATTATGCGCACTGTGAAAACCAGAAAGTTATCATACTTGGGGCATGTGATGAGCAATGAAAAATACCAACTAATTCAGCTGATTCTGCAAGGGAAGATAGAGGGTAAAAGAACTTAGGGGCGCCGACGAACATCATGGCTGAAGACAGTGGACAGGAATGACGACCGTACATTTATTCAGAACAGCTGTCAACAAAGTGATATGGACAAATGTGATAGCCAACATCCACAGAGGATAGGCACTAACAGAAGATCATTTAAAACTACTTTTACCCTTTAAAATAAGCTATTAGGTGGTCATCTGTGATTTTTTTGTTGAAATTGTTTGGATATATTTCAAAACTTAAAATGATCGTAAATTTGCAAGAAAAAATCGGCTCCATGAATTATTTTGAAGGGTAAGAGTAGTTTAAAATAATGCAACTAGAAAAAAAGTCCAAAAAAATTTAGTTGCACCCTGCATATAACCTCAAAAGTATAAAAATACCCATTTTTGCGTATACCTAGGAGAATAGACTGCGGGTTTCCGTGCTGAGAATTGGCTCCCGATGAGAAAGAGACAGTCGCCCGTGAGGTTGTTTCACGCTCTCTCTAAAGGGCGGGGTTTACGCCCGAGGTGCACGCGGCGAGCTGAGTGAAGGGGTCAAGTTCGAGACTCGGGCGAAAGCCCCGCATATTACAGAGAGCACGAAACAACCTCTCGGGCGACTGTCTCTTTTTCATCGGAAGCCAACTCTCAGTACGGGAACCCGTTTGGAATTCACCTCCAACCGCCCGGCAACAGAAACTTGTAGACCTGTGTAATGAAAGATAAACTGTTTGCCATGAATATTTTAGTCACAATAAACACATATTTGTTAGAAGTATAGTTGGAAGATATTGGATACTCACGATGACACTTCTACATGCAGATTAGGTATGCAAACATCTTCGGGTCCACAATTCTTCTTTATTTTAATAAAATCCGTCCTGGATGGTGGGTTATTCAAGTCTAAGATAGCCTTCAATTGGGACTGAGGATTTCTATAGCCGTTCCAAGAGGTGTCTTCGGTCATGGAAAACTTTACTTCGGCTTCGATGGGTGTCAGTTTGTCTTTAAATTCTTGCTTTACGAAAACATCCTTGGTCCTGCATTCGGTTTCGTTGTCTTTGCGTAAGAAGATGGTATCGTTGATGGTATGACCGCCGTTCGGTAAAAAGCCCATTCTGGGTACACTCAATTTCGTATCCAATATATACTGGACGTTTAAATCTAAGTAAAAAAGATAATTAAAAATAAAGATCGATTTTAGATAAAATTTAATTTTACTTACACAAGTTATACGGAATACCTTTGCCGAAATATCTTATACAGAAACTAATTTGGGTACAAGTACCATTCTGGTTGTTAGGCAGTGTACAGTTTTTTTCTTTAATATCAATTTTTTTATCGACGCTGTGAAATTTGACGTAGCTATCTATGAAAATGACAGGTCTAGCTCTACAAAAAAAAAACAAGCTTGTAATGAAAATACAACTAGTAGAAATTAATTACTACTGAAAGGCACCCCCAACTAGCAAAATTTGACGGAGTGGTATTGAAACCAACTCAAACACGATAACTGTTAGATGTTGTGAAAGGCTTTCGCGGCCATCGCTTGTTGGTGGATGGTTTTTCGGGTATTTTGGCCGTCGAGTATAAACTCAGACCTACGACGGCCAAAATACCCGAAAAACCATTCACCAAGTGCTAGATGATTGCAAAAAGTTGTGTAGATGTTTGCTCTTGTATTTTTTTTACATATTTAAAATACAAATGGGCAGACCTAACGGTAAGAAGAACTATGCGGAAACGAAAGAGGTAAATGCTAATGTAATGAAATTTAGGAAAAATAAGACAAAACATGCCTGTTTCATAGATTAGGCTTTCGATCGCGTCAATCATACCGTCCTTCTGTCATTACTACAGGAAAAAGGGTTAGAGAAACAAGACATCGAGTTTATCAGAAATCTCTATTGGAACCAAGAAGCAAAAATTAGACATGGGCAAGCGACATCGGAACCCGTAAGCATAGAAAAAGGAGTGTGTGTGTGCTATCGCCAATACTGTTTAATATGTACTATGAACACACATTTAACCTAGGGCGACGACGAGGATGAATAAAAATAAACGGAAGAACAATAAATAATATACGTTATGTAGACGATACAGTTATCATTGCGGACAATCCTGAAAGCCTGCAACGACTGATCAACAAAGTTGTAGAAGTAGGAGATCAGCTAGATATGAAAATTAATGTAAACAAAATAAAAGTAATGGCCATTACAAGACTGCCGAACCCGCAAGTGAATATAAACATACACGGTACACCAATAGAGAAAGTTGAAAAATTTAAATACCTTGGTAGCTACATAACAACAAACGTAGACCCCGACGTTGAAGTAAGATCACGTATAGAGCGAGCCAGACCCACATTTCTATAGATGAAGAACCTACTATGTAATCCAACATTAAATTTACAAATAAGATACCGTTTCGTAAAGGTGTACGTACACTCAGTTCTCTTGTATGGAGAGAAAACATGGACACTAAAGGTGAATACCATGAACAGATGAATGATACAAATAGACTCAGGCAGGTACAGGTTGATTCCATCAATAGAGATCTTAAAGCAATCGTCGAGTGGGGAACCAACAATCTTGTTCAGTTCAACACCCAAAAAACACAAAGTGCCACGTTTTCCAAGAAAGTGAATTCCTCAAATCATCCTATCACAATGTCCGGAAATACCCTTGAACCAAGTCCCTCCATCTCGATTTTGGGAGTCACGGTGTCCAATAATATGTCTTGGCATGACCATGTTGCTAACATCGCAAAGTCGGCAAGCCAGAGGCTAGGTTTTCTGTGGAAAGCCAGAAAGTTTTTTACTCCTGATCAACTGTTGACGACGTACAAGGCTCAAACCCGACCTCTACTGGAGTATTGCTCGCACATTTGGGGTTCAGCACCAAGGCATTCTCTTCGTCTTCTAGATTCCATTCAGAAAAGAGCCATTCGCTTGATAAACAGCTCAACTCTCACAGATACCCTTCACCCTCTAGAACATAGATGAATAGTTGCAGACCAGTCATTGCTCTACAGATATTTCCATGGCAGATGCTCCAGAGAAATAAAAACTCTTGTACCACCATTGGCCACATTCGGCCGAAGAACTCGGCAAGATGATCAGTTTCACCCATTTACTCTCAAGATTGACACTACAAGGACCAATCTTCATCAAGAATCCTTCTTTTACAGCAACTTTTTAAAAAGCGTGTCCACAATCATCTCCTTTCTATAATCCCTTCCCCTTCTAATAGTGGCAGTGCGGGCCGTCCGCGGCCCACACGATAGGTCTACCCTTTTTGCGACTATTTTCATAAAAAAAAAAGATTTGAGGCTTTTGAAATGTGGATCTTTTGCAGATTATTAAAAATACCATGGACTTAACATGTAGCTAATAACAAAGTGCTTAGACGTATGGGAAGGGAAAGCAAGCTACTTACTACAATAAAGCAAAGAAAGACCGCTTATCTAGGTTACATTTACCGTAATAACAAGGAAAACATTCTGAAATTAATAATTAACGGCAAAATTGAGGGAAAACGTAGACCAGGTCGCAGACAACATTCGTGATAAAAAATATACGCGATTGGACTGGTATGAACACATCAGCTTTGATTCATGCAGCAAAGGATCGCAATAAGTATGCCGAAATTGTTGCCGACCTTTATTGAATGGAGATGGCACCTAAAGAAGAAGAAGAAGAAGGCAAAACATGGCTTGCATATTCCAATTATAAGTAATCGTCGTCGAGTATTGGCTGTGACAGGAATATTGAACAAGGTTTTTCGTAATGCTCAAGAAGTAGATAAAAGCAAGCAAACTTGTATTTCATCTTCGAAAACATCTAGCAGAAGGCGTCACTCTACAGGTTCCATTTCAGAAGGACAGGGAAAAATTAAAGAAATTATAAACAATTTTTCTATAATACAAAAGCAACGGTCATATTTGGTAACAGCTTAACAGGATTTAAATCGGTACTCGAAATGGCGCTGATGTACAAGTGTGGCTTTCAGTAGTAATTCATCTCTAACGAAAGTAGCATTTGCGCCTACCTAAAGAAAAACGCCGAATCTGATAAATAAGCACCGACGGCCATATCTGGATATTGGTTGCCGTCTAGATCTAATCCTCCTGCTACTGAAAATCCAAAAGTTGTTATGGACGGCGAAACGCTCGAGAGGTCTTCGGCGTAAATAACTTGTCCATATTTTTGCCTGACGCCGTGCTCGGAACCGTAATATATGTACACTGCTCCCCTGCCGTTTCCACCGTCGTAAGGAGCTCCGATAGCAAAATCTAAAATGAGACAGTACATCAGTAATTAAAGCAGCAATAACATATACGAGGGCAGTTTGATAAGTCAGTGACTTTTTGAATTTCCCGCGCAGTTACTCCAAATGCAACAGTGCTGCCGTCAACTATAATCTATCAGTGGGCAACTTTCTAATTTTGAGCAAGCTACGTCGTGCAGCTGGTGTTTGATAGCCTTTCAAAGCAGACAACCTCGTGAATTTTTACGAAAATGGAAAAAAGTTAATTTCGTGTGCTGATTAAGCATTACTGTTTACGTAAAAAATCCATAACTGAAACTAAGGACTAAGACTTGATAAATACTACGGGGACTCGGCACCATCAATTTTAATGGTTAAGAAGTGGTTTACAGGGTTCCGTTGTGGTCGCGTACCAGCACTAGTGACGCCGAACGTCCAGGTCGCCCAAAAGAAGTGATCACGCCGGAAATCGTCGATAAAATCCATGAAATGATATTGGATGATCGGAGAATGAAAGTGCGTGAGTTGGCTCATGCTGTAGGTGTATCTTAACTGAACGGGTACATCATATTTTACACGAATATTTGGACATGAAAAAACTCTCTGCGAGATGGGTGCCGCGATTGCTCACACTCGACCATAAGCGCAATCGTGTGACTACTTCAAAAGAGTGTTTTGCGCCGTTTTGTTACTGTGGATGAAACATGGATCCATCACAACACGCCAGAGACCAAGGAACAATCGAAACAGTGGGTTGCTCGGGGTGAACGTGGACCAAAGAAGGCGAAACAGAGTCTGTCAGCCAACAAGGTCATGGCCACAGTTTTTTGGGATGTACGCGGTGTCATTCACATCGATAACCTCAAGAAAGGTAAAAGGATCACCGGCGAATATTATTCAAAGCTTTTGAACAGATTCGATGTTGATTTGAAGCAAAAACGGCCGCATTTGGCGAAGAAGAAAGTGCTGTTCCATCAAGACAATGCACGTGTGCACACTTGTCTAGTCACGATGGCCAAAATCCACGAATTGGGATACGAACTGCTACTTCATTCAGCATATTCTCCAGATTTAGCCCCCTGCGACTATTTTCTGTTTCCAAACCTAAAGAAATGGCTGTGCGGTAAGAGATTTGAGTAGAATGAAGAAGTCATTACCGAAACTAAAGCGTATTTTGAGAGCTTTGAAAAAACCTATTATTTGGAGGGAATAAAAAAATTAGAAAAAAGCTGGACTAAATGTATCGAGCTAAAAGGTGATTATGTAGAAAAATAAAATGTTTATTTGCGGAAAAAAATTTGTTTTATTCAAAAAGTCACTGACTTATCAAACCGCCCTCGTATTTAAGTATTTTGTATCTCCCACCCATTTCACAATTCTTTATATATATATATATATCGCGTTAAAACGTGCGTCGGCGTCTTGCGATTCCTAATCTCCATTCCTCTCTATTCGTCCACATGTCCTCTCTCAGATCTCTCTCTTCCATCTCTTTTTGTATGCCTTCTCTCCAGCTCTTTCGTGGTCTTCCTCTTCTTCTTCTTCCTCTGGGGTTCCACTGTAATATTTTCTTTGGGATTCTGTCTGGTGGCATTCTTTGAACATGCCCGTACCATATCAACTGTTTAGTTCTTATTTCGTCTGTGATGTCGTGCTGTACTCCCATTATTTGTTTTATCCTCTCATTTGTAACTCTTTCTAGTCTTGATTTCCCCGCTGCTCGTCTCCAGTAATCCATTTCTGTGGCTCTAATTTTTCTTTCGATCTTTTCTTTCAAAGGCCATACTTCGCAACCGTACATTATTATGCTCTTCACTATCGTGTCGTAAATTCTTTTTTTGTTGTTGTTGCTTATTGTTCTATCCCACAGTACTCCGTTTAACATTGATATTGCTCTTCTTCCTTTCATATTTCTGTCCAATATTGCTTCTTCGAGTGTCCCATCCTTTGATATTCTCATTCCTAAGTAATTGTAAGCTGACGTGTGTTTGATTTTTTGTCCATTTGATAATTGTAAGTCCTGTTGCACAATTCTTTATACCAAGTTTAATTCTTACTGATAAACACTAAAGAATTTCTTCTATATACTGTTTCATTAATATATCAGAAAAGGAGTCCTCCACAGTTATACAGCGTATACTACGTTCATTACTCCCTTTCCCTAATGATGTAATTTCTTAGTAATGAGCAGAATAAGAGGTCTCTTTAAGCGGTGGCGGCATCGTGTGCAGGAATCAAGTGGTGTACTAGAGCATATAAAATTTGCAAGAAGAAGGTATAAAAGAGGAGGTTGAAGAATTGTGGAAACCATTTAAGGAAGGAATCGTGGATATTGCTATTGAAGTGTGTGGTGTAAGTAAAAGAAAGAGGGAATGCAAGTTACAGAAAATGTGCTTAGAGGTTCGAAAAGCAGTGTCAGAGAAGAAGAAAGCCTGGCTGGATTGGCTGGCTTCAAAAGCCAATCAGAAGAAGAAAGCCTGGCTGGATTGGCTGGCTTCAAAAGCCAATCAAAGAACGCAAAAGGCAACGATTGAGGATGTAAACAAGGCAAAGAATGAGTATAATGGTTAAAAGGTGTGGCAAAAGAGGTTGTGGCAAGAAAGAGGGAGAGTGATAAAGATAAATTTGATAGTTTATCTGACGATTTCCAGAACAATATTAAACTCTTTTGGAAGTCCAGAAGAACCTCGCAACTTGAAAAAATCAGAAACCAAGATGGTAGAATGGTAAAAGGAGAGGAATGCGTTTTAAAGAGCTGCTGGATACGACAGAATAACGGTTGAAATGCTAAAGGCTGGACAAAGCGTGGTAACTAGTCTGCTGTACCGCCTTTTTAACATTTGTGGAAGGAGTCGTAGCGTACTAGACGACTGGTGCAAGGCCGTTATCGTGCCGCTTTACAAGGGAAAAGGTTCGCAGCAGAAATTTAAGAACTAACGAGGTATTAGTTTGCTCAGCATAGTCGGCAAACTATATGCAAAGATATTGATTAAAAGAGTGACGAATGAAACTGAGAAGATGATTGGGATGTGCAAGCAGGATTTAAAAAAGGAAGTGTTGGAAAAAACCATGGAAAATTCAATAAAACGGGGCCAAATGGTAATTAATAATAGCAACTTACTTTACTGATATCCTCTTCAAAACGTAACGTAATAAAATGTAAAGGTCCAAATAAATATGAATAAAAAAAAACACACCGTTTTCCTTTCATTAATTTAAATGTTAAAATCAAAGAACATTGGGTCATCTATTTCGGGCCACCTTGTACAAAACATTCATTCTTACCGTCGTATCCATCCTGATTTAGATCTCCCAACGAAGCTAGAGCGTGTCCAAATCGTCCTTTGGACTTTGTTCCGTCGATAAATTGGGAAGTGTTGAAGCTCTGCGAGTAAGTGTCATTCTGATAGAAAATGTACACTCTACCTACATCGTATTTATCCTCGGTGTTCGTTTCTGTGTGTAACGGTGCTCCTACTATAAGATCCAGCATTTTGTCGCCGTTTATATCGGCGGCTGCGATGGAATAACCGAAATACGTACCGATCTGGTTGCTGATTTGGCTGATCGTGATATTTTTGTAGTTTATAAGGTTCCAGGTGAAAAGAAGTACCTTAAAAATAATTAAATGATGCTTATAGTCTACCTGGTGCACGAAAGGGAGTAAGCATATACCTTTCCTCTCAGTGTATCTCCTTTAGGCATTCCGACTGCTACTCCTTCATATTCTTGATTCTTCTGGAAGTGCCCCGTGACAGTCGAATATCCTATGTAGGAATCATCGTCTGGAGGTATACCTTCACGCGTGGAAAATACGGCAGGTCTGTTTTCCAAGCTTTGTTGATGCACGGAACCTGTAACATTTCAAATAACTTATTTCAGTGCGAAATGGCCGACTTATTTGTTTATTATTTTCGAACACCGAGTGGTAATGCTGCTGTGAGTAAAAATTTGATGTTGCCAATGCTTAAAAGCTACAACTATTAACTATTTTCTTCACAAAAGCAAAAAGCTGGGTGCCAATTTATGTTACAAAGTTATTTTTTGTGTGTTTTTTTTTTAATTTTAGGTAATGATTAAAAATGTATTTAAAATGTTACACACGGAAAAAATGAATCTTAAGTGTAGGTTAAATAAAAAGGACATTAGGTCTAGGGTTAGGAGTAAAAATTATACACTTTTTTTCTTGAAAAAACTAGGAACAAGTATAAGGTTCAACTTTAAGTTTAAATGCGAAAGAAAGAAAATGCATTGCTCAGAAAATATAATGCTGAATTTTAAAGTAAAATTAGAAGCGCTCTGTTTAGATAGGATTTTTTTATCCACTATAAAATGGGTGTAGTTTTTAAATTTGCAAACTTTAGAGTTAGGCTACGCCTCCAGTTTCAAGTTGCAAGATTATTATGGCAAGGCTGATTTTTACAATAAAAATGTTAAATACCTTATTTGTAAGGAACACAAACATAAGTATTATTTTAGACTCTAGCCAGGCTCTAACAAGATAAACTCGAAGCAAACAACATAGTAGCCTTGTTGAGAATGCTTGAGCACCAGGGGGTGGAAGGCAACGAGAAAGCCGAATCTGCGATCATAGTACCAGAACCAGTCTATGGAGTCACCATTTAGGAATGGTCGAAGAGAACAAGACTCATGCACTGGTCTGATATATCAGGGTCGATACATTTGAAAGCGTTTTTACCTCAGAAATTACAACTAAACAAATCCTGGAATGGAGTAGGAAGATATCACCTCGGAAGTATATGTCTGAACTAACAAACGGACTATGCTGCGAGGAAGACGAAAATACTGAACACATATATTATGTTTATGCTCCCGCTTACACCTTTTTCGATGATAAACCAGTCCGTGCAAGCTCCGTTTATCCTTATTAAATATTACTTTCTTTTCAGTCAAAACTTAATGTTTCTCGAGCAATGCTTTTAATATATATAAAGATACGAGGGGCAAATAAAATTTAATAAATGTTAGAAATTTAATAAAACAAGTTTAGTTTCTGAAAATAAAGTTATTGAAGATTTAGATGATACAGGTAAGAGAAAATACAAAAAAAGTCTATTATTTCGTATACCTGCATCGTTAAAAATAGTTATAGGTCTGATTTCATTCAAAAATAAAGTAAATACATTTCTAGGCATTACCACTAAATGGTTATATTGTATTATTTATGTACATTGTTGTTTTTATGATTATACTTAACGCTCTAAAAACTTGATACCTATCTGTGAATGACAAGGGGTCACAGTAAAATATTCGTGAAATAAAAATACTTTATCATTTTTTTTTTTATATTAACGAATAAACCCGTCAACATTTCACAATTTTCAAGCCGAGTGTTCAATTCAAAAATAACCTGACAGTTTCTCGGATATAGGATCCTGCGATGGTCATTCTGGTAATAAATAAAAAGGATATATTATTTAATTTTAATTAAAGTTTGTTTAATATTTTTACAATTTTTGGCTAAGAATTCTATTAAGTTGCAGGATTCACTAGTTTTTCATCGTATACAAGAGGCGCGTTTCTTTTATCTACACTTTTACAATAAAGTGTAAAGTGTACACTAAAATCGTTCTTTTTAACGGTAGTGACGCCAATGAAGCTGTTCGTTTTATAAGTACACTTAATTACAATTCTTTACACTTGATCTCGAGCAAGAGTAAAGGCGAGTTTATACAGCAGATAAAATAAAATAAGGAACAAAATAAAATAAGAAAGATAAACATGCCCAAAACTATGAAAGTGTTTATACAAGAAATAAGATAAAATAAGAATTAAGAATAAAAACAAAAGATGGCCAACTTTTATCATTTTGTCTTATTTTATTTTAATTTGTTTAAAAATTGATAATGCGCATGACCCAAATCTTTTCTGTTCTAAATGTTCCGAGTTTACAATCAACCTAACCTAACCTAATAATATTGTTTGTGGAGGTATTTTTGATTTTCCTTTTATGGCCCGTATATTTATTTCTTAAAAGCTTCCATCTGTGTTCAGAAGCTTCAGCTACAGAAAAAATGATTTAAAAAATGTTAAACTCTCTGATTTTTTGGCACTTATTTGCTTTCTCCATTATGTTAGCAATTGTAAGCAAAGCATTTTCTTTTAGTCGGCTGTTTTTGTATTTTCCATCAGTTTTTGCATATAACTGAGGAAAGGTCGATACCTGCTTTATCAACTTGCCATCGTCCATTATAATATTTTTTAAAAGGAAATGGTTGGTAGATATATAGTTGGATAATTTTAGATAATGATAAAATTTAAAAAATCCGCATTTGAAATAAAAATAACCAATCAATTTGGAGATTATGTACTGTTATGCACAAAACACAAAAGTCATTGTCAAAAAAACTGCGATATGTTATTTCCTATTTTATTTTAGTCATCTGTATAAACCAATGTTTTTTGCACTCATTCCTTATTTCATTTTATATTATTTCTTATTTTATTTGTTGTATAAACTCGCCTTAAAGGTGTACATTCAAATTATATTAAAAAAAAATTTAACCTCAAAAAGTATTTTAAGAAATAGAGGATACGTGAATATCTTGGTCATCTAAAGAGACAGGACAAATACCGTCCACTACAACTGATAGTCCAAGGAAAGATAGAGAGTAAACGCGGACCCGGCAGAAGAAGACATTAGTGGCTCCACAACTTACGCCAATGGTTTGAACTGACTTCAATCCAATTATTCAGAAATGTAGCTAACAAAATTAAAATTGCTATGATGTTCGTAACGGACAAGGCACGTGAAGAGAAAGAAGAAATATAACAGAAGAAAATATCATATTACTACCCCCAAATCATAATCATTATACAAGAAAGAGCTGAGACTGTGAAAACACCTCATTGTAATAAAACTATAGGTCAATGAATTGGTACCTCGGTTGTACAATATAGTACCGAATTTCATAAGGGATATCAATAATAAGAAAAGATACAAAAGAAAGGTCAAAATGTGAATACTGGAAACTGGCATTTCATGACATTGTAAATCAAAATATACAATATTGATTGTGTTATCATTTAAATTAAAATTTTTAATGATGATGAGTTTAAGTGTTAGGTTAAAATAGTTCTAAACCTATCGTGGATGTGTACCAAAAATTTGAACATTTTATTAATTATCTAATATATAAAATTCTCGTGTCACAATGTTAGTTACCATACTCCTCCGAAACGGCTTGACCGATTTTGATGAAATTTTTTGTGCTTATCCGGTATCTATGAGAATCGGCCAACATCTATTTTTCATCCCCCTAAATGTTAGGGGCAGTCCACCCCTAAATTTTATTTTTTATTTTTTAGACAAAATTTTTAATTTCTATTTTTTTATGATACAACATACAATCCTCAATTTTCACCCTTCTACGATCAACCCTTATTTTTTAATAGCCATTTTAGTAATTTAATCATTTTTCCTCTCCGGTCGAAAACTGATCAATCGTCATTTAATTAGTTATCCCCGCCAGATGTCTACAGGTGTCACTTCTGACCCAGTAAACAGCACGGAGTAGGGATGAGAACGAAGCCGGTCTCCTTTCTTTCTCACTCCCTACACAGTTGTCGGCCATCATTATTGTTTATGCATCAAGTGTAGTAGTAACGTTGACAATTATTATTTTGCTATCTCAGTGTAACTCTCATATTAACTTTTAATCATTCCTATTTTATCAATAATAATTAAATTATCAATTTTGAGTGTATTTTGCACGATTAGTTAATCAAGTGATTTTATAACCTCAAAAGTACTCAACACGTGACACGAGCTTCCAATAACAACGGATTTTGTGTTGTAAGTATACTTTTTTTTATTTATATCGAAAATGTTGTTGATTTTATAAAAATGTAATTTTAATTTAATTTTATTAAAAAAATGTAATTGAACAATTAAGATTTTCATAGTTTCCAAAAAATCAATCATTATGAATCTTTATTTTGAAATGTCAATGGAAATATTGGTTGTATGAAAAAATTATAAGAGACAATGTTTTCATAAAATTTAATTTTTTACTTTTGTTTGAAAAATTTTTCCATAAAACTTATATTTTTGTTTTAATTTCATAAATTAAAACTAATCATTTCAAAACTGCGGCAAAAATCCTGGCCCTAATTATACTTTTAACATTTTTCATCATTAAATAATTTCATTAATTCTATTTATGTATGTTTTGTACGGTGAGCAATGCCAAGAAAATGCAAAGGGGCTGATTTGAGCCGCAGTACAAGTAAAGCTCGAAACTTGCAAAATAGCAGATCCGAAAAAATAGAAGAACAAATCCAGCAACAAAATACTGATGCACGTGTCAGAATGGCGCAATTGCATCAAGAAGAGCCAGAAGATACACGAGCTGAACGCAATGAAGTCAGAAGATTAGAACAACGACAATCACATTCTTACATACATACAATATACACATTCTAACATACATACATACTTACAATAAGTAAGCTATTTTTTGTCTACACTAGAAATTACTAGGAAATTATTTATATGGCAAAATAACGTTTGCCGGGTCAGCTAGTATTATATATAATCTAACTTTCCTTTCTGGTATTGGTTTATAAATTTCTTTAATATATAATTTTTTAATTTAAAAAATAAATAAAATTCACGTATAGAGCGAGCCAGAGCCACATTTCTATAGATGAAGAACCTACTATGTAATCCAACATTAAATTTACAAATAAGATACAGTTTCGTAAAGGTGTACGTACACTCAGTTCTCTTGTATGGAGAGAAAACATGGACACTA
This sequence comes from Agelastica alni, assembly GCA_950111635.1. Lineage (NCBI taxonomy): Eukaryota > Metazoa > Arthropoda > Insecta > Coleoptera > Chrysomelidae > Agelastica > Agelastica alni. The sequence continues at coordinate 20,931,174 of OX467717.1, read as the reverse complement.
AAGGTGAATACCATGAACAGATTTGAGGCTTTTGAAATGTGGATCTTCCGCAGACTATTAAAAAGTGGATACTGGAAACTGGCATTTCATGACATTGTAAATCAAAATATACAATATTGATTGTGTTATCATTTAAATTAAAATTTTTAATGATGATGAGTTTAAGTGTTAGGTTAAAATAGTTCTAAACCTATCGTGGATGTGTATCAAAAATTTGAACATTTTATTAATTATATTATATATAATCTAACTTTCCTTTCTGGTATTGGTTTATAAATTTCTTTAATATATAATTTTTTAATTTAAAAAATAAATAAAATTCACGTATAGAGCGAGCCAGAGCCACATTTCTATAGATGAAGAACCTACTATGTAATCCAACAATAAATTTACAAATAAGATACCGTTTCGTAAAGGTGTACGTACACTCAGTTCTCTTGTATGGAGAAAAAACATGGACACTAAAGGTGAATACCATGAACAGATTTGAGGCTTTTGAAATGTGGATCTTCCGCAGACTATTAAAAAGAAAGGTTAAAATGTGGATACTGGAAACTGGCATTTCATGACATTGTAAATAAAAATATACAATATTGATGGTGTTATCATTTAAATTAAAATTTTTAATGATGATGAGTTTAAGTGTTAGGTTAAAATAGTTCTAAACCTATCGTGGATGTGTACCAAAAATTTGAACATTTTATTAATTATGTTATAAATAATCTAACTTTCCTTTCTGGTATTGGTTTATAAATTTCTTTAATATATAATTTTTTAATTTAAAAAATAAAAATTATTCACGTATAGAGCGAGCCAGAGCCACATTTCTATAGATGAAGAACCTACTATGTAATCCAACATTAAATTTACAAATAAGATACCGTTTCGTAAAGGTGTACGTACACTCAGTTCTCTTGTATGGAGAAAAAACATGGACACTAAAGGTGAATACCATGAACAGATTTGAGGCTTTTGAAATGTGGATCTTCCGCAGACTATTAAAAAGAAAGGTTAAAATGTGGATACTGGAAACTGGCATTTCATAACATTGTAAATCAAAATATACAATATTGATTGTGTTATCATTTAAATTAAAATTTTTAATGATGATGAGTTTAAGTGTTAGGTTAAAATAGTTCTAAACCTATCGTGGATGTGTACCAAAAATTTGAACATTTTATTAATTATATTATATATAATCTAACTTTCCTTTCTGGTATTGGTTTATAAATTTCTTTAATATATAATTTTTAATTTAAAAAATAAATAAAATTATTAATATTTTTAAAATAATAAATGAACAAGAACACTGATCCAAATGTTGTCACGTTCAAAGCAACTGACTGAAGGGACAAAGATGAGTTAAACATTTTTAAGGCTATTAGGGTAACTCAGGTATAATATAATATTATACATAGTAAGGGTAGCTCAATTAAAAAGTTAAAAGTAAAAAGAGCAAGAATCATAGATGACATATATTGTATTTTGTGTCGAAAATTAAAAACAGGACAGAAAAGAATTTCAATATGCTACATTTTTATGATTTTGAAGGGTTGAAGTTTTGAGCAATCACACCCGAGATATTTTGAAAGAAGAACTGAAAACGAAGAGATTAAAAAAAAAGTAATTCCGCGATAAGGGAAACATTTTATGAACTTCAGATATTAAAAGTCGGTGTGACAGACTTTTCTGCCGCGACCAGAGTTGTCACACCAAATTTTTTTGGAAATACATAAACGTTGCTACAAAATGGTCTACAAGAAAATAATTTCCATAAAAGTGCAAATTACTTATGATTATTAGAAAAATAAAAATTTTTAAAAAATATTTCTGCCAGGATAAAATCTAGCACACCGGGCCTATGTTGTACCTATGATTAAATGTAAAGAAATATATTTCTTTAACTTTAAATATTCCCGCGTTTTGTGTAGGTAAAGTAGAGTACATCCTATATCATAGAAAAGAGTGAGAGAGAGAAAGAGCGAGCGCGAGAGTTGTTAAACAAGTGCACGATTGTAAAAACAGTAAACAACAAACTGATTGAAATAGAAGAATATAGCGTAATAAACTTTAATTGTCGTTTCTTCGTTTTACAGGTAAGAAACGTGTAAATAGTGTAAATAAAGTGCTTGTATTTATGAATAAAATAAACTTCGTTTTACAGAGCAACACACGAGTTTATTCATTATAAGAAACCCCAAAGATTGATTAGCGTCACTGGTTTCCCGCGTATAAGATTCACGTCTAATGCTGGTTGTCAGATTTTTTTGAAAAAACCATGCGAAGTGTAATAATAGTCCAAGAAACGAGGAAGCGGCCCAATGTTAAATGTGCAAAAATTAATATCCGAAAAAAAATATGATAATGATCGTAGGAATTTATTTTTTTTTAAAATGCGTAAAATGATGCCAGAAATCTATTTTCATGAAAGTCATTTCTATAAACACAAAATTAAGAAATTTATTTCAAAAAAACATGTAAAAAAATAGTGCAATTTTTTCAAAGTCATTTTTTGAACCTTGAAATTTAAAAAACTAATATACTTTTTTAATAATATAAAAGTACAACTCTTACATAAAAAAATAAGCCCTGTATTGTTACTGTAGCATCATCCCCCGAGCAAGAGTAGCTAAATTAAGAGAGCATCTTTTTGGATATAACTTCATATATCTTGAAAAATAATCAATATTTATCAATTTTTCAAAAAAACACTTTTTTGGCTTGCCATAGGCTACACTTAACAGTAAATAACATATTTGAATATGTTAAAGTTAACGAGTTATAGGAACCCGATTTTTCACGATTTTTCCGATATAACTCGAAAAGTATTAATAATATCGAAAAATTTTATAATATTTAATAGATAGATTTTTTTAATACCTACAATTTCCTAATTTAACTTTTTTCAATCGGAGCTGTAGTTTTCCAGTTATTAAAAAAAAACCGCTTTTCGCAACTTTACGAATTTTTTAGGCTATTTTCTGCAAACAGGATCGAGTCTCATGAAATAGAAACTCACCCTGAATTTTAATTTCCTATACGCTGCCACGTCTTTTTTTTTGTTCTCTATAGAGTACTCTGCCAGCGGTCTCTCTACTGGCAAATTATGCCCTAGCTCAGCTGTAGAGGGTAGAAGAAAAAAAATATAAAAGTGAGCCGCGCCACCGACTTAGACGGTACAAGCTGGAAACCCCTAGGTCTTGTAGGCACTAGCAGAGCCACACGATAAACAACAAATTATTATGGTGAACTAGATAAATAAAACTATATTTACAATTCCTGCTATATATTAATTAAGTAAAAATGAGGTTCTGATTTTTTACAACAAATTCTGTATTTTTGTAAAGTGGATTAACGAATTTAATACACTTTTCTTAAAATAACATTTAAATTAATTATAACAATCTTTTAGACAATAATAAAAACCTAATGAGGTACAAAAGAGAATTAAAAACAAAAATTGTTCACAATATTTAAAATTTCAAAAATAATTGGTTTTATATAAAATTCTTGATAGCAAAAGATTAAAAAAAAAAAACAAAATAAATGGACTTGCAACAAAAATAATAATTTGAAACCATCACAATAATTACATAATGTATATTCAGTAATGTATACGTTCAGATTCAACTTGGAGCAGGTACAAATTTAATGAAAATAATTTGTTACTTTTAAACTATTGAAAACACTTAGATCAAGCACATAATAACTGATAAGTTGATAAAATTAAACTCAATACTATGTAACCAATTGAAAACTTCATTGAGACGTCACTGTTACATCGATGATCCAAGAAACAGAAACACCAAGTAGTATTATCATAATAATTTCTGCTAAAAACACCAAGCAAGTCTTTATAACACTCAAATTTATCGTCGATATGGATGATGATTATGGAACGGCACGTGCTAATCAACAATGGCTTCCCTCAAATAAATCCCGCTAGCGGCTATTTTAACTCGACACCAAAATCCAAAATATGTACAACGAAGGTAAGATAGAATGGTCAAGTTAAAAATTAAGTGGTTTTTCTTCAAAATCCAATTAAGATGGCCCCAAATACAGCCAGATATGAAGCTAAAACCGTAGAGGTTTTGCACACTTGTTAATATCACACGACGATACTAAAATCCACACTACCGACTCTCAAGACTCACACCAAGCGACCCTTCAACTGCTCACTCCCAGGCCGGATATTAGAAAATGACACGGGACACGCGTCAGCCAACCTTCGCAAATCTATGTTCCCAACTCATAATCGCGCTCGTCCGTGTTGATAGCCAGCCTATCCACACAGAAAAGCAAACCAAACAATAATATAGCTGACAACACACGACAATCGAGGCCAAAAATCAAGGCGAAATCTAATAACAAAGACCCCCCCACTCCATCTCCACCGATTAACAAAATGTCACAGCCATTAATAATTAAATCCTATCACTACTAGGTATGCAACACTATTTACAACGAATGATATACTTGAGTTACAACAAAATACGGTATGCAAAACTATTTACGAGCACCAGACTATCAGAGACCCAATTAATAATGGAAAAAAAAATAGGCACGTGACAACGCTCATATTTTTTTTTTCGGATATTAATTTTTGCACGCACTTTTTCCCATTGCTCGGACTATAAGGCATATTTTTAACTGAAAAGATATTTTGCATTAGAAATTCCGACGAATCATTAGAATTTTACTAAATTTTTAATAAAAAAAAAAAGGATTATGATATTTAAATAAACGTCTCTGACAATAATTGCTTCCCGCAGTTTTTAAATTCCTGCATCATTTCCGTTTATACGTTCATTTAATGACTGCATTCACGTAAATTGTACTCGTTATATGCATCTTATCGGTGAATCTAAACGTCTCAATAGAACTTGCATTAAGAAATTTAATAGAAACAGATCAATTCGGTTAAATAAACATACAATATGTTCGATAATCACGACGCGACCATTCGTACAGAATCGCAATTCGCATATTTTTGAAGCTTAATGACATATATAACAACACGGCGACGTTTCAAACCTTAAAATACCGTACTCACATTGACATTAACGTCACGACATTAAGTGTAGTAAAAGTACGAGGTACGAAAATAAAATTCTAGGATTTGTTACCTTAAAGGATACACTTTCAATACAAAATGTCACATTTTGCACGATTTGAACATGAAAAAGATCCAAAAAAACATCTCTCTGGATCAAAAATAGATACAGAAATGCTTAGATGGTTCGGACACGTAGAGAGGATGGATGAAAAAAGATTGACAAAACATATTTATGAATGGGCAAGCTGGTAGAGGTCGACCTAGGCGAACGTATCTCCATCAGATCGAAATTGTTTTGAAGAAAGGCCAGTTCAAGAGTAACAGCAAGCCACGAGCTTGCATAAAAGTGCTGATGAAAGTAGAAGAAGCGAAAGACGTGTGTAAGAACCGTAGCAAGTGGAAAGAAGTGTTCTCTGCCTACCACTACGAAAAAAAGGCGTGACTATATGTATGTATGTACGAGAGTGGTCTGAAAAAAATTCCAAAACATTAATTTTAGGCTTCTAACAAATATGTGTTATTAACATTTCATTTCAAACAATGTCGTAAACAATTAAAAACTGTTCGAGTAGTATTCTTGCTGTGAGTACTCACTGTAGAGTGGGGGATTAGAGATGGGATTACATTTCATTTTAATTTTAAAAGAGCAAAAAATAACTTGAAAGAAGATCATTTCTTTCCGTATATTTTCCTTTTAATAAAATCCCATTCAATTGACCCAAATTTTCTTTTAAGGTGAATAAAGCCATAAATAGTGCAGATAAGATAACTTTATATTTTTCTCGTTCATATAAAAATTATCTTATTGGACTATTTATTCGGAGTTTAAATGGAAGTTCTGGATGTTTGTAACTAAATATTTAATGGTAATAATGATGGTATGCAAGCAAAACAATCAGATAAAAATATAGACACTGTTGCATAAGTGTTTTACTACAAATTTGTTAAAAACGCACTAAAATAAAACCAAAATAAATCTATCGACAGCTGATATTAATTTTGGTAGTACTTAACTCATTAAACCAATAAAAATAAATCTTATCAAGCGGAATTACTTCTGTCTTGAACCAACAATCAGCAGGTGTAATTCCGCCTTAACCAAAATTTGGTAAGTACTCTACCATTCAAACAATGCCTGCACAACAATTGTAACCGATTTAATTCAACTTGATTTAAAGATGTTCAATGGTTACTAAATTATATAGGTACAGATATTTGTAAAATTTAAACATAGTGTTATAGAGTACTAAAAAACTCCATGAATTTTTTCATTATTTTTTTGTTTCGAAAAATATGATTTTAAAAATAGCTTAAGGCAAGTTCCCGATTTTGGTTTTTTCGAACAATTTTCGCTTAAACATTTTTTTAAAAAAGTTATATTATGACGTTGAAAATTATCTTTTTAGGAACAATTTGGAAAGTTTGTTTAAGCGTCTTAATAATAGTTTTACGAAGAAAATATGTCGTCTGACCACCTAGTTGGCTCTACTGCGATATGCCTCATGTCGGGGACTCCATTCTACGATGTTTGTCCAGCGCCCATCCGTAAGACTCGCTACGTGCCAAGCCCAATTCCACTTCAGATTCGCTATTCTCTCTAGGGCTTCTCTCACCTTAGTCCTCTCTCTCAACGCAGTGTTTCTAATTCTGTCTCTGAGCGCAATGCCAAGCAGCGATCGTTCCATTTTTCTCTGGGCAATAAGGATTTTGTCAACCGTCTTTTTGGAAAGAGTTAGTTATGGAAGCTCACGAATATTGTATTCAGGCCTTTTACAGTGCTAGACAGGGAAACGAATACCTCAAATGTCCAACTGGCAATGTAAATGCGTATAGAATCTTTTAAAATTATTTTGCAGGTATAATCAGGGCTAATTACTCTCACTCAATATCACACAGAGTATAATACAATATAACACTAGACGTCAACTATCAAGTAAAATATTCAAAAGCTTGCACTGTTGTCACATTTACGTCATAAACGAGTTAAAAACATTCATATTTTATTAAAATAATAGTCAAAGACATTTTATTTATTCATAAAACGATTAAATATATCATTTTTTCGTCGACTTCTACAAAAAATGATATTTGACGTTCTAATTTCCGGACGAAAAATCGACTATTTTTGAAGGAAGATATTTTTCGTCCGCAAACACTTTTCGTCCGCAAACTCTTTTCGTCCACAAACTCTTTTCGTCTGCGATCTACGATTTAATAAAAACATAGGGCGCCTGTGACTGTAATTTGAGGTTTTTAAATTAACTACTTACGAAATCCGCTAGATTTTACGTGTGAATAAGAGCGTGGTGTGAATATTAGTGTTCATGATAATCAAAAATGGAGAGTTATAGCGAGTTATAACACTCCTCCTCAGCGAAAACTGTAATGTCTCGCCTGCTTGCTAGCCTCGGCTAACAATTTGCAGACTCGACTATAATATACAGTTTTTCATCCTTGGCACATAAATAACTATTTAACAAATTTTTTAGAGTGTTATTATTTAAAAAACGTCTTAAAAACATTTATATTTTAAATAAATGTTTGTAACTTTGCTGATGGTCTATGTTAAGCATAAAAGTACCATTGAATATCCTTAAATTGAAGTGCGATTGATGTAAGGGATGCATATGGAGAATAAGATTCAAGTCTATTCGTATTGATTTTGACTACATTTCGTGTGAATGAGTTCCAAGAAAATTTTCCAGTTACTATAAAGATAGCTGATAACCTTCGAACGACGAATAGTATTTTCCAGTTTATTCCAGTTTATTTTTGTTGTAATAAATGTATTATTGTGTATTTATTTAATAATGCATTCACTAAATGTATTCACTAAAATACGTTAACCTCAAAAATTTCACAAATAGCTTTCTTCTAATTTGATGTATTTGAGTAAAGAACAATCAAAACGTCGACGCGAAACATAAAAAACAATTTTTTAGCCAAATTTAAATATTCCTATCCTTTAACCAGTTAAAACATCATTATGTTAAATTATTATAATTTATTAGTTATTAATAGCTTTAATAAATTTTGTATTAGTTACACTTTTTTCGAGGTCACTTTTTTTAGTTTGTGTTTAAAGTGGTCCTGCACCTAAATTTTAAATTAAAATTATTAAAAAAAAAAACGGAACAATCTGGATTTACACTCAACATTTTTCCCAACAATAGGATCTCCATAAATACTAAAAGACGAAATTAATTTTAATACACTACATGCTGCAAGCTAGATTTTACTGCATACAAAATATTTCGATAATTCTAGATCACTTTTCAGCTTAAGTCTCTTGGACTCCTCGGTATACGGATCTTGCACCGTTTCACTTTTTCCTTTTGAGTACATGTAAGTCTAATATACACTACGGTAGAGATAATTAGAAAGCTCACAAGAGAAAAGTCTTTTAGGCATGATACCAGTGTTTCTACAATAAGTGAAAGTTTTCCTTTCAAGAAGAATTTGAAATCTAAAGGGGGAGGAAAATGGAAAGGAGCTAGAAAGAGAAATCTAGAGCAAATCATGTATAAATTATAATAATACGAACGGTGTTACGTTACAATTTCTAATTATTACTTTTGCTTTACTTGCTGTGGTAATTTAGGTCTGAGGAACTTTCCTTTCTATAATCCCTTCTCCTTCTAATAGTCGCAGTGCGGGCCATCCGCGGCCCACACGATAGGTCTACCCTTTTTGCGACTATTTACATAAAAAAAAACCATCAAAGTAAAAACACTGCATGACACACGTCGAAATTTAAGAATTGTAGAATGTAGGGGGAGCGTAAAGGCTATGGACTATGCAGCCTTTAAAGCATCTCGACCTATCAGATCTTTTGCGCATAACTCTTAATTTATTCGAGTCCCGGGATCCGAGACTTCGTACAAAGTTTATCAGTTTCCTTGGAGCTAAGTTCCTGACATCGGAGGGCTTTAAGAAGGCCCCTTCCAGAAACTTGAGCCTCTTGTAGAAAAGCGCTGTGCATTCGCAAAGCAATTGTTCTGCAGTTTTAGCGAAGTTCTCGCAGTAGCGGCAACTATCACTCTCTGTTTTGTCCATCTTTTTCAGGTGATACCTTAGAGGGCAGAGTCCAGTGAGGAGTCCCGTCACCCCTTTCAAGTCTTTCTTGTCCAACTCGAGAAGCTGTTTAGCTTTCCTTGGCTAGCCTTTTCGCTTGTCTTGACACTTTATGCCAGTGAGATTTCATTTTATCTGTTTCCCAACGTCGAACCTCTTCTTTCAAGTGGGCCTTGAATAATCCATAGAAGGGTTCTGGGCCGGAAAATTGTGTATTTGCCCCTTCTTTGGCAAGGCAATCTGCTTCTTCGTTGCCTTTATCTCCCTTGTGACCTGGAACTGACATCAGATTAACCAGGTTGTTTGCTGCCAGTTGTCTCAGTGATTTTTTACAGTCCCAAGTCAGCTTCAGCTCACAAGTGTATGACTTTAGAGCTTTTAGTTCTGCTTGGCTATTTGATAAATATAGATAGATTTCTGCCCTTCGGGTGTTCCTTTCTATGCACTCCTGGGCACATATCTCTATAGCATGTAATTCTGCTTGAAAGATGGTTGGAGTGTTACCAAAGGGTTTTCAGAGCCTAAAATTTGGCCCTGTAACGCCCACTTCAACCCAAATGTTTTAATGCTTGTGCGATGTTAGTTCAATAAGTGCTAAGAAAATCCGTTAGGGGACACTCGCAGTGTGATGTGACATTATTTTTTGAAAAGTAGCATCTTTCAGCTGTGTACTGTCAAATTTTGAGCGAAATTCATCGCGTGGTTTTATTTTTGCAAAATGCAGTGATCAAGTTTACCTAATAATTTTGTCTGTTTCCACGATCTACAGACCTTACAATGTATGACTTTTTTCTTTTTAGCACAAAGAAGTCGATAATAATGATACGTAAATGCCAAATGTTCGGCAGGCATAACATTTAGCGTACATATAGTTAAATAATCTCTAAATTTTAATATTAAAAATTATTAGTTTTGCTAGCAGGTTAAAGGTTAAAAATGCAGTATATGAACTATTTTTCAAATTCCGGACACTGGCACAATTTGATCGTTCGCACGAGACAGCAATAAACAAATAAACAAATTAATAAATATCCCAGGAGAACAATGCAAAGAACTATTCAACTGTTACTAAAGTAATATCCAGTCCGCCAACGTTGAGCGTAAATCAAAATTATCGACAAAAACAAAAAAAAAATCGTGTTTAAAGCCTTAATTGTTTGTGATTAATTCGTCATTTTTTTGGTTAAGTTTTTGTGTGAGAAATGGATTAGATGATAATTTTTTGAAACTGAATTTTTTTTGTACCGGTACCTTTGGCGCCATAGCCCAAATTTTCGAAAATTCCAGGAGTATAGTTAAAATGAGCGTGGGCATCGATGGAATACATTTGTCCTGAAACAGAAGAGTAAAATTTTTTTCGTTTTTGGATTACGATTCAAACGGATTTTCGTCCGATATGATATTGCGTACTATGGGGTCACTAGAAGCCTGTAAAAATAAGATAATTAATTGCGAATGAAATCATTTACCTTGCCAGTAGTAACTTCCCGGCGCACCCACGTATAACCTGTCTCCTTCCTGAAACAAAAAATGTGCAATTAAAAAAAATAGCGAAAACACAAAAAATAAAACAACAAATTTCCAAAAACTAACAAAAATACATTGCAAATATATTTTTTTAAATTCGTTTGTTGGAATAAACCCAGTATGCGTAGTGTCAATTAAAAATATACGTGTTATTTTTATAAAAAAATATAGGTTACTAGTGGACTTGGCAGGATAGACGTAGAAGACTAGATTACGGGTCTACATACGAGACTTGGCTCCTGATGAGAAAGAGACAGTCGCTCGAGAGGTTGTTTCGCGCTCTCTCTAATGGGCGGGGCTTACACCCGAGTCTCGAACACGTCTCCTCCACTCAGCTCGCCGCTTTCCCTTTGGGCGTAAATCCATTAGAGAGAGCGAGAAACAACCTCTCGAGCGATTGTCTCTTTCTCATCGAGAGCCAACTCTCAGCAAGGGGACCCGCAGTCCTCTTCTTGAAGTGCCTTCTCAATTCAATGAAGATCGGCAACAATTCTGGCAAATTCGTCTCTGTCCTGCGCTCTTCTTAGCAGGGAGTTTGAGTCTAAGCCTGTCCAATCCCTTATGTTTTTCAGCCAAGAGCACTGTCTACGTCCTCAATCTTGCCCTCCATAATCAGTTGCAGGAATCTGTATTTGCCCTGTCTCATGACATGGCCAAGGTAAGCAGTCTTTCGCTTTTTTATGGTCTCGAGGATTGTTCGGTCCTTGTTCATCCTATGTAAGACCTCTTGATTGGTGGTATGATCGGTCCATGGAATACGCATTATTCTGCGGTACACCCACATCTCAAATACTTCCACCTTCATAATGCTGCCGACTTTTAGCGTCCAGGCCTCGACTCCATACAGTAACGTGGAATACTCATAACATCTAACGAAGTTAAATCTTATGCTTAAATTGAGTGTTCTGTCAGTTACGAGATTATGCATTTTAATAAAGTTAGCTATCGCTTGCACTATGCGGGATCTTATTTCTATCTCGGGATCCAGGTCCTCGCTGATCCAACTTTCCAGATACTTAAATTTTGCGACCTGCTCTATTGGTGATCCGTATATATTTATGTTGAAATGGTTGTTCGGGTTGCGACTTATTTGCATGATCTTCGTTTTTGAGATATTAATCTTCAGTCTCATTTCGTCCTCGGAAACCGATATGCTGTCGGTTATGCGTTGCAGCCCTTCAGGACTGTCTGCGATTATCACTGCATCATCGGCATATCTTAGATTGTTTATAAATTTCCCATTGACTTTCAGACCGTCCTCCGCCTCGTCCAGAGCGTTTTGGAAAATGATTTCTGAATACATATTAAAGAGCATGGGACTATGTACCCGCAGTCTAGTCTCCTATATCTACGCTTGGCAGATGTTGTTCTGCTGGAACTATGGCTTGCTTGTTTTGGGAATATTACTGTGAATCTCAGCGACCACGAAATCTATAAATTCGACACTAATATCGGCATTTTTAATAGTTTTTATATTTCATACCCTTTCCACCCCTTTTATATGGAAGCTAACATAATGGGGAATGTCACTATCAAACTCAGCGTCCTCGAAGACTATGAATTTGCCACTAATAGCAGCCGTTTTTGATATATGTTAATATTTCATTCATTTTCAAATTAAATATTCCGAAACCGGTACACAGTATCTAGTTTTACCAAGAATACCTTTTTGGCGTAAAATTGAATGATGTTTAAGTTTACTTGAAATTTTGAATAATAAATTTAATCTAAAAAATTTATGTTCAATACTACTTGGTACGAACCGTGTAACTAGCGCCCTCTATAAGAGTCAGATAGTGGGAGAACGTTTTTTATCTGGTCTACGTGAAGCGAATGGGGTCGAAAGGGTTGTTATTTATTTTGCATTCTTTATTATTCTGTAATTAAAAGGATACGGCATGCGGAAAAGAAAATGAACACCAAAGTTCACCGTATTACGTAACGATTGAAGTAATAGATTATTAAACCAGAGAGCAGACAAATCGGAATATTCGAATAAGTGAAATATCGATAATTTTTTTTTGTATTATCTCGCAAGCAGCTGTTAACAGCCGACAGTGCCTAGCCACTTATAAATTACACGTAGCCGCATCTCGTTAAGTGCTTCCTTCTTCTTCGCCTTTCCTCACTTTGTTCTCCGGATTCTTTTTTTCTTCATTATTTTCATTAAAGACCTGTGAAATTAGTGGTTAAAAGCTTACAATCGAAAAGACCGATAAGATGATTATATAAGCGGCTAATGCTTGAACATTATAGTTTTAATGTTCCCATGTCTAGAGACTGGAACCGCCTTTTCAATGCTTGTTTAAAAATTGCATTTGATAGCGAACTACGAGTTATAAAGCATAACAGGTATGAATATGTGCGCTATAACGGAAACTAAACTTTATTTGTAAGTCTACATTGAAAAATAAATGTTTAACTTTCGTTACTATTAGGGTTCATTCCCGGGAATTTTCGAGCCGAGAATTCCCGGGAAATCGTTGGGCTTTGTTCCCGGAAAATCAAGCTCGAGAAGCCATGTGCCTATATAGAATTTAAATAGCCGTTTGATGTGTTTCCAATTTCAGGAAATATAGTTAATAAAATAAAAAACCGGCTGTCTGATAAAGCTATAAATGCTTTAGTTTTTCTAAAGGCATATTTCATCAGATAGAGTAAGCAGACCTAATTGTTATCTGTCTATATGTTCAGCTCCTCAGCGTGAGATGTTCCATTGATCTTGCAAAGTTTTTATTTGTTTTTATTCTAATTAAGATGCCATAAATGTTATTTAATTAAAATATAAATTTATTTTTTACCTGGATATTAACGTTTTCTTTCATGTTATTTTTGTTTTTGTTTTATAGAAGTTATTTTTGTTTAGTTTAATAGAAGCTACTTTTGTTTATAAGTTCTAAATAACCAGCCAAAAATGGTACTGTCATTATAATTATGAGTCTGAATAATGTTATTTCTGTATTTTTTTTAAAAAAGTTGATAAGCTTATTCATAAGATTAATGTTTTTGAATATAATCAATAAAAAATTTATAATTAATTTGATACTTTTATTTGAGAGGAAAACCACTGAATTTGTTGACGTTATTGGAACCAAATAATATGAGAAAACGTACGTAAATGTAAATTTCTCGACAACCCGAGAAGCCTCGAGAATTCTCGAGACCCGAGAAATTTAAAAGCTCGAGAAATCATGAACCCTAGTTACTATGGTTCGTTTCACCGTTCTGAGCGTGGTGTCATCATAACAACCACAGATATTAAGTTGATTCGACTGTCTTTCCTTGCCTAAGCTCGAATCGCTTACCCTTAAGTGGCGAAGCTAAATGTACAACGTTAATATTGTCTAACGAAATAATAATATCAAGTAAGACTAAACATTGGCTTGCGTACATACGGGCGAAGTTTTTGATAATATTAATGTTTTTTTTTTTTTTTAAGAAAATAGTCGCAAAAAGGGTAGACTTATCGTGTGGGCCGCGGACGGCCCACAATGCGACTATTAGAAGGGGAAGGGATTATAGAAAGGAAATGATTGTGGACACGCTTTTTAAAAAGTTAACGGTCATAGTTCTCTGGAAAAACTGATTTTGGAAGCTTATTCCATTCCGTAGCAGCCCTGTAAAAGAAGGATTCTTGATGAAGATTGGTCCTTGTAGTGTCAATTTTGAGAGTAAATGGGTGAGACTGATCAGCGTGCCAAGTTCTTCGGCCGAATGTGGCCAATGGTGGTACAAGAGTTTTTATTTTTCTGGAGCATCTGCCATGGAAATATCTGTAGAGTAATGACTGGTCTGCAACTTTTCTTCTATGTTCTATAGGGTGAAGGGTATCTGTGAGAGTTGAGCTGTTTATCAAGCGAAAGGCTCTTTTCTGAATGCAATCTAGAAGACGAAGAGAATGCCTTGGTGCTGAATCCCAAATGTGCGAGCAATACTCCAGTAGAGGTCGGATTTGAGCCTTGTACGCCGTCAACAGTTGATCAGGAGTAAAAAACTTTCTAGCTTTCCACAGAAAACCCAGCCTCTGGCTTGCCGACTTTGCGATGTTAGCAACATGGTCATGCCAAGACATATTATTGGACACCGTGACTCCCAAAATCGAGATGGAGGGACTTGGTTCAAGGGTATTTCCGGACATTGTGATGGGATGATTTGAGGAATTCACTTTTTTGGAAAACGTGGCACTTTGTGTTTTTTGGGCGTTGAACTGAACAAGATTGTTGGTTCCCCACTCGACGATTGCTTTAAGATCTCCATTAATGGAATCAACCTGTTCCTGCCTGAGTCTATTTGTATCATTCACCGAAAGTGATCGATAGGATGTGAAAGTTGAGACAAGTGTGCTATCGTCTGCGAAACTGTAAATGGGGTTTGTGGTGGTTTTCAAGAGGTCGTTGATGTGTAAAAGAAATAAGGTGGGGGACAGGATGGAATCCTGGGGGACCCCGGCATTAGTTTTAAACGCATTAGAAGAAATACCGTCAACTGCCACATGAAAGGAGCGATCTTGCATAAAGCTTAAGAGCCATTGGCGCAGTTTGGTTGGTTTTATTTTAACAGTATTATAATAAAAGAGAGTTTAGACAATGTTATTAATAGGAAAATTATATTATTGTCAATTCATTTCTATCACAGGATTTTACGAAGAAATATTACTATTGACTCTTTGTCACCAGAAAAAGCCACAAAATACCAGGTACGGTGACAAGCTACTCCAAGAACATGGGCTTCAGATATCAACATTGCCACCATATTACTCTGGATTGTAGATTGTAGGGGGGATCGTGAAGGCTATGCTGCTTATCAGATCTTTCGTGCATAACCTTTAATCTATTCGAGGCCCGAGATTCCGAGACTTCGTACAAAGTTTATCAGTTTCCTGGGGGCTAAGTACCTGACATCGGAGTGCTTTAGAAAGGCCCCTTCCAGAAACTGGAGCGTCTTGCAGAAAAGCGCTGGGCATTCGCAAAGCAAATGTTCTGCAGTTTCAGCGAAGTTCTCGCAGTAGCGGCAACTATCACGCTCTGTTTTGCCCATCAATTTCAGGTAATACCTCAGAGGGCAGTGTCCAATGAGGAGTCTCGCCACCAATTTCAAGTCTTTCCTGTCCAACTCGAGAAGCTGTTTAGCTTTCCTTGGCGAAAGGTTTTCTAGCCCTTTCGCTTGTCTTTGTCCTAGCACTTTATGCCAGATTACTTTGGATACTATTACACTATAACGACACGGTTGTTTCAGAATGTACTACGGCTGGTCTTGACTTAAACATCAAAAAGACAAAAGTGTTAGTGATCAGCAAACAACCTAATATCGTAACTAACATAACAGTTAGAGGCAAAACTCTACAGCAAGTTGATCAAATAAAATATCTTGGCAGTATTCTGACAAGTAACGCTGATAGCCAATCTGAAATAAGGTCACGAATTAAACAGGCTCGTACTGTTTTTAGGAAGATGAGTAAGTCTTATGTTGTAGATATTTAGGGTTGCCCCTGAAGATCCGTCTTCTGAGATGCAATGTGTTCTCTAGCCTCCTATGAAACGTCTTGAAGCATTTGAGATGTGGGCCTATAGGCGAATACTAAAAGTAGCGTGGACAATTCCAAGATACTCGCGAGATTACAGAAAAACACCGAGATTATTGTCACCGTTATTAAACGGAAATTAGAAGAGGCATTATGAGAGGCAAAAAATATCGTTTGCTTCAGAACATATTGCAAGGCAAGATAGCGGGTAGACGAGCTCCAGGTAGAAGAAACACATCCTGGATGAAGAATCTCCGAGACTGCTTTGACGTGAGTTTCAGCACGTTGTTTAGACTGGCATTTGACAAGATAAAAATAGCCATGATGGTCACCAACGTTCTGAAAGGACATGGTACTTGAGAAGAAGAACACTATAACGGCAACCTAACGTTACTGAAATATACTGCTTTAACAAGAAACTAATACTAGCGTTTTTTTAAATCTGTAAATATTGTTACAGAGTATTCTTCTTACCAGCAAACAGTAGGGAGCAGAACCTCAATTTCAAGTTTTGGCGTGGTTATATCTTAATTTGACGGTGGTAATTTTGGGAAGAAACACGGTTGACGGCAGTTTTCTAGGACTACACTTCATTTCAACGCGGTGGGGGAAGTAGTTGATGGTTGAAAAGAAATTGTATTTCATTGAATGGTGATGTTGTTTTTGTGCTTATTCAATTTTATTTTTTACGCAAGCTACGAGGGCAGTTTGACAAGTCAGTGAATTTTTGTATTTCCCGCGCAGTTACTCCAAATGCAACAGTGCTGCCGTCAACTATAATCTATCAGTGGGCAACTTTCTAATTTTGAGCAAGCTACGTCGTGCAGTTGGTGTTTGATAGCTGTTCAAAGCAGACGCCGAACGTCCAGGTCGCCCAAAAGAAGTGATCACGTTGGAAATCGTCGATAAAATCCATGAAATGATATTGGATGATCGGAGAATGAAAGTGCGTGAGTTGGCTCATGCTGTAGGTATCTTAACTGAACGGGTACATCATATTTTACACGAATATTTGGACATGAAAAAACTCTCTGCAAGATGGGTGCCGCGATTGCTCACACTCGACCATAAGCGCAATCGTGTGACCACTTCAAAAGAGTGTTTAGCGATGTTCAGCCGTAATCCGGATGAATTTTTGCGCCGTCACAACACGCCAGAGACCAAGGAACAATCGAAACAGTGGGTTGATCGGGATGAACGTGGACCAAAGAAGGCGAAACAGAATCGTCTGTCAGCCAACAAGGTCATGGCCACAGTTTTTTGGGATGTACGCGGTGTCATTTACATCGATTACTTTAAGAAAAGTAAAACGATCACCGGCGAATATTATTCAAAGCTTTTGAACAGATTCGACGTTGATTTGAAGCAAAAACGGCCGAATTTGGCTAAGAAGAAGAAAGTGCTGTTCCATCAAGACAATGCACGTGTGTACACTTGTCTAGTCACGATGGCCAAAATTCACGAATTGGGATACGAACTGCTACCCCATCCAGCATATTCTTCAGATTTAGCCCCCTGCGAGTATTTTCTGTTTCCAAACCTAAAGAAATGGCTGGGCGGTAAGAGATTTGAGTCGAATGAAGAAGTCATTACCGAAACAAATACGTATTTTGAGAGCTTTGAAAAAACCTATTATTTGGAGGGAATAAAAAAATGAGAAAAACGCAGGACTAAATGTATCGAGCTAAAAGGTGATTATGTAGAAAAATAAAATGTTTATTTGCGGAAAAAAATTTGTTTTATTCAAAAAGTCACTGAGTTATCAAACCGCCCTCGTATTATGGGATTGAAAACCAAAATGTCGGTTTTTTTCTAATAAGTCCCCGCATTAATAATAATCGGTATTAATTAAGGTAGTAAAAATAAAAAAATTAGCCCAACCTTACCTAACGTCCTAACCTAATACCAAAAGTACCTGGTGAAGAACTTTGAAAGCGCTTTGCATTAAAATATTGTATACACTTAATACAAAAAAATTCCTTTTCATTCTTAAAATAATTTATAATATCACTAATAGATGACTTTCTTTTGTTCACAGTCGGTATAAAACAAATATCTACACAGAGCGTATCTTCAGACACACCTTTTCCCGAATGTATAGGTACATTATAATACCTGATGTATTAATACGTCAAAAAAGTCATTAGTAATTGTAATAAAGAAAAAGAAATATCCATTGAAGCGTATACCCTCCGAGAGAAACTTCCATTTACGACAGGAGTATATTATTCGGGCTATCACAATTGAAAAAAAATTCACTGAGTCATAACACTGTTTAACTTGATTACCTTTTAATAAATATAATTAAAAAAGATGTTACAACATCCGAAAATGATTTAGTACACATGTCCTGCGGCGCTTCGTTAAATATCCTTTCATTTAACTTTTCGCCGTCCCAAGTCACGGGTGTCAATCAGCGTTAAAAGCGTATTTTGGTTTACCTTTTTTTTTTTGAAGAGATGGTTTCAACGTTCCGAAACACGTTTGGAAGGCTTTATGTGTTTCGTCTCTTTTGCAAAAGTTCCTCCTTTGATTTCGATGAAAATTTGATGTAAGGCACTTTCTGCTATGAGAAATCACATGACAGTAGTCACGTGGTGCTAAAACGCCATTTTAAAAAGTTAAAAAGTTTAAAAACCAATGATTGTTAAAATTCTAATTAATTACTCTTACAATTATTTTGAGTAAACTGTAATTAATTACAATTACTTCGGGTAAATTGTAATTACTTGTATTTTTTCAGACCAAATAATTTTTACATACATACATACATGTAGTCACGCCTTTTTCTCGTAGGGGTAGGCAGAGACCACTTCCTTCCACTTGCTTCGGTTCTTACACACATCTTTTGCTTCCTCTACTTTCATAAGGGCTCTCATGCATGCTCGTCGGTTGTTGGTACTATTGACCTGGCCTTTATCAAAACAATGTTGATCTGATCGACATATGTTCGCCGAGGTCGACTTCCATCCATTCACACTCGCCTTATATATTTGTTTCGTCAATCTTTCTTCATCAATCCTTTCTGCGTGTCCAAACCATCCAAGCATTCCTTGATATATCTTTGTAACCACATCTTTTACACCACAACGTTCTCTTATCTTACTATTTTTTACTTTATCCCAACCGAGTCACTACAACTATACTTCTCATACTACTCATATCCGCAGCATTAATCCTATTTTCATTCTTCTTATACCAAACCCAACATTCACTACCATACATAAGTGTAGGAACCAACACTCCTTTATGCACAGCCAGACGTGCCTTTTTTACACTTTCTGGCTGTTCATAAAGCTATGCAGTGCCCCATTTATCTGTTTTCCTGCCAACATCCTTCGCTCAATGTCACTGTCATACTTTCCATCTCTAGTAAATTTTTAACCCAAGTACACAAATTCATTAACTTGTTCCACTCTTTCTCCCTTAATCGAAACCCCACAGTTTGTCATGCTTTCTTCTCTTTCAAAAACCATTACTTTCGTTTTGCTCACATTTATGTTCATCCCTTTGATTTTTAGGGAATCATGCATAACATTAACCATCGCCTGCAACTCCTCTTCAGATAACGCTAATATGACTTGATCATCGGCGTAAAGAAGGCATTTGACGATCAAATTATTCATTTTTAATCCATACGCACTCTCTTTCAGATCTTTAAAACAATTGTCTATGTATAAGTTAAACAGCCATGGCGAAGCCACACATCCCTGTCTCACACCTTTTTCGATGTTAAACCAGGCCGTACAAGCTCCGTTTATCCTGACACAAGCAGTGGAATCCTCGTAAAGTGATTTCAGTGCTCGTATTAAACTACCACTTACCCCATACATAGACAATGTAGACCACAATTCACTCATCACCACTCTGTCATAGGCCTTTTCCAAGTCTATAAAAGCGCAATAGACCTTCTGACTTCTAGATGTGTTGTGGTTTTACATCCTTTCCGCTTGGTTTTATTTGCACAAAGAATATCAATCCGTCTTTCTTTTATCATCGTGTAAATTTCATCAATTTTATCATTTAATCCTCCCCTCACATTCAAAGTAGCAAAGTGACTGTCCGCAGTCCACGTTTCGCTCTCACAAGAAGCATGACATGACAGGCGGCGACGCCTATCGCTATCGTGTTGGTTATAGTCAATACGACTATTACTCATAGCTTCCCATGAGATAAATTCAAATTATACTAGAATAAATACAAGACAAAATTCACAAGTGTGAGATATTTCGTTATAATTGTTAATGACAATTATAATTTGTTATAAAAAATTTGAAATCGTTTTTTATAATAATTTTAATAATAAAAATAATTATTACAATAAAACATATGGTATTTTTTCATTGTTTTCACTGGGAAGTTAGTTGTGTGAACCTCTCGGGTCGCACCCAGACCGCTGATATTTAATACTGAATTATTTCTACGATACGCCGCTGGTTTTAAAATGCGACATTTGCATTCACGTCTCTAAAACCAATAAAGCAAAACTATTTAGCATAGAATACCATTTCCATAAGTACTTTCCTACTTGCTTTGAAACATTTTGTCGGTACTTGGCTTTCTGATGTATTATGCGCTATTATATAAATAAAACTATGGCATTTATAAATAAGGTTTACCTTTTGATTATTTCCTCATCGCGTTATCATAGAGATAAATACGAAAGAAACGACTTTTTATGTTTTAAAAATTAATAATTATTGACGATAGTTCATTTCGAAATTAAATCATAAATATGTCAACCTTTAATTTCTAAGCACGACCTTACGATTATTAATTTTGTTCTTTTTAAATTTATAGTCCGGGAAAATTGTAATTTTCTTTAAGTAGGGATATTCGGACGAAATCCTGTAGAGCAAATGCAAAAGAACGTAAACTGTTTTTTTTTTATAAAGAAAGAAATAAGAGGAAAAAGAACGGAGTGGGATCGGAGGAGAAACGGCATGCATTCTCGTAATATTCCCAGTGATGACGTCACTTTAAAAATAAGTAACATGATCTGCCATAAATAAATGATGCCCGGCGACTATTCTCGGCGTCTCCTCTTTGAGCAGATCTTCGTATACTTTTACGGAACATATTACATTTGACCCTGCGACGCTGAGCAGGATAACACCGAATGCAAGAAGGCTATGAGCAAAGAAGAGGGAGATGCTCTATAATGTAGTGCAATATACGGAGCGCCTATCTGGCATAACAACCAAAAATTAAAATATATAAGCTCGTAATGTGATAATCAAAGGGATGAAAATAAATGTAAGTAAGACAAAAGTAATGGTTTTTGAAAGAAAAGAATGTATGACAAACTGTGAGGTTCTGATTAAAGGAAAAAGAGTGGAACAAGTAAATAAGTTTGTATACTTGGGTTCAAAGTTTACGAGAGATGGAAAGTATGACAGTGACATTGAGCGAAGGGAGTTGGCAAAAAAACAAATAAATGGGGCACTACATAGCTTTATGAACAGCCATAAAGTGTTAAAAAAGGCACGTCTGGATGTGCATAAAGGAGTGTTGATTCCTAGACTTCTGTATGGTAGTGAATGTCGGGTTTGGCAGAAGAAGCATGAAAATAGAATTAATGCTGCGGAGATGAGTAGTCTGAGAAGTTTAGCCGGATGTAAAACAAGAGGGGGTTACAAAGATAGATAAACTAGCTGACCCGGCAAACGTTATTTTGCCATATAAATAATTTCCTAGTAATTTCTAGTGTAGACAAAAAATAGCTTACTTATTGTAAGTATGTATGTATGTTAGAATGTGTATATTGTATGTACGTAAGAATGTGGTATATGCGTGAAATAAGCATGGAGCGCTGTGAACGATGAGGGAATATAAAAATAACAAAAGGCAAACATTATTTTTAAGTTATTATAATTTATTCCTTAAAATTATATATCATTAATTAAACAATTACGACAGTAACACTATTAAACAATATCAATCTCTTAATGCTATAGCGTGAACAATATTTTTTGTTAGTCCATCTTTAGCTAACACAAACAAACTGGATGGTTTACCCACTCGAGAGAATGCCACGTATAATTGTCCGTGTGAAAAACATGGTGTTCTCAAATCTATCAATCTTTTTTTTAACTAATCGTGCAAAATACACTCAAAATTGATAATTTAATTATTATTGATAAAATAGGAATGATTAAAAGTTAATATGAGAGTTACACTGAGATAGCAAAATAATAATTGTCAACGTTACTACTACACTTAATGCATAAACAATAATGATGGCCGACAACTGTGTAGGGAGTGAGAAAGAAAGGAGACCGGCTTCGTTCTCATCCCTACTCCCTGCTGTTTACTGGGTCAGAAGTGACACCTGTAGACATCTGGCGGGGATAACTAATTAAATGACGATTGATCAGTTTTCGACCGGAGAGGAAAAATGATTAAATTACTAAAATGGCTATTAAAAAATAAGGGTTGATCGTAGAAGGGTGAAAATTGAGGATTGTATGTATTTTTGTATGTTGTATCATAAAAAAATAGAAATTAAAAATTTTGTCTAAAAAATAAAAAAAAAAATTTAGGGGTGGACTACCCCTAACATTTAGGGGGATGAAAAATAGATGTTGGCCGATTCTCATAGATACCGGATAAGCACAAAAAATTTCATCAAAATCGGTCAAGCCGTTTCGGAGGAGTTCGATTACGCACCCCGTGACACGAGAATTTTATATATTAGATTAATGCCTAAATGGTTTGGACACGTAAAAAGGATGGATAAAGGAAGATTGACGAAACAAATTTATAAGGCGAGTGTGAATGGACGGAAGTCGGTACAGGTCGACCTCGGCGAACATATCTTGTTCAGATCGACATTGTTTTGAAGAAAGGCCAGGTCAAGAGTACCAACAACCGACGAGCATGTATGAGAGCACTGATGAAAGTAGAGGAAGCAAAAGATGTGTGTAAGAACCGTAGCAAGTGGAAGGAAGTGGTCTCTGCCTACCCCTACGGAAAAAAGGCGTGACTATATGTATGCATCTTTGTATTGAGCGATAATGAAATAAGCAACTCTCAGGATGATTCGGTGACAACGGACCAATAACCAGATGAATTTATTACAGTTGGAAAATCAGGTCGATCGTAAAATACCATTTAAGCATTTACTGCGTTGTTAATTTTGCTGTAAATCGCATCGCGAAAGCAAAACGCATATAAATACGTCAAAAGCGAGATATACAGATATCATATCCGATGTCGGAGGAGTAGCCACTGTATTTACATTACCAATGTTACCTTTATGGGAACCAACCGAATGCACAGCGAGCGGTAGGTAAGAAGTATTTATGCTGGTGCTTAAAAATCGCTACCAACTACATTTGGAATGATACAATCTACTCTGATTCTGATTCCACTTTATGCATCACGATCGGATGACGGATGATGAAAAATACATTCTGAAACGTACGTTTTTATTCTTAAGAACCGCCGATGTATTCGCCAATAAATAAAACCGCAAATTGTCAATTTGATATGTAGCTATTTTAAAATGGAGGCCCTATTTTGGTGTACGAGAGAGCTTGCGAAGTGTAATTTTTGAGATTATTATTAATAACAATAAAAAAAAATAATTCAATTGGCGTATAACGAGAAATTCCTGGAAGATAACATCGAGCCACTCACCTGAATGTAGCTTATAGTGTGGAGTGGACTAAAGACTTTGATGCTGGCACAATAATGTTTTAATTTTCCACATGTTGTCTCTAAGAGACGAAAGTTAGTAGTTTTGTCACTGGCACGAGGTTCTTCTCTCACGAGCTTTAGTCTTGAGTTGTTCCTTTCAACTCTTTGATGTCAGACGCGAGTCACACATGCGTGGCCCAAATCGAAAGAATTTCTCGTTATTACCCCGAGTTCTTTTTTTTCTTCTTCCTTTAATGTAAGCAAATGCTTGTTTTTCTTCGTAATCTCTTCCATTTACAAATCGGAAAAGTTTTCACTCCATCTCTTACAGGGTTTTCCGACGCTTCGGCGTCCCAATGGTGACTTATCTCTAGTTAGAGAAATAGAAATAATCTGACACCGAATGAGAATAAAACTAATGCCATTCTGTTTAAAGCAAATCATGCACGATTCGAAACACTCAATGAAATTCATCGTTCAAATAGCTCCCTATACATAACAAATGGTAACCAAATTTCTAGGCTTGTATAGTAAAAGTACACTTTCCTTTGACAGTCATGATGACTACATAAGTAACAAAATGAATGCAGTTGTATACTCCATGAGAGTCATAGGGCAATATGTAGTTTAGGAAACATTGAAAATTGTATACCACGCTAATCTTGAACCGGTGATTCAATATGGCATAATATTTTATGGAAGTAGTAGAGGTAATAAAAGAATTTGTATTACACAAAAAAATTTTTTGGATTAATGCTAAAATTAAAAAGTATAGAGACATGTCGAGAAAAATTAAAATCAAATAGGTTACTAACTGTCACTGGAGTGTAAATACAGGATATTTTATTATTTTTCTTTAGGAACAAACATAAATATTCTACTCCTGTAAGTCACAGAGTAATTATAACACACGTAATTTTGATTATAATTATCCAAGACATAATATGTTAACTATGACAGAAAAAGGTTCATTTTATGACTGTAGAACCTTACAAAGTAAATGATTATCTAAATCACTAAATAATTAGATTCGTAGACACCTGTGACGTTAGTTTGTTTAACTGTTGCTTACAGATTTCATGTATGTAATATTTCTCCAAATACAGAGATTATCAATTATTATAATTAATCCACTACAAATTTGCGTTGTGTTTTTGAGGTGGTCATACATTTCTTTTTGTTGCAAATATCCTCATTTTAAAGGTTTTTGCAGTTGTGTTAAATTTGAATAGTAGTTTTTGCAGATCATCTTTGTTTTCTGCAATCAGAACAGCGTCATCGGCGTAGCAAAGGAATGTTTGTCATTTTATAACCTTTCAAGTTACGAGTGTTGTTTATTATTTCGTCCATAATAATGTTGAACTATAAATATAGTTATTTCGGACACACAATACGAGGCCCCAAATATCACATCCCCCGCCTAATTATCCAGGGAAAGGTTGAGGGCAGAAGATGAATAGGTCGCAAAAAGATGTCACGGATACTAAACGTTAGAAATTGGATAGGACTGGAAGTAGAACAGCTATTCCGAACAGCGAAAGATAGAGACCAATTCAATCAAATTGTCATGGAGATAGCCCTCGCCTGAAGACGGACACGTCACCGAAAAAAGAAGTTAAGGGAATATTCTTGTCGAATACCAGGAATTTCTTCTGTGCCGTTAATTTGTCTCAAGATAAATACCGCATATTTGCAGGATCCTTTTTATCTGAATCCCTGTTGTTCATCGGCCAATGTGGTGAGTTATCCCGAGTTAATATATTAAATTATACCAAGTGATAATAAATTAGAAATTCTCAGGATGAGCTTTTATGAATATGAAACACTTGTTTCTATTCAAAATTAAAGACATTTATAAACAAATATTGGAATCATGAGAAACATTGGCTGTAATAATTTTTTAAATTTGCAATAGCTCTTACAGTAATTTAGTGATAACTAACGGCCATGCTAACTAGTTTGATTAACTTTAGGTAGTTTGGGAGTCTTTGGTACGAGATTGATGGGTAAAGACGCATTTTATAATAGATTGATAGTTTTGACTACGTTTTACGATAAATGTATTTTTAAAATAAAATAGGATATTGTCATTTCTTACATTATTTATCGCAATAAATAATTAATAATTGCACAATAATTTTTACTGTTCCCTATTTCGAATTTGGATTGAACCGTTGAAAAATTTCTCGTAACGGCGCTGATTTTGCATATTCAAAAATTCCTCGTCCGTATACTTAGACACTACTTAATATTGAAAACAGTGCCTCCTGTCGTCATCTTATACAATAATTTTACTTTTATTTGAAGTCAAATTTGTACAACACAACCCGCTTTAGCTAAGCCCATTGTTTCCATGACAACGGCTTAAATTAATTGCCGGTTTTCGTTCACGAACACTCTGTGCATTTCCATTTTGAAAAATACGACTTTCCAACTTTCGATTCGATGACTATACGGTTTTATGATTTTGCCGTAGGATAATGGACGTCGCGAACTTTTTATTATTCATTTGTTTTTTGAGAATTTTATACTCGAAAAAGGCGGTAGACAAAAATCGCCACTGACTCCTTGTAAATTTTGGGTTACATTTTTGACCTGAAGAGGGTATATATCCTAAAATCGCCACGACTTTTGTCTTCAAAATAATAATTAATACCGATTATTATTAGCCTAACCTAACCTAACAGTAATCTGGTTAAGAACTTTGAAAATGCGGGGACGTATTAGAAAAGACCCGTTTTATTTACTTTTAAATAAATATTTTCAATACACGGGTATTTCTCCAATTCGGGTACTATTTTCCAGGTAAAAATACCAAAATTATTTTGACGACTAATACCAAAAATGTTTTAGTAGATGCATAAATAAATATACCCATTAAGAATATACCCCTTGAACAGCAAATTATAAACTCGAATAATAATGGATTTTTAAGGGAAAAAAAATTTGGTTCCTGGTAAATGACTGTTGGTAAAGGTAAATAATTATTAGCAGGTTAATATAAATACTAACATACGAGGGCAGTTTGATAAGTCAGTGACTTTTTGAATTTCCCGCGCAGTTACTCCAAATGCAACAATGCTGCCGTCAACTATAATCTATCAGTGGGCAACTTTCTAATTTTGAGCAAGCTACGTCGTGCAGTTGGTGTTTGATAGCCGTTCAAAGCAGACAACCTCGTGAATTTTTACGAAAATGGAAAAAAGTGAATTTCGTGTGCTGATTAAGCATTACTTTTTACGTAAAAAATCCATCACTGAAACTAAGGGCTAAGACTTGATAAATACTACTGGGACTCGGCACCATCAATTTCAATGGTTAAGAAGTGGTTTACAGAGTTCCGTTGTGGTCGCGTATGTACCAGCACTAGTGACGCCGAACGTCCAGGTCGCCCAAAAGAAGTGATCACGTTGGAAATCGTCGATAAAATCCATGAAATGATATTGGATGATCGGAGAATGAAAGTGCGTGAGTTGGCTCATGCTGTAGGTGTATCTCAACTGAACGGGTAAATCATATTTTACACGAATATTTGGACATGAAAAACTCTCTGCGAGATGGGTGCCGCGATTGCTCACACTCGACCATAAGCGCAATCGTGTGACCACTTCAAAAGAGTGTTTAGCGATGTTCAGCCGTAATCCGGACGAATTTTTGCGCCGTTTAGTTACTGTGGATGAAACATGGATCCATCACAACACGCCAGAGACCAAGGAACAATCGAAACAGTGGGTTGCTCGGGGTGAACGTGGACCAAAGAAGGCAAAACAGAATCGTCTGTCAGCCAACAAGGTCATGGCCACAGTTTTTTGGGATGTACGCGGTGTCATTCACATCGATTACCTCAAGAAAGGTAAAACGATCACCGGCAAATATTATTCAAAGCTTTTGAACAGATTCGACGTTGATTTGAAGCAAAAACGGCCGCATTTGGCGAAGAAAAAAGTGCTGTTCCATTAAGACAATGCACGTGAGCACACTTGCCTAGTCACGATGGCCAAAATCCACGAATTGGGATACGAACTGCTACCCTATCCAGCATATTCTCCAGATTTAGCCCCATGCGACTATTTTCTGTTTCCAAACCTAGAAATAGCTGGGAGGTAAGAGATTTGAGTCGAATGAAGAAGTCATTACCGAAACAAATACAAACAAATTACAAACCTATTATTTGGAGGGAATAAAAAAATGAGTAAAACGTAGGACTAAATGTATCGAGCTAAAAGGTGAATATGTAGAAAAATAAAATGTTTATTTGCGGAAAAAAATTTGTTTTATTCAAAAAGTCACCGACTTATCAAACCACCCTCGTATTATTTAATACGTACATAGGTAATAAAAAACAGGTAGCCGTCCTAAATAAAAAATGTAAGTCTCGAACAAAAAAACTCTGTTTGTCTTTTCTTACATGTAATATGGTACTGTGTCACTTCTAAGCTTTCTCTCAAATTAAAATCCAATAGCTCGATCTCTTTTTAACTGTGACACCATTTTCTTTTTGGAAACAAACTTACGACATACAACTAGTTGTTTATTTTTCTTTAAAATAGCTCCATCTCCGATGACAGCTTTTGTGAATATTTTTTCGCAAGATTTTTATAATTTGTTTCTAGTTGCTTTTCGGCAAAAATAAGTTTTTTTATCACTTCTGGCTTAACTTGTGTCCATTTTAATAAAGATTTTACTTTTGTGTTTGGTGAACTTTATTTTGGATTCTTTTTTTCTTCTTCCTGCAGTTTTGCACTTGATTTTAATTCAGTTTTAGCTTTATTCATCTAAGCTGTAACTTTAATCTTAAGTTTTCTCTTACCAGCTTACTCCTACCTCTCCTTTTCCTTTTGCTTGCAGGTCTATTCCGAGATGAATTGAATATAGCGGAATTGATTTTTATTGTACTAGGTGTGCTAGGTAGTGTAGATAAATTTTCATCGGAATTACTACCTACTTCAAAATTTAGCATACATGTTGGTGTGCTTGGGGGACTATTGTGTAAGAGAAACTGTTCTGTTTTTTCTTTAATTTATTTTTCCACTAAGGTAGGTAGAAGAATTTTTACGTTATAATCTTTTAATTGTTACGTTTTAATGTAGTTGAAAATTGTTTGTATTAAAAAATTATTAATACAATCAGGCATTGCCACACTTCTGTTTTATTTATTTAAGATCTTTTAGACTACATACAATCACGAGTGACACATGTGGCTAAACTATTAAAGAGGAGATTCCAATAATGACTGAATATACAGGGTGATGTATTTAAAAAACCAAAGTGACTAATAATATCAGAGAAATGGCAAATCTGTCAACATTGCAAATGTCAAATCTGGAATCTCCGTATCTTAAGGTAGGCTTATCCCAAATTTTGTACAATTCGGACCAGCAATTTACGAGATAATTGTCCGTTTCCAGACTTTTGGTCCACTTTGTATAAATGATTTATATTCCTCTTATATAATTGTAAAAACTAATTTTTAACTGATAATATTAAAAATTATTACTTTTATAAAAAATTATCAAAGAGCTTCGTCGTGCATTTCTTTGATTGTCAATACAAACGATATAAAGTTATTTTATAAGGAATAATTACGTATTAATACAAACCTTTCTTACGCGTACCGCCGTGTTTCTCGAGAACTTTAGATAATATTTTCGATTGTCGAATAATAAGAATATGAAGTTGATCTCACTGAGCGCGTGCGCGCTTTGAACTCGATACGAAAATAATCATTTTCGGCTCTACTTCCGCGAACTCGATACGAAAATGATCATTTTCGGCTCTATATTCGTACTCGCTATACGGCTGCAATGGGCCTTTTTCGTAGTAGGCGTGACACTACGAATGTCGCCATTTTCCGTGTTTGTGTTAAGAAATAATTATTTTGACAACATCAAATGACAATTATTGTCACAGGCACCTATGTTTTTATTAAATATTTACGAAAATGACCCATCACCGCTCTCGCTCCGTGCCGTATCATAGCAAGCACAGCGGACGAAAAGTGTTTGCGGACAAAAAATACCTTTCTTCAAAAATAGTCGATTTTTCGTCCGGAAATTAGTACGTAAAATGTCATTTTTTGTAGAGGTCTACGAAAAAAATATTTATACCTGCTTTTGCCAGGCCAGGGAATCAGCTTTTGGATCGAGTTTATCTGTTGAATAGATGGTGTTTCGATAATATCATTAAAAAACATTATTAAATGAAGTTTTTAAAGTTATATCGTAGCACATATGGATAAAATCCATTATTAAGTATCATTTCATCAAGCAAATTAGTAGAAAATATTGTCACTTTTTTTGTGCATGAAATGTAGACATTATTCTTTGACCAACAGTGTCTTTGACATTTAAAAAATACATTTTTGGTAATTTTGCAGCGTATTTTGTGGATGTTACCATCTCAGTTCAACTCATTGTTAGTTATTTCTATTTTTATCGCTAATAATGGATCGTATATTTTGGTAGAAATGTAATTGGCAGTAAAATCTTTGTATACATTAACCCCATTTATTGTTCCCATATATAAAATTTATCGCATACAGATGGAATTTCAAAGTTAATGTTGTTGAAATAAATATTTCCCTTGAACTCAACTATAAATTCGTTCAACGATCCGAACAACAGTTTTTAACATCAGCGGTGATAACGCGCTATCAACGAGAAAAAATGCATCATTATTTTCCGATTAAAGTACATGACAGTTTAAAAAAAATTATATAATAATTGTTCATTAATCTATGATGATTAATAACTTCATTTGATACGCTGAATAAAGATTCCGTTTTTTTTTTTTGAAAAAAAATTATAGTTTAAAAAAACTAAAAAACACGCTTTTAGAGTTGATCCAAGTAAAAAATAATTCTTAACATAAGAATAAAATTACCGACGAGAAAATTAATGTCACTGTTCTAAAAGCGTGGGGTGCTTTGTATGACATTTTTAAACTAACTCTGCGTTTTTCGTCAGTAATTTTATTTCTATGTTAAGAATTATTTTTTACTTTTTAGTTTGGTTAACTCTGAAGGCGTGTTTTTTAGTTTTTTTAAACTAAAATTTATTTTTCGCTTTTTAGTTCGATTCGTTTTACTCACTAAAAAAATTATGTATTAAATGTTAAAAGCACAAAAAGAATGCATCAGCCGGGAAGCGAACCCGGGCCACCTGCGTGGAAGGCGAGCTTTCTACCACTGAACCACCGATGCGATGAACTGTGTTAATATTTGTTCTGCGCGCGTGCGTAATTCACGCACTAGATCTATCTCTCTTACTCTCACGCAAAGAATCCTCGAAGAAATTTATGAAACCTGGCAGAATCGGAACAATCGAATATTTTGATCGAATTATTGCATTGTCGTCGTTTTTTAACAAGTGTGCAAAGTTTAAATTAAATTTTATCGCTTAAAGTAGGGCAAAATCGAGGCCAAAGAGTCAGTTACAAACAAACATACAAGCAAACATACAGGTGAAACTAATATAAGCGTGTTATTGAAAATTACGACGTCAGATAATGCCGAGTCGTCGCATGTACTATTTTTGGAAAAAATCCCAGTCGACGTACAAAAATCAATATATACAAGACCATAATAAGACCTGCGGTGATGTATGGTTGTGAATCTTGGGAGCTAACGGCAGCTAATGAAGAGCGTCTTCGTGTCTTCGAAAGGCGAATCGTTAGAAAAATATATGGCCCGAATTGTAATACATCAACAGGTCGATACAGAATCCGTACCAACAAAGAGATTTGTATGGAGATTCAGATATTGTGCGAGAAATAAAATCTAAACGACATGTAAGGAGACTACCAGATAGCCGCGTAGTTAAACTTGCATGGGAAGAAGCACCAGTAGGAAAAAGACCATTATGCCGGCCACGCCTTTGATGGAAAGATAATATCGCCAAAGACCTAATGGTAATGAGTATTGATAAACCCTTAGATGCTATGACAGACAGATAGCGTTGGAGGAATATTGTGAAGTCAGCAAAGACCCATGATTGTAAGCCATGGAGTAAGTAAGTAAATTTTTTTTTATGAAAATAGTCGCAAAAAGGGTAGACCTATCGTGTGGGCCGCGACTATTAGAAGGGGAAGGGATTATAGAAAGGAAATGATTCTGGACATGCGTTTTAAAAAGTTGCAGGTCATAGTTCTCTAGAAAAATTGATTTTGGAAGCTTATTCCATTCCGTAGCAGCCATGTAAAAGAAGGATTCTTGATGAAAATTGGTCCTTGTAGTGTCAATCTTGAGAGTAAATGGGTAAGACTGATCAGCGTGCCGAGTTCTTCGGCCGAATGTGGCCAATGGTGGTACAGGAGTTTTTATTTCTCTGGAGCATCTGCCATGGAAATATCTGTAGAGCAATGACTGGTCTGCAATCTTCTTCTATGTTCTAGAGGGTGAAGGGTATCTGTGAGAGTTGAGCTGTTTATCAAGCGAATGGCTCTTTTCTGAATGTAATCTAGAAGACGAAGAGAATGCCTTGGTGCTGAACCCCAAATGTGCGAGCAATACTCCAGTAGAGGTCGGATTTGAGCCTTGTACGTCGTCAACAGTTGATCAGAACCTAGCCTCTGGCTTGCCGACTTTGCGATGTTAGCAACATGGTCATGCCAAGACATGTTATTGAACACCATGACTCCCAAAATCGAGATGGAGGGACTTGGTTCAAGGGTATTTCCGGACATTGTGATGGGATGATTTGAGGAATTCACTTTCTTGGAAAACGTGGCACTTTGTGTTTTTTGGGCGTTGAACTGAACAAGATTGTTGGCTGGCAATAGAATTTCAGTGTACCATACTGCAAGAATAGTGGCTTTGCAAAATAAGGGGCTGCCGAATCATCAAATCGCGGATAAACTAAAGATTCCCCACGCTTTAGTTATCAGAATAGTGCATTTGTACCAGAAAATCTAACACTGAAGACGTAGAACTGTGCGTCCTAGGGTAACTAATGCAAGAGAAGATCGGTATCTAGCAGGATATGTACGTCGGAATCGAACTATAACAGTCTCAGCTGTCCAAACCCATTTAAGGAGAACGTTTGGTCGATTAATTTCTAGTACCACAATACGGCGAAGACTTGCTAAAGCTAATTTGCGATCCAGGAGGCCATTGAGAGTACGCAGATTACTTCCCAGGCACATAGCCGCTCGTCTACAGTGGGCACAGAAACACAGAGACTGGCTTTTAGCTCAGTGGCGAAATGTCCTTTTTTCGGACGAAACCAGATTTGGCTTAGTTAGTGATAGTCGACGACACAGAGTTTGGAGAGGGTCAGGGCGACAAGAAAAACCTTATTCAAAAATACGTTGCGCTGATATTTACTTGGGACACTTTTTAATTATTATTTTTTGATATTTCATCAGAACCATCGCGTTTGAAACTATCAGAGGTATATAAAATAAAAAAACTCATTAAAAGAAAAACGATTAAACAAAATCCCATCGTCTTTTGTAGATGGTATCGTTGAAAATAATATTTTATGATTAATCGCTTCGATACCTTTTATTTGACGAATTGTAACGAAACAAAGTTCGATTTTCTCGAATAGAAACAAAACTCATTTACAAATAATTGATTGCAACGGTGGGAGATCACTATCTCTGAATTTGGATAATTTAAACAAAGTACATACACTTAATTGATATCTGTTCCACATCTGTAAATAGAAAAGCAATTATTAATTCTATACCGAGTGTGTTTCGCCTTATTCGTATTTAATCTTATTATAAAATTATGCAGGACGGGAACGAGCCGTTTTGACGCCGGAACTACGACGTAAAACACAATTTAGGAAATGACATACGACGATATCGGAACTGATAATAATGCAGAAGTTAATTTTACAGTTATCACGACGTTTATAGGGTATACTTTAACGAAAGCCATAGAAAAATGCAAAAGATATATTTGCCTTTGAAAACCTAACCTTCCAAAGTTCCTTCTCTAGACATACTAACGAAAAGCACGCAGGGTTTTGGTCCAATGCAGATTTAATGCAAAAATCCAGAAAATTCTTGTTTCTCTTACACTACACGAGTTGCTTGGAGATCAGACGATAAAGTACTAGGGCTGGTACGATACAAAATGGTACTATCTACCCTTCAGCAATCTTTCTTTCTATTTACGCACCTTGCTTGCATTTCGTTAACAGTGGTAAAGTTTCCAGAGGGTTAGGCTGTCTAGTAAATGCGTCGTCGTCTGCGTTCTTGTAACGACTGGAACCTGGGTTTCTTTTAAATATTGCTATACTTTGTGAACAAGATCTAAACAGAAATACACCTGCTGAAAATGGCATTGCTAAATGATAGAAATTAGTTTTTAGCCAAAAACTGTTTCACAAAGTATTGCGAGGGGTTTCATTATCCTGATGAAGAATCCAAGGTTTCTGTCAAGATTCCTATAATTTGTGAACAAGAAGATCCTATATCTGGGGAATATGGGATTGATAGATGATGGAAATTAGTTTTTTATCCAAAAACTGTTTAACAGAGAAAATATTGTAAGAGGATTCATTATCCTTTGTTTTTTTTTTATGAAAATAGTCGCCAAAAGGGTAGACCTATCGTGTGGGCCGCTATTTATCAAACGAATGGCTCTTTTCTGAATGGAATCTAGAAGACGAAGAGAATGCCTTGGTGCTGAACCCCAAATGTGCGAGCAATACTCCAGTAGAGGTCGGATTTGAGCCTTGTACGTCGTCAACAGTTGATCAGGAGTAAAAAACTTTCTAGCTTTCCACAGAAAACCTAGCCTCTGGCTTGCCGACTTTGCGATGTTAGCAACATGGTCATGCCAAGACATATTATTGGATACCGTGACTCCCAAAATCGAGATGGAGGGACTTGGTTCAAGGGTATTTCCGGACATTGTGATGGGATGATTTAAGGAATTCACTTTCTTGGAAAACGTGGCACTTTGTGTTTTTTGGGCGTTGAACTGAACAAGATTGTTGGTTCCCCACTCGACGATTGCTTCAAGATCTCTATTGATGGAATCAACCTGTTCCTGCCTGAGTCTAATTGTATCATTCACCGAAAGTGATCGATAGGATGTGAAAGTTGAGACAAGTGTGCTATCGTCTGCGAAACTGTAAATGGGGTTCGTGGTGGTTTTCAAGAGGTCGTTGATGTGTAAAAGAAATAAGGTGGGGGACAGGATGGAACCCTGGGTGACCCTGATGAAGAATCCAATGAACCTGGGTTTCTTTGAAATATTTCTATACTTTGTGAAAAAGAAGATCTAAACATAAAGTTATATTTGGTGACTATGGGATTGCTAAATTATAGGAATCAGTTTTCGGCGAAAGACTGCTTTACAGAAAAAGTATTGTAGGCGGATTCATTATTCTGATGAAAAACCTAAGTTTCCCTATGCCACAAATCGGATCTGCATCGCCTAAAAGAATGATAGATTTTTTCATCTTGGCTTTTTTATTTTAGGTAATGATGGTATCTTCCAATGTATGGATTACCTCTTGATTTTTGGAATATCCAAGTTTTATTGTAATCGAAAGCTTGATCAAAAGTGAATAAAAACAAAGTATTATTTCAGACAGCCAGGCTGCTCTTAAAGCACTGGTCTCCGACAAAATAAACTCTAAGCTTGGATGGAAATGCTTCGAATCCCTGATGGCGACCTACGTTCCACTCACATGATAACTAACCCATTGTTGTTGCATACAGCTAGAAGCGTAATTTATTATAAATAAAAAGTGTAAGGCTGTGTGAACTTGTTAATAGAATTTAGAAATAAAATTTTTGTATTTCCATGCACGAAAAACAAAATTTTCATTACTAAATTATTTTATTACGAGTAATACTTTATGAATTAAATTTTTCTCTAACGAAAGACGAATGACTTCGAATTCGGTCCTGACCTCATCAGCACTAATTTTTCAAAGGTTTATGCCACACATGGTTTACAATCCTATACAATTACAATAATTTCGAATGGAATGCTTTTACTATATGTACACGAGACCATTTTCAGTTATTCATTTTTTTCAAAATTGTTTTCCATTTAATGGGTATTAATTTACAAGGCGTACAATCCATTCACTCGACCATAAACACCGGATACAGGGTGTCCAATTAAAAAACGAACCGATCACAAAATTTCACTCGTTTAACGCTGGTTTTGAAATATTTTCCATTAAATGGGACAACTATTGAAAGATTCGATCGTGTCACAATGGAAATGAAAAAATAAAAGTTATAACTTAACAAGGTTTCGACCAAATTATATCACACTTCTTCAGACGTACGGTAGAGATTATGCAAAATAATTGAAGCAGTGAAACAATTTAAATAAATAAATGTTTTCAATTGTTTTGATATGTGATTTAAAACACCCTCCTAAAAAGCTTACAATTGTGTACGTGTTACCCACGCGTTTAGATTACACAGTATATCACGAATTTTCTGTGAATGTTATTCAAACATTACTTTAATAAATCTTCTTCTTCTTGTTCTACTTGTTAGAGATCTAGATGATCTGTTGATTCCGGACTTGCCTCAGTAATATTTCCTGAGATGCGGACTGCTAGCTGTCTTACCCTCTTTTTGGTGGTCTTCCGGGTGGACGGGGCCATGCTGGTTTTCCCTCTAGTACAATGCGTGGTAGTCTATCGTCGGTCATTCTCTTCACGTGGTTATCATTCTTTTCTCCTCTGCCTTCCCCATCTCACCACATCCTGTACGTCGCATTGTGCTCTAATGTCAGTGTTTCTTACGTGATCTCTTCTTGCTTTCCCGGCTATTGTTCTCAGTACTGACATTTCGGCGACTCGTAGCATCCTTTTGGTCTTGTTGGTATCCTCTCTCGCTTTTATACCATATGTCATTATTGGCCTGACGCATTTCTTATATATTTTGATTTTACTCTCCTTTCGAATATAAGGATTAGCCCATACAGTTTCCCTTGACATCCTGATATTATGGCTGATTTGTTCATTTGGTTTCTCAGGTCCTTTACCGGATCGTGAGCGCTGGACATATCTATGCCCAGGTATCTAAATTGCATGACCTGCTCTATGGGTTTATTATCTATTACCAGCTTGCATATCATTGGCTCCCTAGCGATGGTCATGGTTTACCTATGG
This sequence comes from Agelastica alni, assembly GCA_950111635.1. Taxonomy (NCBI): domain Eukaryota; kingdom Metazoa; phylum Arthropoda; class Insecta; order Coleoptera; family Chrysomelidae; genus Agelastica; species Agelastica alni. The sequence goes on along the minus strand of OX467717.1, from coordinate 20,894,252 downwards.
ATATATCCATATTAAGTTGCCGACTGATCTGGTAGAACTTAAATAACTGTCTCTGTAGGTCATTCTCACTTCCTGCGAATATTGCAGCGTCATCAGCGTAGCAGACCATTCTGTATCCCGAATTCATGGATGTTACTTCTTCTATGATTTTGTCCATCAGGAGGTTAAATAAAAATGTACTAAGGCTATCTCCCTGTTTAATTCCTCCTGGAGTGGGGATGCTAGATGTAATATTCTCTTCAGCTTTGATTTGCGTTCTGTTAGTAGTGTTAAGGTTGTATACCGTTGTTACTATGTTGGAAGGGGCTTCTTTTTCCTCTAGGATTTTTATGACGTCTTTCAGGCGGACTATGTCAAATGCCTTAGTAAGGTCAACGAAGCAAATATTTAATAAATCAAGTGGGCTAATTTAAGACGACTATGAGAATTGTTATGTAGTCTAAATACAATTTATTTCATTTTATTTATGTTGATGAACTTGCACTGAAGATTATTATCATAAAAATATGGTTCGACAAAGGTCAAATTTTTGTTTTTCTTTTTATTATTATACATTTTTACAATTATGTATTATAAAACTGTAATAGAAGTGTATTTGTCCATTAAAAGTTTACAATATGGTGTTTAGGTTTTCCTTGACTTCAAATTATTGATTTTCAGACTGTATGTCTGCTTTTTTGTTTGTTTGAGCATTACACAAAAGTTTCTCAAACGATTTTGATATAACTTTTTGCGTTTGCAAGGTTATGATTAGACTTAATAAATGCTATATATTTTATCTCGATACGATGACGAGAGACAGAAATATAACAATAAAACCATATTTTTAACCCCACTACAAGTACGAGGGTGGTCCGAAAAGTTTCCGAGCTTAACAAGAAGATGGAAGCAGACGATGAACGTTCGGGACGTCCAAAATCTGTAACCACTGACGGTAACATCGCTAAAGTTCAACAAATGGTGCTAAACGACCGTCGAATTAAAGTTATAGCGATAGCAGAGGCTATAAATATGTCCAATGAACAATTACAACGCCCTTTTGGCGCAGTTTAGACGCACCACCTCTTCCCCTATACTCGTTGACTGCAAAAAAGAACTGAGAACGCAAGATACAATGGGCCAAGAGGCCTAAGTGTCACCGGAGGCAATAGCCAGACGGACCTAAATAGGGGTGAAGTTTTTAGTGAGTAGACCTGACACAGTCAGTGGAGTCTCACAGTAGACCTTGAGCTTTCAGACTCATAACCTCTCCGAAAGATATGAACTAAATCAACATTACTGAAGAAAAAACAGAGGATAAGACACTTTGGAGGAGAAAATGGATGAGGCAAAAAGTCTACTAGACTTCAAATGCCACTGGGAGTAGTGGCAGCTCCTTACTTATTTTGGTTAATTTTTTAGATAGATCTAAAAGGCTTCCGAAAAGAGTAAAATTAAATGATGGTGTGAATGCTCTTGTGAGATTGGAGTCGCCTTGTATATTAATAATATGTCAAGTATTTTACGAGTGCCCCTGCCATAAAGAATATGTATAAGCAGAGATGCGGAAAGCAATATGATAATATTTTTTCTCGAGATCGCGAAAGTAAGCATCGTCGAGTTACTGATATTTCGATCGTTAAAATACCGACGAATATTAAAAATACGTGGCGAGAGATGAGATATTGCCCTTTATCCTGCTCTTTATGAATAAATTAGCATAATCTAAATGCTGCAAATGGAATAGTAACAATGAGGAGATTATCGCACCGTTAGGCGCATCCTGGTTCTTTGGAAAATTGAAAAATCTTACAAGGTGTGCCACTAACGACGTTCTCGTAAACAATAAAATAATTTTATTTTACAATTGATTCCATTACGGCGCACCAACTGCACGCAGGACGACCCAAAAGCTACGGGGTCCTGCTCCGACTCATCCGCTTCCTTGGTACAAAGCTATTTAGAATATAATTTAACAAATAAAAAATAGCTAGGTAACAATAAATTATTTACGGCTTGTTCACAAACTGTTACAATTCTGATTTAAAATTTTCATAAAATTTGTAACGACGGCAGTTGATGAAACAAAGATTTTTGGTATAAATATAACGATGTAATATTACAACGTTAAATAAAAATATAAACATGTTCGCACTGCAAAGAAATAAAGCTGACTAAACTTCTGACAGACGTAACACAATATCGTTGACGTCTATCATAAAAATGTATGATACGTTGATTGTTCCAGACACTGACTCAATCAGGATGCAGTCTGAAGATTACATGGTGTGTCATGTGTGGCCCAATATAACCTATCCAACAAAATTAAGAGTGTGCTGGTTGCACAAATTTAATTATCATTTATTTGAAAGAGTGTTTGTTTAAAAAATCCAACATGTTCATCCCACAATAACATTCGGTTGTGAACCAATTATAACCAATATGAATGTTAACAACACTCTATAATAACTTTTAGTCAACCGTTAAATATACGAGGAATAATCACGAATTGTTGTCCCTAACAAAGTTGGCGTTGAATGACAAATGCAAATAAAGTGTCAGGCAAAAGTTTATTGTATGACATTAGTGTGTGCCAATTAGCATTAGCGCATCAGTTCGTGTATGTTAAATATTAATGTTTTTCCGTTGATTTTAGAAAAATGGACAAAAAGAGGTTATCACCGCAAGAAATTTATAAGGACATGGTAGAAGTATTGGGTGACTCTGCCCCTTCGTATCAGATAATCAAGAACTGGTCACGAGATTTCAAACTGGGAAGAGAGTCCTGTCAACATTCACCAGGTGCAGAAGCCCCCAAAACTGTGGTTAAATGACAGAAGAATTACGGTCAAGGCTATAGCAGAGACATGTAGGTTTTCTGTTAAAAGCGTTGAAAGAAATTAACATTAGGAATTGGGTCTCAAAAACTCTCTGCACGTTGGGTTCCACGAATATTGACGGCAGACCAGAAGCGTGTTTGCCAAAAGTACGCGAAGCAATCAGAGAAAAAAAAAAAGAGGAAAATTGAGTCAGCGTGTGCTCTTCCACCAGGAAAACGCTCCGGCTCACAAAAGCTTGTGTTGCAATGGCTACCATTCACAATGCGGGATTTGACATTTTTGAACAACCCCCTTATTCTCCAGATTTGGCCCCCCACGACTACCATCTATTTCCGAAATTAAAAGAATATCTTTGTGGAATCCCTGATGATAACGAAGTGTTGTCAGCTGTAGATGAATGGCTGAAGACTAGAAATTTTTTTCAAATGGGTTTAAAACTTTTTAACACCGATATACCAAGTGTATAAACGTTTCAGGTGACTATGTTGAAAAATGAATTAGTTTCATTCATCTCATGTGTTTACTTCTATGTTAAAAGCGTTGAAAGAATTTTACATTAGGAATTGGGTCTCAAAAAATTCTCTACACGTTGGGTTCTACGAATGCTGACGGCAGAGCAGAAGCGTGTTCGCCAGGTTGCAGCGGAGACAAGTTTGGAGATCATTAACAGGAATCCCGATGAATTTAAGCGAAAATTCCTTACGGTCGACAAAATATGGGTTCACCACTTTTATCCAGAATCCAAAAAACAAAGCATGGAATGGCAACATGGGAGTTCCCCTCCCCCTGCTTTAGATTTCTTTGGCTTGTACCATACTGTCTTTTTAAATATGCAATCAACTGTGTATATTTTCTATATCCACATTATTCCTTACAACTTTCACTGACTTTAACATTAAGTAATAAGCCCAAAGACTGGACGACTTATAATTATTTGATAACTGCTGAAAGTAAGCCACATTTCAGATCACAAGTGAGTTAAAGGCAACGAGGAAGCCTTGGGGCAAATACACAATTTTCCAGCCCAGAACCCTTCTGTGGACTCTCCAAGGCCCACTTGAAAGAAGAGGGAAACGGATGAAATGTAATCTCACTGGCATAAAGTGCCAGGACAAAGACAAGCGAAAAGGCTAGTAAGCCTTTCGCCAAGGAAAGCTAAACAGCTTTTTGAGTTGGACACTGCCCTCTGAGGTATCACCTGAAAAAGATGGGCAAAACAGAGAGTGATAGTTGCCGCTACTGATAGAACTTCGCTGAAACTGCAGAACATTTGCTTTACGAATGCCCAGCACATTTCTGCAAGAGGCTCAAGTTTCTGGAACGGGCCTTCTTAAAGCACTCCGATGTCAGGAACTTAGCTCCAATGAACTGATAAACTTAGAACGAAGTCTCGGAATCCCGAATAGATTAAGGGTTATGCACAAAAGATCTGATAGGTCGAGGTGCTTGAGATGCTGCATAGCCTTCACGACCCCCCTTACAATCTACAAGCCATAAAAACTTTCTCATTCATAGCATTTTTCACTTCTTTTTCATCACACCACCATTTGGCGAAACGATCGTAGGTTTGTTCGTAATTCAATTTCGATTTTTCAGGCAAGCGGGATTCAACGGCACTGCTCACAGCTTTTGGATGAAAGGCTGTCTGAATCACTCATTTTGATAAAGCACATCAAATACCAGCCGAAAATTTTACTTAAAAAAAGTTGTTTACAAACAAACTGGCTGGACGTCAAGTGGTTGTTAAGGTAATAAATATATTTCGTTGATCTCAAGGCAATTGATTTTAACTAGGGTATTTTCCGTTTAATTTTACAAAATTTTATCAAAAAATTGCTATACATTTTTTTTCCTTAAAGGCAGTCGTAGATAAAACGTTGTACTATACATGTGTGATAATGCATCGTTAATATATAAGAAAGGTCAGGTCAAGAGTACCAACAACCGACGAGCGTGCAAGAGAGCCCTGATGAAAGTAGAGGAAGCAACAGATGTGTGTAAGAACCGTTGGTTCCTACACTTATGTATGGTAGAGAAAGTTGGCTTTGGCAGAAAAAGCATAAAAATAGGATTAATGCTGCGGAGATGAGTAGTCTGAGAATTGTATAGCCGGAGTGACTCGGTTGGATAAAGTAAAGAATAGTGAGATAAGAGAACGCTGTGGTGTAAAAGAAGATGTGGTTACAAAGATATATCAAGGAATGCTGGATGGTTTGGACGCGTAGAAAGGATGGATGAAGTAAGATTGACGAAACAAATTTATAAGGCGAGTGTGAATGGACGGAAGTCGGTAGAGGTCGACCTCGGCGAACATATCTCGATCAGATCAACATTGTTTTGAAGAAAGGACAGGTCAAAAGTACCAACAACCGAAGAGCATGTATGAGAGCCCTGATGAAAGTAGAGGAAGCAAAAGATGTGTGTAAGAACCGTAGCAAGTGAAAGGAAGTGGTCTCTGCCTACCCTTAAGGAAAAAGGCGTGACTATATGTATGTGCGTATGTAATATATTCGTGTGCTTACATCACTCGTGCTAGGCACTCGTTTGCGGCTTACACACTTATATATTATTGATGCATTTATCTCACTTGTATAACAAATACCTATTATGTAGATACCATACCGACAGTGACATAATCACGGTTTAAAAACCAATATTGTTGGTACGGATTTTTAAATGAGTTTATCTTTCAAGATACTTTTCTACACAATTAAATTATTACTTACATTGTTAATAGCTGCACTGAAACCAGCCTGGCAGGATCCTTGTCTGTGGTATCCCCAATTCACTGAAATCAACCACAAATAAAATTAGAAATGTAATTTGACTGTTTGTAATATTACAATGAAGATATTTTAAAAAATAAAACAAGTTTAATGTATGTGTAGGCATAACGAATCTTTTTTTAAAATTTATAAAAAATTTTGGTATCGCCAGCGCCTTCTGAAGTAATTTTTTTCAGGGAGCGTGATACTAGAGAAATTGACATAGAAATTTTTTAAGAATTTCAAAGTTAAACCCTTTAAATAATAGGTAGGAAACTCAGATATAGAAACAAAAAGAATCCATAATTCAAGTTCTTCTTTCAGTGCCTACATCCATTAATGGGTGTTTGCGACCAATTTCCTACGTTTCGTATCCCGATCCATTCTCTAACATTCCGCAACCAAGATATATGTTTTCTTCCCATTACCCTTTAATTTTACTTTTTATTATTAGTTGTAGTAGTTGGTACTTTTGATCACATGCCCTTTTTTTAAAGGCCTTAATGGCGGCAATCCTGGTGGGTCCTTTGCCACCGTGTGGTACTGCCTTCTTGCAACAACAAATTATTTTATACAAATTGCTATGGGATAATACTACTTGAACATAAAACTTATAAAATTGTGCTGTATTTATATAGTATCATAATTTACCCATATAATGGTCTGGGACTGCCTCCAGGGACTTTTGGAGCTGGCAAAACAAAATAAGGTCACTCTGATATGGGTGACAGGTCAAGAAGGAATAACGGGCAATAAAAAAGCAGACCAGTTAGCAAGAAAAGCATCTGAAACACCATTCACAGAGCCAGAACCTGTGCTTGAAATCAGCAAAAACCGATGCAGGACCCTGATTGACGAGTGAATGAAACAAAGACACCAACAACACTGGAAACTAAACGACAGGCAAATACACAGCAAAGTCATGTTATTGCACCCAAGCCAAACTCTGACGGCTGACTTGAAACTGAACAGAACAAAGGCACGCATTATAGTATGTCTGTTGACTGGATACTGCGGCCTTAGAAAACACCTGAACACCATGGTAATAATCAGAGAACCCGTGGATTGCAGACTATGTGGCGAAGAGGAAGAAACAGCCTCTCACATCGTCTTCGAATGCAAAACTCATCGGCTAATTTACTAAATTCTAAAAACCAAAACGTATTTCTTATAAATTACGCGAGGCTGGATGGTTGATCATGGAAAACATGAGAACGGGCTATGAAACGTGCAGCGCACATGGTTTTGGCGATTTTGATTTTTGGGAAAAGTAAAAAATATATTCGGATGCTTAAAAAGTTAATAAGCTTTAATAATTCTCCATAAGGTTAAAATTAAAATGACACTAGTAGCGTGTGTTGCCTCCTCTACTTCGGATCACAGCTGATTTATGCGTCTAGGTATGCTTCTATTTAAATTTTGAATGAAAATTTGAGGAATTTGTTTCCATGCTGTGATAACTGAGTTCGCTCAGGTTTCTGGGAGCAGGTATTTGACGTTAAACATTTTTCATGAAGTGATCCTATAAATGCTCGATCGGATTCAGATCCGGGCTTTTTCGTGGTCACTGCATAACAGGTATATTAACTTGATTAAGATAATCAAGTACCTCTCCAGCCATGTGAAGTCGAATGTTGTCTTGCATAAACAGTAAATTGGGTTCGAAAAAAGGTCCGCAATTAGTATTATGTCGTCTTCATATCTGATGTCAGGTGTTTTCATTGCGCTGTCGAGTAAGGGGTATGCGCCCCGTGGCCTCCTCGTCAGGTCGATCATGGATATCGTATAAATCGATTAATCAACGCCAAACTTGTAATTTCCGTTAAATGTCGCGTTTAGCTCGCAGACTAATTCGACTGACAAATAACCATTGGCTTTCATCTGCCTTTACGTAAACCCAGAAGCCCTTATTTACTTATTTAGACTACAAGAACACAGACCCAACTGAAATGGGTTCTTTTAACAAGTGCACCATGTGTCAGAGTGAGAATATTAACTTCAGTAGCGTGCTCTATTTTTTGTAAGCATTTAAAAATTATCTGAAAATTTTTATTTTCCTGGAATGTATCTTACCATTATTTTTATATTTGGGATGCAGTATTTCTTTCATCTGTCACGTCTTTTGAACTTTATTGAATTCTACGAGGAAAAAATATTTTTCGCTACTGACCAATTTTTGGTCTTCTTTCTTGATTTTACTGGTATACTTCTAAAAGATTTGAACTAATAAACTATCTTCTTCTTTAGTTTATTCTTTATCTCACTCATTTAAAACCGAATCAAGTTTTTGTAAGAGCATCTATACATCGTAAAACTTCAGATATATTATCTAGAACAGAGGCTAACCCTCTATTATTATTCCATTTTAGAAAATTATTTGGGCAAGAGTCTTTATAGAGTAAAACCTCCCAATAATGGGATTAACATGTTGGTCGCTTTAAGAACTATGAACATTAAGGCACTTATTTGTAGATAATATTATAATTTAAATACATTTTTCTTTAAAGTAATGTTTGTACCCCTGCTGATGTTAAAGCATGTACCCCCTAAAAGTACCATTGAACATCTTTGAGTGCTTTTGCTTGAATTATGGGCCACGGTATTGGTGAGTACGTATTTTTAGCTATAAAAACAATTTGGTCAACTGTAAGTTTCTCGACTTTAAAATTTTCTTCTCTGTTTAGCATTGCCATATTTCTAACTTCCTCTTTACCCTGTAGCAATACGGTTAATTGTGTCTACTTCTAGTTCTACTCTGAATATTAAGGCGCTTTCCAATGCTGAAACTTGATGCTGAATTTTGGAACGCATTAATTGGATAATCAGCAGAAGACGCAATATATTGAAACGTAGGCTCGAAAGTAATAACACTTTTAACGACGACGTTATTATCAGTAGTAATACCAGAATAATCACGAATTGTTGTCCCTAACAAAGTTGGCGTTGAATGACAAATGCAAATAAAGTGTCAGGCAAAAGTTTATTGTATGACATTAGTGTGTGCCAATTAGCATTAGCGCATCAGTTCGTGTATGTTAAATATTAAATCTTTTTCATTGATTTTATAAAAATGGACAAAAAGAGGTTATCACCGCAAGAAATTTATAAGGACATGGGTGACTCTGCCCCTTCGTATCAGATAATCAAGAGCTGGTCACGAGATTTCAAACTGGGAAGAGAGTCCTGTCAACATTCACCAGGTGCAGAAGCCCCCAAAACTGTGGTTAAATGACAGAAGAATTACGGTCAAGGCTATAGCAGAGACATGTAGGTTTTCTGTTAAAAGCGTTGAAAGAAATTAACATTAGGAATTGGGTCTCAAGAAACTCTCTGCACGTTGGGTTCCACGAATGCTGACGGCAGACCAGAAGCGTGTTCGCCAGGTTGCAGCGGAGACAAATTTGGAGATCATTAACAGGAATCCCGATGAATTTAAGCGAAAATTCCTTACGGTCGACGAAACATGGGTTCACCACTTTGATCCAGAATCCAAAAAACAAACCATGGAATGGCGATAGGGGTTGCCCCTCCCCTCGAAAGTATCGTGTTGTCCCATCAGCTGGTAGGATCATGGCTACAGTTTTTTGTGATTTTGCAGGTGTTATTTACCGCATGGGCGCACCATAACAGGTAAATATTATGCGAATTTAATACCAAAAGTACGCGAAGCAATCAGAGAAAAAAAAGAGAAGTTTTCTTCTCTGTTTAGAATTGCCATATTTCTAACTTCCTCTTTACCCTGTAGCAATACGGTTAATTGTATCTACTTCTAGTTCTACTCTGAATATTAAGGCGCTTTCCAATGCTGAAACTTAGTAATACCAGAAGTGCTTCAAAATATTCGGGTTATACATCGATAACTTTTTGCATAATTTCAAAGAGTGTCAGCTCGACAGTTGAAATAAACCGACCGCGAAGCGGGAGGTTTATTCTGCTAAACTGACACGATTTGTAATTGTGCAGGAAGTTTGAGATGTATAACCTTAAATATTTTGAAGTACGATTATTTTTTAAATAGATTTGAACAATATATACAATTTATTAATTGAAATACAAAGTGGCATTTTTTTATTCGTGTTATTTTCTGAGCTGGAAACTTCAACGTGCCTATTGGTAGCTGACGTGCTGGACATTTCGACGTTGCTACTAGATCCAAGAGTGTGTCTTAGTTTGGTTCTCATCTGATTTATTATTTGTTCGTGATGCTCTTGATCTAATTGTAGATACGGTTTAATAGACTTACTATTACCATGCCCTGTAATTTTAATCAGTTCTTGTTCCGATACATTTGCTTTTGCCAATTGTGAAACGGCAGTTGCTAGGTGAGAATGATTTGAAATTTTTTTGTTTGTGATGTCTAAACCGGCCAATTCTGCAGACTTTATGGTCCATTTGGCAATTTCATTCACTTCAATTGGCATATTTTTGTACAAGCCAAGGGTTTTTTACTTCTTCCAGTATCGATTCACTGTCAGAAATAACCTGTCTGTTTTAATATTTTTGTTTTCGTTTCTTTTTAACATTCAGAAGTCCTACTGGGCACCGACTAACTTCAGCATGGTTGGGTACAAGCCATTAATTAGCACATAATTTTGCTCCACCCTGCGTTGTTTTTGTGAAAATGGGATTATACTGTATTCTACCAGTTGGAGAACCATCATTTTCAGTTTACTTTTGAAAATAGTGGATCAAACATGACGCTCCTTCATTTCCTCTCCAAGCAAGCAAGCTCTACAGAGGGAATCAAGAAAATTTTTATCTGCAACCTTTCTGGTAGATTTTAATCCCAAGCTTTGATCATTGCTTTATACTCATTGTCTGTGAATGCTGATGCACTGACCTTTCTCTTATCCGGTAAGGATTGGAGCTTACTTCTTTTGAATTTCTTGCGTTTCGCCCTATTGCATTGCTCTCAGTCATCTCCAAAGTTATGGAAAAAGCGATTAACATAGAACTCAATAAATATCTGGAGAAATTTGAGATAATCCATGACAGACAATATGGATTTCGACAACTTCGGTCTACTGAAGATTTGCTGGCTTATGTCACTCAGCTCTGGACAAACACTATTGAGAAGTTTGGTGAATCCCGTGCAATAGCCTTGGATATATCTAAAGCCTTTGACCGCGTTTGGCACCAGGCATTGTTAAGTAAATTATCTGCCTACGGTCTCCCAACCAAACTGCGCCAATGGCTCTTGAGCTTTATGCAAGATCGCTCCTTACATGTGGCAGTTGACGGTATTTCTTCTGATGCGTTTAAAACCAACGCCGGGGTCCCACAGGATTCCATCCTGTCCCCCACCTTATTTCTTTTACACATCAACAACCTCTTGAAAACCACCACGACCCCCATTTACAGTTTCGCAGACGATAGCACACTTGTCTCAACTTTCACATTCAATCGATCACTTTCGGTGAATGATACAAATATACTCGGGCAGGAACAGGTCGATTCCATCAATAGAGATCTGATAAACTGTTGACGACGTACAAGGCTCCGTACGTACAAGATCCGACCTCTACTGGAATATTGCTCGTACATTTGGGGTTCAGCACCAAGGCATTCTCTTTGTCTTCTAGATTCCGTTCAGAAAAGGGCCATTCGGTTGATAAACAGCTCAACTCTTACAGATACCCTTCACCCTCTAGAACATAGAAGAAGAGTTGCAGACCAGTCATTACTCTACAGATATTTCCAAGGCGGATGCTCCAGAGAATTAAAAACTCTTGTACCACAATTGGCCACATTCGGCCGAAGAATTCGGCACGCTGATCAGTCTCACCCATTTACTCTTAAGATTGACACTACAAGGACCAATCTCCATCAAGAATCCTTCTTTTACAGGGCTGCTACGGAATGAAACAAGCTTCCAAAATCAGTTTTTCCAGAGAACTATGACCTGCAACTTTTTAAAAAGCTGGTCCACAATTATTTTCTTTCTATAATCCCTTCCCCTTCTTTTTCCCTTTCTTTTTTACGACTATTTTCATTAAAAAAAAAATATTGGACTGGAAAATGGGTCAATTATTCTGTTGAATTCCTTCATATAATTTTTCTTGTATCTTCTTTGCCGTAACGTTCCATAAAGTTTTTACAACATGCTCTTTATAATTTTTTCCATTATATTTTCGCATATTGAAAGCCTAACCTTTCAAAATTGTTGATATCATTTTAGTAGAAATTGATTCATTCAGTACGTAGTTTCTCTCACTGCAAAACCTAACTGTTTCCATTCGTATTTTTTTGTTTTCAATGTATTATGAGACTCATTGTTTTAAGCACACTCGTCTATCACTTTTAATGATAAATCACCGAATCGACTCATTTTCTGACAATCAAAAAATAAACGTCAAAATTTTTTGATGCGCATTGTTTGTAACAATTATGAACTGGTCACTATGGAAATTCGAATATTTCTGAATTTATGATTGGTGGAGCTACTCGATGTACATCCAAGTATATTCGAAATGATACGAGGTAGCTTAGCTCATTTGGACGTTCCGATTGGTTGAGAATTCTACGAAAAAAATAATCTGATAAATTGTACATTTTTCGATTTCGTATTTAATTCATATTTTGTCCCGCAGATGGCAGCAGCATAAAATGTAAACTTCATTATTCTTCTTTCGTAAAAAGCGACTCAACTACATTTTTCTGTTGAATACCCAGAACGGAATTAATTACGCCATTATAGAGGTACACAACTAAGTAGAATTGAAAATATTTTACAGCGAAAATATTTCACCGTCTGGCGTGGTGTTTTTTTTTGTTTGTTTTAGTTCAAAAGGTCACGAGCCGCTGGTGACGAACAGGATGGAAAGTATTTATCGAATGCGTGAGGTCTTAGAAATCCGTGAGTCGTTTATGTCAACGAATTTACAGATTTATTACCATGCAATTACAACGTATTCGGATTATTTTTTCTTGTCTAGGAATAGTCCAACACACTAGCACGTCAATTCTAATTTGAATTAAAAAAATAGCAAGCAGCTGGTATGAAAGATAACTTAAGAACGATCAATTCGTAATACAAGCCACATATGAGATGATATGCAAAAGTGCATAGAAATCCTAACAATATCAAATTAAGAATAACAATTTAACGTATCGCCGATCTCAAACATAGGTACTTGAAATGATCTTTGTCATTTTACTTTTTAAAGTAACAAAGAATACTTCACTGTTTCCTAGTTCTCTTTCTGCCACTTTACCTTTCTAGTTATCCTAGCGCCACTTTATTTCCTTATAGTTGTTCTCGTGTCACTTCACTCCCTTCTTGTTACTTTGCGCTGAATCAATTTTAATTTTATCCGCAACACTATATTTCTATTTCTTATTTCACTTCATGTTTAGGACTCTTACAAAACTTAACTTCTAGTTCTTTTGGCATTACTTCATTTTTAGGATTTTCCACTTTATTTTTTTAAGTTCTTTTTGCGCCACTTTATTTTAAAGCCATTTGGCGCCACTTTATTTTAAAGCCATTTGGCGCCACTTTATTTTAAAGCCATTTGGCGCCACTTTATTTTAAAGCCATTTGGCGCCACCTTATTTTTAGAATATTTAGCACCACTTCGCCTCTAGTTCCCTACACGAAACTTTATTTTTAGTTCTGTTTTGACTACTTCATTTCTCTTTCTCTTGGCGTCACTTCATTTTTGGGTTTCTCCATTTTATTTTATTTAAGTTTTCTTTGCACCACCTCACTTCCTTTAAGATATTACTTCCATTTATTCTTTAAGCGCTACATAAAATTTAGTTTTTCATCAAGCCACTTCACTTTTTTCTAGTTTTCTTTGCGCCATTTCATTTTAAGTTCTGTTTTGACTACTTTATTTCTATATCTCTGGTCCCACTTCACCTTTTTTAAATTATCTTTATCTTACTTCCTTTAAGTTATTTTTGCGCTACATAGATAGCAATTAGTGTTTGTCGCGCCACTTCACTTTCTTCTAGTTTTCGTTGCACCTCCTTATTTTTAGTTTTTTAATTCCACTTCACTTTTAATTCCCTTCTTGACACTTTATTTCTTCTATTTTTCTCTTAGCGTCACTGCATTTTTGTTTTACCCACTTCACTTTTTTAAATTTTCTTTGCGCCACATTCTTCAAGTTTTTTCTTTCAATAAGCTCTCTTTATTCTACATTAATTTTAATTTTTTTCGCGCCACTTCATTTCTAGTTTCCATTTTGGCCATTAACTGCTTAAATCATGTTCCATTTTCATTTTTTTTACCAAGTTTCTATTTTCGAAGTAGGAAGTGATACAATTTCTTAAATTACATTTTAAAGCCCAGTTTTTATTAAAAATAAATCTCGTAAGTGTATTGATTTAAAAAGACAATAAACCAAAATTTAAAATTAAAAATAATACAGCAATGAAATAGATGATGATTTCTGTCAATTCCAATTTGAGTAAAAATGTTAAAAACGCTCTAATGTAGGCTAACATACAGTTTTAATTGATGAATTCATTAAAATAATGTTATTAACGATATTTTTAAGTCGATGAGCTGTTGGAATTTACTAATTCTTTCATTAATTCAGACAAGTCATAGATTAATAAAGGTCGCTACTTCAGTTATGTGACATATACATATATCGAACATGTTTGATGCACAAGACGTGTTTTGCTTTATTTTATAAATGCGTTTAACTTCTGTTTTTAAACGTGATTCTTATTGCTATCAGATGGTACTGCGATGACATTTAGCAGTAGAGAAAACATTGCTTACCTAGGTACTAAGATAATTTATTGTTTTAACCCACATACTTACATACAGTCACGCCTTTTTCTCGTAGGGGTAAGCAGTTCTTGCACATGTCTTTTGCTTCCTCTAATTTTATCAAAGTTCTTATACATGTCGGTTGTTGGTACTCTTGACAGCTGGCCTTTCTTCAAAACAATGTTGATCTGATGTTCGCCGAGGTCGACCTCTACCGACTTCCGTCCATTCACACTCGCCCTATAAATTTGTGTCGTCAATCTTCCTTCATCCATCCTTTCTACGTGTCCAAAGTCCAAAACATCTAAGTATTCCTTTATCTATCTTTGTAAACACATCTTCTTTTACGCCACAGCTTTCTCTTATCTCACTATTCTTTACTTTATCTAACCGAGTCACCCCGGCTATACTTCTCAGACTACTCATCTCTGCAGCATTAATCCTATTTTCATGCTTTTTCTGCCAAACCCAACATTCTCTACCATAAATAAGTGTAGAAACGAACACTCCTGTTTGACACTTTCTGGCTGTTCATAAAGCTATGCAGTACTCCATTCATTTGTTTTCCTGCCAACACCCTTCGCTCAATGTCACTGTCATTCTTTCCGTCTCTATTAAACTTTGAACCCAAGTATACAAACTCATTTACTTATTCCACTCTTTCTCTCTTAATCAGAACTTCACAGTTTGTCATACTTTCTTTTCTTTTAAAAAACATTACTTTCGTTTTGCTTACATTTATTTTTTTCCCTTTGATTTTCAGGGCATAACATTAACCATCGCCTGCAACTCCTCTTCAGATGACGCTAATATGACTTGATCATCGGCGTAAAGGCATTTGACGATCAAATCAATCATTTTCAATCCATACGCACTCTCTTTTAAATCTTTTTAACAATCGTCTATGTATAAGTTAAACAGGCATGGCGAAGCCACACATCCCTGTCTCACACCTTTTTCGATGTTAAATCAGTCCGTGTAAGCTCCGTTTATCCTGACACAAACAGTAGAATCCTCGTAAAGTGATTTCAGTGCTCGTATTGAACTACCGCTCACCCCATACATATACAATGTCGACCACAATTCACTCGTCACCACTCTGTCATAGGCATTTTTCAAGTCTATAAAGCGCTGTAGACCTTCTGACTTCTAGTCAAGTATTTTTTGACCATACCTCCATATCCATACACCTCCTTCCTCTTCTAAATCCTGTTTGTATATCCCATATCATCTTGTCAGTCTCATTCGTCACTCTATTGTACTAGTCTTTCTTTAAATTCTTCATTTTCAACAGTTACGATATGGTGTTTGGTGCCCCTGACTCCAAATCACCCATATGGGTACTATAAATATATTTTTTTTACTTAAATCATACGCAATTCATCAACTAAGAAATTTTATAAAAAGTACCTTTGGTTTAGGGTGTATTTTTAGAGTTATAAAATTTAATCTACGTAAAGACTTAAGTGGCGTTTAAAATTAAATTTTCTTGGTAGACGACAATAAAGAAACCCAATGTTATGGTACAAAAATGCCGACCAAATTGTCGATTAATAGCTTCATAAAAACCAAGTAATTAAAAGTAGCCGAAAAACAAATCACGTCTTTCAAAATATTCATATCATATGGTTTTTTAAACGCGTTTCCGCCGTCGAAATATCGAACCGAACTCAAATGAAACAAATTGGGGAACGTACCGTCGTGTGGTTAAGACATTCACTTCCATACGTTTGTTGCTAATATTAAATGAGTTGTCGATTGTTGTTACTATATTACTAATATTGCTGCACGTCCCATATTTTCATCAACAACCAATTCCATCAATTTCGGGTAAAAAAATACTGCCTTTAATATTTCTACTCGCAAAATTAATGAGTAAAATTGTAAAGTGTAAGATATATTTGGATCCACCCTGTATGCAAGGAGAGCTTATAGTGTACACGAGCACGGTCTGGAGTTTAGGTACCTAAAGAAAAGTACGAGAAGTGATGCGGGATACGGCGGGTGGCGGTAGTCTTTGTGATCGATCGATAGTTTTGAATACGCTTTACGATAAATAGACAAACGAATTTACGTATATAACTTGATGCGGATTCTCTGTAGGAACGTTGACTCGTAATGTCTTTTGCATAATGTAACCAAGCCAAAACGAACACGAAATTACATCCGGATATAAGCATCGGTCAGCCGAAGGGCTACGAGGTCAACAGAAAAATAGATAAGGTCACGACTACCACGAATGTACAACGCCGAAAGAAACAATCGATGTAAAGTATCCGTCGAGGGGCTTACACGTGCCGCCGCCGAAACGTGTCTCCGAACGTCTTTCATATGGCGCGCACATGTTCCCCTCTTATACTTTCGTAAATACACACATATATTTTTAATTTTTACGGTGCCACGGCCCGTAAAAAAGCCTTAAAAGTATTTTATTGTTACTCTGCGATGAAATTCAAGACCGGATGGATGTCCGCCTCGTTAACACTTAAAAAGCATGCTTTACCATATTTAACTAATGCATTTTTAATTTTCCATTTTATTTTACTAACGTGGTCGTGTTCATGCTTTGACCATTGAACGAACATTTTCCGCATCGATTGGTCGTGGAAGTGATTTTGCTTGGCCACCGAAAGGTCCTGAATTCAATCCTTTTGATTTTTTAATTTGGTCGCAAATGAAGGCATTAGTTTACAAAGAAAAAATTTATTCTCTTCCAGAATTGCGACGGAAAATGGAAGAAGCCCGAATGTGATTAATCATAATAGACTAGGGTTATTTGATATTTTAATAGATCTTTGCGAAAGTGTATTAAATTGAAGTAAACAGTGGGGCATTTTGAACATTTACTTTTTTATTTTTGTTTTTTAATTTGTTTTTGTTACACATTTAGAGAATAAAATTTTTTATTTTTTTTTATTTTAGTCATAGTTCGACCGAAAAAAAAATTTGCTTCGATTTACTAAATACAGCCAAGTGTAAATAGCGCCCTCTATTAGCAATGCTAAATTAGAGTCCAAATTGGCAATCCTCAAGCCAAAAAACGCAAAATTGTCAATTTTCAAATATATATTGGAAAAACATGAAAAATTATTCTTCTTCTTATAGTGCATCTCCTATCGGAGGTTTGCTATCATCACAGCTATCCGGACCTTATTGACTGCAGCTCGGAAGAGTTCAACATTGCTACAATTAAACCAGTCCCTTAGGTTTTTAAGCCAAGACACACGGCGTCTTCCAATATTCCTCCTTCCACCAATCTTTCCCTGCACTATCAGCTGGAGAAGTGCGTATTTGGGTCCTCTCAGTATATGACCTAGATATTGAAGCTTTCTCTTTTTTTTATGGTGTGAATGACTTCACATTCCTTATTCATCCGGTTTAGGACTTTAGAGATCTTTTCTGTCCAGGGGATACGCCACATTCTACGGTAGCACCACATCTCGAAGGCTTGTAGTTTGTCTGTGTGATTCTTCTTGAGAGTCCATGCCTCCATTCCATACAAAAGCGCGGAAAACACGTAAAACGCAGCATCCTCATACTAAGTCCAATCTTGATATCTCGAAAATTATTGCGAAAATCAAAATTCATATTTAAACTTTAAACACTCGGTATATCGGAAACTGGCAATGTATAAGGCATGTTAGACAAAATCATCATATTTTGAGGTCTAAAATCTATAATTCAGAGATTACATTCTGAATAAATCACCCAGTATAATTACCAACGAATAAAGGAACGAAAATTTATAAATAAAAAAAATGTCGATTAGCGTAAAGGCGCGTTGACATTATGCTAGCTAACTAGCACCAGTCAACTAGCGCTAGTGGAGAGGTATGTTACAAGCATAATGTGAACCTTGACTGGCGCTAGTGTCGTGCTAGTTTTAGTAGCGCTAGATAAGTAGGAAGACGTTGTACTTTTATATACCAGTAGAGCGATACAAAATGGCGCCGACCATCAATGGTAAACGACCAAGAGGAAGGTCTCCGACGCGATGGGTGGATCAAACCAAAGAAATCATTGGTCACGGTCTGCAAGAAGCTTCTCTTGCAGCTCAAGACAGAGAAGGATGGAGAACTACGATCCGAGCAATTAAGATATGATGTCACTATACTCTCGAAAATAAAAGGACAAGAGAGAGAACAAGTGGACAATACCACAAATAACAAGTATCTTGCTTTATAATACTTGAAGTCACAAGGGCCGAAAGTTCTGTTAATTGTTCAGGACTTAAACGTAAATGATTTGTATATTTGCTGGTCTGCCAGTTTAACAGATTATCTGACACACCATATTTTGCACGTTTTTTAATCCATTCTCGCACCCACCATCTTCTTTTACGGCGTTTTATACTTACTGGAACTTTAATTTTTTCTTTTAACATTGCAGCTATTACTTTAATACCTTCAGCAATTTCACTCATTTTCACTGACTGGTATTTTCTTACTGGTACTATATGTAAACAGATTAACACGAGCTAGTAAACTAGCGTTAGTTGACTGATGCTAGCTAGCTAGCATAATGTCAACGCTTTTTAACTTTGTTCCTATTGGGTGTCCAATGACACCACAGGGCTTGTTTTTACATATTAGTACTCATTGATAAAAATAAGTTCCAACTACAACAAATCGGTACTAAATTTTAAGACAATTAGTTCAGAAAAATTGCAATTATTTAAAGAAAAAAAATGAGGAAATATAAAATCAAACAACAGCTTTCAACATTCCTTTAAATAGGGGAAGCAAAAGAAAATTTTAAGTGGTACCAACAAATCATTGGACAAAAAAATTAGCAGTGTCCATAAAAGTGTTAATAAAAGATTAGGTTTTAATGTGTGTTGCTTTTGAAGTACTTCGTTGGATACAGTCCGCAATGTACCCACTGGGAAACACAAATTTAATTGACACTTTTTTTTATTACCGTTTCTAATCCAAAAACGTTTTCGTCTTTAATTTTAAAGCTACATTATACCCAAAATTTGCAAATAATTTATCAGATTCTAGGTCAGAGTTTACTACTTACTTGTCCTACATGGCGAATACTCTTCGAAATTATCAAAAGCGCCGTTGGAAACGAAGCAGGTTCCTACCGGATCTTTTCTATTCAAGTCTTTGGTAAACCATACGTATCTTGGAGCACAAGCCTGCAACAAAAATGTAACTTTTTACTCTTACTGACTGTGGCAAAAATAATAGATTTTCATACAACTAATTTGTATGTGAGCCTATTAGCTCCAAATTCGCGAGGGTAGCAGGTAAATAAAATTGTTGAATTAAATTTGCTTTTAAAAGTTAAACATTTATTTTAAAATTAATAATTTGCAATTATATATTACAAAAACAAAACAGTTGAGCGCCATGTATTTTTTTGCTGTTAAAATACAAACACCTTCACAATCCAATGTTATTTTTTTAATAGTGATCCCTAACTTACCCTAAGGTACCGACTGCAAATAAAAGAGAAACAGAAATTTATCAAGATCAGAATATTCTATAAATTTTTCAAGTACCAAACAAATGAGAGCTATACTATATATATATATATATATATATATATATATATATATATATATATATATATATATACTCATACTATATTTTCTTTATCTAAATTGAACTTACAAAAATACTTCCCCACAAACAATTTAACTTATATACTTATTATACTTATAATGATAACTGAGTTCAACAACCTAGGGCTTCTTTAACTTTCGAGTTTATTTTTATTCACAAACAGAAAGAACACACTTACTCCAACTTTAATCTTCCAGAATTCAGGTATTCGGATAGCAACCTTAGTTGACTTTGATATTCAGTATGAGAGTCAGACTACTCAGTTTGTCAGACTGTATTCATATCTGGAATCTCTAGTAAGAAATTTCTGCTTTGAATTTACTCGTACAACAGAAAGTCCGGATATCTCTTTCAAAGTCAGGAACTCATTATACTTTACATATTCAAAGTCCTAAAAACATAGTAGACAGCAGTAGATGTTTCTTGCTGGAGTGTCAATTTGTTCTCTCTAGATCATATTTTAAGTCAGAATGTTTGACCTCAAGTTATTCTATATACAACTTGGAAATATACACATATTTTTAAAGTATGCATTTTTTTTATAGTAAATATTCTCTATGTTAAATGTCATAGGTACATTTATACAAAAATTAGAGGAGGCACTTAGTTGTATAAGTGACTAAATTTTTATTTACAATTATTTTTATATTTACAATTTAACAGTTAAATATATGTATTAACCAAAAGTAAGTTTTATCATCAACCATCTTAATCTATACTTTAAAAAATAGGATTTTCACAATTTTCGAGGATATAAAATTCCTAATCTTGATAGCACAATGGCGTTTCATGTACTTGAAATAAAAAAAAATATTATATTAAATCACCATCAAATTTCACTAAAAAAAAACTTGATTTCACTATGCCAATACTTTCTTGTTAACAATCCCAAAAATTTTAACTTATATTTCTCGAAACTGCGAAAATAAAAATATCTTACCTTTTCTCGACCAAAGAAAGGTATTAAAAAACGCAACAAAAGCTTCACGTCTTATCTCTCATAAGACGAAAGAGCAAAACTCTAAAAGGCACACGCCAAAGACGAAAACATTTTTCTTCTATACAACTCGCTTTCATAAAAAGCAAAACAAAAGATCCGGCAAAAGCAACCACGTGCCATCGTTTCCAGAAAAAGTCGCAAATCGCTTCTATTAAGGACACACGCCAACGGAAAAAAACTTCTCTTCTTCCACTTGTTTTCCGGGAAACGTGCTTTCTCGAGAAGAAAAGATAAAAAAAAACTTGAAATATCGCCAATCGGCAGAAGCCAGCGACCGAAATAGAACCCAACTTTTAAAATTCACATTTCATCACCTCTATCAAACGAGAAATTAAACCAATTGCCGGTTAACGACTGTTGTCATATTTATTTAAATTCGTCTAATTATTACTACTTTGTGATTTGTCTAATAGAAAATTTATTTTATTAATTTAACTATTAATCATTTAGTAAAATTTAACTATTAAAAATGCTAACTTAATTCTAAAATACTTTATTTGTACAAAAAAGGTATGAAATAATTAAATAAGTTGAATAGAAAATAACGGAAATTATAATTACCGAAAGAGTGACAACAGTGTACTTGTAGAATATCGATCGAACATCGAACATACTTAACTGTCAACGATCAACTAATCAATCAACCAATCAAAGAGCACTAATTTAATTTATGAAGACAACATATACAAGGGAAATGAAAAATATAACTAAAAAATGAACGAAATTCACAAGTGTAAGATATTTCGTTACATGGCATATATGTTTTGTTTTTAGTGAATCGATAACCGAACATTAAGCTGATGAGAGAATTTTTGAAAAGTATAAATTTGTTGGTTTTGTTCAAAACGGCGATTCTTTGTTAGTAATAATTATGCTTTCTGTTGGCCATGTCTCATTTAGATCACCTGGATCCATTATCATGCGGCCCAGGTTTGATAACTGTACACCGCTAGCATCGGGCAGCTACACAGAATGTGTTTGCTGGTCTCTTTTTTTTCGCCGCATAGTCGGCAGTTTTTCTCAGCCGCCAGTATAAGTTTGAAGAGGTGCGGCATTAGTGCGACGTGGCCAGTGAGCAGGCCAATCGTGCTGCTTAGCCCACACCAGTTCATCGTCCAGAGTGCGTCTGCCCACTTCTGGAGAGGTTGTTTCATCAGCTGTCTTGATGTTCTGCAGCCAGTATTTGCATTTCACTGAGCGATATGTTCTTGCTCAAGGATTAGTTTCAACTCATGTTTCGCTTCGGCAATTGGCAATCCGACCAACTGGCTTCTTGGTTCCACCAGGGTCCCGTTTAAATGTAAAACTTGTGAGACCCAACAAATATAGTATATTTAGAACCAGCTTGGTGCCCTCTATCTATCGTTGATGTTTTTCCATTTCGCAATGGAACACCCTGTATAGGTAAATTGTCATTGTGACAGAACGAAAATAATATTCATTGTGATTAATATACTTCAAGTTCCAAATAAATAAACACAAAATAATACAGAAAAAGGATTGCTTATTATTTGGAAAACAAAGGATTCCAAAAATGGTAGAAAAAATCTTCAAATAACTCATAAAACTGTTCTTTCGATAATCTTTAACATTGTTATTGGATATATCCAATAAAAAAGTTATTTGAGTCGATTACTTCTCGTTTAAAGAATGTAATTTCAATAACATCCATTGAAAAAGTGTTTTCATTTAATGCAATGTGTAGGCTGAGCCTAAGAATCTTTTTAACTATTGTTGCATTTGTGGCATTAACATTGAATGCGAAAAAAAAATTCCAATATAAATAAATTAGTGATTCATCGGGATCTATTTTTAAAATGAATTACCCAAAATTCGAATCGTACGAGCGTTGTTGGAGGATGTCCAATTCTTTAAAAAAAAATATTGCACACGGTTGGTAGTTAAAAAAGAGTATTTATGAATGAAAGGATAAATAAAAGTTTAAATAATCTTGGCGATCATAACGATAAATTATTTTAACAGAAAAAAAATGGGTCACATGTAGATTGTTAAGATATTTTGATTGACCGTACAAGTTGCATCAAATTTATTGTCTAAGACTGATGTGTTCCCACATGTTTTGCTGGCCCATCGAAACACTATGAGAAGTGGGTGCAAATATAGCGCAGATGAATAGTTGTTAAGGGTATGAAATTATAATTTTTAAATGGTTTTGAATGAGAAATAAGACAGGTTTAACCTGTAACCATATAGTTTTCAGAATTGTAATTAAAATAATAGCTCAATATTTTTTTGCTTTTTCTTCGCAAAGCTGTTTAAGACCTCTCTGATATTAATTTTTATCTTTCTACGAACTTTCTTTTTGTTGCAGAGGTGGAGGAAATCCTTTATGGAGAGGTTATGAGTCTGAACGCTCAAGGTCTACTGTGAGACTCCACTGACTGTGTCAGGTTTACTCACTAAAAACTCCACCCCTATTTAGGTTCGTCTGGCTATTGCCTCCGGTGACACTTATGCCTGTTGGCTCATTTTATCTTGCCTGGATAGAGTTAAAACATCCTTGGTTCGACGTAGATCTAGTTTAAGCCAGATCTGTTTCGATGATGTGCATGTGGGTTCATTTTGCCACCTCACGTTGGCTTTTTGAACTACTTTGCTGTGCAGGAGGAGCCGGTAATTTGCAATCGGTACTCCTTGCTGAGATGAAACAGATACAGCTGAGAGGGTGGTGCCCTCTCTTGCTAGCTCGTCCGCCCTACAGTTGCCTGGTATGTCCCTGTGTCCAGGTACCCAGACAATGTGAACTCTAAACTTAGTTCCTAGCTCATTAAGGGCGGCACGGCATTGCACCGCTGCCCTAGAGGTCAAGTAGACTGAGTTCAGTGATTTGATAGCAGCCTGGCTGTCATTTCAGCTTGATACACACTACAGTGATCAGGCAAACGAAACGACAGGCCAAGTGAGGGGTCTTCTGAGAACATACCGCAACCTACTCTTCCCTCTAGTTTAAAGCCATCCGTATAAAATACTGCGCCCTGAGGTTTCACTATATTCTCGGCACAATCTTCTCTGGATGGAATTTTCAGGGATAAGTCGCCTTCGAACATAGGGGTAGGTTTAGTGTAATCAGTGTTTTTTGTGCACAGGTCGTATTCTCTAAGTAGTCTACAGTGACCATAGTGCGTTTCGGTCCATGGGGTCACAGCATTGAGTCTGAGAGCCGCACTAGCTGCGCATTCTTGCCCAAACAGATCTACTGGTAGTAGATGTAGAATCGTTTCAAGGGCTTTTGTTGGGGTGGTCCGTAGATAGCCTGTGATCAGCAGACATGCCAATCCCTGGACTTTTCCTACCTTTGCATGGTTGACTCCCTTCTCTAGGGCTGGCCACCATACTAACGATCCATACATTAGAATCGGTCTTATGACTGTAATAAAGAGCCAATGAACAACATGGGGTTGTAACTCCCATTGTCTGCCGATAGCCGTTCTGCAGGTATAGGTCGCCACAGTAGCTTTCCTTACCAATTCCTCTACTAATGCTACTAATGAGTACTTCAGGTGGAGAGATTTCTATACCTTCTGTACTAGACTATAAAGGGCTGTCTCCACTAATTTCCCCTTACAGTACGCGTGTTGGGAGTGGGAAAATTTTCCTTCGTCCAGGAGGCCTCTGATGTGAACATCAAGTAACCTTTCTAGTGTCTTTAGCAAGAAAGACGAAAAAGCTTATTGGCCTTTAGTCTTTTGGAGTACTGTGTGAGGGCTTTCCTCCTTTAGGGATAAAAACAACTCTCACTTCTCTTCACTTGAGTGGTACATATGCTAGGCTTAGACATACCTTGTATATGGCCTCTAGCCACGAAATAATTAGGTCCTAAAGTTTTATTTATTTATAACAAAATTATTTTTTTTAAAAAAAGCGTAATTTGTCCCATTCAATACAACGGGGTTTTGAATGGGACGCTTAAAAAAATCAACTTATACTAAATATTTTTAAATATACGAACAAAACTTTATGACTTTACTAAGGATACAAAATTTTAATTGTAGATAGTACTTTAGACCTGGAATATAGGTTTAATTAAAGGATTCGTCCAAACTGTCTCCCATAATTCTCAAAACAAATGGAAAAATAGTGACGTTGTCTCTCAACGTCACTAATATCTTCTTTTAGTGGATAATAAAACCTATTCGATTTACCAAATCTTCTTAGAAATTTAATTTGCAATTCTAATTTTGATTTAATATATAGCATAGTTTATTTTTCTTTGTGGAACAGTCAACAAGAACAAAGTCATTCTCTTCCAAAACTGATGTTCCTTCAATACCGAAATCTGAGGTGCAATCCTCATAAGTATTAAAATTTTCCGATATGTCAATGTATCGATAAACTCCATGTTCTCATCTTCGGAGTCGCTGCTGCTAGTTGCACGTGTGCAGTCTCAAAGCAAAACTATTTTTAAAATTGAGTGGGCATACAGCCCCATCTATACCTAACAATGAAAAGCTATAAAAGTGATTCTAATAGAAGATATCTTCTGTGTCCCATTCATGGCACTTTTCCACTACGGGCATGAGCACAACAGTTTCCTGCACCGCTCATCTCTAGTGTATCGCGATGCAAAGCTCTAATCCACGAGGAGGTGTGGCATTTCAAAAGCTGTTGAAAGTCTTGTAGGAAATTAATTCAGAAGTAATATAAGCGGTTATCTATGTTGCGCGAAGATTTTAACCGTATTTAGCATGGTTGGACCGCGAAAAAAGAAAAAAAAGACGACTCCGTCGATGACCCCCTTGGTCGGTGAGAGCAAACGATGTTACGGAGAGATAAAAAAATCGAAATTTGTTATCTACGGATAAATTCTTGACTGAAATGAACGCAGTTGATATATCGCGGACGTTTTCTTGTACGTTTTAACGCTCTCTTAAATCAATTCGTTTTTTTTTATCCGTATTTATAAAAAGCCGCGGAAAAAGATTTTAAAAAGACTGTTGCGTTTTCTTCTGCGGGTGTTGGAAAACAAGACGGTTAAACTTTATCTACAATTGCTCTGAATAATTGCACGATTTTCCTGCCGGATAACTCGGATTAAGTGTGCAGGAAATTCAAACGTAAATAAATGACGCGATTATTACCCTCAAAAAAACGAACCTTTTAAAAAAAGCATGAAAAAATTATTCATAAAATACGTGGTCTGACATCCCATAAGGGATTCTTAAATCGCGGCTGCACGTTTATATTCAATAAATAAGTGTTTCTTGATATTACTATTATTAAATAATAATCCCTCCACTTTGACAGCGCCATGTTATCACCATTTAAAAGGATGGGGTGCGTGGAAACCCACGCGACAGAAGTGAAACTTTTTAGGTTGGAAATCAGGACGTTATTTTGTGGGATTCATTGAGGTTGTCGTGGGGTACAAGTCAAATCAAACAGTTGTTGCACAATTTTTATTCTGATAAAATGTTATTTCTGCGTAAAAGTTCATTAAGAAAGCGAAGTAAGAAGTTTATGTTAATAATAATCTTAACTTCACATGTCATTTCTTCTAAAAACTTAGGATAATACATGTCTTACTTGGCTAGTTCGAATATACGAATTATATTATAGCCTTCGCAAGTTCTAAAGCTGTTAGTTTTTAATTTATTATTCCGAAAGTTTGGCTTGCTGTAAGAAATTAGCCATCGAACAAAGGGCTCTTCCATGACTGTTTTAGTAGGTACTTAATATTAATTCGTATATTCGAACTAGCCAAGTAAGACCTTAGGCTTCAATATATTGTCCTAAGTTATTAGAAGAAATGATATTTTAAGTTGTTATAAAATATTTTATGTTGTTATAAATAAATTTCAGGACTGACCATTAAACTTGGCACCCATTTAGATCTTACTTCTTTTGTCGTTGAAGACAACAACCAAAGCGTATACCATAATATTGAAGTTGGCGTTTATTTCACATTTATGTTTTTGATGGGATATCATTACTTTTTGTACAGAAATTATTAGTAGGTACTTATTCAAAATAAAACTAATACCAAACAGTTTTTGTTATTCTTCTGTATTTTCCTACTTTTACGGGGTACAATTGTCTTTTTTGTGTTATTTTCTATATTTTCTTGTACCTTTGAAATGTTTGAGTGAATTGCCCATTCAGTATCCGGAATTTTTACGCGTTTTCTGTTTATACTTAATTTGGCCAAGTCGGGGCGGTATAACGTGCGCAGGCGGTTGTACGCTACAATAGAGCTCTCTTGTGCCTTGATTTGACTTGGATTTAAATTGATAAGATGTACTCCATTTAAGGTTTTAACTCTGGAGAGTCCAACGTCCTAAATACCCATTTTATTTAATTTTTATAAGTAAAGATCTTACACTATTGATGTGCGCTAAATTTTGAAATAATAATTAATGCTAAATCGCAGTTAATAACGTAATAAATACGAAAGATCGAGTATACTCTTAGTTATAAGTAGTTAACAAGTACTAAAACTGATATGTTTGGATTAAAAAAAACTAAGGATGGTATTCCACTCGTTATATATTTACGTAAAGATCTTAAAATCCACATAAAGACCGACTGTCATTCGCTTGATAAACAGCTCAACTCTCACAGATATCCTTCACCCTCTAGAACATAGAAGAAGAGTTGCAGACCAGTCATTGCTCTACAGATATTTCCATGGCAGATGCTCCAGAGAAATAAAAACTCTTGTGCCACCATTGGCCACATTCGGCCGAAGAACTCGGCACGCTGATCAGAGAACTATGACCTACAACTTTTTAAAAAGCGTGTCCATAATCATTTCCTTTCTATAATCCCTTCCCCTTCTAATAGTCGCAGTGCGGGCCGTCCGCGGCCCACACGATAGGTCTACCCTTTTACGACTATTTTCATAAAAAAAAAAAATTTGATTGCTGATTCTTACATTACAGAAACTACAGAAGTAAGTATTCCTAATAGAATCAATTAATTAAAAAAATTATAATAAAATGATAAACATTTACTAGTTTATGATTTATTCCTTTGTATTTACCCAACTACCTGCCTGGATGCTAAATTTGAACTTTCTAGGTCATCTGGAACTGGGTTAGTTTTGATCTATAGGTCAGTCAGTGATAAAAATGACGATTTTTGGACGTTAATATACAAATAAGTGTTATAGGGTTTGTTTGGAGCACATATGTTTTTCGCAAGTCTCAATTAATGAGCCAAATTTGACATATTTATGTGAAATAGTTTTTGAGTTATAAGGGAGTCAAAAGTGGCCCCAAATGGATCGTGTAATATTACACACAGTACCGCTCGCTCACTAAAATAACTAAAAAATCTTTAGTTATTGTACTGAGAGTTTAGAATTACCGAACCCAAGAAGTAAATATCGTTACAAAAGAAATGGCATGAAAAAACAAAAAAGAAATTGGATTTTTCATTCATTTTTTTTATAAGTAAAATTAATAGCGTTTCGAAGTACATCTCGACGAGAAATTACATGAAATATGAAGAACACAGCAAAAATACATCTGTCCGATCTCGTTATCGTTAGATATCAAAAGAAGACGACATTTTGATTGATATCTGTTATTAACCGTATGATTCCTGAGGTATTTTCTCATGTCTGTCAGCAAAAAAAAATCCCTAACTCGCTACGACGTTAATTTATAATTAATTTTGTATCGCGATCGCAACACACATTCTTCAAATGTACCGAACCTGTACGTACACACGTATTAACTGGATCTGGAACTTTCGTTTTGTTTTTATACCATTTCGTACCATTTCTCGATGCCAATTCCGAGGTTGCTCGGCATACGGGGTCACTCAAATATCACTCGTATAAAAGAGTGTGTCGATACATAGAAGAACTCTTTAAGGATAACAGAAAAAACGAAAAATGGATCGATGAACAGGAGCAAAACGGACCCGAGATAACGAAGTCAGAAGCCGTGTACGCTATAAAAACACTAAAATGTGGGAGAGCCTCAGGGCCGGATGATATACCTGCCGAAATAATTAAACTGATAAAATAGTAACATACAGATATTCTGCTGGACGAATTTAACACCATATATAATACTGGAATCATACCAGATGAATGGCTCATATTAACCTTTGTAGTCAACCCCAAAAGTTTCACCGCTAAACATACATACATATAGTCACGCCTTTTTCCCGTAAGGGTAGGCACATACCACTTCCTTCCCCTTGCTACGGTTCTTACACACATCTTTTGCTTCCTTTACTTTCATCAGTGCTCTCATACATGCTCGTCGGTTTTTGGTACTCTTGACCTGGCCTTTCTTTAAAACAATGTGAAACTTATCTGCAAACAATCACGAACGGTAAAAATGTCATTGAGTACGCCAATGGTATAAAATTTAGTACCTATTTTTTGTTTTGCATTGCTTCTTTGTGGCGATTTGTTATATCTTTTAAAAATCTTAATCCTACGTTGAGTACGAGGCAGCTGGCATCTGTGTCTGAGATCAATCGAACTAGCACCCAAATCATTTTAAGAAAGAATAAATTCCATCCATATAAAATACGTTTTCCATCCATGAACTTAATGGGGATGATTATGACCCCCGTTTGCAGTTTTGCGAAATAATAAATGCGCGAGCAGGGAACGATCCACAGTTCCTTTTCAATATCTGTTTTGCCGATTAATGCAGTTTTTTCTTGCACGGGACGGTAAATCACCACAATTGCCGCTATTGGTCCGATTCAAACCCAAGAGTTTTTCACGAGGTGCATACACAGCGACCGGAGAAATTAAATGTATGGGCTGAAATTTGCTGTGACCGACTGGTAGGTCCTTTTTTTCTACCAGGCAATTTGACTGGCGAAATATATTTGCAATTACTGAAAGACGCTATTGAACCTGCCTTGACTGATATGTATTTGAAAATAATCCACAGTATGACGAATATCATTTTTATTTTCAACAGGACGATTATGCGGCGATTGTTCGTCAGTATTTAGACCAACGTTTTCCACGACATTGAATTGGGAGAAGAGGCAGCATTGAACGGCCACTACGATCGCTAGATTAATTACCCCTCGATTTCTTTTTATGGGGACATCTGAAAAGTAAAATTTATAAAACACAACCAGCGTCGTTCGAAAATTTGCGCCAAAGAATTGTTAAAGAGTGCCGTCGAATTACTCCGGAAATTCTTCGGAATGTGCATGAATGTTTTGAACAAAATCATTATTATTGCATGGAAGCGGGCGGTCATCAGTTTGAACATTTAATCAATAAAGTAGTAAGTAAGCAACTAAAATAATTGGAATTTTAACATGCAATTTTTTCAAAGTATTGTGAGGAAATGTAAAATTTAAAAACTATTTTGTAGAGAATTTTCGGAGCTTTTAAAAGACATATTATTCGACCCCCGATGCCATTCAAAAATTTTGTGGTAATTTTTACCGTCGCTTGGGGTTGAAAGTAGTGGAGTTAAAAATACCGAAAAAGAGTGTCCCTCTTTAATCAAATCTGAGCGTTTTTCTAAAATGTTGACGAGGTTCCTGCAAATTTCGTTTTAGGTTGGCCACCCTGTATAATTGTAGTAACCGTTCAAAGTGTGTTCCGTTATTTTGTAGGCAATAATATAACCTATTTTTAAATTCTTCTCGAACTACTAACTCTATGGTGTTCAAAAATTATTTTAACTGGCTGGTTTTTAAATAAAATCACTGTAAGAACTAATATTTAGGGTTTTACATGTTACGATAAGTGTTTTTACAATATATCTCCCTAGTGACTGAAATTTCTCTATAATTGTTGCAGTTCGTCTTATCTTCTTTTTTATGGATTGACGAGATGTAAGCTTCCTTCCAAGGTTCTGGTACTGGATGACCATTTGGACAATTGTTGATAATAAACGTAAGATTGTTGTGAAGTTTATCGCTCCGGCCTACTCGCTTTGCCATTTTTAAGATCCATAATAGCTTTTTTTACCGTTTCTACCTGTATCCTTACTTCCTCCCCGTAAACATGTATGGGACCTGCTGGTTCGTCACCTAGATATTCCTGTCGTGTTTCTGTTAATAGGTTTTTATAATAGTTTTTCCACCCTTTTGGTTTAATTGTTTGCAGAAATGCGTTATCCTTTCCTGTATTTCTAAGGGCACCTATGAAATTTCAAACTTCTGTGCATTTTCTCCCCCCGCTGTAAAAACTAATATTTAGGGTTTTACATGCTACGATAAGTTTTTTAATACAATATATCTCCCTAGTAATAACAATATATTATAATATCGGAACCCTAACAGTTTCGTTTCAAAAAAAGTTGTGTCACTGTTGCGTTGACCTTAGGAAGTATAGAAGCCAAGAGATCTATTCATAACTTATCAAAAGAATATTATCATTGTTTGAAATATTTACGAGTATATATAATCCTTTTGATAAAAAAAATGATTGTGACATTGCATCTAAACATTAGTCGCTCGAAATACCTAAATACAAACGGGTAAGACTCAGAGGAGCACACAAACGGTGCGCATTTTCAATATTAAATCAGAGTGGGGTTTCTTCTTGCAGGAAATTGCAAAAAACGATATTCATTATGAGTTGTGCGTTTCTTAGACATACATACATATAGTCACGCCTTTTTCCCATAGGGGTAGGCAGAGACCACTTCCGCTACGGTTCTTACACACATCTTTTGCTTCCTCTACTTTCATCAGTGCTCTCATACATGCTCTTCGGTTGTTGGTACTCTTGACCTGGCCTTTCTTCAAAACAATGTTTGTTGTTTGTTTCGTCAATCTTCCTTCATCCATCCTTTCTACGCGTCCAAACCATCTAAGCATTCCTTTATCTATCTTTGTAAGCACATCTTCTTTTACACCACAGCGTTCTCTTATCTCACTATTCTTTACTTTATCCAACCGAGTCACTCCGGCTATACTTCTCAGACTACTCATCTCCGCAGCATTAATCCTATTTTCATGCTTCTTCTGCCAAAGCCAACTTTCTCTACCATACATAAGTGTAGGAACCAACACACCTCTATGCACAGCGTTTCGTAGATGATAGGTTATTCAAACCGACGCAGCTGTCTGGATACATCATCTAAACAGATCTGGCCTAAACTAGATCTACGTCGAACTAAGGATGTAGATTGCATCAACACCAAGTTCGCCCATGGCTTTTATTGTTTTGGGGGTATGCCATCATCATTAGGTGATTTGTTGTTTTTTAGAAGGCTTATGGCTTTTTCTACTTCGGCATTTAAGATTGGGGGCTCTTTTTCTACCTCATCAGTTTTTAGTAAACCATGGTCTTCGGTTTTATCAGTAGAAAAATACTTCTGCTATGTGTTGGCATCCGTAATTGTCTCTCCGTTGTTATTTTTTATTATTTGTGTCTGCGGCTTAAATTCTCCAGACAGATATTTGACTGTATCATAAAATTCGGGGGATCTGTTTGTATTTGCATGTTTTTTAAGTTCTTGGCATACTCTTGCGATGTGCTGGTTTTTGTCGATTTTTTGCAATACTTTTAAATTTCTTTGTCAATATTTTAAGACAGATTAAATACGGACAGATGCGAAAGGTGAGGGAGAAAGTCTTGCGGCGAGAGAGATAAACATTTAAACCAATTTAAATGTCTTCGTGTGTATATAAAGAGCTTTCGTGTGCGTTCGGGATGTTCGGACGTAAGCATCGATCACACAGAAACGTGTGCATCGATAGTGGCAACAATGCAATCAAACCCATTTAAATGTCCATACATAAATCAGAAAATCCTTCGATCTTTTGCCGGGTTTAGCATCTGTTTGTATTTAATATGGACAAATGTTTGTTCTATAGATACGTCGTAACCGTACCTATATAACCAACCAGCATGAAAATGATAAAGAAGGCCACAAAAGGCGCTTCGAAAGAGCTTTTCAAAGCCAGCGGGAGATAATGATAATGATTACTCACAATTTGTCAAGTTTTTACAACAATTTGATTAAATTCGAGAAATAGTATTGAAATAAGAGAGCAAGGAATCTCGAGAGACGAGTTTTTCGAAAATGTCCACATCGTCGGCGGTTTTTCGACTAATTTCGACGTTGTTCACGGTATATTCGATAATTGAGCTTCTCTCTGCGAGATTACGAGTTATTTTAGTTAATTTTCTTGAACAATTTAAAGCGTTCCCGTTGTTTATTAAAGTGATGCTTAGAATTCTTGCAGCTGTTTTGAAACGAATATACAGTAATTAGTTTACTCTGCACTGCATCACCTAATCATCAGAACAAGCTTTCAGATCCAAATACTTCAATAGGAACTTCACAATCCTTTCATTCAGGAACTCCAGGGTAGGCACATAAAACGAACTTATACTTAATACCTCTTGAGGTTAGGATGAAAAAAACACTCTTATCCGAATCGTCATGTTTTTAATACAAATGTATCCTAATTCCGACCAGTTTCAAAATCTGAATGTAACTCATTAAGACCGATAGGTATTAATTTTTTAACACTGACATAATTGGATTTACGTCTGGTAATGCGTTTGACAGGACTTCTTCAAACACGCGTTACTCGTTTGTTTTGATACATGGTTCTATTTTAACTTCGCCCTACTATACCTACGTCACCGATTTTAACAGTTTCTCTTTTGTTTGTTTATTTAACTTCCTCGGTACACAGTCATCGCGTTGTGGAAGAAACTATTTTCGGTTAAGATTAAGTTAAATCAGCTTAACCCTACACTGCCAAGCGTGCACATACAAGCTTACTCATTGCATACAAAACAAGAAACCTTTTGTATGAGATACGAAAATAGATTCGTTTGTTTCTACTAGAGTGTTGCAGTACGTGGGATTTAATGATATTATTGCTAATAAAAATTGTTTAACAAAGGGACACGATTTCGAGTCGTTTTTTATTTTCTGCTTCATATAAAATATAATAAATAATAAATGTGTAATGCTCAATGAAAAATAGCATTCTTTCTTAAATCTGTTCTTAATTTTTTATTATTAATATTAGCTTCTGCGTTCTTAAAATAACTCTTGAACTAGTAATGTTAGCCTTAGGCCAGTCGTCCTTTAGATGAGTTTTTGTACGAAATGCTTTCGTCAGTCATTTTGGACGAATAATTTCGACAGATTGGCATTAGTAGTATCGTCCACTGGACAAGCTTTTAGACAATCTAAATGCCATAAAAAACATAACGTGTAAAAAAACCAAGTCTCGCAACTCAGTTCTTCTACCGTACAAAGTTACGAGATTCATGTAATACCAAGTCGGTTAATTTATTCAGTCCCTACTTGAGGGTCATTTTGTCCTAAGTTCTTACATAATTAGCTAACCTAACAACATCTTATGGTGACCATATCAATATTATCAATTTATCAATATATTTGCGTTTTAAATAAATAGATTGACTTGGCAATCGCACCAAACAATCCAACTTAATAAAAGATGTATTACTTGTGAGATACATTGTGTTTTCATGCGATGGCCAAGTCAATCTATTTATTTAAAACAAAAAAAAATTTAAAATTGAAATGGTCACTATAAGATGTTGTTAGGTTAGCTAATTACGTAATAACTTAAGACAAAAGGACCCTTAAGTAGGGACTGAATAAATTAACCGACTTGGTATTACGTGGATCTCAGAATTTACTAAAAAATAAACAGGCACAATCTGGAATTGTTTGAACTTTTACCTAAGTCCAAGCAATAGTAAAAAGTGCGTGCAAAAATTAATATAAAAAAAAATGAGCGTATAGGAAATTTAAATTTCAGGGTGAGTTTTTATTTCATGCGACTCTATTACCGAACATAACCTAAAAAATTTGGAAAGTTGCGAAAAGCGGTTTTTTGTTAATAACTAAAAAACTACAGCTCCGATCGAAAAAAGTTAAATTAGGAAATTGTAGGTATTAAAAAGATCTATCTATAAAATAAATTATTATTTCGATATCTTTGATACTTTTCGAATTATATTGGAAAAACCGTAAAAAATCGGGTTTTCTATAACTCGTTAACTGTAACGTATTCAAACTTGTTACTTATTGTTAAGTGTAGCCAACGGCAGCCAAAAAAGTTTTTTTTAAAAATTGATTAATATTGGTTATTTTTTAAGATATATGAAGTTTTCTTCAAAAAGATGCTCTCCTAATTTAGCTAGTTCTACTCGGGGGATGATGCTATATTAACGATTTAGGGCTTATTTTTTTTCTGTGATAAGAGGGCGGTTTGATAAGTCAGTGACTTTTTAAATAAAACAAATTTTTTTCCGCAAATAAACATTTTATTTTTCTACATAATCACCTTTTAGCTCGATACATTTAGTCCAGCGTTTTTCTAATTTTTTTATTCCCTCCAAATAATAGGTTTTTTCAAAGCTCTCAAAATACGCGTTTGTTTCGGTAATGACTTCTTCATTCGACTCAAATCTCTTACCGCACAGCCATTTCTTTAGGTTTGGAAACAGAAAATAGTCGCAGGGGGCTAAATCTGGAGATTATGCTGGATGGGGTAGCAGTTCGTATCCCAATTCGTGGGTTTTGGCCATCGTGACTAGACAAGTGTGCACACGTGCATTGTCTTGATGGAACAGCACTTTCTTCTTCGCCAAATGCGGCCGTTTTTGCTTCAAATCAACGTCGAATCTGTTCAAAAGCTTTGAATAATATTCGCCGGTGATCGTTTTACCTTTCTTGAGGTAATCGGTGTGAATGACAACGCGTACATCCCAAAAAACTGTGGCCATGACCCTGTTGGCTGACAGACTCTGTTTCGCCTTCTTTGGTCCACGTTCACCCCGAGCAACCCACTGTTTCGATTATTCCTTGGTCTCTGGCGTGTTGTGATGGATCCATGTTTCATCCACAGTAACAAAATGGCGCAAAAATTCGTCCGGATTACGGCTGAACATCGCTAAACATTCTTTTGAAGTGGTCACACGATTGCGCTTATGGTCGAGTGTGAGCAATCGCGGCACCCATCTCGCAGAGATTTTTTTCATGTCCAAATATTCGTGTAAAATATGATATACCCGTTCAGTTGAGTTACAACTACAGCATGAGCCAACTCACGCACTTTCATTCTCCGATCATCCAATATCATTTCATGGATTTTATCGACGATTTCCGGCGTGATCACATCTTTTGGGCGACCTGGACGTTCGGCGTCACTAGTGCTGGTACGCGACCACAACGGAACTCTGTAAACCACTTCTTAACCATTGAAATTGATGGTGCCGAGTCCCCGTAGTATTTATCAAGTCTTTCCTTAGTTTCGGTGATGGATTTTTTAGGTAAAAAGTAATGCTTAATCAGCACACGAAATTCACTTTTTTCCATTTTCGTAAAAATTCACGAGGTTGTCTGCTTTGAACGGCTATCAAACACCAACTGCACGACGTAGCTTGCTCAAAATTAGAAAGTTGCCCACTGATAGATTATAGTTGACGGCAGCACTGTTGCATTTGGAGTAACTGCGCGGGAAATTCAAAAAGTCACTGACTTATCAAACTGCCCTCGTAGTTGTACTTTCATATTATTAAAAAAGTATATTGATTTATTCATTTTAAGGGGCAAAAAATGAGTTAAAAATAATTGCACTATTTTTTTACATGTTTTTTTAAAATAAATTTTGTTTTTATACGCCTTTTATGAAAATAGATTCCTGACATTATTTCACGCATTTTAAAAAAAATTGAATTCCTACGATCACTAGGAGCCGAGATAATTTTTGTATTTCAAAAAAATCTGAAAGGTGCAATAATTATCGTACAGCAGTCACCTTTATGTATAATAAGGTTGAATACCTATATTTTCAATAAAAAATACTTGGATATGTCTAGTTCATTTGCAGTATTATTAATTGATGAATAAAGTGAGTCGTGCAGGCATCTGTAGCGGATGGCGGAGTGGCGAGCGTTGAGCGATCGAACTGAAAATTCATTTCGTGCGTTCAAAGTTGCTTGCGCTTGAAAAATTTTTGAGTATCTCGGCTTCTGGACTAAGCAAAAAAATCCTTTTATATTTAATTTGGGGTAGCTCGTCGAGATAAACACGAATATCATATTCACCAAATGATAAAATAACTTTATTACGCAGAAAACATTTATTAAATAATTACAGTAAAAATACTCGTATATTATATTGAAAAAGATTTACATTAAAAAATAATTCTCCTTTTCTTTATTGGAGGATGGTCTGCTGAATCAATTGGCTCTTCTTCTTTTTCTTCTTCAATATTGTCTGTAAGCAGATCGTCCATGAAGTTTGGCTATATTTCATCTATTTCGATGGAAAACTTCATATATCTTGAAAAATAATCAATATTTATCAATTTTTCAAAAAAAACTTTTTTGGCTTGCCATAGGCCTGATTTAATTTTTTTCGATCGGAGCTGTAGTTTTTTTTTTTTTTATGAAAATAGTCGCAAAAAGGGTGGACCTATCGTGTGGGCCGCGGACTGCGACTATTAAAAGGGGAAGGGGTTATAGAAAGGAAATGATTGTGGACACGTTTTTTAAAAAATTGCAGGTCATAGTTCTCTGGAAGTGTGCTATCGTCTGCGAAACTGTAAATGGGGTTCGTGGTGGTTTTCAAGAGGTCGTTGATGTGTAAAAAAGAACCGATTTTCGCAACTTTGCCAATTTTTTAGGTTATGTTCGGTCATCAGAATAGAGTCGCATGAAATAGAAACTCATCCTGAATTTTAATTTCGTATAGGCTCATATTTTTTTGGATATTAATTTTTGCACATATAACATTGGGCGGCTTCCTCGTTTCTTGAACTATCTGGCTTGCGATCGCGACTTCCCTTGGGGGTTGCGACCAACATGTTGAAAAACACTGTTTACATTTTAGGCACACATTTTTAACTTTTTTTAGCGTGATTCCAAAAATAATTTGCATTGATTCCAATACGTAGTCAGTAAATACACATAACACCATGTTTTTAGTTCGAAGAAATTGATATTCACACTGAAAATGCAATTATAAACTAAAAATAAACGTAGAATAGTCGAAAGTGCAATTTCGCCGGTTATCTTAATCCTAGTAACGAGCTGAACATTTTTGGGTTAATGGGTTTGTGAAACTCGATCAAAATTTACGGGTTATGATGTTGTTCTATTTAGTTCGAATAAAAAATTAAAAAAAAACATCCACGTAATCTACGGCCGTTACAAAGAGGAATAAATACCCCTGTTGAATAAAACATAAATTATTTAAAACGAATATCGTTATTGACGATTCTCGTCGAGTGGCATATCACCACGCACCACCAATTCAACATACCACCACCGGCCGACGACAAAAAAATCTGGTGTTAATTTGACCTTATAGGTCTACAATCGAAGACGTCGTTATATTTACCTGGAAAAGAAGGCTATATCAGAATTATAAAATGAGAAGTAAGAAGATCGATTCTTGTGGTGTATTGACATCATTGACGAGAATCGTCTTCGAACTCGCTTTACTGCATTTTACAGCTTACACCAGCCGATATGTCCGTATTTGTTGAGAATGACCGCACTTTTTTTTATTATAGTGCGGCCACTTCGCCACTAAAATACCAACATCATGATTTATTATCTATTATATTTTCCGATATAATAGATATCGCACAAAGCAAACCTGAAATCACACCCAACGGGATGACTGAAATTAAAATTGCAGATGTCCAACATGCTCTGCAAAAACTAAAGAACAAAAAGAGTCATGGGGCATTCTCAACGAACTTCTAAAGTATGGTGGCGAAAGCCTGGAACACAACTCACAAAGTTAATCCAGAAAATTCTATTTTACCAAAGAGTCCCGCAAGAGTGGCGAAGTAGCACGACTATTCTCATATTTAAAAAGGAGATAAAAAAGTAACTTCAAATTACAGAGGCATAAATTTACTAAACACTACATTAAAATTAACAACTAAAATCATTACCAACCTATGTAACAAGTTCACAAATTTAGAGGAAGAACAAGAAGGATTTAGACATGGAAGATCTTTGTGTTGAGGCAAATAGTGGAAAAATCAATAGATGCCTGCATACATTTGCTTTATAGATTTAGTTTGATACGGTTAAACTACATGACGTCATACATCTCCTCTACAATAGAAAAATCCCTTATAACCTAATAAAAACAATAGGGAATATATACAAAAATAATCAAATTCGAGCGATAATAAACGAACAGTTTCGCAGACGATAGCACACTTGTCTCAACTTTCACATCCTATCGATCACTTTCGGTGAATGATACAAATAGACTCAGGCAGGAATAGGTTGATTCCATCAATAGAGATCTTAAAGCAATCGTCGAGTGGGGAACCAACAATCTTGTTCAGTTCAACGCCCAAAAAACACAAAGTGCCACGTTTTCCAAGAAAGTGAATTCCTCAAATCATCCCATCACAATGTCCGGAAATACCCTTGAACCAAGTCCCTCCATCTCGATTTTGGGAGTCACGGTGTCCAATAATATGTCTTGGCATGACCATGTTGCTAACATCGCAAAGTCGGCAAGCCAGAGGCTAGGTTTTCTGTGGAAAGCCAGAAAGTTTTTTACTCCTGATCAACTGTTGACGACGTACAAGGCTCAAATCCGACCTCTACTGGAGTATTGCTCGCATATTTGGGGTTCAGCACCAAGGCATTCTCTTCGTCTTCTAGATTCCATTCAGAAAAGAGCCATTCGCTTGATAAACAGCTCAACTCTCACAGATACCCTTCACCCTCTAGAACATAGAAGAAGAGTTGCAGACCAGTCATTGCTCTACAGATATTTCCATGGCAGATGCTCCAGAGAAATAAAAACTCTTGTACCACCATTGGCCACATTCGGCCGAAGAACTCGGCACGCTGATCAGTCTCACCCATTTACTCTCAAGATTGACACTACTAGGACCAATCTTCATCAAGAATCCTTCTTTTACAGGGCTGCTACGAAATGGAATAAGCTTCCAAAATCAGTTTTTCCAGAGAACTATGACCTGCAACTTTTTAAAAAGCGTGTCCACAATCATTTCCTTTCTATAATCCCTTCCCCTTCTAATAGTCGCAGTACGGGCCGTCCGCGGCCCACACGATAGGTCTACCCTTTTTGCGACTATTTTCATAAAAATAAAAAAAAAGAACTTACCGAACCCATACCAGCTAGAAACGGTATTCGCCAGGGAAACTCGCTGAGCTCATTCCTATTTAACGTTATAATGGATG
This sequence comes from Agelastica alni, assembly GCA_950111635.1. Taxonomy (NCBI): domain Eukaryota; kingdom Metazoa; phylum Arthropoda; class Insecta; order Coleoptera; family Chrysomelidae; genus Agelastica; species Agelastica alni. The sequence continues at coordinate 20,854,220 of OX467717.1, read as the reverse complement.
AGATAATAAAAAAAGTTCGTACTATGAAAGGCTACAAAATGGGAGATAAAACGGTAATCCTGGAACACAATGATTGTTCAAAGGATTATTTTCTTATACCTTAATGCAATAAAATTTTACATTAACACTAACGGTTATGGTATAAGCATAAGTATGTAAGTATGTAAGTTTATGTGGTAATACCCATAGTTACACCACTGTAGGTAGGGAAATGACCATAATTACACCACTGCAGGTAGTAAATGACCCTTTTGGTTATAAAACCTTTTGTTTGTGGCAGGCCTCCAAATAAAAACAGGGTGGCACGAGTAAAATATAATAATCCACACTAAAACAGCTGTTGCGGACCATTTAGAAATCATAAAAGTTTGTTTGACCATTCCGTTAGCGTTTTGCATTTATAAGTAGGATTTATTACTTCGTACCATTTTAAAATAGAGTATAACAAAAGATGTGTGTAAGAATCGTAGCAAGTGGAAGGAAGTGGTCTCTGTCTACCCCTATGGGAAAAAGGCGTGACTTTATGTATGTATATATAACAATATAAATCAATATTCCAATAAAATCATAGTCCGAAATGCTATCAAAGCCAATATTTCAGATAAAAGTATAATAAAATAGTTTAAATAAATAAAAATGATTAATAAATAATTGATAAAGTGTGACTAAATAAAATCTAAGTAAGTCTCAAGTAATCTGTACATGAATTGATGGATTTATAATAAATGCAATTACCCTATAACAAAAAAATAGATATTAGGGGTCTGGGTGCGACCCGAGAGGTCCACGCGACTAACTTCTCAGTGGAAAGAATGAAAAAATACCATACGTTTTGATGTTATAATTATTATTAAAAACATTGTCATCATAGTTTTCATACAAATATTCCTAACATGCAATAATCATATTATCAGTTCCGGCAGTCAAAAAAAAATCATATTATTCAAAAGATCTTAAAATTCTGTATTAAAAATAGTAGTCCTTAAAAAACAGCTTAACCGATTTTGCTGCAAGTCTAATCAGTTCTAAATTGCATAATTATGCGTCGAATGCAATTGGTCCCACGTCGATATCATTTTTTGTTCTCGAGATAATCGAGACGAAAAATAATTCCGAATCCATATACGAACATTAGAACATACGAACATACGAACATACGTACATACACACAGAAGTCCACTTAAAACTATTGTATTCGACTCTGGGGAATTTAAAATGTGGAGATATATCAAAATTCGGGTTTCGCAAAATCTATACTATAATAATTAACGATCGTCAAGAAATCAAATAGATTTAACATAAAAATTGCATAATCGCAATTATGACATTACTTATTATGTAAGGCGTATGTGACATTCCTCACTAAATACTAAATATAATTATTCTCGTTTTTGTGTTAATTAAGCAAATATTTCCTTTATTTTTAACTGATAAATAATTATGAATTCCAATGGAATGCGAATAAATCACTTTTTATGCGAGTTATTTAAAATATTAACAAGGGATTTAGTCCAAAATAAATAGACCGAAACAAAAAATACTTTTCTAAAGAGAAATTTGAAAAATACGAAAAATCAACAACTAAATATGTAGGGTTTCTACTTTTTAGTTATACCATAGAAATTAACATGGAATTTTCGATGTATAGCTGCCATTATCTCCCTCCCAGTAGGTTAGGTTAGGTATCATGTCGCCCCTCCACTGCGACCCTTGGTAGGTCTATTGTTGCTCAACTCTAGAGGTTGCAGTTTACTGCACAATCCAGCCCTTCTCACGAAGTTCATAGTTGTATAGGGTGAGATTTTTTTCTTTATAAAGGATAAAGTTGGATAAAGTAAGAAATAGTTTTATAAGAGAACGCTGTGGTGTAAAAAAAGATGTGGTTAGAAATGCTTAGATGGTTTGGACACGTAGAAAGGATGGATGAAGGAAGATTGACGAAACAAATTTATAAGACGAGTGTGAATGGACGGATGTCGGTAGAGGTCGACCTCGGCGAACATCGATCTCGATCAGATCAACATTGTTTTGAAGAAAGGCTAGGTAAAGAGTACCAACAACCGACAAGCATGTGTGAAAGCACTGATGAAAGTAGAGGAAGCAAAAGATGTGTGTAAGAACCGTAGCGGAAGTGGAAGGAAGTGGTCTCTGCCTACCCCTACGGGAAAAAGGCGTAACTATAGGTATGTATGTATTCTTTCCAGGCAGTGGCATGAACATAGTAAATGTTCAGCAGTTTTGTCTTCCACGCAGCAAAACCAACAGTCCGTTTGTTGATTCAGATCTATCCCTCCGAGGTGGTATCTTGGACGACAGTTTTGAATTCGAATTCACAGGTCATTCATGCTTCATTCTAAGATCTGCTTAGTTGTGTTTCTTGAGGGTTTATGTAAGAACCCTGGTATATCGGACCGGTGCGTGAGTCTTTTTCTTTCCGCCCAGTCCGAAATAATTGTTTTGGTGGCACTTGTAGTGACTCTAAAGACCGGTTCTGGTCCAGTGGACGCAGATTCGGCTCCCTGTTTTGCGAGGGTGTCGGAATATTCGTCTTCCTCCACCTCCTGGTGCCCAGGTACCCACAGCAGGGTCACTCTGTTGTTCGCACCAAGGTACTTCAGAGATTCGATGCAATTCCATACAAGTTTAGAATTGATCTTATTGGAGTTCAGCGCTTTTAAAGCAACCTGGCTGTCTGATATTATACTTATGTTTTTGTTTGCTAGAGGTCTGTTGGTCAACTCTCTTGCACACAATTCGATAGCGAAGACTTCAGCCTGAAAGATTGTAGCATTTCTGCCAAGACTGGTAGATATTTCAATCTTTGGTTTCCTGCTGAAAACACCGGCCCCATCTCCATCTGGGGTTTTTGAGTCATCTGTGTACACTACGTATTCAGTTTCTGGGAAGACAATTTCTCCCTTCACCCATTCATCTCATGTAATAATCGAACATGTTTGTGAAATATTGCGCAAATTTTACGACTATCTACCATACTATAAAAAACATATTGGTTATTCTGAACCTCGAACCCATCGGTCAGCGGTACTCTGCTACATTGCTACTTTTATTCGAACAGAGTTTTTTTCTTTTTTAAACGATGCATTTTCACGAGATTCAAGTCTCTGTCGACACTGGTTTCAGTCCAACGGAGATAAATATAATTCATACTACATTATATTCGAAAATAAAACAAATCAAAATAAAAAAAGTAGAACGCTCCGATGACAAATGAGATTTTTATATAAATACAGGATTCGTTAAAAAAAATTAAATAAAAATAAAACAGCTATCAACTTTGGTGTGAGCGTGGACGACTAAATGGAATAAATTAAAAATTGTGCAAAATTTATGAAAAATCGTCAACTTAAGATGACGAAATGACATCCCGCAAGGGAAAAATTTCCTTCGATTGACGGATATAACTCCCAAATTTTTAAATGGAAAGGGGCTTGTGATACATCATTTAATAGGTCTTTTTATTCTCTATTTAAAAATGTAACTGCTTATCGCAAAAAATAGCATTGAAAAAAATCATTTGATCATCGAAATTCGCTACTACAGACTAGAATTATAATATTACTACTAATAACATTTCTCGATAATGATAAGTAATCAAAAACTATATCGGTGTTTTTTTGAAGTATCAATTAAAAAAAGAAATAAAAAGAATATATAGCAATGTTAGTTTTGTTTACAATGTCTTAGTAAATTGTTGTGTGATTATAACAGCACGACAGCAGTTGTTAGTGTTATTGTCGTTTAAGGGAGGAAAAATGCTGTAGGGACTTAGCTTAGACTTAGCAGGATACAAAACTAATCCACTGGTTTTAGCTAACTTAGAAAGGACGTGTCAAAAAAGGCACGACTGGATGTGCATAGAGCAGATAAACGGAGCTTACCCGGACTGGTTTAACATCGAAAAAGGTGTAAGACAGGGATGTGCGGCTTCACCATGGCTGTTTATCTTATACATACACGATTGTTTAAAATATTTAAAAGAGAGTAGGTACATATGGATTGAGAATGAATGATTTGATCGTCAAATACCTCTTTTACGCCGATGATCAGGTCATATTCTGGTCATCATCTGAGGAGGAGTTGCAGCCGATGGTTGATTTTATAAATGAAAATGAATGTAAGTAAGATGAAAGTAATGGTTTTTGAAAAAGAATATAGCATGACAAACTTAATGGCGTTGGCAGGAAAACAAATGAAGCCTTGCACAATGTTAAAAGCAGCCAGAACGTAGGTATCAAAAAAGGCACAACTGGAAGAGAGAATTATTGGTCACTACACTTATGTGTGGTAGTAAATGTTGGGTTTGGCAAAGTAAACATGAAAATAGGATCAACGCTGCGGAGATAAGTAGTCTGAGAAGTATAGCAGGAGTGACTCTAAGGGATAAAGTGAGGAAAAGTGAGATAAGAGAACTCTGTGGTGTAAAAGAAGATGTGGTACCAAAGAAAGATAAAGGAATGCTTGGAATACCCATAGTAGTACCCGGATTAGTACCAGATTAGTACCCGAATAAGTACCCGTAGAGTAAGGGATGGTAAATATAGAAATTAGCAACTACTACCTTGAGTGAGTTTGTTTTTTTTTTATGGAAAATTTTTGATGCCGGATGCCGCACGAAGTTCTTTGAGTTTTGCAAAATATTGTTACCAGGGTGAAATCAGTTCCAGGAAGATATCAACTCCAGAAAGGAATCATCCTCAGCAGTTTTTTATTTTTATTTTTCTAATTTTGTTTAAATACTCGTTGGGGTTTATTTTTTTTTAAGACATTTTTACGAAGTTGTTTTTTAATTTCTTTTTGCAAAAAATTTTTTTTATAGCAGTTTTAATAATTTTTTAATAAAAAAAAACAAGTGATATCGAAGGCGGGCAAACACGGTGCTTGTTCACACGTAATAAATTAGATGATACGATTGAATTTGTTCGAGGTCACACTCATTCTCTTTTAGTGATTTTAAGTTAAGATTACTTGGTGCCCTATCGTGGTATAGTTTTTTTGTTTATAAAAAAAGAATGGATAGGTCCATGAACTGATCTATCTATTCCCTCGAATTTAATTGAATTGAGAAATCAACGACACACAACCCTGAGTAATAGTCTTTAGTTTTCTTTAATTAAACATAAATTAAGAAGTACCTACCTAGTTCTGCATAATTGTTTTATTTAAAAATTATTGCATATCTATTTCTCTTTGACATACTTCACTTCATCTAAAACAGCTAAGTTCAGTGTCAACTCGAGACCACTTTTTGACAGACAGATAGAAGAAGAAGAAAAAGAAGACATGACGTGACCCATCTGCCGCTGACGCTGACGTCAGGTGACGTATCACCATCAAATTATGTTCAGACGCACCTAAAGAAGGTTTCACTTCAAAAATTAGCAAAATGGTGTGTCTTTTCCATTAGAAATTATTTAGAGTGTTAAGCTATATATTCTACAGTGGACTCTCCAAGGCCCACTTGAAAGAAGACGCTGGGAAACAGATGAAATGAAATCTCACTGGTATAAAGTGCCAGGACAAAGACAAGCAAAAATGCTAGTAAGCCTTTCACCAAGCCAAACAGATTTTTGAGTTAGACAAGAAAGACTTGAACCTGGTGACGGGACTCCTTACTGGACACTGCCCTCTAAGGTATCACCTGAAAAAGATGGGCAAAACAGAGAGTAATAGTTGCCGCTACTGCGAGAACTTCGCTGAAACTGCAGAACATTTGCTTTGCGAATGCTCAGCGCTTTTTTGCAAGAGGCTCAAGTTTCTGTAAGAAGCCTTCCTAAAGCACTTCGATGTCAGGAACTTAGCTCCCAGGAAACTGATAAACTTTGTACGAAGTCTTGCAATCCGAGGCCTCGAACAAATTTAGGGTTATGCACAAAAGATCTGATAGTTCGAAGTATTGTTAGAGGCAGCATAGCCTTCACGACCCCCCCTACAATCTACAATCTACAAACTTCGTTTCCTAGTGACCTATTTTGTATGCAACTCTTATTAATATTCTTTGAATTAATTTCCCCTTTGATTAAATATCTTGTACAACCTTCATTAATTAATTGAATGACTGAGCTATTTTTCTTTCATCGTTTAATTCAAGGTGCAATATCCATATATCGCACGTATGTATCTCAAAGTATGCCAGAGGTTATTGATACTTGGACAATAATAAGCATTAGAAATAGAAGATATTATTCGTATGCTCGTAATAGAACATGTGTTAAAAGGTTAAGTTGGCTTTGAAATGGAACATTGCGTCACAAAGAAAGTTAATTTTATCGCTAGTTAGGCCATCGGAAGACTCATTTCTACACTAAAAACGAAAACTATAACTTATTTCAGAGTTGTTTAATATGGAAGTGACTACGCAAAAAAAATTGTTAATTGCATAAATAATTGTAATACAAAAACTGACTGCCACTGCGATTTTTTTTTTAAATAAAGTACTTAAAAATATATACATCTTTAAATGGCACTAATTTAGCTCTGTGTCACTTTATTGTTACTTTCAAACTTGCACTATTGTCTTCTAAAAATTTTCATGCGTGGTTGTCTTCAAAAGTCTTATGTGGAAGATCTCTCTCTCGCTCTCTTGTCCTTTTACTCTCGAGAGAGTATGGTGACATCATGTCTCAATTGCTCGGATAGTAGTTCTCCATCCTTCTCTGTCTTGAGCTGCAAGAGAAGCTTCTTGCAGACCGTGACCGATGATTTCTTTGGTTTGGTCCACCCAGCGCGTCGGAGACCTTCCTCTTGGTCGTTTACCATTGATTTTTCCTTCTACAATAAGTTTTTCCAGCTCATTCGTTCTTCTTGAAATGTGTCCAAAATACCGTAGGTATGATTGGTTTATCCTGGTTGATAGCCTAGTGGTGATTTTCAGTTTTTTAAGAATTGACACGTTAGTACGGTGTTCTGTGTATGATATTCGCAGCCCACATTTCAAAAGCATCTATTATTCTTCGATTGACCATTTTTAAAGTCCAGGTCTCAGAGGCATATGTGGCAATAGGAAAGATTAAGAAGTTAATAATTTCAGTTGCAAAATCTTTCCATATTCAAGTTAGTTTTATTGTTGAGTTACGTGCTATGGTCAGTCTGCGTTTAATTTCTCCATCACAGCCGCCTTTGTTTGTGATAAGTGATCCTAAATAGTTAAATTTCTCAATCACTTCAAAACCATCGATCTGTCTAACATTGGCAGGGTTGCGGTCTATTATCATAATTTTCGTTTTTTTTTGAACGTAAGACCATGTTCTATGCTGATCCTGTCCATGTGAAAGATAGTGGGTTGAAAGTGGTTGACTTCGAAAATGTGTGATCCGAAATAAAAGTTCCACTTTTTTTGGAAAGTTTTGGAATTCGAAAGTTCTACAATTTCCTGGAACATCTTAAAACTCGATAACCTGTATTCAACTGTACATTTAAGAAGTACGAAAGTAAATTCCACTAATAATTTTAAACAAATTTCGCAGTTAATGAATTTTATTTCATAAGGGACTTCTTGTTTGTTTGTTAGCACGGTTAATTTTGCAACCAAATCTGTTCTTAATGACTTCATTTATTGTACATAATAAAAGAGAGGTAGGTAAGTAATCAAAAAAAAAAAATTCACCAATTAACTAAGCTATAAAGCTTTAATTTGGCTTCTTGATTCATTTTTGTTAGATTTCATAATTTTCTAATCAAAATATTCCGAAAACGATAGAAAGTTTCGAGTTTTACCGAGAGTACCTTTTTGGTGTAAAATTAAATGATGTTTAAGTTCATTTGAAATTTTGATTAATGAATCTAACCTTAAAAAAGTTATGTTCAATACTACTCGGTACGAACCGTATAACTATCGCCCTCTACGAGAGCCAGATATAAAAACAAATTCATGGGATGTATCAGCTTTTAAAACGCATCGTATAAAGTTTTATTACAATTTTTCCAGTAGTTTCGGCATAATCGTTATAAATGTGTATAAATTTTTTTCTTCAACGCCCTCTATCTTGAATACGGATGGCGTTACGAAAATTTTTTACTAAGCAAACCCCAATTTATTTTCAGTCTTATACCTATCCTAGAGACGGGGTCACCTTTCTTTGAAACACCCTGCATGCATGTTGAAATTTGAAAAAATTAAAAATCGAGAAAAGTTTCAAAAAAATGCATCGCATCCCTATGGATTATTTTTTTTGAAATGACTGCTGCTTCCTATTAATTTTTGTGAGTATTGACCTCGTTCTACGCTATCCGACGTAGAATTAATGGATAGCCGTTTAAATGGTTGCACTTAGCGACGGAATTACATTGTAAAAAACAATGAGACAATGTCGACAATTAACCTGCAATTATATCATTAGGTATTTAAGACTCCGCAAAGGAAGAATTTATATTCTATCGTCTCCATTCGTTTTTTTTTATTACACAAAAAAAATGACTGGATGAAAAACCGTTACAAATTAAGCGCTCATACACGATAATGATAATCCTCGAGTTAAACAATTACAACGCCATCTACATTAGCAGCGTTTGTAATTTTACAGGAGGACAGTATTTTTTAGCTACTTACCACAATGGGACCGTCTTGGCGACCGGATGAGCTGAGCGTTGCTCCGAACCATTGCCAGCTCTTTTCGTCGATGGGGGCATTACCAAATCCAACGTTATCTGGAAAATAAACAAAAATGAGACTTTATGAAAAATGCGATTACATTTGTCTTTTAAAATGGTTTTAAATCATCTATTAGTTGGACAATGACACATTTGTCCTTTACTAAATATGGAGACACAACACGAGAGTTGTTTGCAGATGTAAAATGCGAATGTTTAAATGTAATATACGAGGGCGGTCCGATAGGTTGTAACGGAAATTTTTCCTTTCATTTTTATTAAGAATTTTCCAAAGCCGGTCCTGGTATTAAGCCACCCTACCAAGTGTTCGGTACTACCGCTGATAAGAATGAAATATTAAAAGAACCAACGACAGTTGAATTTTTTCATTTAGTAGTGAAGTACATTTTTAGTGTGTACTTATTTTATAGTAACTAGTCTACTGTACCGCCTTTTTAACCTATGTTGGAGGAGTTGTAGCGTACCAGACGACCGGTACAAGGCCATTATCGTGCCGCTTTACAAGGGAAAAGGTTCGCAGCGGGACTGTAAGAACTACCGAGGTATTAGTTTACTTAGCATAGTCGGCAAACTGTATGCAAAGATATTAATTAAAAAAATGACGAATGAAACTGAGAAGATGATATGGGATGTGCAAGCAGGATTTAGAAGAGAAAAGAAATGTTTGGATCTGGCCTTTTCATTACGAGGTATAGTCGAAAAATTCTTGGCAAGAAGTCAGAAGGTCTATTGCGCTTTTATAGACTTGGAAAAGGTCTATGACAGAGTGGTAAGGAGTAAATTGTGCTCAACATTGTCTAAGTATGGGGTGAGCGGTAGTTTAATACGAGCACTGAAATCACTTTACGAGGATTTCACTGCTTGTGTCAGGATAAACGGAGCCTGCACGGAATGGTTTAACATCAAAAAAGGTGTGAAACAGGGATGTGTGGCTTCGCCATGGCTGTTTAGCATATACGTAAACGATTCTTAAAAAGATTTGAAAGAGAGTGCGTATGGATTGAAAATGAATGATTTGATCGTCAAATGCCTTCTTTACGCCGACCATCAAAGTCATATTAGCGTCATCTGAAGAGGAGTTGCAGGCGATGGTTATTGTTATACATGATGCCCTGAAAATCAAAGCAATAACAATAAATGTAAGCAAAACGAAAGTAATGATTTTAAAAAGAAAAGAAAACATGACAACCTGTGAAGTTCTGATTTAGGGAGAAAGAGTGGAACAAGTAATTGAATTTGTGTACTTGGGTGTAAAGTTTACGAGAGATGGAAAGTATGACAGTGACATTGAGCGAAGTGTGTTAACAGAAAAACAAATTAATGGGGCACTGTATAGCTTTATGAGCAGCCAGAAAGTGTCAAAAAAGGCAGGTCTGACTATGCATAGAGGTGAGTGGGTTTCTACACTTATGTATGGTACTGCATGTTGGATTTGGCAAAATAAGCATAAATAAGGATTAATGCTGCGGAGATGAGTTATTTGAGAGGTATAGCCGGAGTGACTCAGTTGGATAAAGTAAAGAATAGTGAGATAAGAGAACCGGCGGTGTAAAAGATGTGGTTACAAAGATAGATGAAGGAATGCTTAGATGATTTGGATACGTAGAAAGGATGGATGAAGAAAGATTGAAGAAACAAATTTATAAGGCGAGTTTGAATGGACAAGACGGTAGAGGTCGACCTCGGCGAACATATCTCGATCAGATCAACATTGTTTTGAAGAAAGGCCAGGTCAAGAGTACCAACAATCAACGAGCATGTATGAGAGCACTGATGAAAATAGAGGAAGCAAAAGATGTGTGTAAGAACCGTAGCAGAAGTGGAAGAAAGTGGTCTCTGCTTACCCCTACGGAAAAAAGGAGTGACTATATGTATGTATGCCATTGGTAACCATAACTGTTTACATCGGCACTCAGAGTACGTTTTTTTTAAAATAATGAGGGGACACTTCACGTGTCTCTTTCATTAGTAATTTATTTCTAAAAATTACTGGATTAGTTGCGATAAAGATTATAAAATGTCTTAACAAAATTCTTCACTCTAGGCTGCCGAGTTAGGGATTCCAAAAAGTCGTCTTTCCATTTTTGTAGTCATTATCATTATCATTTTTAAGTCTCTCAAATTAAATACCGGAAATGGTAATAAGGTTATCAAAAAAGGTTTATTTTTGTTGAAAATATTGCTACATGCACGTTTTATATGGCGTATAAATCCAAAAAAATAAAATTAACATAAATAAACAAATACCTTTTACGGGGTTTTGTGCTTATATCGTAGTTTTTAATCGATTATCATCGGAATATGACGAGTATGGTATCGATACGATTCTAAAACCACGATAGTTACGTGTATTAGGTAAAAATTATTTAATTTAAAAGATTTTTTTAGTGATAGTCATTACGTACGACCAAAATCTTTAACAAATTATGGTATATTTTTTTGAACTTTCGTGGTAAATAAAAATTTGTCACGTACAGTAGGCGGTAGCTACTCATAACACTATATCACTTCTAACGACGTGAAGAGCCCAAAAAAAACAACCGATTAAACCATGTGTTCCCACCGGTAGCAGCTACACCTTCTAATTATGATGTATCTTCCAAACATACAGAGTGAATCGAGAAATCAGCATGCGTAGTATTACAATTTTCGATGATAGTTTTTTTAGATGCAGAAGTCGGAAGAATTTAAATGCCTGAATAAAAAGCAATGAATTATGGATCACGCTCTGTGAAGCTAACCTTCGAAACAAAAATTTATAACTAGAACAGTCAACGAAGACAGGTCCATTTCTTCTGCTGTATTTTAGAACAGTTTCACCAATGAAAAGCACACTTGCAGTGTCCCACTCCACCTTTAACAGCACATCGACTGCCAAATTGTACCAAATTTGTTGTTGTTCTTCTTCTTTTAGTGCCTATCGTCTATAGGGAAAAATCACGTAACGCGAGATGGCGCTGTCAATGACAAAATATCGGATCGAGGTGTGAACAACAAATATTCTGTCATTTGATCACTTATAAAAACAAAGTTTTTATTGAAGGGAATTTTAGTTTTCTCAGAGATTTGAATTGATTTTTTGTGTTAAACTATTGGATTGAAGCAGGATTTAAGGTTTGTTTTCGAAGTTTTTCAGTTCTGTTGTCCCTGGAATTATTGTTGCAATGCATATGAAAGTCGAAATATCAATTTCGGACATATTGTATTATGTGGGTAAACGTATTCGACCAATTAAGCATTATATATAATAATCCAATTAACTTCGGTCACTTCTATATCTTTCTTAATTATGTAATGTTGGTACTTTAACACTGGAAGGTTCTGGCTAGGAACAGATTTATCTTCTAAACGCTTTCTCTGTGTTGTTAAAGTCACTATGAATAATAACAAATAAAATGATAGATCATTAGACAACAATATCAACTTACCACTGAAAAAATCATCTTTCACAAAGTGCTTGCTGCAAACAAACATAAACTTTGAGATTTGTTTTTCTATATTTGAGATCATCTTTAATTTCTGAGCTGCCTTAAGATTTGAAGGACATTTATGCAAAGATATAATCGAAATGCCGTATGTAGAGCATTGTGGAACAGAGCAAATTTTCCGCGATTTTATCTCCCTATCACAGTTTATAAATTTTTGCATTTTCAGTTTTTTTGGTTTATTAACACCAATTCTTCACAAAATATCGTTCAAATATAACACTTCCAATTCTTAAATTGTTTAAAATAATATATAAAGTTCACTTTTCACCCATATAAACAAATGGAGTTTAGTTTGTTGTTCACACCTAAAGAAGTTCATACGATTAATAATAGATGTCGCCCACTCCGTGATTCTTCCCCATTGATTTTGGCGATCTCGTTGACCCAGCGTACTTTGTTCACTGCAGCTCTGAACAATTCTGTAGATGTTAACCCTGCCCACTTTCTAAGGTTAGTAGGTAGTCTAAGGTAAGTCTTTCCAGATTAGTGTCATTGGTGACGTGATGTACATATGACACACACAGCATTCGCCGGTAGCACCACATTTTGAATGCTTCCAGTCGTCTACAGGCGTTTTCAGTGAGGCTCCAACTTTCTGTCCCATATAGCACCACAGAGATCACATAGCATCAAAGGACTCTATTTTTTACATCGATTCTTAACGAAAGATCACAAAGAATTTTTCGCAGTCGGCTAAAGGCATTTCTTGATTTCTCAATACGAGTTTTTATTTAGTATGAGTGGTCCCATGTATCAAGTAAATTGCATCCCAGATAACAAAATATGTTTACTCTTTCCAATGGCGTGTTGTTCACCATAAAATTGGCTGTTATGTTTGGGTTTTTACTTATAATCATAGATTTGGTTTTTTTACAGTTAAATTTAAGACCATATTCACTGCAGGCCTTGACTACAGCGTCTTTTATCTTCTGAAGTCCCTCAGCACTATCTGCGAGCAGAACTGTATCGTCTGCGTACCTAAAGTTGTTAATGAGCTCTCCGCTCATGATTACACCATCCTTTATTTTGCTTAATGCCTTTTTAAAGAGACTTTAAAAACAGGTGTTAAATAAGGTAGGAGGCAGAAGACAAAGATTCGTACTGTCTCCTGCCGAATTTGTTACCAAATGCTTAGACGGTTGTAATTGGCAACAAAATGTTAACATTATTATTCCCACAAATATAAAATTTAATGACAAATTTAAAGGCAAAAAAACAATCCGGCAGCTAAATTCCATTCTCTGGAACAAGAATATCACCAAGAAAAACAAAAGTACCATCCACTACACGATCGTTGAAACCATCTGCACGTATGGAGCAGAAACCTAGAAATTGAATCATAGGGACAAACAGAGGCTTCGTGCCCTTGAAATGGATTATTGGAGAAGAAGCAGCCAAATCTCAAAAATAGACCATGTGAGAAACGAACAAATCCGTCAGATTATGGAAGTTAACGATGACATTATAAACGGAATTGAATGCAAGCGACTCAGATAGTATGAAAGAAGATCGCTGGCCAAAGAAGATTTGGAAATGGGTTCCGCCAGAAAGAAGGAAGCGTGGCAGACCACCGCAAAGCTGGAAGGAAGCAGGAAAACTGAGGTCTAAATGAGGAAGACTGGTGAAATAGAGAAATAAAAACCAACGTTTCGCCAGCAATAGAGAATATGCATGTATATTTTTAAAATTTTTATTCGATAGTAAAAAAAATTTCACGCTAAAAAATTAATATAAAGTATTTAAAAAAAACAGTTAAAAATAGCCAACCAACACGGGCATTTTAAACGCCCGCCCCTTTGACGCGCTTGTGACGTAATTGTATATGACAACAAACAAATAAGTGGAAAGGTTTGGTTAAAGATTATTGAAAAATTATTGTGATTTGTAGAAAAGGTATGCAAGATAAAATAAACATTATAAATAATACGTATTTAAAAGTTTTCACTCCTTTGATTTCAACGGACGTGAAATCGGGATTTGATGTTAAAAATGTGGTCATCATGAACACATCCATTTTTGGCAAATTATCCGATTGCGCCTTCACAAAACCGCTTTCATTATTTTCCAAATTTTTCGAGTTATTTCTTACAAAACAAATGTTATTTTACTTCTAAATATGCAATAAAATCGTAATAAAACTGACTAGATCACAAACACTTTCAAGCAAATAGCAAATAAACCTAACCTAACTACTCAGACTCAATCGATACTCAATGTTATTGACATTTGTTGATACATACTTATACGTCACATTTGCTCATCGTCGCTTTTTAAATGTTTAAATCTCTTATAGTATTTTTGCACTTTTTAAAAATTGATTTCGTGCTCAAAAAAAAAATTATTATCAAAACTATTAATGGTCGCATAATTCTTAAGTAATAGATTTTATTAAAAAAAAATATTTTACCCTTATTTGAAACACATGCATATTCCTTATTGTACGTGACTTCTTCAGGAATTCCGATTAAAAAACCTAAATCAAAGAATACTTTTCTTAGTTGACTGCCCACCATCAAAACCTACTTGTACATCGCGTACCTCTTGTTAAGTCGGTCGTTGCTTTTGTAGTACAGGAAAATTATTTATTATGTATGGTTTATTAAGAAGAAAAAGGACTGTTAGACAGGGATGCGTGGCTTTGACACGATTGTTTAACTTATTCATAGACGGTTGTTTAAAAGATTTGATAAAGGGTGCATTTAGATTGAGAATGAATGATTTGATCGTCAAATATCTCCTTTACGCCGATGATCAGCTCACATTAGCGTCATCTGAGGAGGAGTTGCAGACGATGGTACTTAAAATCAAAGGGATGAACGTAAATGTAAGCAAGGCAAAAGTAATGGTTTTTGAAAGGAAAGAAAGTGTGACAAACGAGATGCTGATTGAAGAAAAAAGAGTGGAACAAGTGAATAAAGCTATATTCTTGCATTCAAATTTTACGAGAGACGGAAAGTTTGACTGTGATATTGAGCGAAGGGTGTTGCCAGAAAAACAAATGAATGGGGACCTGCATAACTTTATGAGCAGCCAGAACGTGCCAAAAAAACACAATTGGTTATGCATATAAGAGTGCTGGTCCCTAAACTTATGTATGGTAGTAAATAATGGGTTTTGTAGAAGCATGAATATAAAATCAATGCTGCGGAGATAAGTAGTCTAAGAAGTATGTATACCCAGAGTGGCTGATGGATAAAGTAAGAGTGTGATAAGGGAACGCTGTGGTGTATAAGAAGATGTGGTAACAACATGAATGCTTTAATGGTTTGGAGATATAGAGAGGATGGATAAAAGACGATTGACGAAACAGTAAATTGTCTAGTCGGTAGAGGTCGACTTAGGCGAACGTACCTCGATCAGATCGAAACTGGAGGCCAGGTGAAGAGTACCGGCAACCGACGAGCATGTATAAAAGCGCTGATAAAAGTAGCAGAAGACGTGTGTAATAACCGTAGAAAGTGGAAAAAAATTAGCCTCTGTCTACCCCTACGGGACTATATGTATGTATGTAAACATACGAGTAAGCAGGCAAATAAATTACTCAGATAATACAGACATATATATTTTTTTGTATGACTTACGGGCTAGAAGCCTCACGACTTGCAGAACTATTTTGTTTGCCTTAGTTTCCTCTCTATACTAGAGTCCTCTGTTACTAGCTTCTTAAGGCCAGACCTTAAAATGGTTGTGAATTTTCCTCCCCTAGCCTTGTCAGACCTTTGCAGTAGCACAGTATATGTGTTGAGATTTCCTCTTCATCTTGGCAAAACCTTCATATGGTTGTGTCTTCCAGTTTAATGTAGAGTTGGCGAGAGTTTTCCAGCATCCAGAAGATTGATTGCAAATTTGATTAACAGCAAACAATATATTGCAATGCATGCTTGTCAATACATATCACCAGTTTAAAGTAACTTTAGCCTAGCGTCGTGAGTTTTATTTTACTTTTTTCAACGATTTTGCTTTAGTTATTTGTGCTAAACATATTTTTAGAATATATATCAACTTTTGTCTAGTATATACACGGCTGGAGCATAAGGAGAAGATGTCTTTTGAAGGACATGTGAAATAGAGGTGAAGACTCATGAGAATTATCGAACGGAGAGCAAATGCGAAAGATACAAAGAAGTGGAAGAATATAACCAAACAAGCCAAAGGCCTGCCTGCATGGCTTGGTTAGCTTGTTGTTTATTTAACTACGCCAGCTGTGTGTAGTCGTTGAAATATTGATGATTCACCCTGTACAATATATTAAAACACAAATATCAAGCTTTCTTATTTTGTAAACATTAATAACATTAACAAATGTGACTGATGTTAGTAACAGATTGCATGTGGTTACCTTCTTATTATAAATATCACAAAAATCTGTTCTATATCCTTTTCAAAATGATCGTCACATGCTGCTACAATGTTTATTCCACAGCGGAACTTGATAAAAGGAGTGTATATTTTAAATTCCAAATAAAGCTTACCTGGATTTTCCAGCAAATCAATAGTCTGCAATAATTTTACAGCGGTTTTCTTTTAAAATTATCTTTTTATTGTAAAAATAAGAGAAAACATTTGAAACGTTTATGATCATCGTCGTTTTTAGTAAAATTTAATGGTATTTTTAAAAATAAATGATAATTTCGATAAAAATGATAAGTTTTGCAATGAAATGAATAAATAAACAATTTAAATTTGAAAAAAATCTTTAGTCTTGATACAAAAAGAGTTTCTGTCAAGGGGTTGTCTAGGTCACCTGACATCCTGTCATCGGTGTAAGAGGTGTTTGGGAATGATATTTTTTGTGTAATTTTAGATTCTATTTTCTATTATAGCAACGTTTTCAATGATATATGTTTTGTTTAAAAAATAAACTACAATTAAAAACTTTCAGCGGGCTGTAACGTATAGGTTTCCAAATGAATGATTCTCTTTTTTACTTTTATTTTTAATTTATACAGGATGGCCAACCAGAAACGAAACAGAGCCATTTGCAGGTATCCCGTCAACATTTTAGATAAACGCTCAGACCCGTCGATTTTTTATTAAAAGGGGACACTTTTTTCTGGTATTTTTGACTCCACTACTTTCAACCCCAAGCGAGGGTACGAATTACCCCAAAATTTTTAAATAGCATTGGGGGTCGAATAAGATGTCTTTTGAAAGCTCTTACAATTCTCTTTACAATAGTCTTTAAATTTTACATTTCCTCCCAATACTTTGAAAAAAATTACGTGTTAAAATTCTAATTATTTTAGTTGCTTACTTACTACTTAAGACGAAATTGCTCACGCCCGTCATTAACCGCTCTGTCAGTCTCCCCACACATCCAATAAATAAGTGACGACATAACTCTCATATACTTTCTCTTACATTGTATTAGGCACTTTCTGCGAACATTTGTCGTTGATTACACCGTTCGACGGACGATAATTTAATGTTAGTTCTTCACTTTATTTAAAAACTAAATAATTTATGGTAATACATAATTAAAATATTTTGTTACTTTTAATGTAAATTATGTCGGAAAGTCACC
Organism: Agelastica alni; assembly: GCA_950111635.1. NCBI lineage: Eukaryota > Metazoa > Arthropoda > Insecta > Coleoptera > Chrysomelidae > Agelastica > Agelastica alni. The sequence goes on along the minus strand of OX467717.1, from coordinate 20,836,580 downwards.
AAAATCATATTTTCAAAATAAAAAAATTTCCCAGCTATTTTTTTCATTTGAAAAAAGTTAATAACTTTCCGACATTATTAAAATTGTCCCCAAAATTTTACTGCAAAGTAATCTATATTAACAGCGTGAGTAGAATTATTAAATTTTTTAATATGGCGGGCATGTCAATATCGTCTTAATTGATTAAATGTTCAAACTGATGACCGCCCGCTTCCAAATAATAATAAAGATTATGTTCAAAACGTTCACGCATATTCCGAAGAATTTCCGGAGTAATTCGACGGCACTCGTCAACGATTCTTTGACGCAAATCTTCCAACGACGCTGGTTGTGTTTTATAGATTTTACTTTTTAGATGTGTCCACAAAAAGAAATCGAGGGGCGATAAATCTGGTGATTGTAGAGGCCATACAATGCTGCCTCTTCTCCCAATCTAATGCCGTGGAAAACGTTGGTCTAAATACTGACGAATAGATATATGTTGCCTATTTAATATTTTAAAATAGCTTTATTTTATTTGTCTTTAATACAATTTATATTTCTGTGATATTTTCAAAATTCTAACATCTTCATCCCACACTAACATTTCTTATCCTGCTTCCTGTAGCGAAGGATAAGCTTTTAACCTCCTTGGTCTTGGCTGGACAGTGACGATAATAAATGTTAATAATTAAGAGAATAAGGGTTGAGACATGATATTTATTTTTACCACTATTCTTTGAAATCATTTTTTTACTGAGGAATAATTATTTGAATATATTTTTTTTCAACTTACACAATATCCTGATAATATAAACTAATCTTTGAAACTACCTAGAATATGTGAAATCATTATGTAGTATATGCCAGTATTTTTTATTTTATTACTGGCAAAAAAAGCTCCTATTTTCATAAAAGTATCCATTCATAATTTTTTTTATTTACTTTAAATTCTAATACATATTCTAATAGATAAACATTCGTTAACCGTTACGAAATATTTACGCCATTGTTAACAAATTCGATTCAGATCGGCACTCGAAGTCCGGAGTGGTTACGCTAGAAGTGTCCCTTTCATTAGTACCGTAGCGATAGACACGTTACAAATAACTATATTGTAACTTACAATTTTTTTCGTTGTATTCTTTAATATGGTATAATAATCCAACGATTAATAGCATAGTTAAAAATCAATTTAACAAACACTGTATCTCTAAAATTTTCAAAAATAATAAACATGCACCAACAATAGCTCTTACATCTACATAAACGTCAACAAAGAAAAGAAATTCAATAATGCAACAAACTTACTGAAGAATCAAAGTGTGTTTATTTATAATTTTTATGTAAATTAAACGCCTTTGTACGTCAAAGTAATACAGCAACGCCTACTTGTTTTCCTTTTAGCGTTTTTATAGAAACGAAAGTCTTTGATGATGTTGCTCATCTTTATGATTTGATACAGTCTGTACGTAGAAAAAATTCGGTGTATAACTTGAGCTCTATCACGCTAGCAGTAATATGTCAGCAAATTTTGCTTATTAGTTGTCAAAAAATCGATTGTTGCTGGTCTAAAAAACCGATCATTAGCTCCTATTTTGTAGCTGGCCTTTAGCATACTTTTCATAAATATTCTGAGCAGTAACAAGATCCTTCATTCATTTAATCATAAATAAAACCGGTGGCTAGCTGGCATTAACAAAAAAAATATATTGCTGGTCGAATAAACCGGCAGATCTTTATTTGCTATTTTGTTGCTGGCTCTTAGCATACCGTTGATTAATATATTGAGTAGCAACAAAATCCCATAATCATTGTATGAAATAATCGGGTGTCGATCTGACATACAAAAAAAATTGCTAGTCGAAAAACCGGCAGACCTTTAGTTATAATTTTCTTTTTAGTTGCTTAGCATACTTTTCATTATTACTTTGTGCAGCAACAAGATTTTTTAATCACCAAAGCATAAAATAACGTGTCAAGCTGGCATAAACAAAAAAAAAATTGCTGATCGAAAAATCTGGCAGGTCTTTAGTTACAAATGAAAATTGGACAAGAAGAATCTACACAAGCTTGTTTAAGAAAGCTTTTGTACTATTAAAAGATTAAAAATATTCAGGAACTAGAGATATAATCATTCCAAAGAGTATGATGAAGGCGGGACTAATCAACAGGTGATACATAAATCGCCGGAACCAGTTTCTAAATGACGGGAAATGAGTAACTTTGATCATTGGAATTTTTCTTTTATTTATCCTATTTGATTATTTTATTTTATCATGACACGGCCCAAAATATAGACATTTTTTTCTGGTTGTGAAAGTCTTAGTACTCATTTAGAAAATTAATTGCAACTTTCAAGACTGACTCCTGAGCAAGGCCACAAGTAAGTAACAGACCAGGAGAATCTATACAAATGGCAGATTCTTCTTTCGGATCCTGGTACCGTCACAAGACATAAAAAAGGGCTACCACGAACATACACAAAGCCAGAAGTGGACGAGTATCTAGATAATCTTGTTTAAGAATTTTTTTGTTATCAAAAGATTAAGAAAGATTTACTAAATGGGGGTAAATCATTCTGAATAGGGTGGAAGTATTTGTAAGTGGTGAAGTTAATTTTTCGGTGATATGCAAAATGCTAAAACTGGTTACCAAATAACAGGAAATGTGTAACTTTCGTCCGTGAAATTTTCATTTAGTAATCATGTTCATTATTTGATTGTTTTGTTCTAATATTAATTGTGATCAACATTGTCTATGTATGAAGTGAGTGGCAGTTTATAACGACCGCTGAAGTCACTTAACGAGAATTCCAGTGCTTGTGTCTGGATAAACGGAGCTTATACAGACTGGTTTAATATAGAAAAAGGAGTAGAACAGGGATGTGTGGCTTTGCCATGATTGTTTAACTTATACATAGACAAAAATCTGCATATAGATTATGTGTCAGACACGACTATATCGTTCAGATATTTCCTCAAAAACCAGTGTCCGGTACAAAGCCCTACAATTGTTCTAAGTTTTTCCCCACTTAGCGAGAGCAGCTTTCCTGTCTGCTTGGGTGAAGGTTCTTTCAGCATTAACTGAGAGTGGACCGAGCCATTGATCGCTGCTTTAACGCTGGCCTTGGGAATCCCTATTATTGGTTCTGGCCCAAAAAATGGTGCTCCAGAGCCCCGCCTAGCTAGATTGTCTGCTTCTTCGTTACCAGAAATACCTTTATGCCCTGGCACCCACGACAAAGTGACCTTGTTATGGTTAGCCAAAGGTTCGTAGGTTTCCGGCATATTCCCGGACAATTTTTGAGTCTATTTGCATGATGCCCTAAAAATTAGGAGAGTGAAGTTACAAGCGAAAGTAATGGTTTTTAAAAGAGAGAAAGCATGACAAACTGCGAGGTGCTGATTGAAGGAAGAAGAGTGGAACAAGTGAATTAGTTTGAATACGTGCGGTCAAAGTTTAAGAAAGACCAATAGCATGACCGAAGGGTGTTGACAGAAAAACAAATATATGGGGAACTACATAACTTTATGAGCAGCCAGAATGTGTCAAAAAAGGCACGACTGAATCTACACTTATGTATGGTAGTGAATTTTGGGTTTGGCAGAAGAAGTATGAAAGTAAGGTCAATGCCGCGAAAATGAGTAGTCCGAGAAGTATAGTGACTCTGATAAATAAAGTAAGGAATGGTGTGATAAAGAAACGGGTTTGGACACGTAGAGAGGATAGATGAAGGAAGATTGACGAAACAGATTTATAAGGCGAGTGTGAATGGGTCAAGGTTAAGACTATCAGCAAACGACGACGAGCATGTGTGAAAGCGCTGATGAAAGTAGATAAAACGAAAGACGTATGTAAGAACCGTAGCAAGTGGAAAGAAGTAGTATTTGCCTACCCCTACGTAAAAAGGCGTGACTATATGTGTGTATGACACAGTCTTACTTCAGGCATCTTTGTCTAGTTTTGAAAACCCTATTTCTCCATCTAAAAAATAAATTACTATTTTCAATGCAAAACTTTTGTATGTTACGCCGTTTTTGGAGTTCTGCCTGACATGTTTATGAGAGATAAAAAATAAGTAATAATAATTTAGGTTCTCAATAGAAAATAAATGGGAATTAGAGTGACGTGGTTTTATTTCCATAAGAGTTATACCATAATTCTTCGTAGTGACATAGTGTTCACATATGACTATTCAATTCCCGATATAGAAATGGTAATTTTACTGCCTATTTATGGTCCAATAAAAATCGTACGCAACATATTGACAATCTCGTGCCTTTCATGGGCGAGTCGGTTGAATTTTCAACAAAGGATATTCCCAAGAAGAATAGGAGGAATCACAAATATTTTGAGAAAAAATTGATAAAATTAACTACCAATATTTTTTTGTATCACGAAGATTTTCTGTTGTCAAAACAAAATGTAAAACAATTGATAAGGCAACACCCAAGGTGTATACGAGTAACTAGTATGTATCTTTTGTACAGCTTAAAACTCAATGTAATTTTATTACTACAAAACATCGTTTTAAATTCCAAACGGTTTTTTCAAATGAACTTTTTTGATATTGTCGGAAACAAGACTACCTGTCTGTCTCTTTTATATCGCTTGGATCCATAATGATACGGCCCCAGGTTTGATACCTGTACCCAGCTAGCATCGGGCAGTGACACAGAATGTGTATACCGCTCTCCTCCTCCTCTCCGCATAGTCGGCAGTTTTTCTCGGCCGCCAGCTTAAGTTTGAAGAGGTGCGCCCTTAGTGCGATGTGTCCTGTGAGCAGGTCAAGCGTGCTGTTTAGTCTACTCCGGTCCATCGTCCAGAGTGCGTCAGCCCTCTTCTGGAGAGGTCTTTTCATCAGCTGTTTTGATGTTCTGCAGCCAGTATTTGCATTCCACTGAGCAATATGTTCTTGTACAAGGATTAATTTCAATAAATGTTTTGCTTCGGCAATTGGCAATCCGACCAACTGGCTTCTTGGTTCCACCAGGGTCCCGTTTCTTGCCAGTTCATCGGCTACAGAATACCTTACTCCTGTTTAAATTCCTACTTTTTGTGTTCCTTGTATACTGTTATATTTTAAAATTTTATGGAGCCAATGAAGTTTTGCGAATGCACCAACTTTTCTTATTAATAAAATTTTCTGACAAATGAATCATACAAATTTTAGCCAGATGGTGCAGACTTGTTGACACTCACATTATAATATAAGTAAGAAATCAATGTAATCCTAAAACAGTGCAGCACATTATTCTTGTCGAGGCGACTGGATTTCGGTAAGTACTAATTATTGCACCAGAGAGCGTATTCATTCGATGTAATCAGCAATTAGCTGTAAATCTTATGTGGTGTTTGTTTTATGTACATTCTGAATTACAATTACAGATTTTTTATCTTAAATGACTTTTTTAAATAGTGTGAAAAAATATACCATTATTTTTTATAATGGATCTTTTAGTACAAAAATTAAGGCAGTCTTCTTTATTTTGAAAATTTATCCCACGTAGAGAAGATAAAAGAGGAATATGTAAAGAAAAATATTTCTTGAATTTAAATATTCCCGCGCTTTGTGTAGGTAGAGTAGAGTACATCCTATATCATAGAAAAGAGTGAGAGAGAGCGAGCGCGAGAGTTGTAAACAAGTGCACGATTGTAAAAACAGTAACAACAAACTGATTGAAATAGAAGAATATAGTGTAATAAACTTTAATTGTCGTTTCTTTGTTTTACAGGTAAGAAACGTGTAAATAGTGTAAATAAAGTGCTTGTATTTATGAATAAAATAAACTTCGTTTTACAGAGCAACACACGAGTTTATTCATTATAAAAAACCCCAAAGATTTGAATTAATTGACATTATAAAACGACTATTTTTACTTGTCACACAAACCAATCATAATGGAGAAACTTAAATTTGAATTTACATTATTGGTGAGTCCAGACGGAAAATCAAACGTCAACTGCATAACCTCAATCACCACAACAGATGACAGAATATATGCTGTACCTACTGAACTGCAACCAGCAGCATTACATACAAATCTAATAAAAACAAGCGCATACAGCAAAATAAAAAATAGTTTAAAGAAAAGACATCAGGTAAGAAGAGTATGGATATCTCTAACAGATGATTTGCGAAAAATATATATAGATGAAGATGAAAACTTGCAATTCAACGATCAGTTTTTGGAAGAAATAGATCCAACAAAAAAAATAGCAAGCTAATTACAAACAAACTCTTCTAAAAAGATTCTAGAAAAATTACTAAAAACTACAGCAATAAGTGGACAACAAAGTCTAAAACAAATAACAGAAAAGTTTGAACTCGAAAAGTTCTCGACTCAAACTCCAAATGCAAACCAGTGGATAGATAATTTTGAAAGAGAATGCATTCGTTGCAATGTCCAATCAGACGATAAGAAGATATAATGTCTGAGGTTGTTTATGAACAAATCATGCTCAGATTGGTACGGCTCCATGATTATAAAATTATCAATTATCGCTGAATGAAAGATATGGAGAAATAAGTCCTGCGAAACGTTCGCGAATAAAGGCTGGAACCCGGTCACCTATGCACTAGCTTTCAGATACAAAGGTGGACTTTTCTCATAGAGTACGCGATAAAAAAAGAAAAATTACTGTTAGAAATGAGAAACACAGAAAAGTCCATGCAAGATATGTGATTCTCTAAACAAAGGAGCACGTTATCACCCAGAGGAAAAATGTTGGTTCAAAGCGAAGGAGGATAACAAGGTGAAAAAAAGAAAATATTAGGCATGTTTATAATTCGATAATTGAAGCCTCACTAAATAATAGTGATCAAAAAAACGAGTAATTACACCATTAAGTGAAATCAAAAAAAAATTTCAATAGGATTTCCTAATAGGCCTAGGTATAATAAATAATTTTAAACTAAGGTAAGATGAAAATCTTGAAAAGAAAATCAAGCACAAAATAGTCATACATATGACAAAGAAAAAGAAAATGATACAGAGAAAATTCAGATTAACTTTAATGAACATATAGATACGAACAACTTCGTAATTGAAATAAATCACTTAACAATAGAACAAAAAGACAAAGTGGATAAACTAGTAGATACATATAAATCACTATTTGCCAAAGATAAGTACGATGTTGGTACAGAAAGAGAGCACATAAGATACCAGTGGGAGTGATTCAGAAAATTTATTGTAAATGCCGCATTAATAAAATTGTTTTATTTAACTTTTTGATGAAGTACCTACGTGTAGTTTTCTTATTTACCTACTAAAAATATATCTACTTTTTTAATAAGTATTTCTACTAAATGAATCTTCAACCCGACCAGTGCCAGTGTGAACTAAGACTGGTCTATTAAGGTAAGCGCCCACTGATGCGCGCCGAACGAGCCGCACGCATCGCAAGAATCGTAAGAAATTATACTTTGCATTGATTTAAATGAAAATGCGCTCACTGTCTCGAGTCGCACGAATGCTCGATGCTGGTAAGTGAACGCATCTAGGAAATAAATATGATTCTTGCGATGCGTGCGGCTCGTTCGGCGCGCATCAGTGGGCGCTTACCTTTACAGTTCCACTAATCGAATAGTTGAGTCAATGTTTTTGGTTTTTACTTCAATAATTTTGTTAGGTGCGACGCGCACATACTTTCAGTAGTGATATCCCTATGAAATTGATAATAGACGAGATAATTTTATGACAATCGATAGCTCGTTCATTGGTTACTAAGCAACGAGCTTGAGAAATTTGTCATAAAATTATGAGGCATTTGTCAATGTCCGAGGGATATTCGGCGGAAAATTTTTTGACAAAAAAATGTACGACTCAACACTACGAAACATTTATTTACAGTTAGTGAAAGTACAATTATTAAAAATTTAACATAACATTAGATTCGTTGCTGATCTCTACTATAGAAGATCTATTACCACGCATAATATTTATGATCTTGTTGTGGTGTTCTTGATCGAGATTTAAGTATGGTTTTATAGAATTTTAATTGCTATGACCAGTAATTTTTAACAATTGTTGAACTTCTACACGATTTTTTGCCAATTCGCTAACAGCAGTTGATCTATTCGAGTGATTTGTTATCTTTTTGTCCTTTACATTCAAGGCAATTGCCTCAGCAGCAGATTTAGTCCATCCATTTATTGTATTTCTTCTAACAGGTACATACCATTTGTCAGTTTAATTTTTCCAGTGTCGATTTGGTTTTAAGAACAGTCGTGGTGAGGTAGTTTTGATATCAGTTTATAAAAAAGACGTACAGAGCAGCTTTGTCTTTCACTATTGGAAAGACGATAGCACACTTGTCTCAACTTTCACATCCTATCGATCACTTTCGGTGAATGATACAAATAGACACAGACAGGAACAGGTTGATTCCATCAATAGAGATCTTAAAGCAATCGTCGAGTGGGGAACCAACAATCTTGTTCAGTTCAACGCCCAAAAAACACAAAGTGCATCGTTTTCCAAGAAAGTGAATTCCTTAAATCATCCCATCATAATGTCCGGAAATACACTTGAACCAAGTCCCTTCATCTCGATTTTGGAAGTCACGGTGTCCAATAATATGTCTTGGCATGACCATGTTGCTAACATCGCAAAGTCGGCAAGCCAGAGGCTAGGTTTTCTATGGAAAGCCAGAAAGTTTTTTACTCCTGATCAAATGTTGACGACGTACAAGGCTCAAATCCGACCTCTACTGGAGTATTGCTCGCACATTTGGGGTTCAGCACCAAGGCATTCTCTTCGTCTTCTAGATTCCATTCAGAAAAGAGCCATTCGCTTGATAAACAGCTCAACTCTCACAAATACCCTTCGCCCTCTAGAACATAGAAGAAGAGTTGCAGACCAGTCATTGCCCTACAGATATTTCCATGGCAGATGCTCCAGAGAAATAAAAACTCTTGTACCACCATTGGCCACATTCGACCGAAGAACTCGGCACGTTGATTAGTCTCACCCATTTACGCTCAAGATTGACACTACAAGGACCAATCTTCATCAAGAATCCTTCTTTTACAGGACTGCCACGGAATGGAACAAGCTTTCAAAATCAGGTTTTCCAGAGAACTATGACCTGCAACTTTTTAAAAAGCGTGTCCACAATCATTTTCTTTCTATAATCCCTTCCCCTTCTAATAGTCACAGTGCGGGCCATCCGCGGCCCACACGATAGGTCTACCCTTTTTGCGACTATTTTCTTAAAAAAAAAAAACAATAGTTTACTACTTGTACAGCTTTTAGAACCACCTTTTACACGTTTTACTGAACACCGGATTGTATTCAATGCGATTTGTTGGAGAGTTATCATTATTTTTCTCGATATGAAAAAAATCCACCAGATAAGCAACTGCCTCTCCTCCTTGCCACGCTTTGCCCTGTTTTAAAAACAACTACCTACCATTTTTCAGATAACGATATTTTGCCTACAAAAGTTTTTTTTTTCTGGTACCTGTCAATAATTATATACCTACATTTAAATACAGCAGCTTTGAAACATTTTAAATTGATAATCGTAGAATCATTGACCAATCTCATATTGTATTTCTCTCGTGCGATGCCAGTAACTGCATTATCGTGTTTCACGCTAATCTATATGCATATACGTTCGAAAAAAAATTTATATTTATATATTTCAACGTCGCTGACAAACATTTATTATACCTCGGTATAAAAAAATCTGGGTACATATATAAAAGTAACTCAATATAAAAGTTTCTCCATTGTATGCAGATCCTTTACACGCTTACTCTATATATAGATGAGAATATTTTATTAAAACGAATTTGTAGATTCCCAAGTTAGTGCTGAAAGGAGACCTTTGAATGCTGAAAAGATGAAGGGGCCCAGCGTCAACCAGTGTACCCAGTTTGGAAAGAACCGGACATTTTTTTCTTATAAGACGGCGACATGTTACAAGGATTTCGCATCGTGATTCGCGTTCCTTTGTGAATTTCCGGCGAAGAAACACATATATGCGGTATCACATTCTTTCAATCATAATGGTTATGCCGCCAGGACCTTTCCTGGAGGTCGTTAATATCGCAGATATCCGCTGAGGTAAATGAGAAAAATATCCCACCAAAGTAGCAAAACGTTTTATTTTTCCCGGGCGAAACTTTCAAATCTTTGAAATATGCACCTGGACACTCATAAGGAATCTAATAAAAAAATATATTTTTGAAGTGATAACTTCTTATGGCACGCTGTGAACTTTTTTTGTAATGGGTAAAAAATGTTAAACTCGCGTCAGGACACGTGGCCTGATCGAAAATTCGTAAGACGGATGTATTTCACTGGAGCAATATAAAATGCGACTTTTCTTGACTGGTAACTTGGCAACCTTATTCAACAAACTGTACATTTTTTGTCATTTTGACAAATTAATTTAGTAGCTAAATTCAAAATATAAGTGCTTTTCATTAGTTTATTGATTAAGTTCTGCTTTTGCTGCATTAAAATGGTCCAAGGAGAGGTGTCGTTTTTAGCAGATGTTATGGACACCATAGCGTGTCTTAATGACTCTAATGGTTCTCCCCCCGACAAAATTTTAGATAAAATAATTTATCAGTGCAAGAAGCCGTTAAAAAATGCATCAATTTGTGTTAAAAAATCATTAAAAACTGGACTGAAAGCTGGTTTGATCAAAGAGAACGGGGGAAGGTTTAAATTAGGTTTTGGTTTGCCGATAACGGAGGCTCGAAGACGAAGAAAAAATAGAAGCAGAAGTCGTAGACGACGTAGCCAAAAGCGACAAAACCGAAAACGAGGTAGCCGAAAACGAAAAAGTCGAGGTAGGAAGAAAAGCGCCATATTGAAAGAAGATCAAGCAAAAAGCGGAAGAAAGAAATCGAAAACATTTAAATCTGGTATTGATGTTTAATATATGATTTATAATAAAGCGTTAATAAAAATAATGCATTATTCATAAACTATGGAAATCTGGAGACAATATTTTTCAGATTAAAAATAATATTTCCACGCGCGTTAATACTTAAGTTTTCACTTCTGCCGGCACTCCCAGAGTGCAACCCGTAAAATTTTTTTTCCACCTTTTAATATACGAAGGCAGTTTGATAAGTCAGTGACTTTTTGAATTTCCCGCGCAGTTACTCCAAATGCAACAGTGCTGCCGTCAACTATAATCTATCAGTGGTCAACATTCTAATTTTGAGCAAGCTACGTCGTGCAGTTGGTGTTTGATAGCCGTTCAAAGCAGACAACCTCGTGAATTTTTACGAAAATGGAAAAAAGTGAATTTCTTGTGCTGATTAAGCATTACTTTTTACGTAAAAAATCCATCACCGAAACTAAGGAAAGACTTGATAAATACTACGGGGACTCGGCACCATCAATTTCAATGGTTAAGAAGTGGTTTACAGAGTTCCGTTGTGGTCGCGTACCAGCACTAGTGACGCCGAACGTCCAGGTCGCCCAAAAGATGTGATCACGCCGGAAATCGTCGATAAAATCCATGAAATGATATTGGATGATCGGAGAATGAAAGTGCGTGAGTTGGCTCATGCTGTAGGTGTATCTCAACTGAACGGGTACATCATATTTTACACGAATATTTGGACATGAAAAAACTCTCTGCGAGATGGGTGCCGCGATTGCTCACACTCGACCATAAGCGCAATCGTGTGACCACTTCAAAAGAGTGTTTAGCGATGTTCAGCCGTAATCCGGACGAATTTTTGCGCCGTTTTGTTACTGTGGATAAAACATGGATCTATCACAACACGCCAGAGACCAAGGAACAATCGAAACTTTTTGACGTGATAACGTCTTATAAATTGATGAACGCCGGCTGCACGCACGAAACAGCATGACTCATTGTCACGTTCCGCCTGAGCCGAGCGTGCAAGCGAGAGCGCGGAACAAGCGATAGAGAGGCACGATCTGCCTAAGCGTTCGGCTTGTGACGCATCTATCTCTCTTCCACTCCATCGGCCGATGCATCCGAGTAGAAGAGTACCAGCGGCAGCACACAAACTACACGTCAACTGTTCATAAAGTGAAGTGAAAAGTTAATGTGATTTCCATTGGTTATTACAACAACATGATGCCGATGTATCAATTCTTCTTTGCGGCGACTTCAACACAAACGTGAAAAATGATGAAACATTCCTCAAATACATGAAAGATACGTACTATCTCGAATGCGTATCAGATGTTAGTAAGTCAACAACGCTGAGAGGAACAACCATCGATTTGACTTTTTCGAGGCACATTACACTTGAAACACTCCCCTTGATTTCCTACTTTTTTTTCATCGTCCTATCCAGAATAACACAGATTGGAGGATCTTAAATATCACACACAACATGTATATAAGTTGTAAATAAAAAATAATTTAAGTAAAAAAATATTTGAATTATAACGGGTGCAAATAAATGTTAATTTAGCGAATAAATTGTAATTTTTAATCAACTTCTTCTTTGTATTATACAAAATAATGACAATTCAGTGAAAATTCCACACCTGCAATTTTGAACCAATCAAATACGTTATTTTGACAGATCACCACGTGAAAGTGAAAAAAAATTTTCTCGTGGGATACCCAACAGCGAATTATACTGGAAATTTTTTGACGTTGACAATAACAGACCATTTTGGACAGACTGGTTTTTATTTGTTCACATAATATTTATTTTTGATACATTTTAATTACAAAAAGATGTTTTCTATATTCTTCGGACACCTCCTCTCTTCTTAATAGTATTTAGACACTAATTTATTTACCTTTTCTGCGCAAAAGTTTGTAAACTGCCTCCATACGCTTGACTTCGATTTCCTGGTATTCGCGGGTGTCAACTGCTCAAACTCCTGGCGAACATTTTCTCTGCTTTCTTGACCGAAGCGTAACATTTTTTTACGTCGTGCCACTTGACAGCTTCAAAAGTAAAATAATAATTTCGAGGTTAGGGTCTTACTCGGTTACCATGGCAACTGACACTACTCATAAATGCTGGTGTTCCGCAAGGATCCATTCTAGCACCAACACTATTTTTACTTCACATCAACGACCTGTTGAAAGCAACTTCATGTCCCGTACACAGCTTTGCCGATGATAGTACCCTCCATACCGCTTTCTCTTCCAGGGCCCCTATATCAGCCCGTGAAACCAGAAATGAACGAGGAAGAAATGTTAACAATATAAATATGGACTTGGCAACAATTTTAGAATGAGGATCCAATAACTTGGTAGAATTCAATGCAAACAAAACACAAGTATGTCTTTTCTCTAGAAAAGCCGATCTCACTGTGCCTAACATAACTTTGTCAGGATTAACCATACCACTGAAGTCATCCATATCGATGCTTGGTATTACTATCAGCAATAACCTTTCCTGAGAAAATCACGTGAGGTCCATTGCCAAAAGTGCATCCCAAAAACTTGGTTCTTTGTTTCGTGCCAAGAGCTATTTCACCTCCAGTCAGCTGCTTATGATCTATAAGGCACAGATCCGACCTGTACTGGAATACTGTTCCCATATTTGGAGTGCGGCACCTAAACATATCCTGAAGCTATTGGATTCTGTCCAAAAAAGGGCAATTCGTCTCGTCGGTGATGCCTCGCTTACAAACTCGCTCACTTGTCTGGAACACCGTAGAAAAGTTGGCGATTTGTCTCTATTTTATAGATATTTTCATGGGCGATGCTCTTCTGAAATATTAACAATCGTTCCTCCTTTGGCAGTCTCTTCGAGATTAACCCGTCAAGTTCAGTCTTCACACCCCTTCGTGGTCACTTTGGAGACCTATAGAACATCACTTTCCAAAGACTCATTCATCCAACGAATTGCGAGGCTTTGGAACTCATTGCCTAGGGAGGTGTTCCCCGAGGCATACAACCTCCAGAAATTTAAGAAGAACACCAACTCCTACCTTCTTTCTCTTGGTTCCCACGATGTTCTCTGAACATTACAGGATATCCCTTTTCGTGGGAACCAAAAAAAAAAAAAAAAAAAACTCAACAATCAAGTCGACCACACATTTTATTTTTCGCTGGTGACTTGATGAAGAAAAAAATTTGCATTGTTGAGAATCGAAAAATAAATTTTAAGAATATTTGATTTTCCACCACAATTCGGTGTGGAATTTTCTTACCGAATACCACGCGAGGTCAAATTAATATCAGGAAATTTTTTGACCTCTAGTGGTATTACTAGTGATGATAATTTAATTCAATTCATAAAAGTATGCAATTTTTCATTAATGTTTTCTTATGACGTTATCACGTAAAATTATCGTCCGTAAACCGACTTTACAGACAACCAATTCTTTTTTAAATTGCGGTTGGCAACGTATTGGTAATAGGATATTAATTATTTTATTTGCAAAGTGTCGATAATTGAATCATGCATTAAAAATAAACAGCTTATTAATTTTCCGATTTTTTCATACTTTTCCTGTCACATTGTTTGCAAACCGCGGTATGGAATTATTCGGTTATTAATTCCTATGAGTATAGAACGTATTTCTTAATACAGTCGTCCAGCTTGTGGGTAGAGACTACCTCCGTAAAATCTATTACCTAACAAGGTCTCTGTTAGAATGTGAAATTGCAGCCCACGATGACCTTTCTTATTAATATATGCATTTAAGTCTCTTATTTTTTTAAACACACCTATTGATTGGCGCCTGGTGTTCGCCTTAGAAAAGTTGACGTTAGTGTCAAAAAATAAATTAAATAAAAAAAGCGCTTTTCGCCAACATTTTTTTAACATGTTACAGTTTTAGATACGTTATTTATTTTAACAAATTATTTACCAGCTCGGGATAATCACAGTTACAAATCACTTCTACTTTCCGAAACAGTTTCGAAACTTCTTCTTCTTCCTTCTTTAATGTATGCAATTTGCTTGTTTTTCTTCGTATCCTCTGCCGTTCCATTGTTAGAAAGGTTGTCGCTCCATCTCTTGCGTGGTCTTCCAACGCTTCGGCGCCCTAAGGGCGACTTGTCTTTAGTTATTTTGACCATTCTGTCGTCATTCATCCGGTCTATGTGTTCGTTCCACTATCTCTTTCTTCGCAGTATCCATTCATTTACATTGTCTATTTTACATGTTCTTCTAATGTCCCCGCTTCTTTTCCTGTCAAAAAGTGTTTTTCCAGCGATCCTGCGCACTATTTTCATTTCGGTGGTTTCTAATATTCTATTTGTGTTCGATGTATCTGGTCTAGTTTCCGCTGTGTACGTTAATATAGGTCGGATGACCGCCTTGTAGATTCGGGATTTGGTCTCGATTCCGATATATTTGTTTCGGAGGATTGTATCGTTCAGATAAGCTGAGGTTAGTGCTGCTTTTGCCGCTTGGTTTCTTACCTCCGCCTCGATGTCGCCGTATCCTGATATTTCTATGCCTAGGTATTTAACTTTCATCTCCTGTTGAACAATAAAGGGCTAAGGAAATCTCCTTGGCGAATACCACTGTTTACAGGAATTTTTTCGGTAGTTGTGCCATTAATTTTGGCTTGTATTTTGTTTCTCTAGTCAATATTTTCGATGGTTTTTATGATGTTGTATAAAAGGTGTACCACGTCCTCCAGTTGTATTCGGTCAAACGCCTTTTCCGGGTCTATAAAACACATGAAGGCTGGTTTTTTATACTCGATGGATTTTTCAGTTATTTGTCGCAGGACAAATACAGCATCTGTACAAGATCTTCCTGATCTGAATCCTTGTTGTTCATCGCCCAATTTGAGTTCATTTATTTTATTTGTTATAATCTTTGTTACCAGATTTAGGGTTGTATTTAGAAGGTTTATGCCTCGGTAGTTTGAGGGTATCTTTTTGTCTCCTTTTTTAAAACAGTAAGATTGTGGTACTTAGGCGCCATTCGTCCGTTGGTTTTGAAACTTGATTGTTAAAAAAAGTTAATAAATTTGATTACAAACAATGTCCCATGTCAAAATAGCAGCTCTATCATGTAATGTGTTCCGTTTTTATAAATTTACATTGAAACATTCTTCCTGCGAGTTAATTCTATTACGACTTGGTGATTCTCCTTTTTTTCCACTTAACTTCACCACAGGAAATTAACAATGTAGTGCGCATGTGTGACTCACTAGCTTGTATTCGTTTTCTGCATAGAGCAGGGCAGTAGCAGAGGAGATGTACCATTGTTTCCTCATCTTCCTCATCGTGACAGCTTCTGCAGAAGTCGTGTCGTAGCTCTGTGATTCCCATGCGCCATGCAAGGGATCCACCTGCCCAGTGTCTGTTATGGCCACGATCGCATTTCCAATTAACTCCCTGGATAGAGTTAAAACATCATTAGTTCGACGTAGATCTAGTTTAGGCCAAATCAGCTTCGATGATGTGCATGTGGGTTCATTTTGCTTTGGCTTTTTGAACTATTAAACTGTGCAGGAGGAGCCAGCAATTTGCAGTCAGTACTCCTTGCTGAGATGAGACAGATACAGCTGCGAGGTTGGTGCCCTCTCTTGCTAGCTCGTCCGCCTTACAGTTGCCTGGTATGTCCCTGTGTCCGGGTACACAGACAATACGAACTCTAAACTTAGCTGCTAGCTCATTTAGTGCGCACCGCTGCTCTAGAGGTCAAATAGACTGAGTTCAGTGATTTGATAGCAGCCTGGCTGTGAGTGGTGGTCTCTTACTCGTATTAACCCACAAATTCATTGTTTACATTGGATAGATGATTATCGAACTAATTGTTTCGATGTTGCAAAATGTACTTTTTATGCTGTAACCTTTGCAAAATCTATAACACAGTTATTAAAATAAATATTTTCTTTGAAAAATGTTTGGTAAGATGCTTAAACAAAATTACCCAAATAAAAAAGACAATCTAACGTTACATCTAAATAAAGCTATTTAAAAAAATTATATTTAAAAAAAAACACGGTTTATATTATCAGGATAATGTGTGATAATTTAAGGAAAAATATATTCAATACGTAAAATAATTATTGCTTAGTTAAAAAAAGATATGCAACAATTTTAGAGGATAGTATTAGAAACTTTTATTATTCCCTAAAAGCTTTGGAATATGAAAGGGGATAAGAAATGTTAGAATATGTTAGAATTTTAAAAAAAGAACGTAAATAGAATTTTTTTCACAAAGTGGACTGTATATGGGAAGTTAAAATATTTAATTTATTTTATATATTATATTTAATTTTATTCTTAAGTCGACATCCACATCCATAAATATTTACGTTGTGCATAGTCCACACAAATTTGCACGCGTGTGCTGAAAATTATGCAGATTTGGACGGTTCGCTGCATGCAAATGCGCGCAAATATATTCGTGGCATACAACGCAGACTATTCGTCACCGGTCGATTTTGGTCCGACATCAAAGAGATTTGTGGCGAAGAACAGTAAAATATCATTAAAATATCTGATAAACAAGTAAAAATTAATATATTTATAATAGGAAGACTTAATATTGTATTTTTTTTAAAATGGAAGGAACACTTAACAATAATATAATTGGTGACAAGCTACGAAACTTTTACAAAAAAACCGCTGCGTCCAAAGCGCCAATACAACTCTGTCATTTCGGTTGAAAAGTTGTAACAGATTAAAAAAATAAAAATGTAAATTCCAACAAATAAAACGAATTCGTTAATTCAAACATAAATCTAACGCGAACGTGTATCCTTGGTCATTTAAAAAGATGTAGATAACCAGGAAGTAAAGCCGTTGTGACTTATTTTAAACGTGTCATTAACCATTTCGACTCTATTACATCTAAAACGATCTTTTCCGAGAAGTTAATGCACTGTATGAATTCCTCCTTCTATGGAGTGTATCTTCCTCGAAGTGCTAGGTACGTCACTGTACCATGGGTGTTTAAATAAATGTGACTTTGTCGACAGAAATTTTAGAGTGTTGAGGAAATTGATGATAACTCGACAGTGGACAAATTTCGTGAATGTGTCTCTATCACATTAATAGCTATAGGGGAGCTAGGAGTTTGTATTAATGGGAGTAAGTATGCAAGTTTAACTATGCGGCCATCTGGTAGTCTCTTTACATGTTCTGCCCACTGCAGTCGTTTAGATTTTACTTCTCGCACAATATCTGAATATCCATACAAATCTATCAGTTCTTTGTTGGTGCGGATTCTGTATCGCCCTGTTGATGTATCCAAATTCGGGCCATATATTTTTCCAAGGATTCGCCTTTCGAAGACACGAAGACGCTCTTCATTAGCTGCCGTTAGCGTCCAAGCTTCACAACCATACATCACCACAGGTCTTATTATTGTCTTGTATATATTGACTTTTGTACGTCTTGATGTAACATAGAATTTTAGGAGGTCTTGAACTGCGTAGAGACATCTATTACCTGCTTGGATTCTGCAGTTAATTTTCTCCGTTCCGTCGTTGTTTTCTTGACACGTTCAAAGTTATACTCATCTATCGTGATGTTTTGGCCTATTCTGTCTCGTCGTTGGTTGTGTCTCGTTGAATACATGTACTTAGTTTTGTCTTTATTGATTTTGAGACCGATGCTACTCGCGCTTTTTTCGAGGTCATTGAAGGTAGTTTTGATGTCTACTATGCTGTTACCAACAATGTCAACATCGTCCGCAAAGGCTAATAGTAAACTGGGACCATTGTAATGATACATGGCTGCAGGAGGCTGTATTTTCGCCTTTCTATTGACATATTCCAGGGCCACATTGAAGAGTAACGGGGAAAAGGCATCGCCTTGTTTAAATCCATCTTTTATATCCAATATCTTTAAGAAATCACGGCCAATTCTCACTTTGCTATTTGAGCCACCGATACACATCTGAGTTATTTTGGCAAACCAAGTTCTTCCATTGCTTGCCATAGTTTTACCCTCTGAATGGTGTCATACGCCTTTTTAAAGTCTACATATAGTTGATGCAGGTCTTGGTTAAATTCCCAACATTTTTCCATTACTTTTTTCTCCTCGGTCCTATTACCCTCACAAGGGTTTGGTGGCACTATGCTTCTACCATTTTTATAGCAATTTTCCACTCCTCTTTGTTCAGTGAGTCCAGTCAAGCTTGTGATTCCGTCTACCCATCGGGTTGGAGATCTTCCTCGTGACCTTCATTCGTCGACTTTGCCTTGAACCTCCAGCTTTTCTAAAGCATCCGGTCTTCTGGAGACGTGCCCGAAATACTGCACTTTGTTCCGGTTTATTCTTTTGGACAACCTGTCCTCGATTTTCAGTTCTTCTAGGATATTCATGATGTTCGGAGCATCCGTCGGTAAACCCACATTTTAAATGCACTTGTTTGATGGTAAATATTTGGTCTATGGTGGATCGACCTCCCCTAAAGCCACACTGATAGTCACCTAAAATTTCCTCTGCGTAGGATTTCAGTCTTTCCAATACTACATTTGCTAGAATTTAATAGGCTGTATTAAGCAGAGTAATGCCCCGATAGTTGGCGCAGTTCATCTTATCACCTTTTTTATGTGTCTTTTCATTCGTCTGGCATTACTTCTGTGCTCCATATGACTTCCAGCAGATGGTGAACAGCTTTGGTAGTTAGAAGTATACCGTTACTACAAAATAACTTAATTATTTAAACAGTACACCCTGTATATATTTTCAGTTATTCATAATCTATTAAATTATTAAATAAAACCGTCAAGACCGCATAATATAACTGGATAAAAATGTTTAAAATCGATTTGGTGCTGCAGGTTAAACATGTTTTTGTTACTTACTGGTTCTATCAAATGGGATTTGTTCGCAGTCGTTGTCGCGACTAGAAATGCATTTGTACACTGTTCCACCTCTTTGCACTAATCCTGGATCCTGAAACTGGGACTGACCTTCTGGAGCTCCCACCAAAACCCTGCAACAACAACAACAAAAACAGCATTAGAAACAATCGGTCGTAATTTATTTTTATAATTTTACATTGCCCTCGCACTTTGATTTATAAAACACAAAGTAAATAATTATTTTTTCTTTGATAATTAAAATAAACGAACACCAAACAAAGCGTTAAAGATTTACGATAGTAATAGTGTAACAATAACAATGAAACCTCATTATTGAGCTCTTAATCTGTGAAAGCAACTCATAAAACATGACGAATTGGCCGTTTAGGGAAGCGCCAACCAACTAATCAGCGTAAATAGTACGTGAGCCAGATTGAAAGGGTTTTGCTGGTTTTTATAACGGTCCTTAAGCATGACAGGCATATGAATGTGCTGTCGATAACTGTTTAGTATTTCTGAAGCACGGCAAACGGTGTGATGTTTCAATAAATTTATAAAACAATTACGAATTAAGCTTTTTTTGTTCCAAATTTTCGCAAGCTTGACCACAAAAACCGTAGTCTTTTCGGAAGGAAGAAGAAGGTACTACCAACTAGAAAAGAATTAAAAAAACATGTGTATTAGCAAAAGATATGTTTTAATGATAAATGGGACAAATAAACTTTGGCGACTAGCCACTTAAACAGATAAAATTTGGTTTCTGCATCTGTGTTGACCTATGACGTCTCTATTCCATTTCATCATCATCATCATCTCCAAGCCTGGTTTTAAGTCAACTGCTGAACATAGGCCTCCAATAAACTGCTCCACTGGGCTCTATCTCGAGCTGTTCTAATCCAGTGTCCGTCTACTCTTTTTATATCGTCGCTCAAACGTGTTGGCGCCGCGGTCTTCCTCTGCTTCTTTTGTCTGCGCGCAATTCTTAGAGACCATCTGTCGTCTTTGAATCTCGCAACATGTCGTGCTCATTTCCATTTTAGTGTCGTGATTCTCTGTCTTGGACCTTTGTTTTTTGCCATATGTACGTATTTCTTACGCGATCTTGGGTTCGAATTCCAAGCATAGCTCTCTCCATTTTCTCTGAGCAACCTCCAATCTATGTACGGTGTTCCTCGTCAGTGTAAGCGTTTCGGCACCGTAGGTCATTACTGGTAATACGCACTGATTGAAGACTTTTGATTTTAGGCTTATCGGTATGCTGCTTTTAAATACAGTGACAAAGAGAGGAGGAGTGAATTGTGGTCTATATTGTCTATGTATAGGGTGAGTAGTAGTTTAATACGAGCACTGAAATCACGAGGATTCCACTGCTTGAGTCAGGAAAAACGGAGCTTGCACGGACTGGTTTAACATCGAAATAGGTTTGAGACAGGGATGTGTGGCTTCGTCATGGCTGTTTAACTTATACATAGACAATTGTTTAAAAGATTTGCAAGAGAGAGCGTATAGATTAAAAATGAATGAATTGATCGTCAAATGCCTTCTTTACGCCTATGATGAAGTCATATTAGCGTTATCTGAAGAGAAGTTGCAGGCGTTGGTTAATGTTATGCATGATGCCCTGAAAATCAAAGGAATGAAAATAAATGTAAGCAAAACGAAAGTAATGGTTTTTAAAAGAGAAGAAAGCATGACAAACTGTAAAGTTTCGATTGAGGGAGAAAGAGTGGAACAAGTAAACGAATTTGTGTACTTGGGTTCAAAGTTTACGAGAGATGGAAAGTATGACAGTGACATTGAGCGAAGGGTGTTGGCAGGAAAACAAATGAATGGGGCACTGCATAGCTTTATGAATAGCCAGAAAGTGTCAAAAAGGCACGTATGTCGGTGCATACAGGTGTGTTGGTTCCTACACTTATGTATGGTAGTGAATGTTGTGTTTGGCAGAAGAAGCATAAAAACAGGATTACTGCTGCGGAGATGAGTAGTCTGAGAAGTATAGCCGGAGTGACTCGGTTGGAAAAAGTAAAAAATGGTAAGATAGGAGAACGCTGTGGTGTAAAAAAAGATGTGGTTACAAAAATAGATAAAGGAATGCTTAGATGGTTTGAACATGTAGAAAGGATGGATGAAGGAAGATTGACGAGACAAATTTATAAGGCGAGTGTGAATAAAGTCGGTAGAGGTCGACCTCGGAGAACATATCTCGATAAGATCAACATTGTTTTGAAGAAAGGCCAGGTCAAGAGTACCAACAACCGACGAGCATGTATGAGAGCACTGATGAAATTAGAGGAAGCAAAAGATTAGTGTAAGAACCGTAGCGGAAGTGGAAGGAAGTGGTCTCTGCCTACCCCTATGGGAAAAAGGCGTGACTTTATGTATGTATGTATGCTTTTAAAGACATCCTTTAGTTTACCGTATGCAGCCCACCCTAGAGAGATTCTTCTTTGTAGTTTGCGTTCCTGAATGAAAGCATTCCACGTTCCAACAGTGATATTAATTTTCTCGTCAGTAATTTTATTCTTATGTTAAGAATTATTCTTTACTTTTTAGTTTGATTAACTCTAAAAGCGTGTTTTTTAGTTTTTTTAAACCATAATTTACTATTCTTACTTTTGTTTAGAAAACTAGTGATTCATGCTAATGAAAATGTTAGAACTTCTTGGTGCAATCATGTTTGATTCAGATAGATAATGATATGATGATAGTTTGCGAAAGTACCCTTTAGGCAAAGATTTAACATTTTAGACAATATTACTTTTAAAATAAAGTACAATGGATGTTTTGTAGCCTAAATACTGATCGTTCTGATAGAATCGCGGTGCCCATCATTTTTATATTCAATATCCTACATTAACGGATATTTTCACAGTGAATAACTTAAAGTAATCCCATCGACTACCAATATAAAACAACAAAGATAATAAATAGCACACGCCATAAAGAACTAATTTATTAGGTATATAGGAAGAGGAAAAGGTGTGTCTATAAATATATATTCCTAACTGCATTATGTTGGTCGATGACGATAATGATGATGATGGTAATGACGATATTAACATTCAGACGTACGGTAGTCATATTTGAAACACGTCAAAAAAGTATAATAAACAAACCCATAGTGACGAGCGAATGTAATTTTCGAAATTGGGTCACCACTTTGGTCTATTTTTGTAGCGGGGTTACGGTGGATCACTCATTTTATAGGCGCGGAATTTTAAAATCCATAACGTAATCAATTTGTTGTACAAACATTTATTTATTATTATTTGCAGTTACCTTTGTATCAATTAGAGTTTTGGTCTATAGGTCAGTCAGTGATAAAAATGACGATTTTTGGACGTTAATATATAAATAACTTTTTGAGGTGCGTTTATGAAATTTGGAGTACAGATGTATCTCGCGAGTCTCAATATATGAGCCAAATTTGACATGTTTATCTATAATATAAAAATGAATCGCTGAATGTGTTGCTAAGCGCAAATCTCGAGAGCAGCCGAACCGATTTCGCTAATTTTTTTTTTATAATATTCTTTGACGTACGATTAGGGTGAAATTTTCAGAAGTTGTTTTATACATACCAGGCGTGGTTTTAGAGTTGTTAGCACCCCTACGATGAGAAATAAGAAGGGGATGGAATGCAAAAACTATCAAAAACGGCTGATATTAGTGTCGAATTCAAAGTCTTTGGGAACTCTAAGTTTGATAGTGACATTCCCAGTTATGTGAGCATCCATACAAAAGGGTTGGGAGGAGGATGAAATATAAAAATTATTAAAAACGCCGATATTAGTGTCAAATTAATTGTTTTTGTGGTGGCTAAGTTTGATGGTAACATTCCCAATTTTGTTAGCACCCCTACGATAGGGGTCAGAAGGGGATGGAATTTAAAAACTATTAAATACGGCTGATGTTAGTGTCGAAATAATAGGTTTTGGGGTAGCTGAATTTAATAGTAACATTCCTAATTTTGTTAGCACCCTTACGAAATGGGTTGTTAGAGGATGAAATATAAAAACTATCAAAAACGGCTTATATTAGTATCGAATTTATAGGTTTTTGGGTGGCTAAATTTGATAGCTACATTCCTAATTTCGTTAGCACCCCTACGGAAGGGGTGGGTAGGGGATGAAATATAAAAAAATATTCAAAACGCCAATATTAGTGTCGAAGTCGTAGTTTTCAAGGTCGCTGAGTTTGATTGTGATATCTCCAATGATATCTCCTACGAAATGGGTGGAAAGAGGATGGAATATAAAATATTTTAAAAACGACGATGTAAGTGTCGCATTTATAGTTTTCGGGGTCGCTGAGTTTGATAGTGATATTCCCAAAGCAAGCTATCGTTGGGGTCCGCTAGTGTAAAATGGTTTTTGAGTTATGAGGGGGTCAAAAGTGGCTCCAAATGGTTCGTGTAATATTACACACGGTACCGCTCGCCATTCTGTTAGCTTAAACTCGGCTTGACACGCTACCACGTGTCTAGATTTGGCGAAAAATGTGTATTGTTACATGTGATACGCATTTTTTATATAGTTAATTTAGAAATTTTTAATAAAAAATGTGTTCGTAAACTAAAAAGTAAAGTTTCACGAATATTTTTAATTGTCATTTCACGCGAAACGAGAATTTCTTCAGAGTGTTCATGCCGAAAAAATCTACCGCCGAACCTCCTTAATAGATTGTCATTCGAAACTTTAACGAGATAAATACCGTCTTGATTAGTTTAAATTCAATCAAGAAGAACGAATAAACAAAAAGAAATTAAATAATATATCCTTTGTCGTAGGCTAATAATTCGTTCATCCTCAATTTCAATCGTTTGCAATTGCCGATCTGCCAATAAAGTTTTAACGATATTTTCTTGACAACAAGCCAACGCTAATAAACTAACTTACCTACATTATTAGTTTTATTTGCTTCGACTTTTGGATATTTTTAACTACCATGTCATCGCGCAATTTATTATTTGACATTTATTTATTAATCAATTAGTGCTGAAGTGAACCGAACGATAGGTGGATGTTTATTTGTCAAGGGTTGTTAATAGCGCATTATTGATTTTAACATTCGTAACTAGATTGTTTAAGTATCGGCACGTATATTTTATGCAAAATACATTTATTTATTATACAGGGTGATTCATTAAGATGAAACTCGCAAAGCCATAAGCAAGCCTAAGAACAATAAATCCAGTGGTAGGGTTGGAATTTCCGCAGAAAGCTTTAAAAAAGGGGGACACCAATTGTCACTAGCGCTACACAATCTAATGTTACGGATCTGGGAGGAGGAGATAATGCCGGAAGAATGGGGAGAAGGAGTAATTATCCCCCTACACAACAAAGCACTGTTGATCTGATCGAGATATGTTTTCCGAGGTCGATCTCTACCGACTTGTCTATTCACACTCGCCTTATAAATTTGTTTCGTCAATCTTCCTTCATCCAACCTTTCTACGTGTTCAAACCATCTGAGCATTCCTTTATCTATCTTTGTAACCACATCTTCTTTTACACCACAGCGTTCTCCTATCTTACTATTCTTTACTTTTTCCAACCGAGTCACTCCGGCTATACTTCTCAGACTACCCATCTCCGCAGCATTAATCCTGTTTTCATGCTTCTTCTGCCAAACCCAACATTCACTACCATACATAAGTGTAGGAACCAACCCACCTCTATGCACAGCTAGACGTGCCTTTTTTGACACTTTCTGGCTGTTCATAAAGCTATGAAGTGCCCCATATTGGTTTTCCTGCCAACATCCTTTGCTCAATGTCACTGTCATACTTTCCATCTCTCGTAAACTTTGAACCCAAGTATATAAACTTATTTACTTCTCCCACTCTCTCTCCCTTAATCAGAACTTCACAGTTTGTCACGCTTTCTTTTCTTTTAATTATTTAGCAGCAGATTGATTTTTCAAAGAACCAACTTACGGTGAACCCATGTAAAAGTACTGCTGACTCCAAGTGTGGTGACTTTGGTGGCCACTCAAAGGCACTTCTCCCTCCAATCTATCATTTTAATTTTGTGTATTATCGAAACAATATGTACAGGATTTTCTTGTCAGACTTTTCTTACAGGTAAGGAGTTTATTTATTTTTATTCAAGGTGTATGAGACCTTCTTCTTCTTCTTTAGGTGCCCTGTCCGAGGAGGACGTTGGCAATCATCAGCGCTATCTGAACCTTGTCTACAGCTCGGCGGAACAATGTGGTAGTGCTCACTCCATACCATTGTCTTAAGTTTTTTAGCCAGGATATCTTTCTTCTACCCGGGCCTCTTCGTCCTTCGATCTTCCCTTCTATAATAAGCTTTAAAAGTCGATACTTGTCATTTCTTAAGATGTGACCAAAATACTCCAGTTTGCGCTTTTTTAGTGTAATCAGAACTTCCAGCTGCTTGTCGAGGCGTTGAAGTACCTCGGTGTTACGCACTCTTTCTACCCAGGAGATTCTTAATAGCCTTCTGTACGTCCACATTTCAAAGGCCTCCAATTTTTTGCACATCGCATCTGTCAAAGTCCAAGCTTCCATTCCATAAAACAGTATGCTGAACACGTAACAGCGAAGCACTCGGACGCGCAGAGGCAAGCTTAAATTTTTGCTGCAAAGTACTTTACGCATTTTCAGGAACGAAGCACGAGCTTGTTCTATTCTGGCACGAATCTCCTGCATGCTGTCCCACTTCTCATTTAGTTGACACCCAAGATATTTAAAAGTTTCTACTCGCTCAATTCGTTGACCGTTAATTGTCAGGTGTCCGTCCACGTTGTTTGATTTGCTAACTGCTAGCCACTTTGTCTTTCTCACGTTCAGGCTAAGTCCGGCCTCTGAGCTTGCAGCCGTCACGCGGCTTACCAGCTCCTGCAGTCCTTCCAGTGAGTCGGCAACAAGAACCGTGTCATCCGCATACCTCAGATTGTTGATATTAATCCCATTGACAGATATCCCCTCGTCACATTCATCCAACGCCTCTTGAAATATCCTGTCGGAATACAAATTAAATAACAGTGGTGATAAAATGCATCCTTGACGAACGCCTCTCAGGATTTTGATCTCGTCGGACGCGGTGTTATCGATTCTTATTTGAGCACTTTGGTTCTAGTAAAGGTTGGCTATTATTTATTCTAAGGTCTCGTTGTTCCAGTCCTATTTCTCTAAGAATGTTGATCAGTTTTTCATGCTTATCTTTATCAAAGGCTTTTTCGTAATCGATGAAACATGCGTAAACGGTCACCGACATGTCCCGGCACCTTTGGATAAGAACCTGTATGCTAAATAGTGCCTCCTTTGTTCCAAAGCCATTGCGAAAACCAAACTGAGAGTCCCCCATCATTGTCTCGCACTTCGCATATATTCTTTTGTGTATTATTTTCAAGAAGAGTTTAAGCACATGGCTCATCAGGCTAATAAGACGATAATCACCGCAGTTCTTGGCCTTCGCGTTTTTGGGGAGCGGGACAAAAGTAGATTTTAACCAATCAGAAGGTATACTGCCGTTTCGGTAAATAAGATTGAATAGTTTTACCAGCGTGTTCAGTGATTCTTCGTTTTGCAGTATTTTTAGAACTTCTATATAGACGTCATCAGGACCACTAGCTTTCCCATTTTTTGAAATTGACAACGCATATTAAACTTCTGCCTTCGTTATGTCCAAGCTTTGGCCTTGATTAAAGAATTCTTCCTGAAGTTCTGGCCGGGTATCGTGAAATAGGTGCTCGATGTAGTCGCACCATTCCGTCAGTTTTTCTGAAGTATCCAATATCAGCCTGCCCTGTGCGTTCTGTAAAGTCGTCGCGTTTCTATTTCTGCAGATACCTGCCGCCTCTTTTATCTTCTTGTGCATGTTTAAGGTATGAGACCTAAAAAAGGTTATTAAGCAATTAATTCTAAAATTTCTTTCACACGCATTGCGTCTCTTACCAAGTTGACGCCCTGTATACACACGATGTTAGGGACGGAAGACACATCTGGCTGGATATATATTTTAATTGAATCTCCAGATTTGGTGACACTGATGCTTATTACGTCTTGTTCGAAGCTGTTCGCGTCCACTTAATTCGATTTATTAATGTAAAAAATCGTCCCGAGTGATATTGATACATGTAAATCCTGCGTTGTTTCTCACCGAAAGGGGATTAAACGATAAGCCTAACATGTGCTTCGATTTAAATAAAAATTAATCATTCACCGAAATGTATTTACCTACGTAGATTTTTTGACCAGATATTAAATTTTAAATGTACATGCATAATTTTGTATACCTAATGACTATTAAGGATCGAAAACCAATATATAATACTTTAAGCAGCTCATCAGACCGTAGGGAAATAATTATCAATTTTTTTTTAGTATGCATGCATCTCCTGGGCATTCGATTGTGGAAGAGAGCGACAGGAAATAAGTAAGCATGGAGGCAGAAAATAAAGGAGGCCAAGGCCCAGTTTGAGCTGTATCGCCGTGAGAAGAAGAAGAAGAAGAAGAGACAAGGAGAATCTTCTCTGTTTATGAAAAAGTGTCCGTCGAAGTGTTCAATAAGGGTGGCGCTACAGTAGCAAGAGGGTAATTTTTAAAGAATGCACCAAAAGTTATTAGAGTGGGGTAGAAAAGTAGAAAAGTAAGCAAGGAGAGAAACACTACAAATTATAGTTAATTAAAGTATAAAATCACAACAGAGTATTATTATAAGTTCACAAAAAATCAATTACTCTTCATGTTTATGGGTATCACTACAGTTTTTTAGGTTATATTTAGTAAATTATTTTGGACTACGTAAATAGTAAATAGTTTCAATAACTATTTAAGTCACCCAAAATATTTAATTTTTCAACTTGGCACACTTCACTCCGTTTACAACTGCTAAATTCATATCATACACCTTTGCCACGTTAACACCATTCTGGTCGGTTTTTAAACTGTTATTTACAGTTCACAAGTGGACACTTTTTCAACTTGTCCGCTATATGAGATGGTTCTCCTGGTCTCTACCCTCCATAGGATCAATTAACTTACTTCTGACGTTAAATTAGCCATTATTGGTAGCTGTAGCATCTTGAGTTATTTTAAAATGGTATACTTATTTTTCCTTCGTATATATAATAATCGTGCCTTCAGAAACTAAAAAATAAAAAAACTGCCTTTGGTTTTCGCGATTTGTGGTTTTTTGCTGCTGCAGCATTTATAATTTTTTTTTGTTTATGACGCTGTTCGGCGTTTGAGGTATTAAAACTGATCACTATTGATCAACCATTAATTTAAGTCTGGTAAAATCTTAAAACTAAATACTTATATACTACTAAATTTCTTCCAACGATGTCCTTTAGGTTGTTCTGACTATAACATGTACTATCGCGCACTATACTCTGCTTTTAAAAAAAACACAGCTTTACACGAGTTCGAATGGCTTGGTGCTCTTCAGTCTTCGAACTATATGCTGATTGTCCAGCAGCTAAAGGACTTCTACATTTTTATGGAGGTGTAGCCTTGCGTCATGTTTAACAGCAGACCTTTTAATTTTATCCCTAACCATTCGGATACCGAGGTCTCTATGTAGGTCACTGTTGCGTACATACCAAGGGGCATTTGTCATGTTACGCAGCACTTTGTTCTGAAATATTTGAATAATCTTTATATTGCTATCTTTGGCACAACCCCATAGCTCGATACCATAAAGCAACACTGGTTTCAGAATTTGATTGTAGATAAGTTTTTATTGTGCAATGACAACTTGGAATTCATTCCAATAAGCCAATATTGTTGTCTATACTTTAGTCCAAGTTCGGTTCTTTCCTTTTTTGCATGCGCTTTCCATCTGAGCTTAGTGTCAAGAGTCATGCCAAGATACTTAGCATTGTTACTATATGGTACAAAGTTGTCACTGATATATAGGGGTGGTGAATTGACTAGTCTTTTGTTGGTAAATTTGACATGGATCGATTTATTTTCGTTAAACTTGACTTTTCATTGTTTAGTCCATTCAAGTATTGCATTAGCAATTTTATACAGGACACGTCCTGATCTACTGCAAGGAGTGCTGTATCGTCTGCAAATGTGGCAATTTTTTTATCTTCCATTCGTGGAATGTCGCTAGTGTACAATAAATAGATAATAGGGCCTACCACACTACCTTGAGGTACACCTGCATTTATTTCTTTTAAGCTGGAATACGCATCTTCCTGTTTAATTCTAAAGAATCTGTCTGTAATATATGATGTCAAAAGCTCTACGTATTGTTTCGGTAGTATTCTATGAAGTTTATGCACTAGACCTGCATGCCACTCCTTGTCGAAGGCCTGCGAAACATCTAGGAAGACTGCTGAACAGACCTGTTTTTCTTCAAGAGCTCGCTCAATTTATAATAAGTTTAATATTATTAACACTATTATTTATTATATATTATTAAATTAATCCCGTGAATTAAAACTTTTGAGTCAAACTTAAGATCGTTTAAGCGAATGTAAAACTAGACCAAGAACAAAATCGATACGACACTGACCCTGACCTATTACAAAACTTTTTATAACCCGCGTATAGACGATAAAAAAAAATAAGTAAAACTAAATTGAATCGACTAAAAGAATCGTCGAAATTCTCACTCGCTGTACGTTGTTGTCACACTTATTTTTCCTTGAACGGCGACATAACCGTTGCGAAATCCCATATCGAAGTCAAGTGCAACTGATGACCATTTATATTAACGAACACATGCAATTAAAAATTACATTTTACGGCTGATCCTACGCGAAAATCGTGATTGCTTCACGAAAATAGATCTCTCTTTATCGAATCGAAACTCTCTACCGGCAAAAAATACTTCAAAAATTACATATCTGAGCAGCTCCGGATCTAAGGGGGCGCAAACCAGTGCACCTGCCCCGGGCGGCAGTTTCAGGGGGCGCCAAAATCATAATATAATGTTTAAAAAAAAAATTTTACGGGTTGCACTCTGGGAGTGCCGGCAGAAGTGAAAACTTAAGTATTAACGCGCGTGAAAATATTATTTTTAATCTGAAAAATATTGTCTCCAGATTTCCATAGTTTATGAATAATGCATTATTTTTATTAACGCTTTATTATAAATCATATATTAAACATCAGTACCAGATTTGAATGTTTTCGATTTCTTTCTTCCGCTTTTTGCTTGATCTTCTTTCAATATGGCGCTTTTCTTCCTACCTCGACTTTTTCGTTTTCGGCTACCTCGTTTTCGGTTTTGTCGCTTTTGGCTACGTCGTCTACGACTTCTGCTTCTATTTTTTCTTCGTCTTCGAGCCTCCGTTATCGGCAAACCAAAACCTAATTTAAACCTTCCCCCGTTCTCTTTGATCAAACCAGCTTTCAGTCCAGTTTTTAATGATTTTTTAACACAAATTGATGCATTTTTTAACGGCTTCTTGCACTGATAAATTATTTGATCTAAAATTTTGTCGGGGGGAGAACCATTAGAGTCATTAAGACACGCTATGGTGTCCATAACATCTGCTAAAAACGACACCTCTCCTTGGACCATTTTAATGCAGCAAAAGCAGAACTTAATCAATAAACTAATGAAAAGCACTTAAATTTTGAATTTAGCTACTAAATTAATTTGTCAAAATGACATAAAAAATGTACTTGAATTTGTCAGTTTGTTGAATAAGGTTGCCAAGTTACCAGTCAAGAAAAGTCGCATTTTATATTGCTTCAGTGAAATACATCCGTCTTACGAATTTTCGATCAGGCCACGTGTCCTGACGCGAGTTTAACATTTTTTACCCATTACAAAAAAAGTTCACAGCGTGCCATAAGAAGTTATCACTTCAAAAAAAAAATTCACAAAGCGCTTAGTATTCAGCGCACGTTGTTCTATCGATTATTTATTTGATTTTAAAACGTCCAGTTGGTTTTTGAACACACATTCCAAGTGAATTTATGAATCAGAAATTTAAAATATCAGTGGTCCACACGACTAACTCCTTAGTGGAAAGAATGAAAAAATACCAAATGTTTTGTTGTTATAATTATTATTATTAAAATTAATATAAAAAACGATTTTAAATTGTTTATAACAAATTATAATTGCCATTAACAATATTCTGTTTATGTCAACCGTATTCTTTCAAACTTTTTTTATCATTTCATAAGCGGGAGCTATTTTCAATTGTTTATAAAAATGAAAATAAAACTTCTTTTGAGACGGACTTTGATAAATTAATAAATTCTTTCGCGGAAAAAAAAGCATGCCATGTAAAGATGTAGCATTAGAGATAAAAATGCTTGATTGTCTATTGTTTTCCTTAGTCATATGTTTCCTATTTTATGTCACATAAATGAAAGAGCTATTAGATAATTGCTAATAAAGAGTGCTAATTCATTCTACCGTTCACAAAAAATGCCATCCATTATATATTTGTGAGTTTTTTTTTAAGAGTTTACCTCAAACGCTTTTGCTTATGTTAACCTCTAGTCCCCATTTACTGTATTCTTTTATGAGTTTCCTTGACATGTATTCCAAATCATCATGATCCTGTGCCAATACTACTTGATCGTCTGCGAAGCAAAGTGTATAAATCGGAAGCTATGTTCGTAGGAGGTATACAACAGGACCTAATATTACAAATTAGTGAACAAATCAGACAATGTAAAAACTATAAATATCTAGGCTTAGAAATATGGAGTGACGTCACGTTAGACCACGCAATAAGAGAAAGAAACGTACAAGGTAGGAGAGCAATATCAATACTAAATGGAATTCTCTGGGATCAGATCTCTAAAATCTTCCTCTTCTTCTTCTTATCCATATTTAAGATCTTTCGATCTGTTAGTTTTGCAGGTTCCTCTGTATCAGTTCCTGGGAGGTGGACTGCCAGCTGTCCTTCCATCTCTTAGGTGGTCTTCCGGGTGCTCTTTTCCCTATTGGTGTCCCTTCAAGTGCGATGCGTTGTCACTTTTTTTTTCGTTCTCTATAGAGTACTCTGCCAGCGGTCTCTCTACTGGCAAATTATGCCCGAGCTCAGCCGTAGAGGGTAGAAGAAAAAAAGAAAATAAAAGTGAGCCGCGCCACCGACTTAGACGGTTCAAGCCGGAAACCCCTAGGTCTTATAGGCACTAGCAGAGCCACACGATAAACAACTGAGATTATGGTGAACTAAATAAATAAAATTATAGCTAAAATATATTAGATACTTTACTCCTACAATAAATCAAGGTACACAGTTCAATAATAAAATTATAACAAATATAATCAAAATCAACAGCTAACAATAAATCAAAAATCCAAAGTTTATGATTCCATAAAATCACCTAAACAAAGGTAAGAGTAACAAACTTTATCAAGTTACCAAAAAAAACGTATACAAGTCAACTTTTTAATAATACTTAATCAAACGTTCACACACGGCTGCTAATTTACTCATGTTTTTACCAAATACATAAAGATTTACACTGTTAAAACAATCAAGCTTATTTAAAAATATTTCTTTTTACAATGGCTGTCCTTCAAAATATCAATATTGTAGGATATTTACAAATAAGTATGAAGAAAACATTTTTACTTGGACACAAAGAACTATTGAGAAGATTACTTTAATCAAAGTTCAGCCTTGGCATATTATCCAATGCAATAGTTTTCAACAATGTACCATATTAATAAATTAAAACAAAACTTAATCGTGGTGTCAAAAATAAGTCACGTCGTTAAATATTCTAAAATAAATCACTTGTAACCTTTGGGTATACGAATTCACTACTCCTGTGGCCTACTCCTGTGGCCGGTTTGATTATGGAACGGCACCTGCTAATTAAAAATGGCTTCCCTCCATCATATCCCGTATGCGGTTATTTTAACTCGACACCAAAATTCAAAATATCAACAACAAAGGTAAGATAGAATGGTCAAGTTAAAAATTAAATGGCTTTTCTTTAAAATCCAATTAAGATGGCCCAAATACAGCCAGATATGAAAGAAAAACCGTAGAGGTTTTGCACACGTGTTAATATCAAATCGTCCCAAAAATTCTCACCACCACACGACTCAAAAGGCTGCCACCAAACGATTGATACCTAACGACTGCCTCCCAGGCCGGATATCAAGAAATGACACGGAACACGCGTCAACCAACAATCTTCGCAAGTCCATGCTCCATCCACACAGAAATGCAAACCAAACAATATAACTGACAACACACAACAATCGAGGCCAAAAACCAAAGCAAAATCTAATAACAAAACCCCCACTCAATCTCCATCGATTAACGAAAAATGCCACAGCCATTAACAATCGAATCCTATCACTACAAGGTATGCAACACTATTTACAACGAATGATATATTTAAGTTACAACAAAATACGGTACCTGAGGAATACGAAACTATCAGAGACACAATTATAATGGAACTGTAGAAGGGAAAAAAATAGGCACGTGACAGCTTGGTAGTCTACTCTGTTCCATTCTTCTTACGTGAGCGTACCAGCATCTTTTTTTTGCCTTCCCCATGATCTCTCTAAAATCTAAAACCAATAAACACAAAATATAATACCATAATCCGAGGCATTATAACATATGGCAGTAAAGTTTGGCCAATAAAGTACAAAACAGAACAAATGCTAAAAGCCACGGAAATGGATTTTTGGCGGAGATCTGCAGAAAAGTCCAGAAGAGAAGAATAACAAACCACCATATCAGAGAGATAATGAAAATAGCACATACAATTATAAAATTGGAAAAAATGGCGGGCTTACAACTGGACGAGCTCATTGAAGAAATGAGAAAGTATTCAGTAAGAGTTTACTTTATATTGTTTATAATAAATAATTTTTTTGTACACAAATATTGTAAAAAAAATTTAATAATAAATATTTTTAAAAATCAGGCCTCACTTGGTTGGTACCAACCCCATCCGAAGGGTTAACGACTATGTGTCTATAAATAATACGTTTCTCTTAGCCCTCCATGAATGATCCCCGATTTACTTCATCTTCTTCTTCTAAACAAAGTGTCACCACCATGGCTAAATTACAGTCGCTAGAATGTTTGGATATTTTGCGAGAATGTTTAAATAGAGACTGGTGAGTGCATCGAGCTGGTGTCGAAAATCGGAAAGAAGTTGGAAGCGTGTATGACATGTGTGCCCGCTCTTTTTCGATCCCGCACCAATCCGATTCTTATGGCAACATCAGATCGGAAGGTTGCATGATAAAAGCGTTCCAGCCATTAGGCGGAAATAATGAAAACAGTTTAAAATAATTTTTGTTCATTAGATTTTTGACCCCCACTCGCCGCATTAGATATTTCAAATCCAATATATCTCTCAATTACCACTTGCACCTTCGTGTAGCGAGAAAGATGACGCGAATCGGTCTTTCTAAGCCCGTCCTTGCGAATCTGTCCATCCTGTATACGCATACCTGTTTTGTAATATAACAACAGAAGCAAACCCACTTGCAGATATCTACGTCAAACTCCGTATTTGGCGACGACCAACATAAACGCTATTGTGACTAATAAATAATGACCTGTTTTTTTTATTCTGTGAATGTAGAATGTGACTTTAAAATTATGTTTTGGAAGTGCCGATGACCAAAACAGGTGGATACCCACGCGTAATTCAAATTTCTTTATTTTTTCGTTATTTATGTAACATATACGTTCATTTTGATTGGGGAAAGTTCATTCGGAGAAACCTCATTATTTTCTTTATATAATCTAATATTTAGAGACGTGAGAAGTTAGGGAATCTTTCCTAATATTAACTAAAATTTTTGGCACCGCATGTTATACATTTTTTATATCGATGTCATTCTAAATGTAGAAATTTTTCACAAATTTAATATTTACATAGTTGAAATCAGAGATTTTTTTCGCTTTCCATAATTATATATCAGTATTATTATTATATCTATACAGGGTGTTAGTACGACAAACTTCAGGGGGTGATTCTGCATGAAAAAATAATAACACTTTGCCATATAAACGTATGCCCGCAAATGCTTCGTTTTCAGATATACGGGGTGTTAAAGTTTTGAATAGGTAGGGAAGGTACGGAACATTGGCTTGCTCGATCTCCGGATTTAAAGCCTCTAGATTTTTGCATTTGGAGTGTTTCAAGTCATTAGTTTATTCCACTCCCGTCAAAAATGTTGAAGACCTGAGAAATCGAATTATAGCCGGCTGTGAGATAATAAGAAATACACCAGGAATATTTGCGCGAATACAACAATCAATGAGGTGAAGAGTTGAATCTTGTGTCAAGTCTGAGAAAGGTCATTTTAAACATTTATTGTAGCTTTGCACCTATTTAAAATTTTAATAGTGTTATTTTCTGTTTTAATGTTATTGTATTAGATTCTTCTTAATAATGTATTAAAGAAATGAAAAATACGCGTTAAGATGTTTTACTTTTTTGCATAAAAACGAGAGATTTTTACCACAAATTTACCGAGGAATTAAAACGTGATTTTAAATTTAAAATAACTCAGTGGCGTAACATTTTTTTCTTTAAAAAAATTGGGATCATTTTTAATTGCATGCCAAATTATGCGCAATAACTACTTTTTAAAACCCACCAAATTTTATTAGCATATCACAAACGATTTCAGAGCAATAAATAAATCGTCAGTTTTTAAGAAAAACTTTAACACCCCGTAACTCTGAAACTAAGTATTTGCGGACATACGTTTATATAGCAAACTGCCATTATTTTTTCATGCAGAATTAGCCCTTAAAGTTTGTCGTACTTATTTACTATCACCTTGTATATTTACAGAAACCGCATTCGTAAATACCCAAACGCACAGTTGTCAAACTGCAAAAAAAGTAATAAGCTTATTATACTGATAACACAGAAATAATTTATGCTTGGTAACGTTGCTTTATTGTGCATTAAAAGGTATATAATTTGTCATCACTTACAAATGTTCTGTTTCTGATTCACCCAATTTATCGTGCGTTGCTTTCTATTTGTTGACACTGCAATAATCTTCCATTTTGAATAGTCCACATAAACAAGTGTTATCCAATTAAAAGTGGGTGTTGAATAAATTTGTTTATTTCCTATTGGCACAATATCCAATCTAATTCGTTGTTCTGGCACGCGTCGTTGTAATAAAGTGATATATTACTTATCCCAGTTTTTTTTAAATGGATTTTTTAAGGACTTTCAAAAGTGTTGAAGATTATGTAGTACCAGAAAGTTTTTATTAAATTTATAATTTACACTTTTCTTCGCGGACGACCAGATAGTAATAGCCGAAGATGAGGATGACCTCAATTATATGATTAGAAAGCTCAAGGAAGAATATGAGGCAGCAGGTCTACAGATGAATCTATCTAAATGTGAATACTTGGTGGTAGGAGATGACCAAATAAATGACCTTGTATTGGATACGGAAAAAATAAGAGGAGTAAAACACAGTAAATATCTCGGAATAATTTTTAATAAAAAAGGTAACAGTAATAACGAAATCCAAGATAGAATCAACAAAGGTAGAGCCGTAACTAGAACCCTGAACTCTCTTCTCTGGGACAAGAAAATTAAAAAAACTACAAAGAAACACATATACAAGAGTCTAGTTCAAAGTGTCACCCTATACGGCTCCGAATTATGGGACGTAACGAAGGCTAATAAGAATAAGCTTCTGGCAACAGAGATGGATTTCTTGAGAAGGAGCTGTTGTAGGTCTAGACTTGAGAGGGTTAGAAATGATGTTATCCGAAATGAAATGCAAATGGACAGAAACATACACGAGGAAGTAGAAAAGCGGCAGTTAACTTGGTTCGGACATGTAAAGCGGATGACAACTGACAGATGGCCTAGGAAGATACTGGAATGGATACCACCAGAACGAAGGAAAAGGAGACGACCACGGAGAAGTTGGAAAGACGATATAGACGAGGCAATGGCTAAAAGAGGTTTGGAAGAAAACGAGGTTTTTAACAGAGCAAGATGGAGATTGGGGACGGAGAGACGGCAACAGCTGTAGACAATCCGTTATATATATATATATATATATATATATATATATATATATATATATATATATATATATATATATATATATATATATATATATTAATTTATATTGACCCATTTTTTAAATGAATACGTTTATACTTCTATGCAGATTCCATTTAAGTTTAAGTTTCTTCAGAGAGTGAAGAAGAATTAGAGAAGGATGTGAATGCCACCCCCACTTAAACGGTTATTAAAAATATGTACCACCAACTAAAATTAAAAAATAATGGATCTAATTTCAAAATCCTCCATTAGGAAAGTAATTACAAGCGAGGAATAAATAAGTGGAATCAGAGATTTTTGGTCAGAATAGATCAACGTATAATGGAGAGTGTAGCTCTTCTCCTTCCGCTGCTATCCATTAATGGATTTTTGCGATCACTTCTAACCATTTTTCACTATCTCTGGTGGTGTGAATTAATTCTCATGTGGTTATTCCTGTCCAATGTTTGATATTTCGGAGCCACTACATCCTCTTTCTGCCTACACCCCTTTTTCCCTCTATTTTTCCTTCTGTTAATAGTTGGAGCAAATGGTTTCTTTCGTTACGTAACACATGTCTCAGGTACGCTGTTTTCCTGCGTTTTATCGTGTTCTCTTCCTATCGTCCTCAAAATTTCCTTGTTGGTTTTTCTTGCTGTCCATGGGACTTTCAAGATTCTTCGATAAAACTACATTTCAAATGCTTCCAACCTGTGCTAACCTTCAATGCCCAGCCTTTCATACCATACAACAATACTGACCATACGTAACTATTTGTGAATCTTATTCTGAGATTGAGGTCAAATTTAGAGTTCGTAAAGACGTTTTTTAATCTCATGAATCAGCTCCTCGCTTTTTCTATCCACCATTTGATTTCTACGTCTGAAGACCAGTTTTCACATAACCAAGTCCCCAGATAGTTAAACTTTTTTACTCGTTCCATGTCTTTACTATCTTATGAGAGATTCGCATTCTGGAACTTATCCAATTTGCGGGTGATTAAAAGGAATTTTGTCTTTTTTATGTTGATGTTAACATCCATACGTGCATTTCAACTATGTCCAGGAGTCTTTGGAGGTCATTCATATTTTGTGCTATCAGGACTGTGTCATCTGCAAACCGTATATTGTTGATCCATTTGCCATTTACTTTGATGCCTAATTGTTGTCCTTCAAGAGTACCAACAACCGACGAGCATGTATGACAGCATTGATGAAAGTAGAGGAAGCAAAAGATGTGTGTAAGAACCGTAGCAACGTATATTTTTATTTGTTCGTTACACCCAATTAAAGTATAGTCCTGGACCTGTCGTCGGCAACATTCTTTGAGTTGCCAAATTCGTGAAACAGGAAAAATAATTTTTACTTTAACTATATGCAAAAACTACAGACATTATTTTTTTAAATGGAAAATATTTAAGCTGTGGTTAATGAACATCATTTGGAAAAAAGTATGATTATGACTAACATCTGCATAAACTTTAGATTTGCAGTATTGAATGAGGAAACGCAACCAATTAAAAATAAAATTAAAATATAAATTGAACTGCGTGTGGTCTCCAACAAATGTACAATTTTAAATTATTCTATTGGCAATACGAATGTAATAAAAATTGTCGTGATTATTTTGCAAATGTTTACATTGACAGTAACAAAAAGGCAAAACAAATTTACAGATTTTTAAAACATCACCGTCTCAGAAATACCCAGTAATATTGATAATAACTCGTTGAGGAGCTGACATTTTGTACCAAAAATAAACCCGAGTAGAGCAACAAAATTTTTATTTTTACTATTCTTTACAAACATCTGGAATTATATAAAAAGGCGGTATACTTTTTGAACCTATTAAAACAGGTGAGTTTACTTCACCACTTTATAAAGATTAGTTGAGATTTGGTTCGGTATATTGTAATAAATGCTATGTGGGAGAAACAGGAAAATATTTAAAGAAAAGGATATCAGAACATGAAAAAGACACCAAAAAGGTTAACATGCTAGTGTAAATATACATCCTTAAACATAACAGCGTCAATACCAGAAGAGACATGGATGAGTTAAATAATGCTGTTTTTAACAATTTTTTTAGAGTTAATCAAACTAAAAAGTAAAAAATAATTCTTAACATAGGAATAAAATTACTGACGAGAAAATTACTGTCACTGTTCTAAAAGCGTGGGGTGCTTTCATTCCGAAACGCAGAGTTGTTTAAAAAGTCATACAACGCACCCCACGCTTTTAGAACAGTGACATTATTTTCTCGTCAGTAATTTTATTCTTATATTATTAAGAATTATTTTTTACTTTTTGGTTTTTATACTATAATTTATTTTTCGCTTTTTTGTTTTACTCACTAAAAAAATTATGTATTTTAAATGGTAAAAGCACAAAAAGAATGCATCGGCCGTGAATCGAACCCGGGCTGCCCGCGTGACAGGCGAGCATTTTACCACCGAACCACCGATGCGATGGACCGTTTTGCGCGCATGCGTAGTCCACGCACTAGTTATATCTCTCTTACTCTCATGAAACAATCCCTGAAGAAATTTATGAATCCTGGCGAAAGTAATCAGGATAATCGGATATTTTGATCGAATTATTGCGTTGTCGTCGGTCTTTGACAAGTGTGCAAGGTTTAAATTAAATCTGATCGCTTAAAGTAGGGCAAAATCGAGGCCAAAGAGTCAGTTACAAGCATAAATACATACATACAAGATATACTTAGGTGAAATTAATATAAGCGTGTTAAAAAAAGGAATCGGAATACACACATACCGCAAGAAATAGAGAAGTGATGGAAAATGTTATCGCAAACATCCATTAGTGGATACGCTCCAGAAGAAGAAGAATTAAAACATCAAGGTACTTTGGATCAAATACGATAACTTCAAACACCTACAACGACCAAACAAAAAAATGTATCGCTTACAATCATTATTATTGCAGATAGGAAGCTCGAATAGCCCTGTATGAATAAAAAGCAGACTTTTTACCCTCTTTTGACACACCCTAACCAGTATTCATCAACACATTAGACAATTCGGATATCATCAATTCTTGACGTGCTTGACTGATATTAATGAAGACTGCTGCGGTATGAAGATGTCTTTTAACGACTGTTCAAAGTTTGAGCATGGAATCATTTGAGAAAAGTGGGCGTAAGATAACTCTCATTGTGCTATAAATTCAGGATTACTAATGATCTGCGTACATTTCGACGTTAAAATTGATGATGACTCGTATTTTCTTAAAAAAATATTCGTCATATTTAAATTTGTTCTTTTCTCCCGATGAATTTATTGCAAGTTTAATAGCATTTTCGATTGAGATTCATTTGGAATTCGTAAATTGGCAGCGATAAAAAAAATTGATGAAGAATAAATAAATAATTGACGCGACCAATTAAAATTTAACGTTGCAGCATGATTTGTACAATCGCTATTGTTACCAGATTGTTATTGCTACTAGTGCATTAAGATTATTATTATTGTTAAGCTATTAATAATTTTTCTTAACTATAATCGGTTCAAAGAA
The DNA here is from genome assembly GCA_950111635.1 of Agelastica alni. Classification (NCBI taxonomy): domain Eukaryota; kingdom Metazoa; phylum Arthropoda; class Insecta; order Coleoptera; family Chrysomelidae; genus Agelastica; species Agelastica alni. Next base: position 20,795,380 of record OX467717.1, on the reverse strand, counting down.
CAATAAACATCGTTTGGAAGATTATAAAAATGTTTAACAATAGTAAGACACGCAATTAGAAGCCTTTAGGAAATGGAAGCCATCATTTTTTTTTCTGAGTACATTATTGTTAGCTTTCTTATAAATCATTACCAAAAATCGTATTTAATTTTCCTATAATACAAGAGCAAAAAGTGGGGACGTTGCAAGTATGCCTTTCTACTCTCTTCTGAAAAAGATTATATCTGTTATGCTTTTTTGTTTAAATGGTCAGTAAATAATGGCTACAGCAAATGTTTAAATTCTAGCAACTAAAGGTGTGACAAAAATTCACCTTGCGCGCCCCTGGTATTTGCTCTTCATAATAATAATAACACTTTAATGATTTTCAAGTGCAAGAACATGTGTTTATGTAAAATCACATAACTCCACATGTATCACAAACCCAAATGTTTAATAGCGATAATAAAACTTTTATTAAGTACTCACGCCTCAATTACACTTACTAAAAACAAGTGACACGTTCAATTGTTTTAATTAAAGGCCGCCTTGATGTTGATGTGTACGATATTTTTTTTTATAAACGATTTTAGTACTCTCTTTCAACGGATATATTATGTAAATGGATTTTCAGCTTCCTTACATTAAAGAGACTGCCAATGAGAGTCACTGCAATAAATGTATTTTCCCTTACTTCACACAATTTCTATTTGATATTGACCCTTATAGAGAGTCTTTTAACATTTTTGGTCTCCCAATCGACTAATACTACCCAAAAATTAATTACGTGGTGATAAGAAACCACCAGGATCTCTGATCGTTTGCTTCACTACAACATGCAGCTTCAGCCACCAAGAACTTTCCTACAGAAATGGTCATTTGTAAACAAGGCATCTAGATTGTTGAATGTGAAATTTTTTACTCCTTTTTTAACCTTCGACTTTAAGATCCCTAGCAACAAATTAACGTTAACGTCCATATTAACATTCACCGCGTTTTTGTAAACCTTGGTATACAAATGCTTTTATCTTAAAATTGCTCACTTGTAAAATTGGTGAAAATGAATTAATTTATTAACAATTTCAGTAGATATAGTTGATTTTATTATTTACTGCAAATGGTTATTACCACACATAACGACGTTACAATAATTAAAGACACATGTTAAGTCATTAAATTCTTCTTGAATACATGGAGGATTTTTTTAAACAGAGTTGTAAACCGTTTTACTAGTTTTACTGCAGTATCACATAAAATAAAAGTGTAAAATTGCAAACGATACAAGGGTAGAACGAACTCATACTTTCACAATAATTCTATAAACCATTCAAGATAGTTCTTTAACTATTTGCTTGCGAAAAGTATTAAATAATGATGCAAGTGGTTGGTAAATGTTGGACCAGTCAGATGATCGATGGTGTCCATGAGATGAAGATGGTATAGGATGCAAAATAATTACCAGTGTTCTGCTGAGAGCCTGAGTGTTGAAAGGAATTTTTGGGAGGGTAGTTATTGTGTGGGTTAGGAGTTAAGGTTTGATGGAAGGAAAGATTAAAGAAGTGATTGGAAGTGTGGGAGGTGATTTTTACTATATCTTCACTGTATATAAATCACTGCAATCAAAGTTCTTGCCATTAGCTAAAAATTAATAAGAATCGTATACAGGGTGAATTTTGCTTCGACTAGACAGCTTAATGTACAAAATGACGTGTTTTAATTTTTTTTAACTAAATGTTTAGTAATCGCTTGTTTATTAAGTTTAAAATACACATCCACCATAAAATAACCAATTTATCACGGTATTATTTTTAATTTTTATTTCAAGCTAGCAATAAGTAATGACTTACGGATAAATATAAACATTACACAACACTGCTTGCTGCCTGACAGCTATAAATAAAAATTACAATATTTAAAAAATATAAACAAAAAAATTGGTAAACATTGCTAAAGAGCTGACTGTAAATTTTGTGACATTGCCAAACATTTTATAACAAAAAACCTTAGACGGTAGGTTGCCCAATTTGTAATATAGGATGCAGCGTTTCCTTTTACATTAAAAATAACAACAAACAATAATTTTATAAAAACAGAATTAATATTTACGTAAATATTTACATTAAGTCAAAGTGTTAACAAAGTTATATTTAAATACAGATCACGAAATGATGAATAAACATAAGAACAGTGAGATAAGGTGGTGTAGAAAAGATGTAGTCACAAAGATAAATAAAGGAATGCTTGGATGGTTTAGGACACGTAGAGAGGATGGATGAAGGAAGATTGACGAAACAGATTTATAAGGCGAGTGTGAATGGGCAAGTCGGTAAAGGTCGACCTCGGCAAACATATCACGATCAGATTGACATTGTTTTAAAGAAAGACCAGTGCTAGAGTACCAACAACCAGCGAGCATGTATGAAAGCGCTGATAAAAGTGGAAGAAGCGAAAGATGTGTGAAAGAAAGAACCATAGCAAGTGAAAAGTGCCTACCCCTACGAAAATAAGGCCTGACTATATGTATTGTTACGATAATAAATCGTCTTGGGTTCGTAAATAATTAAAAATAAACACTCAGAACAAAAAAGACTAAACAATTTATTTCAATATAATTATACAAAATAATTCACTAAAAACTTTTTAAACTAAACTTCTAAAGACAAACTTCTTAAAAAAATCGCGGAACAGCGGTTCTTAAATTGGTATGAAAAGATATTTGTTGAATTAACTTCCCTATTCTCGATATTCTAGGTACATCACAGATCTCTAATTGCCGCCCGCGTCTATAAATCATTCGCTAATATGTCGGGCGTTTGATGCTACCGAAAAGAAATAAATCATACATCTTTTTAAAAACGATTCACCGTCGAATCAGGCCAAATAATGGCTCCAGGGTTGTACTCGTTGACCACAATCCGTAACAATATGTATCAACATAGACCTATTATCAGAGGAGACGGAACTATTTACTTTTAAACACGATCATACATCCCCGCTTCTGGTCGACTGTATTATCTTTATGCAGCCGACTGGAATTTGTTGTGCTGTGATGATGCCTGCTCTCTAGTTATGGCAAGAGATTTGTGATTGTTATTGAATCGTCCATAGTATTTGTTGATTATATTTGCAACAATATTGTGACCATAATGCTATCTCTTATTAATATTTTATTAATTATAACAACCTGAATAATACAACCCGTTTTATGGATGTTGAACCAATGAACTATTTCATTCCGTTAGATAATAGAAATGTGTTGCTCAATAAGCGACAACGCCACACGGCTTGTCTGAATCGTTCCACGTGCAAAAATGTGTGTTTAAGTAGCGCTGTTGCCAAAGGTGTTGCAACGAGATTTTGGTGTATTATCGGTGATTTTCAGCACATTATTGGTAAAATTTAGTGAAACTTAGTGAAAGAAATGATTCGTCATTGCCAAGTGTGTAAAAAACCGGATATTTAAACCCCAGTGTTTATTTTCACAAGTTGGCACATGTCATTGTTTACTATATTTTTATCCAGTGGTGTAGTGATGACGATTTTAATATCAAAATAAACAGGTATTATTTTGAGGCGTAAAACTCGTATCTGAAAACCAAACGATGCGGAAATCAATACTTTTCGAGATATTCTCAAAAAAGGTCATTACCTATTTCCCTGTTATTCAGCAACACTTATTTAGTGGTATCATCTTTCTTTCGTTGTTATTTGAAGAACTTCCTGATTCAATTTTATAGTGGTATTTCATAAAAAATCTATATCACCTCAAATTTCATTTGAACAATAAAATTAAAATTTAAAATACATTACATTTTATTTGTACAATTAATATTAATGATATTTATTTAAGTTTTTTTTTTTATTTTAGCCGGTTAGGTAAAATTATTTAAAATTCTTTAATTTCATAAAATAATTTAGTTTAACGGTTATAAGTAAAACTGTTCGCTACACAATTAGCAGCCCTTAAGTTGGAATAATATAGTTTTATAAAAGGAATTTATAACATTACACACAATTGGCTTTAGAAAGGAAATTTTAACGTAACACAAAATTGTCGCCCAACATTTAGGGAATTAGTAAGTTTTTTAAAGTTACACAAAATTGGCACCCCACTTTTGTAACTTTAAAAAAACAATTAGGGTACCACAATTTAGCGCCCCAATTTTGGGGTTTCGAAAAATACGTTTAGTAGGCTACACTTCAATTTGATAAAAAAACTGAGTATCACAAATTCATAAATATATTCTCATCAAAAACTAAATATTACCCGATAGATATATTCTCATTTGAAACAAACAGCACGTCACTAATAACAAGCGTGGCCATAAGTCCACAATAATGCTACAGCGTTTCCAGCACGAGAACGGGACAAAGAGAATCGATTGGTATTCTTTGTCATACTCATGGCCACTCTCGTGTAATCATTGCGACAAAACAAACAGAGTTTTATGAATGAAATGTTGCGTCTCCTCTGGATGATAGGTCTATGGTACTAATTGTATAACGGGGGAGACTAGAGATGGTATTACAGAATCACTACGTCGGTAAAATGATGTCGTACTCTGTATACTAAAATAAATAAAAAAAAACTTGTCGGTATCTAAAAAAAAACATTTTCGAAAAATTTGCATCTGCTAATAACATCGTTGAGTTGCTGCACCCGTTCAAGCCGTTCCGCATTTATCAATAAATATAATATTAAAACGCGTTACCTTTTTTTTGCAATCGCGCGAACCGAATAACGATATTTCATATTTTATGCACGTTATTAGGAAGATCTCTCGATCTGATAATTTCATCTGAAGAATTTATCGAAAGCGCCTGCTCGGAATATTTATTTGATCGTTTTAACATTACACTATTTGACGTTTGGAATTACTTCTATTAACTATTTTATTTACTTTCATCAACATGAATAAACATATCAAATAGAAACTAAAAGGAGGTAATGAAGTTGGCATAGAGACGGTTTAACAACATTGTTGCGACAGGCGAACACTGTTAAAATTATAAATAAAATAAATTACATCTGGTGATGCATAAAAAATAGCGTTTTGTAAAAAAAACATTTTCCCAGCATTGACCAACCCCCATATTCACCTGATTTATGAACATTATAAATTCAAATCCTCTTCCCTGAAAGAGATACATGGAAAAACCAGATTCCAGTGTTAGCTCGCTCAGTCTGGTACACAGACGGTTCCAAAATGTCTTGTGGTACTGGAGCGGGTGTGTACAAAAAATCAAAGAAAATAAAGATGTTGATCATTTTGGGACAGCCGAGACGGTCAACAAAGAGCACTGTGCTAAGCAAATCAGAAGGCTAAACTTTGTAAGCCCTTAGCATAGGGCTCAGAATTCGAATGGTCAGATGTTACGTTTTCTCTGTCTTACTCCACGGATGCGAAAGCTGAACAATGGACTCAATGGGTTCGGTGATTTTAAACTCTCGATACAGTATCAAAACAATTTTTATTCCAATAATTTTACACAACAAACTTTACTCACATAGATATTCACTTAGATATTCATCTAATTACAACTATTAAAATTTCATAACTTATAAAATACTTTTAAAACTTAAAAAACTATCCTTTTTGCGGACGCTGTCCTTTTTATACCTCTAAATCATAAGCTTTTTCGCGAAAGCGACAGAATCGTCTGGAAGTCTTTGGACGCGGCGAGTATGTACTAGACGGAGGCGGAAGCCGACAAAGGGCTCATTAATATGCACCCTAGTTGTGGTCAATTCTCGGATGCCGAAAAATAAACAGGGCCGGGTTGTAACAATATATAGACGAATGCTACGAATTTTATGGGTACAAAGGATCACCAACGGCTAAGTACTCCAACGCATGGGCAAACAAAAGGAACTGCAGAACACCATCAAAGAAAGAAAAATTTAATACTTGAGTCATATATTCAGAGGAGAAAAAAAAAACGAGTTACTTCGACCCATAATAGAGGGTAAAGAACAGGGCAAAAGATCAGAAGGAAAACGCCAGTATTCTTGGTTAAAAGATCTGAGGAGGTAGTTTGACCACTAATCCATAGAAATATTTCGTGCTGCAGTTTTCAAAGTATAAAACCGCCACTTGGATCGCCAACCTTCGGAAGAAGAGGACGCAATAAAAGAAAAGAAATCTACTTCGATAACCAATCTGTTCATTGTCCTCTCCGGTTATCACCTCATAAATAATGTCACACTGGTATGGATCCCAGTTCATGGTTGTATAGGGTTAGATTTTTTTAAAATCAGTAGGTTCTAGGTTGGTGTATCCAAATATGTTCAACCTTATTCTTTCCAGGCCGGGGCATGAACATAGTATATGTTCAGCAGTTTCGTCTTCCACGCAGCAAAACCGACAGTCCGTTTGTTGGTTCAGACCTATCCTTCCGAGGTGGTATCTTAGATGACAGTCCGTCCTGTAAGCAGTCCCGTTAGAATACGCAGGTCATTTCTGCTCCATTCTAGGATCTGCTTAGTTGTGTTACTCGAGGGTTTAGGTAGAAACGCCTTCGAGTGGGTTAACCCTGGTATATCGGACCAGTACGTGAGTATTTTCCTCTCCGCCCAGTCCGAAATATTTGTTTTGGCGGCACTTGTGGTGACTCCAAAAACCGGTTCTGGTCCAGTGAACGCAGATTCGGCTCCCTGAATTAAGTAGTAAGTAAGCAACTAAAATAATTGGAATTTTAACATGTAATTTTTTTCAAAGTATTGGGAGGAAGTGTAAAATTTAAAGACTATTGTAAAGAGAATTGTCAGGGCTTTCAAAAGACATCTTATTCGACTCCCAATGCAGTCAAAAATACCGGAAAAAAATGTTCCCCTTTGATAAAAAATCGACGGGTCTGAGCGTTTGTCTAAAATGTTGACGAGGTGGTTCCTGCAAATGGCTCTGTTTCGTTTTCGGTTGGCCATTATAAGACATCTAAGGAAATATCAGTGAAAAAGAAAAATATTCTTCGTCACCTTAAAAACACTACTTATGTTATTAGAAAAATACCATCAATGTTTTCTTACGAATGCCAGTTAAAATTTTTTTTTTAAATAATAATCTTAGGTGATGGTACATATTTCTTTCGTCACTCTGTAAATTTTTCATCTCTTTGTGCTTTAATGTAGCGATGAGTGCGTGCAAAAATATAAAAACGCCAGCGCATTTTTTCCTCCCATACCTATAAATCATAATTATTATCGGAGGAATCTTCTGAAGTGGAAAGAAAGTTCCGTATGGTACAAATAAGACCCCATTTAAGGTGTGCAATTTAATTATAACTTTAAAATAATCGATGGCAAAATTATTTATTACAATTCCTCGTTGTCTTCACCTCAGTAACTTCGTATTTAGAAGTATTTAACCTTTTCACACAATGTTATGGGTCTTATCAATTTCATACATCATGTACACGCTCTCATAAAATATCACGGTGTTCTCTCGTTTCTTCCTATGGGAAAATCGGGGAAATCGCTAATCGGAATTCGGTTTATAGAACAGGCAATCTGACTAAAAACACGTTCTACACCAAATAATAGTACCCTTGACGCGCCGGCAAGGAACAGGGAGTTTTCTAGAAGAGGGTTGTTGAAGGTAAATTGATGATGTCGGTATGCCTCTGTTGAATCTCGCCGTGCCTCGATTCGATGTTAAATCTTCGATAGCTTAGGTTGGCTGGTTCGTAATTCTTTTTGCTGTCAGTTTTTCCAGTCTTACCTCTGTGAACCTCTTGATAATGTAAATTAAACACTTTTCTTGTTTGATACTATATTGTAAAATGTGTACAATGAGCTTACAGAACCTCTTGTCTCTTTAGAAAATTTTCACTGGTTGGTGGCTTTTTAACTTTATTGATTTTATCTAATTATATTGCTTGTAAATTTTTTACCACTTGGTGTTTTAAAAGCTAACTTGCTTGTTCTCTCTACGAAGACGATGGACGAAGTCACCAAATGGAAGTGGTCAAAATAGCTTATAGATTGTAGGGTGGGTCGTGAAGGCCATGCTGCCTCTCAAACACTTCGACCTATCAGATCTTTTGAGCATAACCCTGAATCTATTCGAGGCCCGTGATTCCGAGACTTCGTACAAAGTTTATCAGTTTCCTGTGGAACAAGTTTCTGACATCGAAAGGCTTTAGGAAGGCCCCTTCCAGAAACTTGAGCCTCTTGCAGAAAAGCGCTGGGCATTTGCAAAGCAAATGTTCTGCAGTTTCAGCGAAGTTCTCGCAGTAGCGGCAACTATAACTCTCTGTTTCAAAATAGCTTAGTAATAGCAGCGCTGATGTCAGCTTTTCTAATTGCTGTTGCTTGTGACTTAATGTATGATTGGTTGCCTATAGCAAAGTGACTAATCTCAGGAAACCGAGTGAATAATTGGTTGCCCATAGCAATGTCTATAATGAGGTTTTTAAATTAAGGAGTGGATTGAAGGACATTCTACAATTGAAAAATACGGAATTTTCAACAAGTACTGATGTACAGGGTCAGCGAAACTCGATGTCTCGGCTCTATTATAAGAAAAGGAAAGACGATAGAAAAGATCTGAAAAGAGTTTCTCACGCGATTGAGTAAGGTCCACAGCGCCGTAACCAGAAGGGGGCTAGCGGGAACATAGCACCCCCCAAAAATTTTATTTTGAGGAATTTTTGGTGTCCCACTTAAAATTTAGTGTCACGCAAGAAGATGAATGAATGAATGCTCTAAGCTAAATACTAATGATGTATTAGAGAAATAATATAAATTCATGACTTGACTCTATTTTATCATTAGTATATTTTCACATTTTCATTACAAATAAAACGTAAAAATTACATCAAAATAGTTGGACTCTTCGAGCTTTTTGACTGTCAAAAGCTTTCAGGATGTGAGATACAGGTATCTTTTCAAGTCTTCTGTTTTCGAGTAGTCGTAGACAATCAAGATGGAATATTATTTCGGAAAACGACTGAAAAAGAGCTCATACAAATTGCTAAAGTTTCGATGGCAACAAATATCTTGTAAGTTTGTCGAAATACATTTTGACAATCATAAAGAGCCGAAAGAATATTGAAATCTTCACTTCTTCGTTTAGATTTCACAGATAGCCATTCTGATCTCTTCGTTTCCACAAATTACTGACGAGAAAATTAATGTCACTGTTCTAAAAGCGTGGGGTGCTTTCATTCCGAAACGCAGAGTTAGTTTAAAAACGTCATACAACGCACCCCACGCTTTTAGAACATTGACATTAATTTTCACATCAGCAATTTTATTCCTTTCTTAAGAATTATTTTTTACTTTGATTAACTCTAAAAGCGTGTTTTTTAGTTTTTTTGAACTATAATTTATTTTTCGCTTTTTGGTTCGATTTGTTTTACTCACTAAAAAAATTATGTATTAAATGGTAAAAGCACAAAAAGAATGCATCAGCATGGCAGACGAGCACTCTACCACTGAACCACCGATGCGATGAACTATGTTAATATTTGTTCTGCGCGCAAGCGCAAGCGTACTATTTTTTTTTCAAACGTACAATAATTGGGTCTCAACCACGAAATATGTAACACGGTTAAATACAATAAATTATAGTTTAAAAAAAACTAAAAAACAGCATTTAGAGTTAATCAAACTAAAAATTAAAAATAATTCTTAACATAGAAATAAAATTACTGACGAGAAAATTAATGTCACTGTTCTAAAAGCGTGGGGTGCGCTTTCATTCCGAAACGCAGAGTTAGTTTAAAAACGTCATACAACGCACCCCACGCTTTTAGAACATTGACATTAATTTTCACATCAGCAATTTTATTCCTTTCTTAAGAATTATTTTTTACTTTGATTAACTCTAAAAGCGTGTTTTTTAGTTTTTTTGAACTATAATTTATTTTTCGCTTTTTGGTTAGATTTGTTTTACTCACTAAAAAAATTATGTATTAAATGGTAAAAGCACAAAAAGAATGCATCAGCCGGGAATCGAACCCGGGCCGCCCGCATGGCAGACGAGCATTCTACCACTGAACCACCGATGCGATGAACTATGTTAATATTTGTTCTGCGCGCAAGCGTAGCTCACACACTAGCCCTATCTCTCTTACTCTCATGCAAAGGATCCTTGAAGAAATTTATGAATCCTGGCGAAAATAATCATGATAATCGGATATTTTGATCGAATTATTGCATTGTCGTCGGTATTTGATAAGTGTGCAAGGTTTAAATTAATTCTGATCGCTTAAAGTAGGGCAAAATCGAGGCCAAAGAGTCAGTTACAAACAAACATACAGGTGAAACTAATATAAGTGTGTTAAAAATGGCTCGTTGACATCGTTGACATCTCTTATTTTATAGTTGTCATTTAGCATTAAAAAATTTTATTTTGCAACTTTTAATTTAACATCACAGTTCATGACGTTTTAGCGCCACACTAGCATAATTTTTCCTCCGGCGGAGGGAAGGTAAAAGTAAAACTGCCACTAATAAAAAATGTTAATTTTTCCGCAGTCAGCTCAGTACAAATACGGCCTATTTATTGTATGTTCCAATAACTTGGTAGAATTCAATGCAAACAAAACACAAGCATGTCTTTTCTCTAGAAAAGCCGATCTCACTGTGCCTAACATAACTTTGTCAGGAGTAACCATACCACTGAAGTCATCCATATCGATGCTTGGTATTACTATCAGCAATAACCTTTCCTGAGAAAATCACGTGAGGTCCATTGCCAAAATTGCATCCCAAAAACTTGGTTTTTTCTTTCGTGCCAAGAGCTATTTCACCTCCAGTCAGCTGCTTATGATCTATAAGGCACAGATCCGACCTGTACTGGAATACTGTTCCCATATTTGGAGTGCGGCACCTAAACATATCCTGAAGCTATTGGATTCTGTCCAAAAAAGGGCAATTCGTCTCGTCGGTGATGCCTCGCTTACAAACTCGCTCACTTGTCTGGAACACCGTAGAAAAGTTGGCGATTTGTCTCTATTTTATAGATATTTTCATGGGCGATGCTCTTCTGAAATATCAACAATCGTTCCTCCTTTGGCAGTCTCTTCGAGACTAACCCGTCAAGTTCAGTCTTCACACCCCTTCGTGGTCACTTTGGAGACCTGCAGAACATCACTTTTCAAAGACTCATTCATCCAACGAATTGCGAGGCTTTGGAACTCATTGCCTAGGGAGGTGTTCCCCGAGGCATACAACCTCCAGAAATTTAAGAAGAACACCAACTCCTACCTTCTTTCCCTTGGTTCCCACGATGTTCTCTGAACATTACAGGATATCCCTTTTCGTGGGAACCAGAACATAAAAAAAAAAAAAAAAAAAAAAAAAAACAAAAAAAAACGTTTGAAAAAAAAACAGTGTTTTTTCGAAAACATTTTAAGGTAATTGGGCTACCCGGTATAAGATTTATCTTCACCTGATTATTCTGTTTTAAAGCTAAAAACCGGTATTATCACAGTACACTCGTAAAACGTTTGCTTGATTACTTTGCTGTTTGTCCTCCAATTAGCAAAATTACGTAATGGAATACATTAGCGAGCAAGGTTAGGCTAATAAGAATCTCAACCAAACGACGGATTCTAACTAAGAAGAAAACAATTTTGATTTACTTATCTATAAACCGCTGATCGTAGAGACCTGAAACTTGAAGGGGGTGTTCTTTGAATGACGTAGGCATCCGATAAGAAAGAAACATTCTTTAACAGAATTGATGGAAGACGTGTTTCGTATTTTATTAGAACTCATTGCCTAACGGGTCCTATTAGAACCAATTTCGACTTCTACGCGGACGAAATCGCGGACAAAAGCTATTAAACTATAAATACATTGTTATGGTGCAGTATTTATCGTGAAAATAATTAGTGTGCAATTTCATTGGGGCACCACCCCAATTTCTAATAAAAATATTGCAACAAAATGTCAAACAAATGCTACATGTTTATACACGATGAAATTAGAATCTTTCTTGTTAGAGAAGCAGTCTATTAATTCTTAAAATATGAGTTAAGTTCCGATGGAAAAAAAATATTTAGAAAATTATTACCAATAACTTTCTTTGGTTTCCAAGTTGCATAAACAAAAAGCTATATCAAACTGGATTATATCAACACAAACGAAATCAGTGAAATTATTACGTTGCACCTAACATTCGATAGTGTCACTGTTTAATCATAATTACCCGTACTTAGAAAGTTAAATACAATGTAGTACGTACATACAATAATTTGATAATCTGTAATGTTTAAAAAAATATCGATAAGAAACGACTTCTTCAAGGCTGTCAGTGCCTAATAAGGTACAGATGGGAAGGCTAACCTCAATAGATGTAAAAGGAGGATGAGGCTCAAAGTGTTCCTTCCAAACTCAGACTCATCAGGCTGTAAAATTTCCTTAACATCAGGAAAGACCACTGCTTAAATGCCATGTGGCATATTACTCGGAGAAAGTTCTGTAAATATTGCCACATTAGCCATGTTATTTGAGGTTTAAAGCGATCCAAAAAATGTTGAGCTGATCCGCTTTCGCCTGTGCAAAAATATTTTCTATTTGCTTTTACTTGCGCACACTCGTAAGCAAAAGTAATAGAGAAACTACGTTTTCGCAGTCGCAAGCGGATCAGTTTAAACCCCAAAGAAAATGGTTATGGCCTCATTGTATACAACTCAAACCGTTGTCGGTTGTTTCAAATGTACTGTACATCGTTTGTTTGAACTTAAGTTGTATAACAGACAGTACCTCACTCAGCTCTGGACAAAAACTATTGAGAAGTTTGGTGAATCCCGTGCAATAGCCTTGGATATATCTAAAGTCTTTGACCGCGTTTGGCACCAGGCATTGTTAAGCAAATTATCTGCCTACAAATAGACTCAGGCAGGAACAGGTTGATTCCATCAATAAAGATCTTAAAGCAATCGTCGAGTGGGGAACCAACAATCTTGTTCAGTTTAACGCCCAAAAAACACAAAGTACCACGTTTTCCAAGAAAGTGAATTCCTCAAATCATCCCATCACAATGTCCGGAAAAACCCTTGAACCAAGTCCCTCCATCTCGATTTTGGGAGTCACGGTGTCCAATAATATGTCTTGGCATGACCACGTTGCTAACATCGCAAAGTCGGCAAGCCAGAGGCTAGGTTTTCTGTGGAAAGCCAGAAAGTTTTTTACTCCTGAAAAACTGTTGACGACGTACAAGGCTCAAATCCGACCTCTACTGAAGTATTGCTCGCACATTTGGGGTTCAGCACCAAGGCATTCTCTTCGTCTTCTAGATTCCATTCAGAAAAGAGCCATTCGCTTGATAAACAGCTCAACTCTCACAGATACCCTTCACCCTCTAGAACATAGAAGAAGAGTTGCAGACCAGTCATTGCTCTACAGATATTTCCATGGCAGATGCTCCAGAGAAATAAAAACTCTTGTGCCACCATTGGCCACGTTCGGCCGAAGAACTCGGCACGCAGATCAGTCTCACCCATTTACTCTCAGGATTGACACTACTAGGACCAATCTTCATCGGGAATCCTTCTTTTACAGGGCTGCTGCGGAGTGGAATAGGCTTCCAAAATCAGTTTTTCCAGAGAACTATGACCTGCAACTTTTTAAAGGGCGTGTCCACAATCATTTCCTTTCTATAATCCCTTCCCCTTCTAATAGTCGCAGTGCGGGCCGTCCGCGGCCCACACGATAGGTCTACCCTTTTTGCGACTATTTTCATAAAAAAAAAAAAATGTATGATTTCATAAAAATATTTAACAACATCGCGATATTAATAATTTTAAATTTACTTAGTAACCGAAGTTGGTTAATTAAAAAAATGTGACTAGCTAATGTCAACATCTTATGATATTTTTATTTTACAATCATTAACATAAATATTTCTTGGTTACTTTTTAACAGAAATTAATTACTATGACCCAGCACAGTAGAGGTCTCGTTATCTGAATTTTTAAATACATTATGGTAATTACTTATTTTAGAGAATTTTTCTGTTACTCGTCGAGAATATTTCCTGCTTGGTAAAAACATGCATTGAAGATTATAAATTTACTTTTTATTTTTTCAATGAAATATATTCCTGTTAATATAAATACAGGCTGATTCTTTTGGAGTTCCAATTAGACGTTTTGGAGAAACTTGACATACTTAAAATCTGAAAAATTGAGGTTTGAGGTTTTAGAGCCACCAACTATTTTCGGTTCTACCGGAAGTTAACTATAACTTGATTATTTTAAATAGTTGAATATCTCAATAACGGTTTGATTAAGGTATAGAAAGTTGTTAACGAAACTTAAAGAGCAGTAAAATTTCTGTCTAACAATGTTAAAAAATACAACAGGGTGATTATTTTAAGAAAGTTAAGAAATCTTTAAATATGCGTTTTGAATCACCCTGTTCAATAATAATCATTTTAATAACAAAATGACCAAGTTTAGTAAAAATACACAAGACTAGAAAAACAATGCAAAAAAAATGTTGAAGTCATTGCAGGGAAATATTCGTTTAGAAGCCTAATCAGCAGCTTTCGGGTTGCTTCCGTCGAAATAGAAGAAACTTTACGAAAAAGACATACATACATACATACATATAGTCACGCCTTTTTCCCGTAGGAGTAGGCAAAGACCACTTCCTTCCATTTCCGCTACGGTTTTTACACACATCTTTTGCTTCCTCTACTTTCATCAGTGCTCTCATACATGCTCGTCGGTTGTTGGTACTCTTGACCCGGCCTTTCTTCAAAACAGTGTTGATCTGATCGAGATCACTCCTTATTTAAAGCCCGGAAAAAGAAGAATGCAGCAAGGTTAAACTGTATAGAAACATATTATTTAGTATTATATTTATGGACTGCTTCGTTAATATAGCTTGTACCATGACTAGCTTAAACTGGAAACTACTTATACAATATTTGTAGACATGGATCCTATTTAAATAAAATATTTTTATAGGGTTATGCCGGAAGTAGACAGCAACTTTGTTAATTTAAACACTATAAATCCAGTATATTAGTCACTTTATGTAAAAATACTATCTAAAATGTATACTTCTTGAGATATTATTATTTAAAAATATGAAATTGACAGTAGGAAGGTCCAAGGTCCTCTTCGGAACGCATCATCATCCTCTTCCTCTTCTTTCATCATACTACCATCTTCTAAATCTAATTTTTTCCAGTTGTGAGGTCGTATTTTCACCTCTGGCTGTTTTTATGGTTTTCCAGAATTTTTTTATGTTGTTCTGGAAGTCGTTAGATAACCTTCTATCAAATTCATCTTTATCATTCTCCTTTTTTCTTGCCACACCTTTCAAGCTCTTATACTCAATACTCATCCTCGACTTGTTTACGCCTTTTGCGTTTTTTTATTGGCTTTCTTAGTTAACGAATCCAACCAGGCTTTCTTCTTTTCTGACACTGCTTTTTAAACCCCTACACCTACACACATATTCTTTAACTTACATCCTTTTATTCTTTTACGTACACTACACACTAATGGACTACAATAATTTTAATTAAAAAGAAAAATAAAATTTTAAAGTAATATAGTCATCTATTATATTTTATCCCGTAAATTCTCTTTTATCCAGGTAAAATAATTATAATACAAAGATAAGACGATAACAAGCGGCTATGAATTGAAATATCTGACAGATTTATTCCATATTTCTCAAGATTTGGGTAGCAGATATCCTATAACGGCCTTTTTGTCACGTCGTATACCAAAATTTGTAACCCTACTTCCGAACAAATAAAAATCTCTTTTAAACGTGTAAAAATGTTTAGTAAATAATTTTTAATTCTTAAAAGCATAAAATACGAATTTTCTCATCCGGCACTGCGTATTGCATCTATCAAATCGGTAGTAATATAGAGATGAGTGATATTTCACGAACTGTGATTTTTTCACTGATATCTAAAAGTCACATATCACGACCGCTGCTCTTTTTGCGTGTTGTGAAGTGTTAATTGATACGTTATCTTTACTAGCAAAGCAAATCATATCAGAGATCATTCGTGAAGTATTATATATCATTAGAGATGAGCGATATTTCACTTTAGAACGTGTAGCACAATATAAATATCTAGCGAGCTGGTTGCATGAAGATTGGACTGACAGAGTAACCAACGATAAAATTCTAAGAAGAATCGGCAGAAACCGTGAGTTAATGCTTAATGTCAAAAAGAAAAAAACATTGTATTTTGGACATATAATGCGAAACTCAAAATATCAACTGCTACAACTTATTGTTGAAGGAAAAATAGAGGGTAAGCGAGGGATAGGCAAAAAGCAAATGTCATGGTTCAGAAATATAAGAAATTGGATGGGGTTAAGAACGATAGGAGAGTTGGTACACACAGCAACCGACAGAGAAATGTATGGAAATATGGTAGCCAACATCCAAGTCGAAGAAGAAGAAGATGTCACGATATCATAAACAAAATACCGATACCGATATCGTTTAAACTGTTAAGGTTAGCTGACGAAGTATGTATCGGCTTCGGCTGTATGTTATAGGATGTTACTCATAATCATACGTTATGTTATTCGAGAGTAGTTTGGACTTTATGCTATGAGTGAATTTTACTTTTACTGTGAAGTGTTATTTTCCCTGGACATCGAATATTAACAAACGACGCTGTCGATGGATTTTAGACCGACAATTTCGCATTTTGTGTAGCATAATTCTGGCATGGACTTTGGACTTGCAGTTGCAAAAAAAACTAAAAATTTAACGAACTATCTTGCAGAACTGGGGTAGAAGAAGATTTTTCGAAACAGCTAAAAGAACTATTAACAATTTAACCTTCATTTTCCCGCGCTGTCATTCTGACGCCAAGTGTGATTCTAATCTATGTGTTTACTAAGGGAAGTATACAATATAGTGAAAATTTCGATATTTGAACGTTATTAAATTCAATATTTTATATTGGAAGGAATTCAGATATGTTTCTACCATTGTTCTCAATTTTTGTTTGTCTGGCTGCTACTTCAAGTAGTCGATGCATCGTGGAGGGTGAAGCTGTTCTTGCAGTAAACCACATTATTGTTTGTGGTGTCAAAGAAAAAAAAGGATGATAAGTGGATAATCAGATCTTATTCTTTGCAGACCAGTGCTATTAAAAGTGATCCTTATGAAATCAATGGATGACACGACTTCAATGATAATTATAAGTATTTATTTACTTATGACTTCAATAAAAATTACCAACAAGAGTTTTTCATATCTTTTCTTTTCCTCTTCTATTTTCAGACTTTTGGACTTTGTTATAATGCTGGACACAGGTAAGTTTTTACTTGGTATAGCAGTGATTTCCAGGTTAAGTTTTTAATAGCCCACTGACAGATTGATAGGTAATTCTATTAACCACATAAAATATAGAAAACAAAATACTTGCAATCACTAGGAGTTATGAAATTTTTCTCAAAAAAATGTTTAGAACAAACTCTCATGTTTTTGGTAATTCTCTTTTCTATATTCAGTTTGATCTCCCACAGTTTCTTTCTATCAACCATAGCCACCATTCCCGATTCTCTAATATGCTCAACTCTTTGACCCTCATTTGCAAAATAATAAAAAGTCAAATTGGGTTTTTTTTTTACACAATGAATTACATCCAGGTACACAACAATTTGCTCTGCTGATCATTTTCACTATTAACAAATTATTAGTCACTATTAAACAACTATAATCTTCGCACAAATGCGAGCTTCAGGGTTTATAAACACAAAGCAATCATACTTGCTGGTCACGTGATATTGATGCGAGAAAGAAATCGACCAACAAAGTAATTCTTAAATTTTTTGTAAATAAACTAACTTTTATATTGTTATCTATTTTTAAATCTACATAGGTATACAGGTCGGGGTCACCTCTAGGATAGGTAGAACGATGAAAAATAATTGGGGTTTGTTTGGTAAAAAATTTCCGTAACGCCATCTGTATTCAAGACAAAGGGCGTTGAAGAAAAAAAATTTATACACATTTATTACGATTTCGACGAAACTAATGGAATCATTGTAATGAAATTTTATACGAATATGTTTTAGAAGCTGATACATCTCATGAATTTGTTTTTATATCTAACTCTCATAGAGGGCGCTAGTAACACGGTTCGAACCAATTAGTATTGAACATAACTTTTTTAAGGTTAGATTTATTAATTAAAATTTCATGTGAACTTAAACATCATTAAATTTTACGCCAAAAAGGTACTCTTGGTAAAACTCGATACTGCATACCGTTTTCGGAATATTTTGATTTGAAAATTATGAAGTAATAACCAAATTTATTTTCTTCAACGCCGTTTATCTTGAATACGGATGGCGTTACGAAAATTTTTTACTAAGCAAACCCCAATTATTTTTTAGTTTTCTACCTATCCTAGATACGGGGTCATATAATGATAAAATGAAAGCATAATTATGATTAAATAGTACTTTTTTCATTTTCATTTAAATTTTGATATAGTCAAAAGCGACGCGATTTAACTGTGATCACATCACGTATAAAAATCACTGATATTAAAAAATCACAGTAACAAATATAAGTGAGTTTAAAAAATCACGATATCGCTCATCGCTAGTAGTAAAATAACTGTCAACAACTGCATAACAGAGTTTTGTTAACCTTTCTACCAAATGCGGTTTGTTTTGTATCTGAGGGACCTCACATGAACATGCAAAAAGATAACATTTAACTGCTTCATGTTTACAACATTTGCTTACAATATATAATAAAAATGTATTTTATTTATAGCGATTATTGGATGTGATGTGTGGTCGTCTGCTCAACTTCAATCCATTTGATTTTTAGCATAAAAGAACTATGTATAACATAATTTTTTATTTGAAAATAATACTGTACCCCAATAACATCTCATCTACGGCTATGATCTGAAAGATGCGGTGTTTTGGGATTGTTTTATTACCTCTAAAAGTGTCACCGAAGTACTAGAAAGAAGGTACTGAAAATGAAGAACACAGAAGTGGTAAAAACGTAAATAAACCAGGCACAGTTTGAGATTTATTGCGGACACATGTTTTGCCGTTTCATTGCCCTTCCATCGCTTTTAGTTGTGTACAAAATAAATTTAGAAAGCCCTTGATTGTAAACTTGAGACGCGTTTGAAGAACACATGTATGTGTGTCACTTTTGACGTTTCTGTGGGATGAAGAAATGCAGATACGATATTGTTATTGACATAAAACTAAAAAACAATTTGCAATATTAAAAAACTAGCATTTGCCCGCGACTTCGTCCGCGTAGAAGTCGAAAATGGTTCTAATGGGATTTTTAATTGGTTTTTTACGTTATTAATTTTGTTATAAATTAGTATGTTAAAATGTTTGAATACTTAAACAATTTAACAATCTTTATTATAGTGTAGGGATTTAAAAGTTAAATATACATAAAAATAAAATAAAATTTTGTTATATTTTATAAACACGAAACTCGGCCTTTGATCTGGTGAAAGTGACACGGCGGTATTATCTTTTTACAAAGAAATCGAAATACTACACCTACCCCAGTATTTCTTTGCAAATAATTTTTTTTGTTTTTCCTTCGGGTGCTAGAATCGTCAGGCTACTCTGTGCGCTTACTCTGGAGCATGCCACATACAACTGGCCATGGGAGAAGCAGCTTTCTCTCAAGTCTACTTCCGCTACCTTAAGAGTTTGACCTTGAGCTTTCTTTATGGTTATGGCGAAGCAGACTTTGATGGAAAACTGCACTTTCTTGAATTCGAAGGGGTAATTTGATGGTGTTAGTTGAATCCTAGGAATAACTACAGGCTCCCCTCGAAAACAACCTGTCAGTATATGTTTTCACTTGCAATCTGGTGCCATTGCATAATTTTGGTGGATTTATATAGCGCAGCAACATAATTGGCGCGCCAGCTCTCAATTTTAATATGTGAGTTGGGAGACCAAAAGGCTTCAGTGTATTCAGCAACTCCACCGGAAAATGAATGTCGACGGATTTATATTGATATTCGACCCCTTCGAATGATCTCAAAAGTATTTCATTTATGACTGAGGCTTGTTTATTTTTTGGTGTTAGGATGGCACGCTCGCATAACCATTCTGCAGGTTTATCGTAAATAGGTATTATTAATGTTTGGGTAAATTTTATTTAGCTTTAAGCTCTTCTACAGTGGAAACAATTGTACCTAACTCTGTAGGGAGAATTATATTTTTATCCAGTTCCGGGAAATCACCATTGCCTATTTTAAGCAACAGATCTGAGAACTGTCCGGGAGTAACATCTCCGCTAAGATGGACTCCTATATTTTTGGTAAAGCTCAGTTTTGTTACTGAAGGCCACAAATAAGACCGCTTCACGCACGCTTTAACTTCGTTCGCTCGCGTTCCTCTGGGCACTGCTGCCGGAAATAGCCTGCAAACAATACAGTAACTGTATGTTAGACAAGATAAACAAAGAAAGTAATAGATGGGGACTGAAAATCAATGTCAAAAAAACAAAATTTATGGTTGTTAGCAAAATGAATGTTGGCCCGGAAAGAATAACACTTGATGGCGAGAATATAGAAAGAGTTCAGCACTTTAAATATCTTGGAAGCTGGATCAATCAGTCGATGGATCCAGACGAAGAAATCAAAGCTATAATAGAAATAGCTAGAAGAGTATTTCTGAATCTCAAGCCGCTACTCTGTGCCAAGCAACTTAACATTCATCTGCGGGAAAGGTTTACCAAGTGTTATGTATGGTCTATTCTGTTGTACTCTTGCGAAACATGGAGGCTTCACCAAAAAATTATTGACCGCATTGGTGCATTCGAGATGTGGCTGTACAGAAAGATGCTCAAAATTCCGTGGACAAGCCGAACTACCAACGAGAATGTACTCATCAGAATAGGGCACGATAGAGAGCTCTTAACTACCAAACTGGAATACTTGGGACATGTGATGCGTGGACCACGTTATAGTCTGCTTCGGCTTATTAGTGAATAATTCAGGACAAAGCATTTTATATATATATATAGATTACCGGGGTGATAATGATAATAGTTGCTAGCTTTTGTAATAGACCGCCATTGATGGAAGGTGATATAATTTTTCCAAAAAAAAAATGTTTTCACGGCAACAGATTTCGTTTAAGTTTACAAAAATTATTAATTCGCTTAAAAGGTATAAAAAAAAGTGGAAATGGATTCTGATTATTTGGGTTTTACAATTATTAATAAATGTAAGTTAATTACTTCCTCCACTAATGTCTTCATTTTTTAAATGGTGATTAACAATTAAGATTTTTGATTTGCGTCAGTTAAAATATGACTGTAATTACATGCATCAGTGATTTCTTGTGTTATCCAATAACGCATCTCAACATTTTTATAATCGAAAGTAATACCAATTAGTATTTTTTTATCATACAATATTAAAAAAATATTTTACTCTATTTTACAGAGAAGACCTCTCATCGATTTGGTTTATTTTTGGTCCATGTATAGTTCATGAATAAGATTTTAAAGAGGTGCAAATATTAAGGCGCGCTTTTCAGTTAATTTAAAAATAAAATTGAGTTTAAAAAATTCTAACTCGATTATATTGTAGGTTCGAACATTTACAAGTAACCAGTGGCAAAGCGGATATTGGTTACATTAAAAGTTAAAAAAAACGTATTCGGTTACTTTATAAGTAAATCAGCTTAAATATTTATTATGCTCATCTACTTCGGATCACAGCATTTATGCTTTTAGACATGCTTCTTATTAAATTTTGGATAAAAGTTTTAGTAATATGTTTCCACGCTGTGATAACTGCATTTTCAAGTTCACTCAGGTTTCTAGGTGAAGGAATGAAAATAAATGTTCGATCGGATTCAGATCCGGAGTTTTTTGTGGCCACTGCAGAACTGGTGCACCAACTTGATTAAGATAATAAAGTACTCCCCAGCCATGTGATGTCGAGCGTTCTCTTACATAAATAGTAAATTGAGTTCCAAAATTTTTTTACAATATTCTTAAGATAGTAGTAAGCGTTGATGGATCTCATACGAACAGCGACTAATTATGTGCGAGCGTCAAAGCATATACCAACCCAGAACATAACAGAGCCACCGCCAAATGGAATCCTTGCTTGAGATATTGCAAGTAGCAAACCACTCTCCTGGTCTTCGCATTGCTCTCGGTCATATTCAAAGTTATGGAAAAAGCGATCAACATAGAACTTATCAAATATCTGGAGAAATTTGAGATAATTCATGACAGACAATATGGATTTCGACAACTTTGGTCTACTGGAGATTTGCTGGCTTATGTCACTCAGCTCTGAACAAACACTATTAAAAAGTTTGGTGAATCCCGGGCAATAGTCTTGGATATATCAAAAGCCTTCGACAGCGTTTGGCACCAGGCATTGTTAAGCAAATTATCTGCCTACGGTCTCCCAACCAAATTGCGCCAATGGCTCATGAGCTTCATGCAAGATCGCTCCTTACATGTAGCAGTTGACGGTATTTCTTCTGATGCGTTGAAAACCAATGCCGGGGTCCCCCAGGGTTCCATCCTATCCCCCACCCTATTTCTTTTATACATCAACGACCTCTTGAAAACCACCACGAACCCCATTTACAGTTTCGCAGACGACAGTACACTTGTCTCAAATTTCAAATCCTATTGAGCACTTTCGGTGAATGATACAAATAGACTCAGACAGAAACAGGTTGACTCCATCAATAGGGATCTTGAAGCAATCGTCGAGTGGGAAACCAACAATCTTGTTCAGTTCAACGCCCACAAAACAAAAAGCGCCACGTTTTCCAAGAAAGTGAATTCCTCAAATCATTTCATTACAATGTTCGGAAAAACCGTTGAATCAAGTCCCTTTATCTCGATTTTGAAAGTCACGGTGTCTAATAATATGTCTTGGCATGACCATGTTGCTAATGTCGCAAAGTCAGCAAGCCAGAGGCTGGGTTTTCTGTGGAAAGCTAGAAAGTGTTTTACTCCTGATCAACTGTTGACGACGTATTGGGCTCAAACTCGACCTCTCCTGGAGTATTGCTTGCATATTTGGGGTTCAGCACCAAGGCATTCTCTTCGTCTTCTCGATTCCATTTAGAAAAAGGCCATTCGGTTGATAAGCAGCTTAACTCTCACATATACCCTTCACCCACTAGAACATAAAAGAAGAGATGCAGACCAGACATTACTCTACAGATATTTCCATGGCAGATGCTCCAGAGAATTAAAACTCTTATACCACCACTGGCCACATTCGGCCGAAGAACTCGGCACGCTGATCAGTCTCACCCATTTACTCTCAAAATTGACACTACAAGGACCAATCTTCTACTGTTTAATCCATCTTTATTTACCCGTCTTCTAACAGTTTTTGAAGAAATTGTGACATTGCGGACAGCTTTGAGTTCGTTTTTTATCACAGAACTAGTGACAGTCCTGTGCTTAATGCGTATTGTCCAATAAAACGTTCATCTCGGTCGTTAGTGTATCGTTTTCGCCCTTGCCCTGGCCTTCTAGGATCTTACCATACACTACTTATTGTGGAACGATTTTTGCTTAACAATAACATTTAGTTAAATTCCTGGCTTGATTTAATTTTCGGGATCAAAAATTAAACAGTTTAACTAACCGCTGGAGCTGAAATTTATTTTTTTTATATATATATATAAAAAGTAACCTATGTCCTTAACTAAACTCTTGAATATATGTGTACAAAATTTTATGATAAACAGTGGAGCAGTTTACGCGTAAAAGCGAAACAAACTCACATTCGCATTTATAATATTGGTTAGGATTTTTTTCTTTATATTTACGACAAACTGAAGATGACTTACAGATGTTACACGGATTTCAACTTATCCTTTGCAGTACGACAAACTCATGTTTTATAACTTTGTAAAAAGGTTTTAAAAGGACCCTCAAACACTTTTATTACTTCTGGTTTGGATGAAGCGAACTGTTGTAAACATCTTTAAGCCAGATGTAATATTCTCAATAATTTTACCGTACGATAAAGACAAATATTTGCTTTTGGTCACTACAATGACAGATTGTACGGTACCAACGTATCAATTTGGTAGTTAACTTATTTGTTGACTTTAATCCAAAATGGTACGATGGCGTTCGAAAAAGATTAATGCCGCGTTTACACTGGAGTTAGTAACACGTGTTGATAACAAATTTTAATAACAGTTTTAAAATGCCAAAAATTGTTAATAACATTCCGTGCTACTAACAAAAAACACCGTGTTAATAACACAATTTTTGTTACTCACCAAGAGTCGATAAATATCAAGAAATATAATAACATTTGTTGAAAACATATGTTACCAGACCCAAAATCTGTGATAACATTAATTCCTTCTTCTACGAGGCTGATTTTGCTAGGTGGGATTGTAGAGACCCAGCTGGCAACAGCAGATGTGTAAATAACACAACAAAATGTTAATGACAAAACCATAATCAGACTTTAATTTTTTACTAACTTTTATCAGTAAGTTATTAACATTTCTGTTGCTAACTTTGGTGTGAACGCGGCTTAACAAGTTTAAAGTAGTTAGAGCCGGAAATGAAGACTACAACCCAGTCACACAAAAATTTCGATATTAATTTGAATATCATTTAATTAGAGCAATGCTAATGTGACTAAAAAAGGACGTCCAATAAAGTTTGATTATGAAAAGTGTTAGATAGTTGGTAGGCACCCAAAAATAATGGTCCATGTGGAAAAACCCTAAAGTCCAACCGATTCCGAAAAAAGGAAAGAAGACTATTTTCTTTCTACTGGAGATTTGCTGGCTTATGTCATTCAGCTCTGGACAAATACTATTAAAAAGTTTGGTGAATCCCGTGCAATAGCCTTGGATATATCTAAAGCCTTTGACCGCGTTTGGCACCAGGCATTGTTAAGTAAATTATCTGCCAACGGTCACCCAACCAAACTGCGCCAATGGCTCTTGAGCTTCATGCAAGATCGCTCCTTACATGTGGCAGTTGACGGTATTTCTTCTGATGCGTTTAAAACCAAGGCCGGGGTCCCCCAGGGTTCCATCCTGCCCCCCACCTTATTTTTTGTACACATCAACGACCTCTTGAAAACCACCACAAACCCCATTTACAGTTTCGCAGAAGATAGCACACTTGTCTCAACTTTCACATCCTATCGATCACTTTCGGTGAATGATACAAATAGACTCAGGCAGGAATAGGTTGATTCCATCAATAGAGATCTTAAAGCAATCGTCGAGTGGGGAACCAACAATCTTGTTCAGTTCAACGCCCAAAAAACACAAAGTGCCACATTTTCCAAGAAAGTGAATTCCTCAAATCATCCCATCACAATGTCTGGAAATACCCTTGAACCAAGTCCCTCCATCTCGATTTTGGGAGTCACGGTGTCCAATAATATGTCTTGGCATGACCATGTTGCTAACATCGCAAAGTCGGTAAGCCAGAGGCTAGGTTTTCTGTGGAAAGCCAGAAAGTTTTTTACTCCTGATCAACTGTTGACGACGTACAAGGCTCAAATCCGACCTCTACTGGAGTATTGCTCGCACATTTGGGGTTCAGCACCAAGGCATTCTCTTCGTCTTCTAGATTCCATTCAGAAAATAGCCATTCGCTTGATAAACAGCTCAACTCTCACAGATACCCTTCACCCTCTAGAACATAGAAGAAGAGTTGCAGACCAGTCATTACTCTACAGATATTTCCATGGCAGATGCTCAAGAGAAATAAAAACTCTTATACTACCACTGGCCACATTTGGTCGAAGAACTTGGCACGCTGATCAGTCTCACACATTTACTCTTAAGATTGACACTACAAGGACCAATCTTCATCAAGAATCCTTCTTTTACAGGGCTGCTACGGAATGGAATAAGCTTCCAAAATCAGTTTTCCAGAGAACTATGACCAGCAACTTTTTAAAAAGCGTGTCCACAATCATTTTCTTTCTATAATCCCTTCCCCTTCTAATAGTCGCAGTGCGGGCCGTCCGCGGCCCGCAAGACAAGAAGGGTTGCGAAAGACGGCGGGTGGCGGCAGTCTTCATGAAGGGACGACAATAAGTAGATGCATTTTGTTATCGAGAGATAGTTTGAATACGCTTTGCGTATTCCTAACGTTTGTTACGTTTTGCGATAAATACAGTTTTTGAGTAGAATACGTTTTTATTATGTCTTACAACGTCTTCCATTAATTCTGTTAAATAATGTTTATGCAAAATTTGAAGTAGATTGGACCAAGGAATCACGTTGTCCCATGCAAACTTTGCCCCCGTTTTTCACCCAATAAGGGGCAGAATTTCGGAAAATCCTTTCTTATCGGATGCCTACGTCATAGAAAGAACACACCCTCCAAGTTTCAGGTCTCTACGATCAGCGGTTTAGGCTGTGCGTTGATCCGTCAGTCAGTCATTTAGGACAAAGCATTTTATATGTATAGATTAAAAAATAATTATTTTATGTAATGAATAATTCAGTAGAATAGATGAAGTGTTGATGTCAATTTCGGGTTGAATATGAATATGTATGTGATGGAAGGGTAGCGTATAGTAAAGTAATATGATATTTACAGCTATTGCGAAATATAGTTTCCCTAGATCCATTAACTCGTAAGCATAAAGTCTATCCGAAGAGTATCTGGAAGGTTTCGACGGAATCAATTTGATGGATCTTTTTTGAAAAACTTCAAGAACATTTATATGGATACTAGCGTACATTCCCATGCTACTAGACTATATCTTATATGAGTTTCAACAAGAGCATAATATAATGTCTTTAAATACTTGGAAACTGAAAATTATTTATTTCTGACTACAATGATGTTTTAATTCCAAAAAGATTATTATTGATAGGATTTCACTAGAGATTATTTTAAGAGTGTTAGGTAAATAGACACCAATAATATTTAACAGATGATTTCAATAGAGATTATTTTAATTTAGAGAGAAATATTCCCTGAAAATGGTAGGTAGATTTTATAAATGCTCTTTCTCGATATTATTATTACATCATAAATGGGCTCGAAGCGTGCTGGCATCATTCCAAGGCGAGTCCATAATCGAGATTCGTTTTTAGTGCCAAGTCGTCGTCACACCCGATATTAGATATATTTAGCAGGGGAGTGTATAATACTCAACTCAACGCTGTCGAAAACAGTGTTTTGGTATCGTCTATTGCCTTCTCGATTTCCTTTTTTCCGTCTCTTTCTGCGATTTAAATTTCACACAGGAAATGAGCTAAAAGTCGCGTAAACAGGATGACTCTTTCTTTTTTTTCCCCTGCGTTGTATCCAAATTAGCCCTCCGGTCGGTGCATGAAAAGGAAATTTACAGTAGCTCATGATAATTTGGTAACAAACACCGAAACGCATTTAAAATATTTGCCAGAATAAAAATTATATTATTCTGGTTCATGTCCTTCTCAATTATTTTTCAGGGTGGATAACGGGTTTAGGACGAAAGAAAACAAATTTCTCGCTCTTCTTTAATCGCCGACGTTTCGATCTTTATTTTAGATCTTTCTCAAGGCTATACACACGGAAAAAAAACTCTATAATTGGTAAAATTAATGAACATCATCAGTAGACTTATTCTATGTTTAACAATTGACTATTCATGAATAAGATGCGGAAGGAATACGGGTGACGTGCATGTTACGTCACATCTTGAGATCCTATCTATCTGTCAAAAGATGGACACGTGCTGCACATCACCTAACCCTATTTTTTAACACTTATTCTTATGAGATTTTGTTGTATTTATGTTATTTATTAAGATATTTTTAAAGCTATGCTTCTTATGTTGGGTTTCGCGGACGGGACTCGCCGTAGAAAATCGAAGACGTAAACGTTAAATTCCCTCTCCATGCGGTCCGCGGCTGGTTTTTTATTGGTTATTTTATATTTGACATCTATTTTTATTGGTTGTATTATATTTGATAAGATGAGCAGGTCATGTACATAGACTACAGGATGAATGACTGGTGAAGTTGATACGGGAGGAAGTTCCTACGGAAAGAAGGCCGCCTGAACGACCCAAAATGCGTTGGAGAGACAACATTGTTATATACAAAAAATGAACATCCCCTTCGAACATAGAATGATGAGAGGATCGAAACACCTGGAAAAAAGTTGTATATAGTCAGCCAAGACCCACCCAGGGTTGTAGTGCTACTTGATGATGATGATGTATTATATTTGACATTTCTATTGGTTATATTATGTTTGATACATGTCATGTTAAATAAGTCGTGGTATTTTGTGGAATAAAGCCATAATTCAGGTCTTTTCTTCTTTAATTTAGTTAAATTGAGGTTTTTGAGTCATGGTTTTTTTTTATTACATAATTTTTTTATTTAATTTAATGAAGTTTAAAATATGAAAAGTGGTTTGGAAGAATTAGTATATCTGGTAATTGGAGACTGTAATCTGTTTTACCAGACTTTGAAAATTATACTCTAATTAACATTATTACGTAAGAAGTTGAAGCGTAGCATCCCGCGACGTATTTTTTTAACTTTATTGTATAGATTTTTTGATGAAATAGGTAACTAGTAGTGACTACAAATATTGTATTCATATAAAATGCTTGCATATTGTGCTGCTGTAAATTGTTTTTTATTACTCATGCGGGATAAGTAGTATCTTAGAGCACACTGTTGTGGTTGAAAAATACGTCATTTGAGTGTGACAATTTATCTATCTACTTTCGGATTAAAAAAATCCACCAATTTGAAAATATTAATTTTTCGATATTTTTTTCTTAAAAATGTGAACCCCACTTCCAAATAATTACCAACGTTGCCTTTTTGGATCGGAAACGTATTTTATACATCCACAATAATTATTATTTTTTTTTTATGAAAATAGTCGCAAAAAGGGTAGACCTATTGTGTGGGCCGCGGACGGCCAGCACTGCGACTATTAGAAGGGGAAGGGATTATAGAAAGAAAATGATTGTGGACACGCTTTTTAAAAAGTTGCAGGTCATAGTTCTCTGGAAAAACTGATTTTGGAAGCTTATTCCATTCCGTAGCAGCCCTGTAAAAGAAGGATTCTTGATGAAGATTGGTACTTGTAGTGTCAATCTTGAGAGTAAATTGGTGAGACTGATCAGCGTGCCGAGTTCTTCGGCCGAATGTGGCCAATGGTGGTACAAGAGTTTTTATTTCTCTGGAGCATCTGTCATGGAAATATATGTAGAGCAATGACTGGTCTGCAACTCTTCTTCTATGTTCTAGAGGGTGAAGGGTATCTGTGAGAGTCGAGCTGTTTATCAAGCGAATAGCTCTTTTCTGAATGGAATCTAAAAGACGAAGAGAATGCCTTGGTGCTGAACCCCAAACGTGCGAGCAATACTCCAGTAGAGGTCGGATTTGAGCCTTGTACGTCGTCAACAGTTGATCAGGAGTAAAAAACTATCTGGCTTTCCACAGAAAACCTAGCCTCTGGCTTGCCGACTTTGCGATGTTAGCAACATGGTCATGCCAAGACATATTATTGGACACCGTGATGGGATGATTTGAGGAATTCACTTTCTTGGAAAACGTGGCACTTTGTGTTTTTTGAGCGTTGAACTGAACAAGATTGTTGGTTCCCCACTCGACGATTGCTTTAAGATCTCTATTGATGGAATCAACCTGTTCCTGCCTGAGTCTATTTGTATCATTCACCGAAAGTGATCGATAGGATGTGAAAGTTGAGACAAGTGTGCTATCGTCTGCGAAACTGTAAATGGGGTTCGTGGTGGTTTTCAAGAGGTCGTTGATGTGTAAAAGAAATAAGGTGGGGGACAGGATGGAACCCTGGGGGACCCCGGCATTAGTTTTAAACGCATCAGAAGAAATACCGTCAACTGCCACATATAAGGAGCGATCTTGCATGAAGCTCAAGAGCCATTGGCGCAGTTTGGTTGGGAGACCGTAGGCAGATAATTTACTTAACAATGCCTGGTGCCAAACGCGATCACAGGCTTTAGATATATCCAAGGCCATTGCACGGGATTCACCAAACTTTTCAATAGTGTTTGTCCAGAGCTGAGTGACATAAGCCAGCAAATCTCCAGTAGACCAAAGTTGTCGAAATCCATATTGTCTGTCATGGATTATCTCAAATTTCTCCAGATATTTGATAAGTTCTGTGTTAATCGCTTTTTCCATAACTTTGGATATGACTGAGAGCAATGGAATAGGGCGATAATTTGCAGTAGCGACTTAGCAGACACCAAATGAAACGATGTAGGGGATGTTTAAATTACGCGACTTTCATTAAAGTTATTTTAAAATATAATTTAAAGGAATTTTGAAAACAGACAAATTGAGGATGTTTACTGTGTTAATCATCATCATACGGAAATGACGAAACGATTATACTTCGCGTCCTGTTGGAATTTAAAAATGTCCATTGATCTGAGGAATTTTATCGGTGGCATATTTTTTCGAGACTACACGATGAGATTGTTTGTAATAAAAGTAAAATGCCGATCAATGCAACTTTTCAATATCAATCACATGCTACTACAAAATAATTATTGATTCTTAAATCAATCATTACCTGCGTTACCCTTCTGTGTCGCACTCAATTCGGGTACTGCGCAATATTCATGAGGAAATTTAGAAAATTACACTCGCAAAAACAAATCGCTGCAAGCTATCTACTTAATGCACATAAAATATCCTACAATATTACCGATATAAATGCTTATAAAACCGAATATAAAAATTCCGAGTACTCAGTCAGTTAAAATGTTCGATATTCCTAATGGTTAATTTAATCACGAATCGTATTGTTGTACAATATAACAGTTCAAACATTTTTTTTTTCATTGTGTCGTCACGCTTGTTTTTTTGTTTTGTCGGCTGATAGTACACGTGATAAACCGTCTTTCTCATCAAGTATGCCATGAACATTTGAATTAGATGTACTGAGAACCACGACAGCTTAGAAAGAGAGTCGGCAAAAGAGATCTTCTTCTCGGTAGTTTTATACTTGCAAAACGAGATCGACATTTCGATGATCGGATTTTTTCATAATGGCATGTTTTTTGATAGTAATTCGAGGAAAAAATGTGTTTTTAACGAAACTGTGAGACGCATTACAATATTCTACTCCAGGATGACAAAAGTACGCGCAACAAAAGTTTTTTCCAAAAAATGTTGGTGGTCATAAAAACAATTACCACTTATAATAACGAAGATATTAGCTATAAGGAAAATCTTTGGTTGTATTTACTAAAATATTAGTAGGCACTTTGCTTTAAAAATAATATTATTTATTTTACAAAGTTCTTAAATCTTGTATATACGAGTATACCTGCCTACCTATCAAAATGTATATAATAATACGTTAAATACATACATGTAGTCAAACATTTTTCCCGTAGGGGTAGGCAGTGACCACTTCCTTCCACTTGCTACGGTTCTTACACACATCTTTTGCTTCCTCTACTTTCATCAGTGCTCTCATACATGCTCGTCGGTTGTTGGTAATCTTGACCTGGCCTTTTTTTAAAACAATGTTGATCTGATCGAGATATGTTCGCCGAGGTCGACCTCTCCCCGACTTCCGTCCATTCACACTCGCCTTTTGTTTCGTCAATTTTCCTTCATCCATCCTTTCTACGTGTCGAAACCATCTAAGGATTATTTTATCTATCTTTGTAACCACATCTTCTTTTACACCACAGCGTTCTCTTATCTCACTATTCTTTACTTTATCCAACCGAGTTACTCCGGCTATACTTCTCAGACTACTCATCTCCGCAACATTAATCCTATTTTCATGCTTCTTCTGCCAACCCAACATTCACTACCATACATAAGTGTAGCAACCAACACTCTTTTATGCACAGCCATATTTGCCTTTTTTGACACTTTCTGGCTGTTAATAAAGCTATGCGTTTTCTCTGTATTGTTAAAGTCACTAGGAATAATCACAAATAAAATGATGGATCATTGGATCAAACTTACCACTGCAAAAATCATCTTTCACAACGTACTTGCTGCAAACAAACATTTATGCAAAGATATAATTGAATTGACTTAAAAAATAAGGATAATTCGGGGGAAAAATAGAACCAGTCTTATTTATTTTTATAAAATATTAAATAGTCATGCACCGACAATCAGGCAGGCAAATAGGCAAGAAAAAGGTATAATGTAATATAGATTTAAACTTCGATTATCACACGCATTTTTAATCCAAATCGAATATTTATTTACGTAGATTGCAATTATTATAATCTTGTCAGACAGCGTAACTTTTTCACTCGTCAAGTATGCAAATAAATCAAATATGTTTGTAGCAATAACCGATATCGGACTACATAATTGATTTTAAGTTCAAAGATCATTTAATATAATAATAACCAAAAATTTCGCAACAATTGCATAATAATAACAGCAAAATATAATTCACATTAGGTACATACAGAGTTTCCAGAAACGCTCTTCAGTTAAAAAATTGCAATATCTAGAGCTTAATCTGTCGGTATAATTCAAATAACTTCAACACGGATTTTTGTTAAAGCATATCCCTTGGTAGGTTTATTTCTCGAAGTATGTCCAATCACATTGCGTGATTGCGATGTTTTTATTGTAGCCATGAGCGACTCGTTTAAGTGGGGTATTAGATATTTTTAACACGCTTATATTAGTTTCACCTGTATCTTGTTTGGAGGAAATAAAAGGCAGAATACAAGCCGCAAATCGATGTCTATTCTCTCTAAACAACATTTTCAAATCCAAAAACATCTCAAGACCCTCAAAGGTGAAAGTCTATAAAAGCATTATAAGGCCAATAATCACTTACGGGTGCGAGACATGGACAATGACCAAGGCTAATGAAGAAAAACTTGGGCGTCTCGAGACAAAAATTCTAAGAAAAATATTTGGTCCCCACCACGACCCTAACAGAAACCAGTATCGCATCAGGACAAACGCCGAGATTAGTCAGCTTTTTGGCGACGGGGGTATTGTCAGAGAAATCAAGTCCCAGCGCCTAAGATGGTACGGACATGTCCATAGACTACGAGATGCCAGACTGACGAAACTGATATGGGAGGAGAGACCGTCGGGAAAAAGGCCTCTTGGGAGACCACTCCATAGATGGAAAGACAACATCAAAGCAGATCTCACAGAAATGAATATCTCTCTGGACACGAATCTGATGGAGGACCGGGAGGCCTGGAAGAGTATAGTGCAGTCAACCAAGACTCATCCTAGGTTGTAGAGCTACCTTGTATGTATGTATGTATCTTGTTTGTATGTTTGTAACTGACTGTGCGTAAATTACGCATGCGCGCAAAACGAATATTAAGACAGTTCATCGCATCGGTGGTTCAGTGATAGAATGCTCGCCTGCCACGCGGGTTAGATCCCCGGCCGGTGCATTCTTTTTGTGGTTTTACCATTTAATACATAATTTTTTAATGAGTAAAACAAATCGAACTAAAAAGCGAAAAATAAATTATAGTTTAAAAAAGTAAAAAACACGCTTTTACTGTTGATTAAACTAAAAAGTAAAAAATAATTCTTAACATAGGACGAGAACATTAATGCCACTATTTTAAAAGCGTGTGGGGTGCTTTGTATGACATTTTTAAACAACTCAGCGTTTCGGAATGTAAGTACCACACGCTTTTAGAACAGTGACATTAATTTTCTCGTTAGTAATTTTTCCTATGTTAAGAATTATTTTTTACTTTTTAGTTTGATTAACTTTAAAAGCGTGTTTTGTAGTTTTCTTAAACCATAATTTTTTATTCAACATTTTTTTGTCTCTCAAAATATCTTCATTTCCACTTATACGAATTTTGACCTTTTTACAAAAAAATGATGCTCTTATCTGAAGACTTCATGATTTGGAGAAAAAACGATTTAAACTTTTCATGTGTCGTATAGGTGCATACGAATGAATTTTTTTTTACTGAAAATAGTCGCAAAAAGGGTAGACCTATCGTGTCGGCCGCGAACGGCACGCAGTTCTACTATTACAAGGAGGAGGGATTATAGAAAGGAAATGATTGTGGACCCGCTTTTTGAAAAGTTGCAGGTCATAGTTTTCTGGAAAAACTAATTTTGTAAGCCTGATCCATTCCGTAGCAGACCTGTAAAAGGACTCTTGATAGAGATTGGTCCTTGTAGTGTCAATCTTGATAGTAATGGGTGAGACTGATCAGCATGCCTAGTTCTTCGGCCGAATGTGGCCAGTGGTGGTATATGAGTTTTTATTTCTCTGGAGCATCTGGAGCAATACTCCAGTAGAGGTCGAATTTGAGCCTTGTACGTCGTCAACAGTTGATTAGTAAAAAACTTTCTAGCTTTCCACAGAAAACCTAGCCTCTGGCTTGCTGACTTTGCGATGTTAGCAACATGGTGATGCCAAGACATATTATTAGACAGCGTAACTCCCAAAATCGAGATGGAGGGACTTGATTCAAGGGTTTTTCCAGACATTGTGATGGAATGATTTGAGGAATTCACTTTATTGGAAAACGTGGCGCTTTGTGCTTTCTGTGCATTGAACTGAACAAGATTGTTAATTCCCCACTCGACGATTGCTTCAAGATCTCTATTGATGGAGTCAACCTGTTCCTGCCTGAGTTTTTTTGTATCATTTACCGAAAGTGATCGATAGAATGTGAAAGTTGAGACAAGTGTGCTGTCGTCTGCGAAACTGTAAATGGGGTTCGTGGTGGTTTTCAAGAGGTCGTTAATGTGTAAAAGAAATAGGGTGGGGGACAGGATGGAACCCTGGGGGACCCCGGCATTGGTTTTTAACGCATCAGAAAATTTCTAAAATATGATTAATGGTTGTGGACATAATAATTGTACATAGTATGAATATCTAATGACTGGTATTTTAAACAACTGTAAGATATATTTGGATTCGCCCCCGTAGTCGACGAGAGCTTTTGGATGCAAGAGTACATCTGGAAGCCAGGTATACGTTTTACGATAAATATAGTTTTTGAGTAGAATACGTTTTTATTATTTCTTACACAATCATAGTTAGGTCGTCGAATTAAATTTGAGTTATTAGAGCGTCATCTTAATAAAGAGCTTTAACTCCCTTTAAAATAAGCTCTACACTCTGTATAAATGGCGAATGGCCCGTGAAATAAATAATTATGTTTCCTTTTTTTCTTCATTCGATGTAGATAAAAAGGAATCAAAAATTTTAATTTCGAATCGAGAAAAAACTTTTATTAGGTATTCTTTTTCGCGATCCCATTCGGCCTCACCACACACACACACACACACACACACACACACATACACACAAACACACACACATTGAACAAGTTGTCTTGAAATACCATCAATCTAAAAACTAGTTTCTCTGACAAATTTCGAACAGACTTTTTCCCTTTGCGTTTTCATCAATGAATTATGGATCCCTAACAAAAATAATGTTATTGTCTTTTTCTGATTTCGGACTATTACGGTTGGTAAGGCCGTAGCTGTTGTTGACTTATGCCGACACAGGCCGTTCCGGACAGGTTCTTCGGACTCCGATGGCAAGGGCACCTTCTGTTGCACACGTGTTGGGAATTTTTAATGACAAATAACTGGAGGATTCCTATTCGGATACGAATGGCCTGAACATTCCACCAAGAATCGGACATATTTTTAATACAAAAAAAAAACAATAATTAAACAGCTGTCATTTCTGATGTTCACAACAACTTGATATGCCGATGATACGACACTTTTATCCGACAACTTAATGATCTACAACATCTATACCTTTACAACTTCAAAATGAGACTAATCAACATCCAAATGAGAATAAACCGCAAACAACTGCTTTTATGCACTTAAGAACGTATTTGGATCCAAAGAAGTTACTAGAAGATCCAAAATCGAAATATACAAAACTGTCATCAGACCTGTCAAAGAAGTTACTGGAAGATCCAAAATCGAAATATACAAAACTGTCATCAGACCTGCAAAGAAGTTACTAGAAGATCCAAAATCGAAATATACAAAACTGTCATCAGACCTGTCATCATGTACGGCTGCGAATCGTGGACGCTATCGGTGTAACTTAATAAAGGCTCAAAGCCCATCAGGGGCTGTAGCGCTACGGCGTAAGTAAGTAAGTACTTGTCAACTTGACATTAGTTTATCACATTCAAAAAAAGAGCAACCAATTTTAATTTGGGTTAAATCACAATCAAATATATTAAGGTGGCAAAATGAACCCACATGCACATCATCGAAACAGATTTAGCCTAAACTAGATCTACGTCGAACTAATGATGTTTTAATTCTATCCAGAAAGCCCATTGGAAATGCGATCACGGCCTTAACAGGATATTGGGCAAGTGGATCCCATGCACGGCGCATGGGAATCGCACGACACGACTTCTGTAAAAGCTGTCACGATAAGGAAAAGGAGGAAACAATGGAACATCTTCTCTGCCACTGCCCTGCCCTAGACAGAAAACGGCTTTCTATACTAGGGCAACCGAACTTTGATGACTTATCTGATCTATTTTTCGATTATACCTCGTAATAAAAAGACCTGATTCATACATCTCCTTTTTCTTCTAAATCCTGCTTGCACATTCATCCGTTTCATTCGTTACTCCTTTAATCAATATCTTTGCATACAGTTTGCCGACTTCTAGTACTTATTATTATTATTATTTTTTATCCTTTATCTCGCAATAATCAAAGAAACAAACAAAGGTAGTGTAGTTGTCATTATTTAAATAGCACGTGTTGTTCTTTACATCGATTGATCATATTTGTCTTACGAATCTTGTTTCAATCTGTTAGTACCTAAAAATCGATACCGTTAAATGTGCTGTAAATATGTCTGTATCTATCATAATCAAATATTAACAAAGCTTGATGTATAGAAGACATGCTAATTAACTATTCATTTCATTCGTTTACAGTACACTTTAAAAAGTGTGCGGGAAGTTTTTTTTTAAAGATATGGTCGATAAATACAAGGTTAAAATTTATACCAACAAAAAGTAATAAGACTGTAATTTTTTAAAAAATAAACATCGATGTCTATATTTATTTGGTAAGTTGGTGTGTTGTGAATTTCGGGACATTTGCCTTATTAGGCTGAAAATTGCAGCGTTTTTTGTGTTAAAAGAAAATTGTTGTTAGCAATTTTTAAAATCGAAACATTTGTGGAACATTTCTATTAAATTGTCAAAGTAATTAAATTTCTTGTTCTGATGTATTGAAAATGTGTTACAGTGATGAATGTTTATCAAAATCACAAAAACCAAAAAAATCACGTAATCTGTGACCTAGTTGTTTTATTTTGGGTTTCTATTTTTAAGGTTCAATTCTCATTAAGCTTTTTAAAGGGGGACGACACTCTTCTCCGGTATTTTTGACTACACTACTTTCAACCACAAGCGAGGGTAAGAATTACCCCAAAATTACTAAATGGCATTGGGGTTCGAATAAGATGTCTTTGGAAAGCTCCGACAATTCTCTTTACAATAGTCTTTAAATTTTGCAATACTTTGAAAAAAATTACATTTTAAAATTCCAATTATTTTAGTTGCTTACTTACTACTTAATTGATTAAATGTTCAAACTGATGACCGCCCAATAATAAAGATTTTGTTCAAAACGTTCACGCACATTCCGTAGAATTTCCGGACTAATTCGACAGCACCCGTCAACGATTCTTCGACGCAAATTTTCCAACGACGTTGGTTGTGTTTTATAGATTTTACTTATCAGATGTCCCCACAAAAAAAAATCGAGGGGTGATAAATCTAGCGATCGTGGAGGCCATTCAATGCTGCCTCTTCTCCCAATACAATTCCGTGGAAAACGTTTGTCTAAATACTAACGAACAATCGCCGCATAATGCGGAGGAGCACCGTCCTGTTGAAAATAAAATAATCTTCGTCGTACTGTGATTTATTTTCAAATACATATCAGTCAAGGCAGGTTCATAAGCGTCTTCCAGTAATTGCAAATACATTTCGCCACTCAAATTGCTTGGTAGAAAAAAAGGACCCACCAGTCGATCACCGCAAATGCCAGCCCATACATTTAATTTCTCCAGCTGCTGTGTATGCACCTCGTGAAAACTCTTGGGTTTGAATCGGACCAATAGCGGCAATTGTGGCGATTTATCGTCCCGTGCAAGAAAAAACTGCATTTATCGGAAAAACAGATATTAAAAAGGAACTGTGGATCGTTCCCTGCTCGCGCACTTATTACTTTGCAAAACTGCAGACGGTGGTCATAATAATCCTCATTAAGTCATTAAGTTTACCGTTCGTGATTGTTTGCAGATAAGTTTCACATTTAAAATCTACTTTCTCA
This sequence comes from Agelastica alni, assembly GCA_950111635.1. Classification (NCBI taxonomy): domain Eukaryota; kingdom Metazoa; phylum Arthropoda; class Insecta; order Coleoptera; family Chrysomelidae; genus Agelastica; species Agelastica alni. The sequence continues at coordinate 20,757,121 of OX467717.1, read as the reverse complement.
ATAAGTTATGGGCTGAATTTTAAAATTTAAAAAAAAATTGTATAGAGAAACGTAAGATCTTTCAAAAGACATCTTATTCGACCTCCAATGAAATTTAAAAATTTTGGGGTAATTTTTACCCTCACTTGGGGTTGAAAGTAGTGGAAAAAAATACCGGAAAAGAGTGTCCCTCTTTAATAAAAAATCGACGGGTCTGAGCGTTTTTCTAAAATGTTGACGGGGTTCCTGCAAATGGCTCTGTTTCGTTTTTGGTTGGGCAGGGTATATCGTTACCGGTGCGTAGTTTTAATAAAAAAAAGTGTGTAAAAATTAACCCATTTTAAAATAAACTAGTTTTATGTTATGTTAAAATTATAATAATTTTAATTTTTCAATAAAAAAATCATCCATAATGAAAGGATATTTGAGAATTTAATACCTTAGTAGTTCTATTTAATGATAGTGAAATTGTTTTTAAATTTTTTTTATTGAAAAAAATGTATTCTTTATTCTGCATGTTAAACGATCACAGCTGCTAATTCATTCATACGTTCCAACAAACACTATCACCTTCAACAGAAATAGATATTATGCAATCTCTTAAACGTATTGACCAGAGAGAGGTGTACATTTTAACAGTTTGCATACTCTTAAACCAAGTTTTCGACCTACTCTTGACACCTACCTGTACAATAAATGAACAAGTAATCATATAGATTTTATGTCCCATTCGTAGATAATTTTTTCGATTTAACTTCTTTCTTATTTCTTCGTATTAAATATTTGCAACATCGCTTATTAAAACAATTAGTTCGTGAATTATCTGTCCAATGTAAACAATAAATTTATTGGTTATTACCAGTTAAATTTGACAGAATAGTAAGGAATTTTAAAAAAAAATGTATGATTTTTTTATGTATGATTTAATAGGAATTTTATGTGGATGAGACACAAAATTTATTGAAATAATATATCTAGCTGCAATGACTTTACATTTATATTTAACAAATACAACACATTAACATTTTTTTTTCTATTTATTTTTTGTTTATAATTAGTTATGATAATTGTATTAAATAACCTAATATTTTATTTATGCAAGCAGGATTTAGAAGAAGGAGATGTATGGATCATGTCTTTTCATTACGAGGTATAGTCGAAAAATTCTTGGCTAGAAGTCAGAAGGTCTATTGCGCTTTTATAGACTTGGAAAAGGCCCATGACAGAGTATTGAGGAATCAATTGTGGTCGACATTGTCTATATATGGGGTGAGCGGTTGTGTCAGGATAAACGGAGCTTGCACGGACTGGTTTAACATCAAAAAGGGTGTGAGACAGGGATGTGTTGCTTTGCTATGACTGTTTAACTTATACAGAGGCGATTGTTTAAAGGATTTGAAAAAAAATGCGTATGGATTGAAAATGAATGATTTGATCATCAAATGCCTTCTTTACTCCGATTATCAAGTCATATTAGCGTCATCTGAAGAGGAGTTGCAGGCGATGGTTAATGTTAAGCATGATGCCCTAAAAATCAAAGGGATGAAAATAAATGTAAGCAAAACGAAAGAAATGGTATTTGAAAGGGAAGAAAGCATGACAAACTGTGAGGTTCTGATTAAGGGAGAAAGAGTGGTATAAGTAAATAAGTTTGTATACTTGTGTTCAAAGTTTACGGAAGATAGAAAGTATGACAGTGACATTGATCGAAGGGTGTTGGCAGAAAAACAAATTAATTGAACACTGCATAGCTTTATGAACAGCCAGAAAGTGTCAAAAAGGCAGGTGTGTTGGTTCCTACACTTATGTATGGTAGAGAATGTTGGGTTTGGCAAAAGAAGTATGAAAATAGGATTACTGCTGCGGAGATGAGTAGTCTGAGAAATATAGCCGGAGTGAATCGGTTGGATAAAGTAAAGAATAGTGAGATAAGAGAACGCTGCGTTGTAAAAAATGATGTAGTTAAAAAGATAAATAAAGGAATGCATAGATGGTTTGGACACTTAGAAAGGGTGGATGAAGGAAGATTGATGAAACAAATTTATAAGTCGGTAGACGTCGCCCTCGGCGAACATATCCCATTAAAAATAATTAAATATTTAATTAAAATAATAGTTAAAACCATCTAATATATTTAAAAAACGAGGGTCTACTCTCTTTACCCTAACCCCCCCAAAAGTACCATTGAACATACTAAATAAATCACCTCTATACGATTTTAAAAACCCCTACTAAAAACTGTAATTTTATATTCATATTAGAATCTAACAACATCTACGAGAAAATCTGGATGTGCTATGAATTTTAATGAAAGAAATAAGTAGCACTTCAGAGTAGACAATTCCTAGGATATACAGGATGTCAATTTTAAAATGTACAAACGTCATTACGAAGGGACCGTCCTTCATGACTTTAACGCCAACTGGTGGCAAAAATGTGATTTTTATGGGAGGATTACTCAAAGTTTTATGCGTCATTGATTTTTCAGCAATTAATATTTAAATAATTTCATATCTTTTTTCTAATGTTATCATCAACAAAAATTGTTTACATCCGTATTTGAACAAATACATCGATACATCAGTAGAAATGCAGCAGTACAGACTCTATATGTCACTCATGGTTCCTATACCTCCTGAACCGAAGAGCACTCAAAACATGTTTTATGACAGGAATGGAAAACATTAATTTGGTTACTGTTTATTAAATAAAAAGATTGGAAAATGTCCCACTTGGTGGCCACCTAGATTCCCAAACTTACCGTGATCGGACTTTTCTCTACAGGATGTTTTTTATCTGTTATTTTTGCCCCCCCTGCCCCCTGCCAATCCAGTGAAATTTACCAAATACCGAACCGATTTAAATTTTTTGTTACAAGGAAAAAATCAGATCATTACGAACATGTTTGACATAATTAAAAGCATTCAAATGTAAGATGGTTCTTTGGGAAAAGCAACTAAAGAATGATTTTCAAATCTCAGAACTGAATTTGAAACAATATTTAAAGATTTTAATTCTTTGGAAAATAAGTTTTGTTCGTTTTCTTTGATCAGTATCCAGCCATATGCAAATAGATGTGATCGAGATTCAGTTTGACTTAAATTTGAAGGCAAAATTCATTCAAATAGGCGTGCCTGAATTTTACAAATATTTACCATCCAGGTTTGAAAGTACTCGAAAATTCGCATATGAAATGATTTCCATGTTTGGGAACTACTTATCGGTGCGAAAAGAATTACCTTGGCGAAACAAGCTTTTGTAAGGAAAAAGAATCTCTTATCTAATAAAAACGTAAGTTTTAAAACGAAAAATAAATTTATTAAAACTTACATTGGAGTACACAAAACCCCAGATGGAGTTGGGGCCGGTTTTTTCAACAGAAAACCAAAGATTGAAATATCTACCAGTCTTGGCAATTATCTACAATCTTTCGGACTCAAGTACTCGCTATTGAATTGTGTGCAAGAGAGCTGACTAACAGACCTCTAGCAACAAAAACATAAGTATAATATTAGACAGCCAGGCTGCTTTAAAAGCACTAAGCTCCAACAAGATAAATTCTAAACTTGTATGAAATTGCATCGAATCCCTGGAGTGACATGGTGCAAATAACAGAGTGACTCTGTTGAGGGTACTTGGGCACCAGGGGGTAGAGAGCAACGAAAAAGCCGACATCCTCGCAAAACAGGGAGCCAAATCTGCATTAACTGGACCAGAACACAACCAATCAGATCCTAGAATGGAGCAGAAACGACCTGCGAATTCTAACTGGACTGCTTACAGGACATTGTCGTCTAAGATACCACCTCAGAAAGATAGATCTGAACCAACAAACGGACTGTCGGTTCTGCTGCGTGGAAGACGACAACTGCTGAACACATACTATGTTCATGCATTTGCGTGGAAAGAATAAGGTTTAGCATACTTGCTTTTACCAACCTAAAACCTACCGATTTCAAGACAATCTCACCTCATACAACCATGAACTTCGTAAGAAGAGCTGGATTGTGCGGTGAACTGTGACCTATAGGGGTGAGCCACAACAGACATATTAAGCGTCGCAGTGGTGGGGCGACCTACGATCCACTCACATGATACCTAACATAACCTACATCTGCAGCATACTGTTGTACGGTTGCGAAACGTGCACTGTCCAAAGATAAGAGAGTGACAAGCTTGAAGCCATGGAAATGAGGTTATGGCGAAGAATGAAGATAACAAAGTGGACAGAATGGAAAAGAAACGAAACAATCATGGAAGAAATAGGAGAGAACAGAAACATTATGACATCTTTGATGAAGAGAAAAGTGAAGCTAGTTGGACATTTTCTGAGGCATAATAATTTCATCACCATTATCATAGAGGGAAAAGTAGCAGGAAAACGATCTAGAGGAAGGCCAAAATTCCCTGGAAGACATATACCACCTAATAGGCTACACCTCGTACAATCAACTGAAGAGGGCAGCAATAGACAGGGACGATTGGCTGCACCGACAAGGCAGTGCCTTTAGAAGATGATGATCGGTGCGAGCAGTTATTTTCAGTTATGATAGGAAATAAGTCTCCTATTAAAAACAATATTAATGACGCTCACCTTGGGTCAGTTTTGAGAGTAATCTCTGAGAATTAAATTTCTCCCGAAAAAGCCAAGATAGTAGCAGAGAAGAGATGTCCCAAGTTTTGGGACGTAAACATTAAATTTTGTTTGTTCTTTTATAAATGTATTTTATTATTCAAAATTAACCTACGTTTCTTGGAATATTTATTTTTTGCGGCCACCTTAAGGTAAACCTTGTTTGTTTGACCCGAATTAGCCGTTGAGTTTGACACCGTTGGTGTAAATACGAGGGCTGTTTGATAAGTCAGTGACTTTTTGAATAAAACAAATTTTTTTCCGCAAATAAACATTTTATTTTTCAACATAATCACCTTTTAGCTCGATACATTTAGTCCAGCGTTTTTCTCATTTTTTATTCCCTCCAAATAATAGGTTTTTTCAAAGCTCTCAAAATACGCGTTTGTTTCGGTAATGACTTCTTCATTCGACTCAAATCTCTTACCGCCCAGCCATTTCTTTAGGTTTGGAAACAGAAAATAGTCACAAGGTGCTAAATCTGGAGAATATGCTGGATGGGGTAGCAGTTCGTATCCCAATTCGTGGATTTTGGCCATCGTGACTAGACAAGTGTGCCACACGTGCATTGTCTTGATGGAACAGCACTTTTTTCTTCGCCAAATGCGGCCATTTTTGCTTCAAATCAACGTCGAATCTGTTCAAAACCTTTGAATAATATTCGCCGGTGATCGTTTTACCTTTCTTGACGGCTGAACATCGCTAAACACTCTTTTAAAGTGGTCACACGATTGCGCTTATGGTCGAGTGTGAGCAATCGCGGCACCCATCTCGCAGAGAGTTTTTTCATTTCCAAATATTCGTGTAAAATATTATGTACCCGTTCAGTTGAGATACACCTACAGCATGAGCCAACTCACGCACTTTCATTCTCCGATCATCCAATATCATTTTATGGATTTTATCGACGATTTCCGGCGTGATCACTTCTTTTGGGCGACCTGGACGTTCGGCGTCACTAGTGTTGGTACGCGACCACAACGGAACTCTGTAAACCACTTCTTAACCATTGAAATTGATGGTGCCGAGTCCCCGTAGTATTTATCAAGTCTTAGTCCTTAGTTTCGGTGATGGATTTTTTACGTAAAAAGTAATGCTTAATCAGCACACGAAATTCTCTTTTTTCCATTTTCGTAAAAATTCACGAGGTTGTCTGCTTTGAACGGCTATCAAACACCAACTGCACGACGTAGCTTGCTCAAAATTAGAAAGTTGCCCACTGATAGATTATAGTTGACGGCAGCACTGTTGCATTTGGAGTAACTGCGCGGGAAATTCAAAGTCACTGACTTATCAAACTGCCTTCGTACATTTTATCAACTAAGTTTGACGCGCTGTATCTTAATAAAGCGGGATGAGTTTCAATACTTTTCCTGCGTCCGTTTTATATTTAAACAATTGTTAGTCACGGGAACAAAAAGTTACACCGCTACTAAAAATAAAAATTTTGTAATTGTGTACCGTGAATCATAAACAAATGAAAACAAATAGTAAAGATGAAGTTTATATTGCCAATTTTAAATGTAGGTTTAACCTTGGCCGTTATTCGTCCAACACTAAACAATTTTTAGCACTTCTAGGAGCACTGAATCAAAATAAAAGTCTGTTTACGAGGTCTGACAAAAAGTACTGAGACTAATGCGATAAAGTACTTAATTTTCAAAATAGTACCATTGTGTTCCAACTCTTCGAAACCCATAATTTGAATATGGTCTTGAAAATAAGACTCGTTCGTTGGTACTTATTTTCTGTTCTGTTGTATGTATCCTAACTGAAGCAACTGCCAAGAGACTTGAAGCGTCCGAGATGTGGACGTATAGAAGAATTCTTAAAATATCGTGGATGGACAAAATATCAAACGTCAGAGTACTCCAAAAACTTAATAAAGAAAAAGAAATTATGTTGGCAATTGAAATAGAAGGAACGGCATTAATGAAACTTAAGAACAAAAAAAGTGCAGGCTCAGACAGTATTCCAAATGAACTTCTTAAAAACGGCGGGAGAAGCCTAAAACAGCAGCTAACTGCCATAATTTGCAAAATCCTTTTAAATAAAAAAATTCCGGACGAATGGCGCCCAAGTACCACAATCTTACTGTTTAAAAAGGGGGACAAAAAGATACCCGCAAACTACCGAGGCATAAACCTTCTAAATACAATCTTAAAGCTAGTAACAAAGATTATAACAAATAAAATAAATTATCTCACCACATTGGGCGATGATTCAGATCAGGAAGATCTTGTACAGATGCGGTATTTGTCTTGCGACAAATAACTGAAAAATCCATCGAGTATACGAACCAGCCTTCATGTGTTTTATAGACTTGAAAAAGGCGTTTGATCGAATACAACTGGAGGACGAGGTACACCTTTTATACAACAGGCAAATCCCATATAACATCATAAAAAACCATCGAAAATATTTACCAGAGAAACAAAATACAAGCCAAAACTAATGGCACAACTACCGAAGAAATTCCTGTAAATAGTGGTATTCGACAAAAAGATTCTCTTAGCCCCTTATTGTTCAACGTCGTTATGGACGAAATAATAAAAAGCACTCGTAACCTGAAAGGGTATAAAACGGGAAACAAAGACGTCAAAATCCTATGCTATGCCGATGATGCTGTTCTGATTGCAGAAAACGAAGATGACCTACAGAGATTACTATTCAAATTCAGCACAACGGCAAAAAGTAAAAAAATGAAGATATCTGCAGCAAAGACGAAATGCATGACCACCTCAAAAACACCTATCAGATGCAAACTGGTTGTGGATGATAAAATTATGCAACAGATGAAATTTAAATACCTAGACCTAGAAATATCAGGATACGGTGACATCGAGGCGGAGGTAAGAAACCAAGCGGCAAAAGCAGCACGAACCTCAACTTACCTGAACGATACAATCCTCCGAAACAAATATATCGGAATCGAGACCAAATCCCGAATCTACAAGGCGGTCATCCGACCTATATTAACATACACAGCGAAAACTAGACCAGATACATCGAACACAAAGAGAATATTAGAAACCACCGAAATGAAAATAGTGCGCAGGATCGCTGGAAAAACACTTTTTGACAGGGTGAGAAGCGAGGAAATTAGAAGAACATGTAAAATAGACAATGTAAATGAATCGATAGTGGGAAGAAAGAGATAGGTGGAACAAACACATAGACCAGATGAATGACGACAGAATGGTCAAAATAACTAGACAAGATATCAATAGTTAAAAAAAGGCTATAGTACACCAAAAATTTTTAATTATTACAAGCCAATTCTCAAACGTTTTCGGCGTCAAGCCATCATCGGGAGAAATTTTTGTCACAAATTTGTTTGCTAATGATTAAACATGAAGAGGACATGACTCTATAGCTTAACAATGAACATTTCAAGAAAAACAAATATTTTTATAGAATTGTAACTAAATTACATCATTTAAAAGACAAGTACATATTATATTTTAAAATTTTTTTAAAAACATGGAAAAATTAAAATCAAGTTGAGAAAAAAACTTTCCTTTATAGATTTATACATTTTCATGCTTATTCGCTGAAAAAAATAATAATAAAGTTTTCTATAACATTTATATTTTAATATTTCCATTCAGAAGCTATTTTTACCGAGTGGTGCTTGTTAAAAGGTATAGATGTGGTGACTCTTCGTTCGGTCCTTCATAAGTACCTGGTAAGAGTAAAGATTATTGATTTGCCGCTTCGAAGGGCAAACATGAGTTTGCCAAGACCTACCCTATGCTGATGAGGGACAACACCCCGAAACCGGTCCATAGGTGGTCACTTCGAATGGATATCTATCATATGTAATTCAATGCTTGTCGTAGGCATATATCCAGAAAAGAAGTTGTTTTCTGGATATATAGTCGACCCACGTACGCCTATGTGTATAGGTATTACGTGGCGAAATTAGCTGGTTTTAAAAAATCAGATTTATACTGTTACAAATCCGGTCCTGTCGACAACCGAGGATCGACCGCAGCTGGGGTCTGTACCGACGACCAGCTTTGTCGGCCGCCGACGGGGTCTAGCAAAGTCGAGCAACTTCTCGAAGCAGCGTCGAAGGGTGGAGAAACAGGTGGAATGATCTGGAATTTTTATATCGAGGTATAAAAGGGGAAGCGATCATATAAAGAGACAGTATCGGTTTTAAAAGTGTTTATGAATTAAGAAATGTAAATAGTTATAAAAGTTGTATATCTAAGTGGTTAATAAAAGTAGAATTTATTGTATTGGAATAAACATTGTTTTGTTACTGGATCGAGAGTTTCAATCGCCGAACCCACGGAAGAACTAAAAATCTTAACAATACATTTTCAGGCTTATTCGCTAAAAATAATATAGTTTTCTATAATATTTGTATTTTAATAATATCATAAAAGTGTGTTTGCCCACCCTGTTAACATTTTACATATATAAGTAGGATTAGTCGGTACCATTTCGAAATAGAGTATGATAAAATCAGACCATAGAAGTACAATGACACACTCACGATAAAAATTAGTTCATTATATTATATTTACTCTTGGGTTCGACGATCATAAACACTCAATACAATAACTAAACAATTTCTTCAAATATTTTTTTACAATTTTTTTTTTATTAATCACTTGGATAATTACAATCTCTATACAATCTCTTTAAAATAACTTCTTCTTCTTCTTCTTTTTTTAAGACATTTGTCTTGTTTTTCCTCATATATTAGCACTCATAGCAGCCGTAACTGGAATTCTGATGTCCAGCTCTCGTGCCACCTTTTGGGCGGTCGTCCTGGTGGTCTGTTACCTTCAGGCTTGTTGTGCTTAGCAGCTCTTACGAAGCGGTTTCCAGGCATTCTTCGCTCCTCTGCCTGTCGAGTAAAGTATGTCCTGTTATGGTCCTTAGGGTTCTCATTTCGGCTGCTCTTAAAATTCTCTTTGTTGCTGCTGTTTCTGCCCTCGTTTCAGTAGCGTAGGTCATTACCGGTCTTACGCAGGTCTTATAGATTCTTGTTTTGCTCGCTATAGACATGTGCTTGTTCCTCCATATCACATCTCGTAGAAATCCCGATAGTCTTGCTGCTTTGATTGTTTGCGACTTGACTTCCGACTTAAGATCACGGTTACTGGTTATTTGAGCACCCAAGTATTTAAATGACATAACCTGTGCCACACTCTTGTTATATAATGCCAGTTTACATCTTTTGGGATCTCGTGATATTGTAAGAGATTGTGTTTTTTCTTGCGAGATGATCATGTTATACTGTTGTGCAGTTTGCTCGAATTTAAATAGCATTCTCTGTAAATTGTCCTCGTCTTGCGATATAATGACCGCATCATCAGCATAACAGATTATTTTAAACTCCTGATCTCCCATCCTGTATCCTTTTTCCGCCGTTTTGACTTCGTCGATTATTTTATCCATGACGATGTTGAACAAAATAGGGCTAAGGCTATCTCCTTGTCTTATACCTATTGATATGTCTATCCTTTTTGTTAGCTTCTGTTTAACTCTTATAAACGTAGAATTTCCGGTATTCAATTCTTTAATTAATGCGATAAGATGACAGTCCAAATTTCTTTCCTCGAGCAGTGCAAGCACATCCTTCAGTCTGACTTTATCAAAAGCATGTTTTAGATCAATAAAACACATGTAAGCAACATTGTTGTATTCTATTGCTTTTTCAGCTATCTGTCTAAGAATAAAAATCCCGTCGATGGTGGATCTATTTTGTCGAAACCCTTGTTGCTCCTCATTAATTCCAGTCTGTGCCACCTGTTGGGCTATGATCTTTGTCAGTAGCTTCGATGTTGTACTTAACAGACTTATTCCCCTATAGTTGTTCGTATCTGTTTTGACACCTCTCTTAAACAATGGTATTGTAATGCTTTCTTTCCATTGTACTGAAATTTTCTTGTTTTTATATATTTTGTTGAATAGCAATGTGATTTGTTCCATCAACGTAGGCCCACCATATTTTATTTATAAGTTCATTGTTTATGTTATCTAATCCAGGTGACTTTCGATTTTTTAGTTTTGACACTGCTAGGTTGATGTCTCTTGTACATAGGGTCTGCTCTATGGGGTTACCGTCTGCATTGTTGATTTGTTCTTCCATTACTGGTTTTGTTTCTTGGCCAGAATCGCTGTACAGCATACGAAAATGGGACTCCCACTGTTCCGTTGATATTTTTGTAGTGTTAACACGTGCTCATTCACTGGCCTTTTACTATTTCTAAGCATATTCCAAATTTTCTTTTGTCCTCCATAGAGGTCGTGCTCCATGCTCACTGAGTAATAACTTCAAAAGTAAAAACTTCACTTCTAAACTAAAACTAAAACTCGATCGACGACATTTCTTTTTATATTGGCAAACAAACTATTCAAGAATGAGGACGTCCTTTCTGGAAGAACGAGAAATCAACGAAAATATTCTTTCTTAAAATATCGGGCGTTTTTTGTTACAAAACAAAACATTTTTTTTCCATTGTGGAAGGCGCGCTGTCGCCTCAAGACAACCGGGACTGACTCCGCAAATCGTAACAATATTACGAAAACAAATTTTTTAATTTTACACAACATGTATTTAGCTATTTTGTTTATTGTAATAAAAAAATTACTTCTTATTTAAATAAAACATTTTTCTGAGCCCTGTGGGTCAAGCTTAAAGGCGGCACTGGAAATATAACCATTCCATTTTTATAAATAACACAATTATTGGTATTACGTTATGTGATAGTAATATCAATATTTGTTAGCATCCAAATAGTAGCATCGAGGAAATTAGCATTCATCATTATCTTTTAATTCCCTGATCGCCTACACGCGGTTCAGCCTACGCTTTTACGTATTTGTTTACTGACCTATTATTGGTTCTGTGTCATTCGACAGCGATGGTCTAGAATAGCTTTATGAACAGCCAGGAAGTGTCAAAAAAGGCACGTCTAGCTGTGCATAGAGGGGTGTTGGTTCCTACACTTATGTATTGTAGTGAATGTTGGGTTTGGCAGAAGAAGCATGAAAATAGGATTAATGCTGCGGAGATGAGTAGTCTCAGAAGTATAGCCGGAGTGACTCGGTTAGATAAAGTTAAGAATAGTGAGATAAGAAAACGCTGTGGTGTAAAATAAAATGTGGTCACAAAGATAGATAAAGGAATGCTTAGATGGTTTGGACACGTAGAAAGGATGGATGAAGGAAGATTGACGAAACAAATTTTTAAAGCGAGTGTGAATGGACGGAAATCGGTAGAGGTTGACCTCGGCGAACATATCTCGATCAGATCAACATTGTTTTGAAGAAAGGCCAGGTCAAGAGTACCAACAACCGACGAGCATGTATGAGAGCACTGATGAAAGTAGAGGAAGCAAAAGATGTGTGTAAGAACCGTAGCGGAAGTGGAAGGAAGTGGTCTCTGCCTAGCCCTACGGGAAAAAGGAGTGACTATATGTATGTATGTATGGTCTATAAAATCGGTTTTTATTTAAAAAATATTCACAAAACTGTATTCCCATACTACATTAAATCATTTGGTGTTAGATGATCTCTACGTCCTTATAGCTAATCTTGATTGATTGATTTGAGAAGATTAATATTTTATTCTTATTGTTCATCATCGATTGGTGGAAAGCGCAAGCGTTTTGTCAAATTATATATAACGTATAATTTTACATATGTAAATAGTATCCGTCAACGTTATAATTGTATTATTTAGTAGGAGGAATATCCAAAATATCGATCTACAAATAGGAACCGAATCCATCGAGAAAGTACACCGCTACAAATATTTAGGATACACAATAAATGATGAATGGGACCCTGATTGAGAGATTAAGATCAGAATTGAAATAGCAAGATCAACATTCATAAAAATGAGAAAGCTCTCGAGTAACCGAAACCTAAGCATTGGTACCCGATGGAGAGCCACGAAATGTTATGTGCTCTCTACGCTGCTTTATGGCGTGAAAGGGTGGACATTAAAACTAACAACAATGAGAAAATTAGAGGCTTTTGAAATGTGGCTATATAGACGCATACTCAGAATACCATGGACTGAAAGAGTCACCAATACGAAACCTTTATAAGGCGTATTATTTAGCAGAACTTATGGTTGACCTTGCATTACGCTGGGAATAGATCTCCGCGCTCTTTCTCAGGAACAGTTGAGTATATGAAAAAATGTTTCGGACAAAAGTTGTAGAGAATTTTATTTTCTGCAATTTTTATAGTAGTTACAAAAGGCATTAGAACCATAGGGAACGAGATATTTACAAAAAACCGATTTATGGGACCTTTGACCTTAAGACGCGGACACGAGATTTCTTTTGAGACAACGTTTAGAATGCCAAAATAAAGGTTTATACCAATTTATAGCCTATTATCTCTCATTCCACAGTTGACCCTTTTTTTCGCCTTGAATGCCTGGACTATTTCTAGGACACGAAGTGTTGATCCCAGCGTGTTTTTTGGCAAATAAGTTTTATTCTATTGATTCACTTTTAGACATTGAAATGATTTCCCGTCTATGACAATTTCTATAACGTTAAAATCTTTGCACTTTCTAACAACAAAATTATAATTTTATTTTTTACTAAACAAACCTATTTTTTGCACGATAGATTTTTTACGGCTGAATTTAAAAAGTTTAAGAAAAGTTGATACTTTCAAACAAATGGTCGTAATCATGCCCTAAAAAATCGTAGAAGGATCAATTTTAAATGGTACACAACAATTTGTTCGCCAGATGTCTTCAAAAAAATAAAGATAACAAACCAACGACGACGAACCATTCTTAACCGCTCTAGCATCTATCAGCTCTAAGAATCCGTAAATTGAGCACTCAAAACATAGCAATTGATGACATTGATAAATACCAACCTACATACAGGATGGGCCATAAGTCAGTTGTCACTAAAAATCATTAGAGTTTGTATTGCCTATCCCAACTCTTACGAAACCATTCTTTGGAGCGACGAAGCATGTTTTAATGTGATAGCAGAGTGAACAGACACAATTGCGTCTACTGGGATTCTACCAATCCCAATAGTGATGGAGACGGTAATGTCAATTCTATAAAATACCAAGATTAGCGATGGTTTGCTTCGAGTTTTAAAATTTCTGGGCTTTCAACTTGATTTATATTAGCCTCTATGTTTGGCCTGTCGTCTTCAAACAATTCGGTTACATATTTACTCCATACTTCAAGAAATTCTCTTTCATCAATAATAGCTGACACTTTGCGCAAAATAAAACAAGTGAGCAACATTCCCTTCTAACAACAAGGCTAACGAAAGAATGTCTTACTAGTAAATGGTTATGAGACGTACCGGACTCTTGGAAGTACCCCGTCAATTTTAAAACTCAATAATTTTAAAAATCGTCTTTGTACAGATTCAATATTATGGACACATATAAAAACGAGCAAAATATAAACTACAAATCAATAATATCGATAAAGTCACGCGAGCATCTTGCAATAAAACCATACGTTCGACTACACAAAGAGGCAATATTTTTTATATAAGAAATGAAAGAAAGCTTCATACTAAAATGTACCCCAAAATCAGTTACTACTGATGGTCTATGTGGCACAGTTTGGTCAATCATATAATCATATTTAAATAGATCAGACAGGGAATATGACATGACCGCACACATTTATCAGAATTTAAGTTACTTTATAATAGTTGAGAATCATTATTTTCGGCGTTTCTACGGAATATCTTCATATCATCAGAAAATCACAATACATCAACATCCAATACATTTACAATATCAATAATGAATATGTTAAATAGCAAAGAACCCAAATTAGAACCCCGAGGTTCCCCAGACGTAGCTAAATATTCCCTAGACTTGTGAACACTTCTTTTTTCATGTGCCCTATCCGGTATCCCGAACGTTGGTTATTACTCTGGCTAGAGCATTTCGATCTTCTGCTAAGTGTATGAGTTCTCTTACTGAACGTATATTTGTCCATTCACGAATGTTCTTCAACCATGACTGTTGCCTTCTTTCAGGTCCACGGCGCCCCTCTATTTTCCCCTTCATTATTATTTGGAGTAGTCGATATTTATCTTCTCTTAGTATGTGACCAAGGTATGCAATTTTGCGGCATTTTATGGTGGTCATTAATTGCCTGTTAGTTTTAGCCCTTCTTTTGACTTCCTCAGTTGTTACATGGCCTGTCCAAGGTATGCGCAGCATCCTCCTGCGTTTTCAGTTCTACTTTGCTGCACTAAAGCTGTCTACTACGGGATTTCGCTCGGTTTTCTGTAGGCTCCGTTAGGTACGGTGCTCCCCCACCACCATGCTTCCATCAGCACGGGTCGCATGACACTTTGGATTGGGATTCTTTTGTCGCCTTTTACGACAGGAAGACCATACTTCTTAGGGCCCCGTCTCCCTACGAAGGTTGGCGATCCAACTTGCTCTAATGGTGCGTGAAACAGCACTTCTGAAAATCTCTATAGATGTCCGTTCGAACCATCGACGCAGATCCTTAAGCCATGAGTTCTGCCGTCTGACCACAGTTCGTTTGCCCTCCGATCTTTCCTTCGATGAGGAGTCGGAGGAACTCGTACTGCTCCCCTCTCATAACGTGTCCGATGTATTGGAGCTTTCGTTCTTTGATGGCAGACCATACATGGGATCTATTCTATTTTCTCCGTATTCCCAGGGGGATTGTTCATCAAAGTTTTGCTGATATCGGCCCATTAACTGAAGAATATAGAAATTCTTGCAGAAGAATTTTAAAAACCTTGGCAAAATTACAAATAATAGTTATTGGTCTAAAATTAGAAATATTAAGACGGTCACACTTTTTATATACAGGACAGACCTCTAATATTTTCAGGGTTTCAGTATTCAGATCTCCAAGAAAGTTTATCTAACCAGCTTGTACTTATATCGACAGAGTTGGAGATTTTCTAACAAATGAATATATTAAGAATGATCACAAGAATATGTTGAAAAACTGAACACTGTTGTAATAATCGACTTACAAGATGGCAGTTCTTGTAATAAGTATATTTTTTGTTTGTTAAAGAATGTAGCAAAATATGATTTTGCTTTATTTTAAAAAAATCCGCTTCTATGAATTCTCATCTTCTAATACCCAAAATGGTTAGTCCATTATAATCTTTTATATGCAAAGACGAGATCCCTTCAATTTGCAGGTAGTCTTGAAAATAGATGTCAAATTTATACAAATTTGCATTCAGAAAATAAGAAAGCCTTATTATTTTTAAACATTTACCAGACTGGCACCCAACTACATACAGTAGTTATTGTTGTTATACATAAAAGCAGGTATTAAGTTTGTTTACTTTTTATTTTTTTTCCAATTTTACCGCACTTTATTTGTTAGTCTGGGGTGTGCAATATCTTGTTGTGATGGCACCATCATAATACCCTAATAAGTCTCGCTGGCGACACTGAGATTTATGGTTTTTCTTCATGAGCCACCCTTTTACTTTTACAGCTCAATGTACACATTTTTTTCGCGACACTTTATACACATTATTTATTGTTCAAAAAATAACAGCTGTTTGCTAGAATTTTGATTACCTTATATGTATTTTTACAATAACAATTACTCGACTTTCAATGTCAAACACATTTATCCATAAAAAAATTCATAACAACAAAATAAAAAAGCAATAATTTTATTTAAATTTTTATAACATAATAAAATATGGTAATTATTTAGAATTGGGAAGACCAAAAAATTGCTGAGTGCTTGAATAGTATTTTCAAGGCGGGAAAAGCACATTTTTTTCTATTATATCATGCATAACATGGGATATATAACTTTATTTAAAATAAGTAAATAATGAATACATACAATTAGAATGATTACAATCTGAAAGTGAATAAGTAATTAAGGGATAAGTGCAGAGCACTTGTTTCCCATATATATATATATATATATATATATATATATATATATATATATCGTATACAGGTTATATAGAGCTGACGCTCTATATGGTCCATGTTTAACTGTTGAATATAAAAAGAAAATTCAGAAAATGCAGAACTGTTGTCTTTGATTGATATTTGGTATTCGAAGACGCCGTAGCGTCTCAAATAAACTTAAAGAAATTGGGTGGTTAAACATGAATAATAGAAGGATATTACATTCGGAGTGTCTCTATCATAAAATAGTACTTACAAGAAAGCCGTCTTACTTACATCGAAAAATAACATATAGGACAGATATTCACAATCTTAACATTAGAAATAGAGGTTTAATTACAGTCCCATTCTTTAGGTTAGAACTTTTTAGATCCTATTTCAGATATCAAATTAGCCATGTCTATAACGGACTTCCTACAGATCTTAAAAGTTATAAAATTAGTAAGTTTAAATTTGTTGCTAAATATCTTTTCACTACTCAAACCTGAACACTCTGTTGATTATTTTATTTTAAAAATTAAAAATGTTTCAAGCTATAACTCCTAAACTTAGTATGGATACCAACTTTTTAATTTTTATTTTTTTTAATTTTATTTCTTTATTTAAGCATGTACACTCCTTAAGGTTAAGTGGTAGAGCAACTTTTATGGTGCTTAATGCCTCATAAAAGCTGAACTTCGCCTTTTATTTTCAATGAATGAATCTGTTTCTACATTTATTCTATTGTAAACATTTTTATTTTGAAAATAATAAAGACAATTATTATTATTATTATTATTATTTTTCAAAGGTTTTAATTTTAAGAGATATAGGTTCATTAGGGATACAATTTAAAATTATTTTTGTAATATACAGTGTATATTACGTTTCCACGTTTCAAAGTTAAGTTTTCTTAAATAGAATGCTATGTATATTACTTTATATTCGATTTCTAGGATGAAAATAAAGGCAACTTTAATAAAGGTTTATTATAATTTTATATAAAGGTTTTTGAGATACATCGAATTTCGTGAAAATGCAGTCATAATATTGATGTTAAAATTATCAGCGATTGTTTAATTTTTTTCTTATCAAATTCTTGGAGCCCATTAATAGATTGAGTTTTTGTTTAACATTTGTGCAAAATTGACTCAATTATACAGCATGGACAAAAATTATCACTAAATTATTGCTACTTTTGCACGATTTTTATTTTAAATAAAACACCCTATATTTTATTACAAGGGTAGATGTAAAATTTTATTTTCTATGGAATACCTACTATATTATACTTCCCTAAGCTATAATACCCCATTTTTAGAATTCAAACTAATTTTGAAAAATGTAATATTTATCAAGTTGCCAATGGTATTTTGACGAATTTATTTTCGGTTATAACTTTTATAAAGCTTTATCAAATCATACTATTGACGTCTTAACTTTCAATGGTTGTTTAACTTTTTTATACCAAATACCAGCAAAAGTTTGTTTTGTTTTCTGTTTAATGCTCGAAACATTACTGAATGTTTAAAAAACGTATACGAGTCAGACCACCACTTTCAACACTTGATATGAGTTCAATTATTATTTTTTAATTGCATTTGTTTGTACCATTAATTTAGTAAGTATTATTTTAAAAAAAATTACAACAGTTACTAATTTTTAGAATATTCTTAAAATGTTTGCTCTAAAATTACGAATACCTTTGTAAAGTTTGTCAAAATACCATAGGCAACTTGATAAATAATGAATTTGTTAAAGTGAGTTCGAATTCTGAAAATAGGGTATTTTTATAAAAAGGAGTTAGCTGTATAGAAGTATAATAAAGAATAAAATTTGACATCTGCCCTTGCGATAAAATACAGGGTGTTTCATTTGAATTAAAAAAGTTATTATCGAAAGTTGTCCAAATTTTTAACAGAAATATGTTTTGTGTTGGGTTCTTGATGATAAGAGATATTAAGAAGTTTTTATTTGCATAATAATACGGAGATTTCAATTTTTGAAAATTCCATTTCTTTTCAGTTCAGGCGACGTTTTTCAAAACATACCACTCGACTCAATTAGCTATCACTATTCTTAAATTTAACACTAAATATAGAAGTTGATTATAGTTTACAATTTATAATTTTTCAGCCAATGAAAAAATTATATTAAATATGTTGATTAAAAGTAAAAAAAAATATTTATTAACTTTCTGTAAAAAATTAAAAAGGGGTTTTATTACATGAACTCAAAAATAGCGATTTTCATTTAAAAATCTTTAAAAAATTGTCCCCCCCCAATTTAAAACATCTAATTCTATCCTATAGAATGATTTCCAGGGGGTGAAGAATGTTTTGGAGCGAGTTTGGTCTTTTCGTAAAAAAAAAACGGTAGTTAAATTTTCAAATGTGATTTTGCGCGATGTTCATGCTGTTTGTGCAGAGAGTTGGATAAATCGAGGACAGACTTATGAGTTTAATTTTAAATCAGACCTAACTGGTCGCTTTTCATGCGTTCTTGACATTTTTCCAGATAAAAATACATTTAACTCACCATCCCCTACTCCCTCTATCTGTGTGAACGGCCACGGTGAATCCGAACATAGATTCATTGTGTACGGGCGTAAAAACTGCAAAATTTTGTTGTTCTATATTGAAACTAGTCACAAATGACACTAATGTCACATAAAAAATTAACCCACACACACACATTATCGGTAATTTTCAAAATTTCGCGACAAACAGTTCGGAGATTTCGGTAAATTCGACAGAGACGCACAGTTTTCTCGGATAATTTTTATTTTAGCTCATAATTTTTTATTAAAACGCCTGTTATAAGAATGATTAAAGTTATCGTTGAATTCTTTACTATTGTTATTAGCTGGGAGACATATTATGCAAAAGATTTATATTAAGAGCGCGCTTTGACTTGAGCGATAACTTGCGACTGACTTCCATAAGGTTTGAATGATACAATACCGCCAATCTTATTTTTAAAACTAATACTTCACTACTAACTACTCGCCCCATCTACGCCATTTCAAAAGAACTAGCAGCCATTAGACAACGCCTTTTTATAGAAATCTTTAGGTATTTTATTCAATTCATTCCCCTTTTAAACACATCTAATTCTACAACTAAACTATTGTAAATTATTTTTTTGTGTTATCAACTTGTAATCAAGCAATAAACAATTACATTAAAAAAAAAATTGAACAGGTAAAGTTTCTTCTCGCCAGCCAAGAGAAAAAACAATTGCTTAATGTCAGTTTGAATTCATGTCATTTCTTTACGGTTTGATGATTGCATAATAGACGTCGCTGTAGTCGCAAATTAGAACTTTTGTTGTTTTCATTTCAATGTTTTTATTTATAATTTAGCAAAAACAATTACTCTTTTACGGTGTACTTGGTACGGTCTGTGATAATGTTAATATAGTGAAATGTTGGGGTAACTGAACGTTTCTTATATACGTTTGTAAGTAGAAAGAATTAAAGTTACTCATATTTATAGGTTAGATTATATTGTTTAACACATGTTTCCAAAGATCTTATTATTAATAAAACAGGAAGAACAAAGAGTGTAATATAATTTATAGTATAATATAATTTACGTTGTTGTTTTTCGAAAATTAAAAAACTACAACTTTAAACGTTTAAAAGTGACACGCATGCGCTTAAATAATTTCGTATTACGCGAATGTTCTACCTTCAAATACTTAGGAAGTTTTGTGTAAACCGAACTTTTTAGGACGTCCAAGAAAATTGTCAGTTTAAGGATTTTCGAATATGTGTCCAGAATTGTTGAAAAAATGGTCATTTTAATGTTGTTAGTGTTTGGTGTTATATCTGCTTTAGGTAAGTCTAGTTTTCCTTTTATATTATAACAAATTGGCAAGTTTTTAAAACAAACTATTATTTTTTTTGTAACTATTGTTTAAAAAGTAATTACTTCTTCACTTCTTTGAAAGAAAAAAGTGTTTCCATGCTGAATTTTTGATCAAATCTTGTTTTTATAGTAGGTTAAATTTACTTTAACGAAAAATAATTAAAACAAGATATTTTATGTTACCTAGAATATATAATTAGTAAATGTGTCTTTCAATATTTTACGAACTAGAAAGTGTCGATCATTTTTTAAATCTATTTTTTACATTTTCTGGGGATTACTTAACAAAGTTCATAAAATTTTCAGCTGTTTTTTTTTAATTAGATAATACGTGCCATAAATGTGAAAGCTATTATTTTTAAAGAGGATAATCCAAGAAAAATCCCTGATGATATTACGGTCAGAGTATCAGAAGGAGAGATGATTTTTGGTTTGTTTTATTTCGCAATAAAATTCGGTCCTTGATTCTGTCATAATAGAAAGATTTTCTGCTAGCATAGACCCTCATAAATTTGATATTGAACACTGTCATTTTATACTTTTATTTTACGATATACTCGTATTTTCTAGTCTCCTCTCTCTTGATTATTACGTCAAAAATATTTGAAAATAAGACGGAAAAAAATTATTTCACAATAAAGGAAAAATAAGATTGTAATTAGATGAAGTAAAACCATAGAATTATTATTTACTTTCTCCGAAAGTTTAGGTCTAATACCTAGAAGAGGATGATAAAATGAAAATCTTATGATCTTAGGGATGCCACATGAAAATGTCACAAAGTCGGGAGATATAATTATCTAAGTTTTTCATTTCAAATTCGTGCGTTTTTTTAAATTAATATTATTAACAAATAACGTGAATGTGTGTATGTGTTTGAGTAAACAATTTTTGGGTATTAATAAATCTAACCTTAAAAAAGTTATGTTCAATACTACTTGGTACGAACCGTGTAACCAGCGCCCTCTATGAGCGTCAGATATAAAAACAAATTTATGGGATGTTTCAGCTTCTAAAACATATTCGTATAAAATTTCATTACAATGTTTCCAGTAGTTTCGGCAAAATCGTAATAAATGTGTATACATTTTTTTTTCTTCAACGCCCTTTATCTTAAATACGGATGGCGATACGAAAACTTTTTACTAAACAAACCCCAATTATTTTGCAGCTTTCTACTTATCCTTAAGACGGGGTCACTTTTTTTTTAAACATCCTTTATTTAGGTAAAGTGTTAGTATAACAAGATGATGGTGCAAAAATATTTTTGTCAAAGTGTATGATAAAAATTAAAACTATGTATTATTGTTTTTAAATCATTTTCCGTTTTAGTTCTTAGCTCTTCCCAGATTTCTGGTGAACAAAGAATAGCTGTATCATCAGCATAACTTAATATTTTGCCGGTCGTATTTAGTGCAAGTAAGTCATTTACATAAACTGAAAACAGTTATGGTCCAAGAACTGTACCTTGTGGAACCCCAAACGGATGATTGACTCGAGCGTCAAAAGGGTTCCTAGACGGTCAATTATGCGATATACCATGTTTGTTTTTATCCATAATAATATCTTTCCGATTATTTTTTAAGTAATTAAGTCCTGTTCACTTTTCATCGACGTAAAATCCGACAAAAGTTCGCGTACAAACAAGTTATTGTTAAAGAAACTGAGCAACGGCAGCTAAGAATAAGAACAAGAGAAACTGCGAACTAAGTCGTTAGAAAGTTAAATAAAAGATCGCGGAAAAATAGCCGCAGGCTGTCGATCCGGCGTTGCCACCCATTCCATTCAATTTATAGAACGAAAAAATTGAAAGGATCATGAAGAAGGTTACAATAAGCTGCAATTTGCAGCGTCACCACTAAAAGCACCGCTTCTTTACTTATTTTAGCCCTAATACCTCTGAAACGGATTCTTTTACAAAAATAGTTTGATTTAACTGAAATTTCTTGTAGGTATAATGAGGTTTGAAAACAAATCTATAAAAAAAATATAAGTGCGCTTGTGATTTGTTTTTTGTCGCACGCAGTGCTTCAGATAATTCAGTACTTGACACTGTGTCATGAGTAAGCAACTTTTCTAAAACAAATTGCAGTGTTATTTCAGCAGTTAACAGAGTCGAATCTCTTCTACACAGATCCTCTACAGCTTATTTAAATGGCTGCAAACTGTCAATCAAGTCTTTTATTTTCTACCATTCAAGGTCAGATTGTATATCAATTGAAGCTTTATCGATACATACTTTCAACTCATAAAATCTTTTTAACATAGCTAGATATTTTGCAGATATATATCGTATTTAGAAAGCGGTCTTTTGAACAGCTTTATAAATTTTCGCTTTTTTTAAAGGAGATCATTGCATCTAGAAAGATAAGGATAAGAAGGATACGTTATTGTTACTGTTACTCCTTGTTCTTCAAGAGCATCATTCATTGTGTCTTCGTCTTCTGTATCTTATTCATAAGATGTTATTGCTAGGTGTTCTGCTTTTCACCTTAGTTTTTTTATTTAATACATTCTGAGTGCTTTCACTTTTTTATGGTGGTCCTTCTAAAGTTTTTTGAAACCCCACAGTGGGGTTCAGGTCCAATGGGAATAGTCGCTGAGCCCGTTTTGGCCAGTTTATCTGCTTCCTGGTTCCCTTCTAACCCCGAATGTACTGTGATTCATACTAGTGTGACATTATTTATGTCTGATATGTCCATCACGTTTCGTGAGTTGATAACCGGAGAGGCTTATGTAACATTATTGTTCAAGTATTAGTCAAACCGCTGATTCACAGAGATCATCCCTTCAAAGATAAGTCCTTTATTATTTAAGTCGTTGTACTCATTGACGATTCGCCAGCTGCAAAACTATTTTATTTTGCTACAGTCCATTCATTCTCAAGCCATCAGCGCTTACAATATATTTTATAATTTGCAAATATAACATTTTCATGAAATTTCAACAAATTTAAATATCATTTCTTCTAATAACTTGGGTTAATATATTGAAGCCTAAGGTCTGACTTGGCTAGTTCTAATACACAAATTATTATTAAGTGGCTACTAAAACAGTCATGGAAGAGCCCTATGTTCGATAACTAGTTTCTACCAGCAAGCCAAATTTTCGGGAGAATAAAATAAGAACTTACAGCTTCAGAACTTGCGAAGGCTATGGTATAATTCGTATATTCAAACTAGCCAAGTCAGACCTTAGGCTTCAATATATTATTTATTTATTATTAGAAGAAATGATATTTAAATTTGTTATAAAATATTTTATCTTCTTCTTCTTACGTTAGGACTACGTCCTGTGTTTGCCTCAAAGGTTGCCCAAAAACAATTGGGACGATGAAG
Source organism: Agelastica alni (assembly GCA_950111635.1). Lineage (NCBI taxonomy): Eukaryota > Metazoa > Arthropoda > Insecta > Coleoptera > Chrysomelidae > Agelastica > Agelastica alni. Next base: position 20,733,407 of record OX467717.1, on the reverse strand, counting down.
ACCAGCTATCATACCATCTTTTTGGTGGGCGTCCAGTTGGGCGTGGTGTGTTGGGCCGCTTCTCTCTCACAATTTTTGCCAGCCGGTCGTTTGGCATTCTGCTAAAATGATCTCTCCATTCTCTTCTTCGGTTTCTTGCCCATCTTACTATGTCTTGGACTTCACATATTTCCCTTATCTCTTCGCTTCTTTTATGGTCAAGTAAGGTATAGCCAGTTATCGATCTAAGAATTCGCATTTCCGTTGATCTAAGAAGTCGCTTTGTCGCTCTGGTCTCTATCGCGTATGTCATAATCGGTCTTACACATGTCTTATATATTCTGACCTTACTTCTGGTACTCATGTGTTTATTTCTCCAGATTATGTCTCTCAAGAATCCTGAGATTAGAGATGCCTTTGTTGTTTGAGCTTTTACTTCCTCCTTAATATTTCTAGTGCTAGTTATATTAGCTCCTAAATATTTAAAGGACATCACTTGTTCTACACTCTGCTCATAGATTGCGAGTTTACATCTTCTCGGTTCTTTGGATATTGTTAGCGATTTGGTTTTCTTGACGGATATTTGCATATTGAATTCTTCAACTGTTTTTTGGAACTTGTGTAAGAGTCTCTGTAGGTTGTCCTCGTCTTCCGATACGATTACAGCATCATCAGCGTAGCATATGATTTTTATTTCTTTATCTCCCAGTCGATATCCTCTCCCAGTTACTTTGACTTCATTTATCTATTCATCCATGATGATATTAAATAGGATTGGGCTTAGGCTATCTCCTTGCCTGATTCCGGTTGTCATAGGTATTTTATTGCTTAGCTTATTTGCTATATTTTATGCTGTTATAAATAAATTTCAGGACAACAACCAAGGCATAATTTTGAATTTGGTTCTCATTTCACATTTATGTTTTTGATGGGATTTAGTATTTTAAAATTAAAATGTATCTTATTACAAATAACTTGACGAACAACAGCAATTAAAATGCTTCGTTACGTAACTTTCCGTCTATTTTCCAAAGCTAATTAAAAGAAGTAATTAAATGCGCGTCCCGACTATCCCGTCTTTATAATTTCGCCAAAAAAAAGGAACTTAATTTAATAAACAAAAAATAAAACGGCAACCGTGCGACGAACCTCGTTAGGGGGGAAGAAAAGGAAAGAGTTTAGGACACAAATCATACCGCAAACAATGAGATAAACTTCCTTCCGATGCCCTTCGAAAGTTTGTTTTGTTACGACGAAATTCCAAGTCGCAAGAAATTCGTTTTGTACAGTACGCGTATTGTTTTCACTTAAATTACGTATTTCGAAGAAGTTTCCTTTAAAAATTGACTATGTACGAGGGCGGTTTGATAAGTCAGTGACTTTTTGAATAAAACAAATTTTTTTCCGCAAATAAACATTTTATTTTTCTACATAATCACCTTTTAGCTCGATACATTTAGTCCGGCGTTTTTCTAATTTTTTTATTCCCTCCAAATAATAGGTTTTTTCAAAGCTCTCAAAATACGCGTTTGTTTCGGTAATGACTTCTTCATTCGACTCAAATCTCTTACCGCCCAGCCATTTCTTTAGGTTTGGAAACAGAAAATAGCCGCAGGGGGGGCTAAATCTGGAGAATATGCTGGATAGGGTAGCAGTTCGTATCCCAATTCGTGGATTTTGGCCATCGTGACTAGACAAGTGTGCACACGTGCATTGTCTTGATGGAACAGCACTTTCTTCTTCTTAGCCAAATGCGGCCGTTTTTGCTTCAAATTAACGTCAAATCTGTTCAAAAGATTTGAATAATATTCGCCGGTGATCGTTTTACCTTTCTTGAGGTAATCGATGTGAATGACACCGCGTACATCCCAAAAAACTATGGCCATGACCTTGTTGGCTGACAGACGATTCTGTTTCGCCTTCTTTGGTCCACGTTCACCACGAGCAACCCACTGTTTCGATTGTTCCTTGGTCTCTGGCGTGTTGTGATGGATCCATGTTTCATCCACAGTAACAAAACGGCGCAAAAATTCGTCCGGATTACGGCTGAACATCGCTAAACACTCTTTTGAAGTGGTCACACGATTGCGCTTATGGGCGAGTGTGAGCAATCGCGACACCCATCTCGCAGAGAGTTTTTTCTTGTCCAAATATTCGTGTAATATATGATGTACCCGTTCAGTTGAGATACACCTACAGCATGAGCCAACTCACGCACTTTCATTCTCCGATCATCCAATATCATTTCATGGATTTTATCGACGATTTCCGGCGTGATCACTTCTTTTGGGCGACCTGGACGTTCGGCGTCACTAGTGCTGGTACGCGACCACAACGGAACTCTGTAAACCACTTCTTAACCATTGAAATTGATGGTGCCGAGTCCCCGTAGTATTTATCAAGTCTTTCCTTAGTTTCAGTGATGGATTTTTTACGTAAAAAGTAATGCTTAATCAGCACACGAAATTCATTTTTTCCATTTTCGTAAAAATTCACGAGGTTGTCTGCTTTGAACGGCTATCAAACACCAACTGCACGACGTAGCTTGCTCAAAATTAGAAAGTTGCCCACTGATAGATTATAGTTGACGGCAGTACTGTTGCATTTGGAGTAACTGCGCGGGAAATTCAAAAAATCAAACTGCCCTCATACAAGATTCTTTTAAATGTCCCTCAAAGGATATTTACCAATATTACAATCTGATCAAAAATTGATCAACGAGTGATTTATTTGATTGTAGTGCCATCACGACATCAACCTTAACCCGATGTTGTGTTGAATAAGTTTGACCTACCATCTGTATAAACATTCTTATTATTGCTGAATTATTGTTTATTTGTAAATAAACTCATTGTGTTTAGCCTTATCGTATCAGCAAATAGTTGTTGATACGATCGAATATTTCATGTCAATATACTCTCGTAACGACCTACATCAACTAAATATCGAGAGTTTAGTTTAATTCAGGTATAATATTTCCTTTTTCACGAATTCGAAACGTCAAAGAATTTAGTCGACTGCGGTTCCTTTAATAACTCCAGTGCAACCACTAGATCTCCATATTTGCTCTGTTGCTCGACAGGGATTGTCTGCAGAATTCCCAAAGCTTGTCCTCTCAAGGCCACTATGAGAGCAGTAGTCTTCTCTTCATCGTTTCACCCATTAGATGAGGCCGCAGATTTGAACTGTCTGCGATACATGGACCAAGATGACTGCCCATCGAAAGTAGGTGGTTTCACTGAGATTCCCGATGTGGCAACCTTGTCACGACGATCATGAATTTTAAGCGAGGTAACCAGGCTTTGTACGTCCTTTTTAATTGTGTCCACTTCCCTCTTGAGAACAGCGTCGGTCTCGTGCTTAATGTCTTTTATTTCATCTCGTACTGTGTTTACTTCCCTTGTCCACTCTCCGTCAATCTTCTTGACATCTTCCTTTAATTCGACAATGTGTTCTTCTGGTTTCTGTAGTACTTGTTCTAAGAACTTTTCCTGCTGTTTTAGAAGATTCTGGGTATCTTCTTTCCTTTGCTCTTCCTATTGTTCTTGGAGTTTCTGTTGTTCTTCTCTTTACTTCTTTTAGAATTTTTTTTCAAAGTGTTCTTGTCGTCGTTTTTCTTTTATCAATGTTTCTTCTTGTGATCGTTTTTCTTCTTCCGACGGCGTTGTTCTTTTTCCAATTTTTCTTTTGTCGTCGTTTTTCGTATTCACCATAAATTTTGACACCAATGTTACGATATTTACTGTATGGATGCTTACATAACTGGGAATGTCACTATCAAACTTGGAGTTTCCGAAGACTATAAATTCAACACTATTATTAGCCGTTTTTAATAGTTTTTACATTCCATCCCCTTCTCATCCCCTCGTAGGGGTGCTAACAACACTAAAACCACCCCTGGTATGTATAAAAAAAAATTTTTTAAAGGACATCATACATACAAACATTTTTTATCTATATATATATATAAAAATGAATGCTAGGTTTTCTGGATAAACCGCGTTCAGAAAATTCGTTTTCTCGACGTTTCGGCTCCCGCTTTGGAGCCATTATCAAGACTTAGGTTAGGGTTATGAAGGGTAAGGTTCAGTACGTTTTCGTGGTCTCAATCTACCTACTCCACTGGTCGTACTGCACCGGTCAGTTGTCTCTGAGGTCTCAATCTGCCTACTCCTCAGGGACAACCAGTTTTTTATATATATATTTATATATATTTATATATATTTATATATATATATATATATATATATATATATATATTAGCAGAAATCGTCAGGTCTCTAAATAATTTGCTGCATTTGCTCAGTTTTCTATAAAAGATGCAAAATAAAGTTCTTTCTCATGTCATTTTTATTTGCTATCTACAACTAGGGTAACCTGTATATTTCCAAATATACAGTTGTGACAACCTTTCTAGATAGGTAATTTTTTGGATAGGTCCGTGGTCCTGATTAGTTAGAAATTTGTTCGATACTTAACATTTTCTTTTTGTTGGTCAATCGAGACCTGCATCATTGCTGATTTCCTGCAGGTTAACACGCCTACAGCAGGAACTAAATTAACCAGTTAAAAGGCGCTACAAACGAAAATAATCATGTGTTTTCAACATTATTCTTATCGAAAATGTAGTTCCAAAAGATCCCGGTATTTCCGATAAGGAAATTCGCAAAAAGTGATGTTGGGTTTGAAAATTTCGTCGTATTTATCAAAGTGACACAATGTGTATATACGATACGGTCTTGTTATATATTTGAAAGGCAATGTGTGGAAAATATCACATCCAGCTGTCGCTGACGCAGAGAAAACGGGAAGTGGAGGATCTAAAATATATCAAAGTATATGTAATATATTTTTGATGGTTTCCTGCAATTTGCTGATGTTATCACGCCAGCTTTGAAACTTTAATAGATATATGCGTTCACTTTTCAACGCTTTGTTGATTTTATGTTCGAGCATTCGGTATGAAAGTGAACAATTTTGTTTTAAATTTATTCGGTGTTGTCCTGCTCGATGGTCCATTGCCATGGTTTAACCAGGTTCTTTTAATCATACAGTTATTTTATTTCTTTGTGTCTGTGTCAAGGTATTTTATAAACCTTTCTATTATATTTAATTTTTTTTTACCCCCCCTCATTTTTTAACCCCTGTAATTTCGGAGAGTCACTTTAAATAGTCTTGAAGATGAAATAATTAAATTAAATGAAAAGTAGACTTTTAACACTTGGTTTTCTTAAATATAAAGCCGGCTCAACCTAAAAACCAGGCTCCGCGTTCTGAGATGCTATGTTTTTAGCACATTGTTTTATGGTGTGGAAACGTGGACGCTAACAGAAACAACACAAAGGAGAGTGGAGGCCTTTGAAACGCGTAAAGAAGAAAGCCAGCTATTCACGATCGCTCCGAATGGATGAAATCCAATGGACGTCAACCGTTTGGATGACATCCAAATAATTGACTTCATTCGCGGTCACATCAAGCTAGTTTTAGTGCTCAGAGATTTGCGATTTTTTAGGTTAGGTTAGTTTATATTATTTTGTTTATTATAAATGGATGAAGATTTACTTCTCTATGCTGCTGTTGCCTTGTATTGCAAAATTAGATTTTTTTAGATTTTTGACACGAACGAAAACAATCATATGTTCCCACTCTGTTGTTTTGACGCAAGGCGATCAGGAGTATATAAATTGCAAGGTTGCCGATGTCAACTTTCGCATCAAATAGATTTATGATTTGTGACTCTGTCTGTATCACTATTCCTCACTTTATCCATCGAAGTCACTCCAGCTATACTTTTCAGACTACTCATCTCCGCAGCAATGATCTTGTATTCATGCTTCTTCTGCCAAACCCAACTTTCACTACCGAACATAAGTGTAGGGACCAGCAGCACCCCTCTAGGACCAGCCAGTCGTGCCTTTTTGACACATTATGGCTGCTCATATAGTTATACAGGGCACCATTCATTTGTTTTTCTACAACCATCACTTAATATCACAGTCATACTTTCCGTCTCTCGTAAACTTTATACCCAAGTATACAAACTCATTCACTTGTTCCACTATTTTCCTTCAATCAACAACTCGCAGTTTGTCATGTTTTTTTCTCTTATTACTTTTGTCTTGCTTACATTCACTTTCATCCCTTGGATTTTTAGGGCATCATACTAATCATCGCCTGCAACTTCTCCTCAGATGAGAAACCTGATCTTCGGCGTAAAGGGGGAATTTGACGATAAAATGATTTATTATCAATCCATATGCATATGCAACCGTTTATGAATAAGTTAAACAGTCATGCCGAAGCCATACATCCATGTCTAACACATTGTCGATGTTAACCCAATCCATGTAACCAGTACAGTTTGCCGACGATGCTGAGTAAGCTTATGCCTCGGTAGTTTTTGCAGTTCTGCTGCGAACCTTTTCCTACTTATATTCTTGAATAACTTGTTAATAAATTAAACTTAAATTTACTCTTGTGATCTGTTTACGTTTGCTTTCCGCCATTGTATAGACGCTGTTAGCGTGTGGTGATTTCAAAACTCTTTGCCTTTCATTTTTTTCGCTAAACGATGAATTTTTGAACTAAGGATATTTAAGCCAGATTTTTATCAACTTGGACGTACTTTAAGCTACATCCAAGCAACAATCTACAAAATCTAACCAGATTTAGGTAAGCCCATTTTATGTTTACCAATTGGTTATGATATTTGTTTGAATATTTTTTCGTTAAAATGCAAGCCTTGAGTTAATTCCTCAAACACAGTCCATTTTTACAGAGGTTAATTGAAATTAAGCAAAATTTACATTACATTATTTTGATAGCTGAGTTAACAACTTTAATTCATATTATGGAGAAAATGGCTGTTTTGGTCGGTACACGTTTTTAATCTTTTTACAATAGTACAGAAATATTAAGTTATTCGTATCTATGATCAGTGTCCCTCAAAACTTCTTTTCCGATTACTTACTCCCGTCGCCTCTTCATTAGTTACAAACCTCCCCTCGAGCCGGCTACCCGACTCCTTTCCACCGTTGGATGATCATCGACGGCCGAAAGAGGGATTATAAAGACGTGAGGCGATTCTACAAAACGCCAATATTGAATTTGTAAAATGTTTTGAAGCTCGAGCACTAAATTTTCATGGCGGGCGTGTCGCGATCCTACGAAATCTCGATGGAAGGGGGAAAAACGATGATGGCCACTGGCATTGTTCCTATTCAGTTTGGAGGATATACCGAAATAACTTGCATATTTTATCGCCCGGTGCCTTTTCGGACCCATTCTGGGTCACGTGCGGGACAGTCGGATAATAAATAAGTCGCCCAGTTTGTACGCCGATAATACGATTGTAAGGCCTTTTTCAGACGAGGTAGTTTGGCTGATTCAACTAGTTGAACGGACGGGTGTCGAGGAGTGGTAGCGATGTAGCAAGTTATAGAGAATCTTCCTAACTCAAAGGCAAGATGTTCAAGCGTTTTTTTAACGCTAGTTTGTAAGTAAGCCGACACCCTTGCAAAACAGGGAGCCGAATCTGCGTTCACCGGTTTTTGGAGTCACCACAAGTGCCGCCAAAACAATCATTTCGGACTGGGCTGAGAGGAAAATACTCACGTACTGATCCGATATACCAGGGTTAACTCACTCAAAGGCGTTTCTACGTAAACCCTCGAGAAACACAACTAAACAGATCCTAGAATAGAGCAGAAATGCCTGCGTATTCTAAGGGGACTCTGTCGTCTAAAATACCACCTCAAAAAGATAGGTCTGAACCAAAAAACGGACTGACGGTTTTGCTGCGTGGAAGACAAAACTGCTGAACATATACTATGTTCATGCCCCGACCTGGGAAGAATAAGGTTCAACATATTTGGTTACACCAACCTAGAACCTACCGCTTTCAAAAAAATCTCACCCTATACAACCATTAACTTCGTGAGAAGGGCTGGATTGTGCGGTGAACTGTAACCTCTAGGGGTGAGCCACAATAGACCTACTAAGGGTCGCTGTAGAGGGGCGACCACGCCCCACTCACATGATACCTAACCTAACCTAAGTAATCATAATTACAGATATAGGATTGCTGTTGAAGGATTCTTGAATATCTTAGAATAGTAAGGTATATAGAAAAAAGTGGTCCTATTATCGACCTTTTAAATTTTTAGTTGGAAAACCAAAACAAAAATGAGTAAACAAAGTAAAATTATTCTATTTGGCTGTTCCACATTGTATACGTTAGATTGTGTCGAGTTGTCTCGTGTGAACTCAAGGTTTCAGAACGCAGTCGACTAGGCAACTAGTTGAATCAACCCAATCGCCTTGTCTAAAAGAGGCCCAATATAAAACGATGTTTTTATATAACAAGTCAAACTCAAAAACTGACTGGTGTAAATAAAACGGTTGATGTACATCGGTTAATCAGTAGAAAGTTTCGAATATGTTCACGTTGAATTTTTGTTGCGTGAAATTTTTCTTAGGAACAATAGAGAGCACTCTCCAATCCTGCATAACATTTCTTCCAAGCACTCAACTTCCTCTCCACTTAAACGCTTCCTAGCCATTCTCTCCGCGATATATTATACAAAATCCAGCATACTGTTCGGTAAAAGGAATATTGAGGTAAATCTGACTAAAAGGGAAAACCGATGTGTGTAACTCTGAAAGTGTAGCAGACTGAAACCTTTTGCATAAAAACGAAGTTATAGGAGAATGGAAACTTTATTTTTACTACGATAAAATTGAGTTCCCGTTTTAACTTGAACCATTTTCACGAACGGAACATCGGCAAACAGTTATTTATGCAACAATTATGCTTTTTGCTTTGCTTTGGTCGAATTAAATTTGTTTTTATTTCAAATTTTATTGACTTTTACAATACAAAAAATAATACTAATTTTTAGAATAGTTCTAACCATAAAATGAAAAGTTTAAACTAACATAAAACTGCAGTTTTTACTAGATCATACACATACATACATATAGACACGCCTTTTTCCCGTAGGGGTAGCAGAGACCACTTCCTTCCACTTCCGTTACGGTTCTTACACACATCTTTTGCTTCCTCTACTTTCTTCAGTGCTCTCATACATACTCGTCGGTTGTTGGTACTCTTGACCTGGCCCTGCTTCAAAACAATGTTGATCTGATCGAGATATGTTCGCCGAGGTCGACCTCTACCGACTTGTCCATTCACACTCGCCTTGTAAATTTGTTTCGTCAATCTTCCTTTATCCATCCTTTCTACGTGTCCAAACCATCTAAACATTTCTTTATCTATCTTTGTAACCACATCTTCTTTTACACCACAGCGTTCACTATCACACTATTCTTCACTTTATCCCACCGAGTCACTCCGGCTACACTTTTCAGACTACTCATCTCCGCAGCATTAATCCTATTTTCATGCTTCTTCTGCCAAACCCAACATTCACTACCATACATAAGTGTAGGAACCAACACTCCTCTATACACAGCCAGACGTGCCTTTTTTGACACTTTCTGGCTATTCATAAAGCTATGCAGTTCCTCATTCATTTGTTTTCCTGCCAACACCCTTCGCTCAATGTCACTGTCATACTTTCCATCTTTTGTAAATATTGAACCCAAGTATACAAACTCATTTACTTGTTCCACTCTTTCTCCCTTAATCAAAACTTTACAGTTTGTCATGATTTCTTCTCTTTCAAAAACAATTACTTTCGTTTTGCTTACATTTATTTTCATCCCTTTAAATTTCAGTGCATTATGCATAACATTAACCATCGCCTGCAAATCCTCTTCAGATGACGCTAATATGACTTGATCATCGGAGTAAAGACGGCATTTGACAATCAAATCATTCATTTTCAATCCATTCGTACTTTTTTTCAAATATTTTAAACAATCGTCTTTGTATAAGTTAACCAGCCATGGCGAAGCCATACATCCCTGTCTCACACCCTTTTCGATGTTAAACCAGTACGTGCAAGTTCCTTTTATCCTAACACAAGCAGTGGAATCCTCGTTAAGTGATTTCAGTGCTCGTATTAAACTACCGCTCACCTTATGCATAGACAATGTTGACCACAATTCACTCCTCACCACACTGCATAGGCCTTTTCCAAGTCTATAAAATAGACCTTCTGACTTATAGCCAAGAATTTTTCGACTACACCTCGTAATAAAAAACCTGATCCATACATCTCCTTCCTCTTCTAAATCTTGCTTGCAGATTCCATATCAACTTGCCAGTTTCATTCGTTACTCTTTTAATCAATATTTTTGCATACAGTTTGCCGACTATGCTGAGTAAACTAATACCTCGGTAGTTCTTACAGTCCTGCTGCGAACCTTTTTCTTTGTAAAGCGGCACGATAACAGCCTTGCACCAGTCGTCTGGTACGCTACCACTCCTCCAACAGATACAACATAGTAAAAATATTCAGCTCTATTCCTGTATTATTAAGAACTCTTTCTAGCCCCAATTTCTGAAAAAAAAAATACAAAAATCTACTTCTCATTATGTAGCCAAAAAGGCGAATGAAAAAGGAGAAAAAGTACAGTCGACTCTCGATAATTTGAAACTCATGGGACCAGAGATAAATTTCAAATTACCAAGAGTTCAAAATAACAAGCGTTAAAATAACCACGAGGGGTGGGTAGGGGGCTAAAATAAAGAAGAGTTTGATCGAAATTCGTGATTTATTATTTCTATATTTAACTTTCCAATGGAAAGTTATAGTAATATGTCCGATTTTGCGAATCCCGAATTTTGACATATTTCCATAATTCAAGGTCCCCAGAGTCGAATACAATAGTTTTTAAGTGGACGTCTGTGTGTCTGTGTATGTACTTATGTGCGTTTGTGCGTTTGGAATTATTTTTCGAAGAAAAAACGATATCGACGTGGGACCAATTGCATTCGACGCATAATTACCCAATTTAGAACTGATTAGATTTTCAGCAAAATCGGAAAATCAAAAATCTGAAAAAATGGTAAAATATCTGAATTTTGCAATTTATAAATTATACTATTTTTAATACAGAATTTTAAGATCTTTTAAATAATATAATTATTGCATGTTAGGAATATTTGTATGAAAAATATGATAAATTTTTTTATAAATAGAGACAGTTTTAGAGAACAAAAATAGGAATTGGAGAATTTTAAACTTGTGTTAGTATTGAGAATAGCATTGAAGACGCTATAACAGTGAAAAAAATTATTGTTAGTAATAATCAAGCATTGTTTATAACAATTAAATATTGTTACTAACAAATGACTATTGATCATAATAATTAATTTTTTTTTCAATTGTTACGAACAATTGAAAAAAGCTCCAGAACCTTGGCTTTGTTTCTAACTGCAGGTTTCTTGGCTGTGTATTATTGCTTTATTAAAGAATAGGAAAATTGTGTCGAGGTGTGCTCTTCCACAAGGACAACGCTCCGGCCCACAAAAGTTGTGTTGCAATGGCTGCCATTCACAATGCGGGATTTAAAATTTTTGAACAACCCCCTTATTCTCCAGATTTGGCCTCCAGCGACTATCATCTATTCCCAAAATTAAAAGAACATCTTCGTGGAATCCGCTTTGCTGATGATAACGAACTTATGAATGGCCGAAGACTCGAAAGTTCTGAATTTTTTTTAAAAGGGTTTGAAACACTTCAACACCGTTATACCAAGTGTATAAACGTTTCAGGTGATTATGTTGAAAAATAAATTTCATTCTTCTCATGTGTTTGCTTCTATGTTAGGGACAACAATTCGTGAACTATCCTCATGCTTCGGCCCTTGAGCCAACATTAGTTGTATAAAACTGGTTATGCATTTTCTTTTGAGTTAATTTTAATTTTAATATCGCAATTTTCTTCGGTAACTGATGGACAAATTTCAGTAATTTTGTTTTTTTTTTAATTTTTGTTCGTTTTTGCTTCTGGAGGACTCAGGTTCTCTTTCGAATTGTTGTGAAGTAATCCTTCATTTAAACTAAAACACAATTCAAACAATGCACAGTATAGAGACATTAAGCTTTCCACGTAATCAAAGGGTTCAGAAGCAACGGTGACGTCATAGCTTCTTCTTCTATTTATCTGTCAAAAAGTGAACTAGAGCTGACAGCCTACTTTTATTAGTTAATTTATTATTCAATGATTTTAATTTACAAATTATGAAATTTTAATACCACAATTAATTTGAAAATACAAAAAAAATAGTTATTTATATACCAATGACGAAAAACTGTATACTATAGTCGAGTATAAATATCTTTATGACAGTAATGAATGTGTTGTATTGCTTTTTGTATAAAATTCGTGATTTCTGGGGGAGTAAATCCAACGTGGCCTTAGTTGCCATTTCCCGCAGCTACGGAGGAGTGTTACTGATATCCATATCGGTATCACTATCCATTTTTGATTATTATGAACACTAATATTCACACCACGGTCTTATTCACACGTAAAATCTAGAGGATTTTGTAAGTAATTAATTTGAAAACAGCAAATGACAGTTATTGTCACAGGCGCATATGTTTTTATTGAATCGTGGATTTACGAAAATGACCCAATCGCCGCTCTCGCACCGTGCCATATCATAGTGACCACAGCGGACGAAAAGAGTTTGCGGACAATAGTGTTTGTGGACGAAAAATACTTGCCTTCAAAAATAGTCGATTGTTCATCCGGAAATTAGTACGTAAAATGTCCTTTTTTAGAGGTCGACGAAAAATGCTGTTATTTCATAGCTTTAAGTTTTTCCTTTTGTTGGCAGTCCCAATGACTGCCAATTTTTTTTAATATTTGATCTTAAAATGTAAAAATAAAGACACATTCTGTATAAATTTTATTAAAATTAATCAACTCCTACTGGATGTTCGTTTTTTTTAAAGTCAGTTCTTTATGTCTAAGCCAAAACCACTAAAGCTCACGAGGTGGGGTTAGCTTTATCTCTTTTCCGCATGCCATAAAAGAGTTGTAAGTTGTAACTTTAACTCAACGTCGGAAGTTCGGAGTTAGTTTAAACTTCGAAATGTTTACGTACACGTGCAGAGTAATTAAAGTTTACTCACTATATTTATTATAGGGCCCATGCGGAGAAAGTATACACTATTCCACGAGACGAATTTATCAAAAGAGACGCCACAGGCGTGATGGTGCAGTTGAATAACAACAGTTCTGACATTAAACTAACTTAAAATGTTTTTTTTTTTGGTGTTTCTCATAACACTGTGAAAACCGAAAACATTGACTCAATTAATCGATTAGTGCAAGTGGTCGCCTCATCATTTTCTTGATATGCCTCACGCTATTGGTTTCTAGCCAGGTTAGCAAAGATTAGACATTTATTATCTATCATCATCTACAAATATTCTTTCCTAAAGGCGCTTATGCGCGTATGTACATTTCAACGCCTCGCTTCTTTATCCCCCCATAAATTAATCTTTTGTAAAAGTACATTGTAAGTATTTTTATTTCCTTTTATATCATTTTGCTAAAGTAGAATTTACGGTTCTACCCGTCGTAAGATAGCAATCAGGGATAAAGAGGCCTTGACGCGTATTTTAAAATTCATTGTATCGGGGAGTAAACTACCTTAGACTCTTCACACCGGATACAGAATCACATTTCGGGACAGCTTTTCGTTTATCTTATTTTTTGTTTTTCAGCCGGTTTATTTACATCAAGAGCTTCGCATGTCTTTTGCGCAAATAAAACAAATTTTACTTTTAAATTTTTTTCACGGGGAGATTTTACGGTGAAGAAAAATTAATTGTTGAAAAGCAAAATAAAATAGGTTGCTATTAGAAGTGACGCCCGCTCTTTAATTAAACATTTTCTTAATGTCAATTTTTTTTAAATAACCCAACGGCGAACCTAGCAATTTAGTCCAATTTAGTGTTATCAAAGCACAATCCAAGAATAGATTTCTGCAATCCGTTTTGTGTTATCTGTCCAGCGTGTGGGTGGTCTGTCTCTACTTCTAAAAGCGGGTAGATACTCCTCTATGATACCGATAAAGGACAGATCTGCTTCAGAGATGCGACCCTGCTCACGCGAGACTTGATTATCTTCAAATCCCCCAACGCATAGAAGAAATCAAGTCCACACCCATATATTTTCCACCTTCTGGCCCCCCATCCGTCGCAACAATAGGAATACCTAGGGACCATGATAAATGAGCAGTATAGAAAAAGCGAAAACAATATTTCTAAAAATGGAATCACTCTTCAAAAACAAAAATTTACAAATGAACACCAAAATAAAGCTTCTTCGATGCTACGTCTTCTCTGTGTTGCTGTATGGAGTAGAAACATGGACGTTGACGGAGGCTACCACAAAAAAAAAACTACAATCCTTTGAAATGTGGCTGTACCGCAGAATTCTGAACATTCCATGGACAGACCATGTGACCAACCAATCAGTGCTAACAAAAATGAACAAGTGGATATTGTAAAGACCAGAAAACTAGAATATCTTGGTCACATTATGCGCAACGAACGTCGATACGGAATTCTACAACGGATTCTCCAAGGCAAGATATTGGGAAAAAGAGGACCGGGAAGAAGACGTATCTCGTGGCTGAAGAACCTGAGAACGTGGTTCTCTACTACCACGACTGGGCTATTTCGTGCCGCAGCAAACAAGATAATGATAGCCAGAATGATTGCCAACATTCGAACCGAATAGGCACTCTAAGAAGAAGGTCCCCATCCAAATCCCATCACACACCATCTTCCAACCGGTCTTGCCAACGTGGAAGATTAAGGCTAAAAACCTCTCAAATGACGAGTACCTCCTAGAACGACGGAAAGTGAACCCCAGGTGGGTAGATCATTAAATAGCAACTCGAAAGAGGTCTTCCTCAAGGATTCTGAGAAAGGCAAAAACCCGCCAAACACACCAAACATCAAGACAAGACAAAACAAAGAATATAAAATGTTAATAGCCACATACAAAGCTAGAACACTATCCACCGACGATAAAGTTATAGAACTGTAAGAGGAGCTTAAGCATATAAAATGGGACACAATAGGCATAAGCGAAGTCCGACAGATAGGAGAAAACAGGATTTAACTCAAATCAGGAGAGGTACTGGTTTCATAATTTATACATACCCATAAAAAAATTGGTTGTCTGTAAAGTAGGTTTACGGACGATAATTTAACGTGATAACGTCAGAAAAAAACATTGATAAAAAATTGCATACTTTTATGAATTGAATTATTATCACTGAATTGTCATTATTTTGTATAATACAAATAAGGAGTTTATTGAAAATTACAATTTTTTTGCCGCAATTGTTGTAATAAACAATGGAAACCACGTTAACTTTTTACTTCACTTTATAAATAGTTCACGTGTAGGTTATGTGCTCCCGCATCGGCCGATGGAGCGAAAGAGAGATAGATGCGTCACAAGCCGAACGAACGCTTAGGCCGATCGTGCACTCTCGCTTGCACGCTCGGCTCAGGCGAAACGTGACAATGAGTCATGATTTTTCGTACGTGCAACCGGCGTTCATCGATTTATAAGACGTTATGAGGTATCGACTTGGTAAAATAGCCAAAATGTGGTAAATACTTAAAGAAATGGGATTCCCTGGCCACCTAATCCTACTTATCCGACATCTTTATGAACACAATTATGGTCTTATAAGAACTAACGATGTCGCATCAAACAGATTTCAAGTAATGAAGGGAGTCAGACAGGGGTGCATTCTCTCGCCCTTATTGTTAACATAAACACCGAACACATAATGCGTGACACTCTCGATAACTGGCAAGGTGGTATATATGTGGGGAAAGGAAAGTTAACAATCTGAGATATGCCGACGACACACTAATTATAACATCTAGTGTAGAAGAAATGGAATTTATTATGCACTGTCTTCAGAAAAAAAGTGCAGAATTTGGATTGAAATTAAATCCCGATAAAACTACTGTCATGATTGTAGACCGACAAAATAACAACCAACCCCACATAAAAAACATAGCTGGATTTGCGGTGGTTAATAAATACTTGTATTTAGGGTCTCTAATTGACAACAGCGGTGCATGCGAAGGTGAAATAAAAAGAAGAGTTACATTGGCTCGAACAGCCGTAACTAAGTTAAGCAAGATCTGGACAGATACAGTCATCATCAAAAACACCAGATTAAGATTGTTGAATTCACTCGTGTTCCCTATTGCCACTTATGAAGCAGTAACCTGGACACTCAAGAAAAGCGATACCAGACGGATAAATGCCTTCGAAATGTGGGCAAGCAGACGGCTACTGCGGATACCCTGGATATCCCACCGTACAAATGAATCTGTTCTTCAAGAACTAAATATTCAACTAAATCTGTCAAAAAAGATAAACCGAAGCTTTTTAACATACATCGGCCACATTGCAAGAAGGACAGACTCATTGCAACTACTAATAGTCGAAGGAAAGTTAGAGGGGAAGCGCCCACGCGAAAGGTCACCCAAGAGTTGGGTGGACCAAACTAAAGATCTAATCGGCCAAGGCCTACATGAAACCGCACAAGAGCTTTCGTTCAAGACACTCTTGATTGTGCGGTTTTTTGTTTTGAAGAGCGCTTTTCTGGTCACTCTGTATAAAAGAAGCCTTAAATCCGACCAAAATTTCTATCTCGTTCAAATGGAAAATGACTCTGCTATATAACGAAAGCCGCGTATTATATCGATAAAAAATAACTCGTCAAAGATTTGCGCCCCGCTTTTGTCTTTAAATTCCATGTCTCAACAACTCGCAAAGTTACTTTAGAATTTCCATTTGGTGACAAAAATACTCATACTACTCGAGATTTAAAAGGTTTTTGATCGATCACTAACGAAAACAATGCGAGAGTTTTCAAAAGAAATGCTTTTTTTTACATCATTTTAAACGAGTTGGATGAAATCGGTATAGTTTTGAATGCGAGCCATGATTCTGCACATTTTGTCGCAAATTCGGTTCCATGCAAGAGCTTTATTAAGGTAGTAGTGGAAAGTCGGCAAAATTTGAAAAAAAAACACGAGAATTTGTTGCTAATTAGTCGCCAAAAAATTATTACTGGTCGAAAAAAACCGGCCGATCTTTAGTTGCCATTTTGTTGCTAGCTCTCATAATACATACATAAAGTCACGCATTTTTCCCATAGGGGATTTTTGATAAATCTTATGTCTTTTTCGTCCATGTCAATTTCTCCTAATCTTGCAACTAACAGCTCATGCTTTACATTGTCAAAGGTACGTTGGTAATCTATAAAGCATGCGTATACATTGTGTTGTTGGTCATAGCATTTTTGTATTAGCAGTTTCAGACAAAATAGTGTAGAATTCAGAATGTTTTAAATCGGTCGAGTAGTTTCGGAGCCTATTCAATGGAAACAACAAAATATTTTAATCGGAATGATAATTAGGACTATTTGACATCTTTAAATAATACAAAAACAGTTACGCAATATTTTCAGCAAGCGTTTTTTAATGGTCATCAAAGTAGATGAACGGTTAATTTTGCAAACATCACCATTCATCTTAACACCATTTTTTGACGTATTTTAATGTTTTTAATGTCAATTACTTTTTATTTTTTAAATTGCGATATTATATTATAATTTGGCGATTTAACCTTTTTTTTGTTCTACAAATATAAGTATTAATTAATATAAATTTCTGGAGCAAACATGGTGAAGTGAGTTATATCTTATAAGAATGAAAAGTTTGTTTAACCTTAAATTTATTTTATTATTTAAAATTAAACGTAGTATCTTTTATTATCATTAGTTTTAGTTCAAGTGGTAAAAAGTGCGTTAGTTAAAAGTTCAAGAGTTAATATTTTCGGCGGCATTTTCCTTGACACTGTTGTCAGATTTGTTTCCTTGTCAACTTGCGACTTAAAACTTGTGAATTAACGCGACTTTTCGAAGTGTAAATTTTGGAGGTAATTATATATTATACTAGCTGACCCGGCAAACGTTATTTTGCCATATAAATAATTTCCTAGTAATTTCTAGTGTAGACAAAAAATAGCTTACTTATTGTAAGTATGTATGTATGTTAGAATGTGTATATTGTATGTATGTAAGAATGTGATTGTCGTTGTTCTAATCTTCTGACTTCATTGCGTTTAGCTCGTGTATCTTCTGGCTCTTCTTGATGCAATTGCGCCATTCTGACACGTGCATCAGTATTTTGTTGCTGGATTTGTTCTTCTGTTCTTTCGGATCTGCTATTTCGCAAGTTTCGAGCTTTACTTGTACTGCGGCTCAAATCAGCCCCTTTGCGTTTTCTTGGCATTGCTCACCGTACAAAACATACATAAATAGAATTAATGAAATTATTTAATGATGAAAAATGTTAAAAGTATAATTAGGGCCAGGATTTTTGCCGCAGTTTTGAAATGATTAGTTTTAATTTATGAAATTATAACAAAAATATAAGTTTTATGGAAAAATTTTTCAAACAAAAGTAAAAAATTAAATTTTATGAAAACATTGTCTCTTATAATTTTTTCATACAACCAATATTTCCATTGACATTTCAAAATAAAGATTCATAATGATTGATTTTTTGGAAACTATGAAAATCTTAATTGTTCAATTACATTTTTTTAATAAAATTAAATTAAAATTACATTTTTATAAGATCAACAACATTTTCGATATAAATAAAAAAAAGTATACTTACAACACAAAATCCGTTGTTATTGGAAGCTCGTGTCACGTGTTGAGTACTTTTGAGGTTATAAAATCACTTGATTAACTAATCGTGCAAAATACACTCAAAATTGATAATTTAATTATTATTGATAAAATAGGAATGATTAAAAGTTAATATGAGAGTTACACTGAGATAGCAAAATAATAATTGTCAACGTTACTACTACACTTGATGCATAAACAATAATGATGGCCGACAACTGTGTAGGGAGTGAGAAAGAAAGGAGACCGGCTTCGTTCTCATCCCTACTCCGTGCTGTTTACTGGGTCAGTAATTAAATGACGATTGATCAGTTTTCGACCGGAGAGGAAAAATGATTAAATTACTAAAATGGCTATTAAAAAATAAGGGTTGATCGTAGAAGGGTGAAAATTGAGGATTGTATGTATTTTTGTATGTTGTATCATAAAAAAATAGAAATTAAAAATTTTGTCTAAAAAATAAAATAAAAAATTTAGGGGTGGACTACCCCTAACATTTAGGGGGATGAAAAATAGATGTTGGCCGATTCTCATAGATACCGGATAAGCACAAAAAATTTCATCAAAATCGGTCAAGCCGTTTCGGAGGAGTATGGTAACTAACATTGTGACACGAGAATTTTATATATTAGATTGCTATATTGTTAAATAAAAATGTCGCTTTGAATAACGGGTCTTATTTCCTATTGTTCAACCCGAATGTTAGTTAAAGGATTATACCTAGTAGAACCGTCATCCTTCTACTTACTACAGTCCAGGTATACGACTTTAACGAACAGATACTTAATAGGATTGCTCTTTTCGCCAGTAACAAAATAAAAAAAAATTAATGTTACCAAACATATTGTTTAAGTTGAGTACAACAGTACACAGTCAGTAGTAGATATTATAGTATGCCTCTTACGTGGTTAAAACTAATCCACTAGACTGCATATAATTTTGAGCAAATCAAAATTCTGCACACCACTCACTGAATTCAATATAGAGTCCAACTTGATAGGTTGCCAAAATTACCACCATAAACATGAAAGCTTTTACTTATCGAACTTTGTAGATTCTGATGGTTCTTGTGATTGAAACATTTGTAAAAGTCCATCAACTGCTTCTTGTTCTCGTTTAGTCAAGTTCAAGGACTGAGAAGTATCGGCAGTACTATGCATCTCATCAGAACATTAGTCCTCAGGCACTGCTAACTGTTGCTCTCGCAGCCGATTTCTTCTGAGTAATCTATCATGCCTTACACATTTTATTGAATTTGATGTGTTTACTCGAATGGACTTACTAGCTAAGTTTTGAGAAGGCACAGCTTTTTTTCCCAACCGCGGAGATACTTTAGAAGTGAGAATCGCTGCAATAATATGACGAATGAATAAATGTATTCCTAAAATTGATCTAAATTGTACTACTCTACCTTTTTTTATTATATAATCTTCAGGTTTAAAATGTTTTGATGCTTGGTTACTTGTTTTCCTGTCAACAAAACATTTTCCCATGCCTTTCGTTGATCAACTTCTTTAATCTCTCCCATTTTGTTGGTTATGTGAACTTTCGATCAAAACAACCCTCAGCAAAATGATGGAAACTTAAAACACTACTGCTTTTGGGAATAAATTTGGAATTTTTCACGAAATTGGTCCGTTGTGTTTTTCTGTTTCCATCTTTAAAAAAGCTGCAACAAAAATATACTATCTAAAAATCATGAAATCAAAATGATATTGTACGTAAAACATTTGTTAATTTAAGTATCTATTAGGTATATTTTCCCCTCACATTCATGCTAATGATGGATAGGTATGTCTTTCCAGAATAATAACTACTTGATTCCTACCCCAGCCTGAAATTCTAAAACCATGTTTATTTCTAAACCTTTCACAAATTTAGCTTTAAACACACTTACTTGTGAAACATTACACCAGCACTTTTATGTTTTGGTGTCAGGGAATACCCACAAGATGAACAATTAATCATATTTGTCGTTATCGCCTCAATAAACAGCAATTTATTTGGATGTCAATAATAGTTAACTAATAAGTATTTAGATTAAAGCACACAACAAAGCCGTCCCACGCTAATTTTAATTGTTATTAAACTCCTAATATCCATTAAAAATTCACTTTATTGACTGACACACTTACAGGAAAGCAATCAAATTATGAATCATACGGGGAGGTCCATGTAGGCCGTTTCCGTGCAGAGTAGCAATGCTTGTTTCTCTTTGTTTTATATTTAATGTCTGAGACAGATTTTATAGTACGCATGTATTTTTTGGTGTAGATTTTTATTTGCATCGTACTCATCTGCTTTGAAAGTGACTATTTTAACATTTAACATATTTTTCACTGTGTAATTTTCAAGTTAGTAAATTAAAAATTTCAATAACATGGTGACAGTTAAACATTCGTTCAACTGTTTTTAATTGAATTTTGTTCAATTCTTAATAAAAATTTTGTTTTATTCGTTTTTTTTTGTTTCCGAAGAAGGTTTCATCCCCTGACAAATATTACGACCCAACAATAGGAAGCTACAATATATATTTAATAAAGAGAAATTCGTTCTCTTCTCGTGTCCATTCATCTTGTGAAAGGCGGAAGCCGAGATCAGAAAATAAAAGGAAAAGAGAAATAAATCACCCATTAAAAAACAAATTTGCTTATTTTACTTAATAATTCAAAAGTATACTTTGTGAAGCTCCCGATTTGAAATACAGAGCAGGCCTTGGCCTTTACATCAACACAATCGAATTACGAAAAACAACAAAGTAGTTTCTGATGAAGATTGTAATGACAGCTGAAGCGTCGACAGGAAAGGATTGTTCGAGGAGAAAAGAAGATAATTGGAAAATTACTGTGTTTATACAACCAACATTACGTATATGTCGTAATAGTAAATGCGTTTGATGTAAAGAAAAAAATATCAGAGCATGAAAAAGACTTCAAAAAAGTTAACATTGACAATCCTACGGCTCTTATTGAACATGCTGGAGTAAATAAACATAATAACTACTTCAACAACTCTGTTGTTCTTGATGTACAACTCCATCTCTCCGAAAGACTTTTGAGTGAAATGTTAAACCTAACAGCCTCAACACCAAAAGAGACATAGCCTCTTTTTGATTTGTCAATCATTCAATCACTCTTTCTCCCTCAATCGAAACTTCACAGTTTGTCATGTTTTCTTCCCCTTCAAAAACCATTACTTTCGTTTTGCTTACATTTATTTTCATCCCTTTGATTTTCAGGGCGTCATGCATAACATTAACCATCGCCTGCAACTCCTCTTCAGATGACGCTAATATGACTTGATCATCGGTGTAAAGAAGGCATTTGACGATCAAATCATTCATTTTCAATCCATACGCACTTTCTTTCAAATCTCTTAAACAATCGTCTATGTATAAGTTAAAAAGCCATGGCGAAGCCACACATCCCTGTCTCACACCTTTTTCGGTGTTAAACCAGTCCGTACAAGATCCATTTATCCTGACACAAGCAGTGGAATCCTCGTAAAGTGATCTTAGAGCTCGGACTAAACTACCGCTCACCCCATACATAGACAATGTCGACCACAATTTACTTCTCACCACTCTGTCATAGGCCTTTTCCAAGTCTATAAAAGAGCAATAGACCTTCTCACTTCTAGCCTAGACTTCGACTATACCTCGTAATGAAAAGACCTGATATTCATACAACTTGCCACGTCTTTTAGTTCTCTAAAGAGTACTCTGCCAGCGGTCTCTCTATTGGCAAATTATGCCCGAGCTCAGCCGTAGAGGGTAGAAGAAAAAAAATATATAAAATATAAAAGTGAGCCGCGCCACCGACTTAGACGGTATAAGCCGAAAACCCCTAGGTCTTGTAGGCACTAGCAGAGCCACACGATAAACAACAAACAATTTTGGTGAACTAAATAAATAAAACTATATTTACAATTCCTGCAATATATTAATTAAGTAAAAATGATGTTCTGATTTTTTTTTTACAACAAATTCTGTATTTTGGTAAAGTGGATTAAACGAATTTAATACACTTTTCTTAAAATAATATTTAAATTAATTATAACAATCTTTTAGACAATAATAAAAACCTAATGATGTACAAAAGAGAATTAACAAAAAAAAATGTTCACAATATTTAAAATTTCAAAAATAATTGGTTTTATATAGAATTCTTAATAGCAAAAGATTAGAAAAAAAAATACACAATAAATGGACTTGCAACAAAAATAATAATTTGAAACCATCACAATAATTACATATTGTATATTCAGTAATGTATACGTTCAGATTCAACTTGGAGCAGGTACAAATTTAATAAAAATAATTTGTTACTTTTAAACTATTGAAAACACTTAGATCAAGCACATAATAACTGATAAGTTGATAAAATTAAACTCAATGCTACGTAACCAATTGAAAACTTCATAGAGACGTCACTGTTACATCGATGATCCAAGAAACAGAAACACCAAGTAGTATTATCATAATAATTTCTGCTAAAAACACCAAGCAAGTATTTATAACACTGAAATTTATCGTCGATATGGATGATGGTTATGGAACGGCACGTGCTAATCAACAATGGCTTCCCTCAAATAAATCCCGCTAGCGGCTATTTTAACTCGACACCAAAATCCAAAATATCAACAACGAAGGTAAGATAGAATGGTCAAGTTAAAAATTAAGTGGTTTTTCTTCAAAATCCAATTAAGATGGCCCAAATACACCCAGATATGAAAGAAAAAACCGTAGAGGTTCTGCTCACGTGCTAATATCACACCATCCCAACAACTCTCACCAACACCCGACTTCGAAGAATCTCACCCAACGACTGACACTCCTAGGCCGGAAATCAAGAAATGACACGGAATAAACGTCAACCCACAATCTTCTCCAGTCCGGGCTCCACAATCGCCTCGTCCGTGCTGTTAGCCAGCCCCATCCACACAGAAATGCAAACCAAACAATAATCCTATCACTACTAGGTATGCAACACTATTTACAACAGATGATATATATAAGTTACAACAAAATACGGTATGCAACCCTACTTACGAGTAACTAAGGAATACGAAACTATCAGAAGAGACCCAATTAATAATAGAACTGTAGAAGGAAAAAATAGGCACGTGACAATCTTCTTCCTCTTTTAAATTCTGCTAGAACAGATATGTACGAGTCCTATTAGCGTTGGCAGAAGTAAAAAAGGACGACCAAAAAAGAAGTGGTTGCACGAAGTACAAACGATCTGGAAGATGTGAATGTTAACGACCGGAGGAAGCGTGCCATAAATAGAAAGAAATGATAGTATAGTAAAGAAGATAGAATCCAAGCGCCTACACCAGGTATGGACAACCTTTGCTTAGTTGAGGGTGTAATTTTGGGACTTGATCAGGTCGCGGGCCGTAGGCAAGAAATAAGTGGGTAGTAGTGAATAAAAAAGCGACAAAAATTCACACATTTTTTTACTTACTAGTTATAATAGCATAATCAAACGTATAAAAAGCAAATTAATAAAAAAAGATAAAAAAATCAAATAAAAATTAATGAGAGACTTAAGTTTGAAGCTGAAAAACATGATGATCAATATTGGGGTCAATAGCACTTGTACATAGGCGCAAAGTATTTTCTAAACTAACATCTGTTAGCCGAGTGCGATGCTTATTTTTATAAATTTTTATGATTGAAAAAAGCTGCTCATATTTATACGTGTTTCCGAATGTGAAAATTATTTTTCGTGAGAAAGCTCTCAGCTGTGGATACTCTCTGTTTATCTGTTTGTCTCCTTCTAACGACTATTCATTTATTTATCGATATCGATTATTCTATTTGTCGATTTCAGTATTTATTTATGAGTTGAAGAATTCATTTTTAGGTTGGTTGCTTGTAATTATAAATAATGTTACAAATCCGGTCCTGTCGGCGACCGAGAAATCGACCGCGTCTGGGGTCCGTTTTAGACCGCTTTGCTTTGTCTGCCGCCGACGGGGTCCGGAGAGGTCGAGCAACCTCTTGAAGCCGCGTCGAATGATGGAGAAACAGATAGAATGATCTGGAACTGTGATATTGATATATGAAAGGGGAAGCGATCATAACAAGAGCAGTATCGGCTTATGTGTTCATAAATTAATAAATGTAAATAGTTATATAGAGTTGTAAAAGTTGTATAGCTAAGTGAAGATCTAAGTGGTTAATAAAAGTAGAATTTATTGTATTGAAATAAACATTGTTTTGTTACTGGATCGAGAGTTTTAATCGCCGAACCCAAGATAGAACTAAAATTTGTAACAATAAACTGACTTTTTTTTCCTGAATCTCTCGAGGGCCGGAAGTTGCCCATACATGGCCTACACGATCTGCAGAGCTGACGTTTTATGTCAGTATATGTGAATGTATCTTAAAAATTTTAAATTTTGACAAAAAAAAAGAAGACTACATTTTGGTGAATATCTTTTAATGATTTTACAGTTTTGACAATTGGGTATGATAATACAAAGTGGCAAGTACAATTTATTTGTATTTTTTATTTACATCTTATCTATGAATCCATCTTGATTAAGAATTTAATAAAATTCGATACGTTGGCAACAAAAATGTATTTTTTTCTTCAAAGTACCTATCCAAATCCCAACTAACGCCTTAGTTAATTGGTTAATTAATTATACAGTTTCGACCACGAGCCGTTCCTGTGGCGATAAAAAACAGCGTTAAACTTTGAATGCAAAATGATGACTGAAATAAATGAACATTTTTGATAATATTAGGGGTAAGAAAATGATACAACATTTCTGCTAAGTGTTCAAAGTAATATTATCGAATTTGTTCTTCCTAACGATCATAACAGGGTATTATTTGGTTTGTATTACGTTGAGAACTTTTAATTTGCAAAATCTAAAGACGGGGTAACGTTTCCATTGCCATTAAGAAATGCTAATACTTTGGCATTTGTTCTATTAAATTGGTTATTTGAAAAAAATAAATAATGCCATTTGTGTGAAAATGATCCATAGCAATGTAAGTTCGTTTATAAATTTCGTGTATATCTTTAATCATCTTCATAGTTTTAGGAATTTCAAGTCAAAAGCTCAGATCAGTCAGAAACTCAATATAGATATCTTCTTTTTCTTAGTCTAACGTCGAGAACGACGTGTAGTGATCACAAGTTAATGTCAGGTGTTATTACTCAGAACTTTTCTTACAGTCTCTCGCCATCTCCCACGGTCAGCAGCAGTTCTAATGGCTTCCACTAGTGGGCGCTCGGTTACTTTTGATACAATGTCTGTCCATCTAAATTGGGAGCGTCTGCGTTTCCTTTTGCCAAGGGGTTTGCCCTGGACAATCAGTCTCTCTATGTTGTCGTGACGAGTTATATGTCCGAAGAAGTTCAGTATTCGTGCTGATGTCAAGCTACTGAGACGGTTTGATGGTCCAATCTCATTCAGCACTGACACATTGGTGCGATGTGCCGTCCACGGTATTCTTAGCATTCTTCGCCATACCCACATTTCAAAGGCGTCGAACCGACGCCTGTCGGCTGCCTTCATAACCCATGTCTCGGAAGCGTACCAAAAAATGGAGAACACTAGGGCATGGACCAGTGATTTTTTGGTATTGATGAATATATATCGATCTTTCCAAATTTTATGTAATTGGCTCATTGCTGTTCGGCCAAGTTGAATACGACGGCGGATCTCCATCTCGTAGCTGCCGGAGGAGTGGATAAGGGCACCTAGATAAACAAACTGATCTACCACTTCACAGTTGGCAATGTGATGTGGTCTGTTTGCTGTCGTATCCGATCTATCAACTATCAATACTTTAGATTTGGCATAGTTGATTTTTAGACCATACTCTTTTGATGTTCTCTCGAGTCGTTGTATCAATTCTGTTAGTTCTTCTGCTGAGTTAGCGATCAGAAGATTTATGGCAAAGCCTCCTTCCCACTCATCAAGTATCTCTTTCATTAAACATTCCGTATATATATATATATATATATATATATATATATATATATATATATATTAAACAAGAGAGGTGATAAAATACACCCTTGTCTAGCTCCCTTTTTGATATCTGCTGTACAAGAAATACGATTGTCAATTTTGACGACTGCTCTACTTTGTTCGTGAATTTTTTTTATAAGACGTACTAGTTACTCCCGCAACGCACAAGATCTCCCACAAGTTTGACCATTTTACATTGTCGAACGCTTTTTCGTAGTCGACAAAACACATATACATGGGTGCATAGTATTCCCTGGCCTTCTCCATAAGTATTCGGATGTTTAGTATTTGTTCTCGTGTACCTCGCCCTTTGACAAATTTTGACTGTTCAGGTGCTATTTGGTGATCGAAGAAGTGGACCAACCGAGATCGAAGAACATACTGCATTATTTTGCTCGCATGTGAGATCAGTGAAACCAGACGATAATTGTTACAATCCATCGTTGATCCCTTCTTATGAATGGGTATTATAGTGAATACAGACCATTCGCGGATATACCTATGGATATATCCATATGTGAAACGAAAACCATGACCATCGTAGGGAGCCAATGAGATACAAGCTGGTAATAGATAATAAACCCATAGAGCAGGTCATGCAATTTAGATACCTGGGCATAGATATGTCCAGCGCTCACGACCCGGTAAAGGACCTGAGAAACCAAATTAACAAATCAGCCATAATATCAGGACATCTAAGGGAAATTGTTTGGGCTAATCCTTGTATGCGAAAGGAGAGTAAAATCAAAATATCTAAGACATGCGTCAGACCAATAATGACATATGGTATAGAAGCGAGAGAGGATACCAACAAGACAAAAAGAATGCTACGAGTCGTTTTTATAAATTTTAATCGAGCTGAGTAGTTACGGGGCTTCCCGAAGCTTTCGTGTTACGGCATCGTGACAACAACGGCCGTTGTTACTCCCCAAGCGCGCCAAATGTTTCACATCAATAAATTAAAATCCAGTAAATAATTACATAGAGTCACGCCTTTTTCCCATAGGGGTATGCAGAAACCACTTCCTTTCACTTGCTACGGTTCGTACACACATCTTTTGCTTCCTCTACTTTCATCAGTGCTCTCATACATGCTCTTCGGTTGTTGGTACTCTTGACCTGGCATTTCTTCAAAACAATGTTGATCTGATCGAGATATGTTCTCCGAGGTCGACCTCTACCGATTTGCCCATTCACACTCGCCTTATAAAGTGATTTCAGTGCTCGTATTAAACTACCACTCACCCCATACATAGACAATGTAGACCACAATTCACTTCTCACCACTCTGTCATAGGCCTTTTCCAAGTCTATAAAAGCGCAATAGACCTGACTTCTAGCCAAGAATTTTTCGACTATACCTCGTGAGGAAAAGACCTGATCCATACATCTCCTTCCTCTTCTAAATCCTGCTTGCACATCCCATATCATCTTCTCAGTTTCATTTGT
This sequence comes from Agelastica alni, assembly GCA_950111635.1. Classification (NCBI taxonomy): domain Eukaryota; kingdom Metazoa; phylum Arthropoda; class Insecta; order Coleoptera; family Chrysomelidae; genus Agelastica; species Agelastica alni. The sequence continues at coordinate 20,705,312 of OX467717.1, read as the reverse complement.
TACTCTTTTGATCAATATCTTTGCATACAGTTTGCCGACTATGCTGAGTAAACTAATACCTCTGTAGTTCTTACAGTCCTGCTGCGAACCTTTTCCCTTGTAAAGCGGCACGATAACGGCCTTGCACCAGTCGTCTGGTACACTACCACTTCTCCAACAAAGGTTAAAAAGGCGGTCCAGTAAATAATTAAGGAGATAAAAACTTTGGAAACACTTACCTTGGACAAGATTTCCTCGACGTTTGGAAGTCTGTTGTGGAGAGTGATTTTCTCACTAAACATTAATTAACTTTGTAATTTTATAAAAATAATTGTTCCTCATGTCGGTTTTTTTAAAACGGTTAAGAATAACTAAAACCGTTGACTTGGCATATGACATAAGCCGTTTAAGTGTTGACAAGTTATTTTTTTTGTAAAGAAATCTTTAAAATTGTTTCAAATATACGGGGTGTTTCAAAAAGAAGCCGTCTTTAGAATAGGTAGAAAACTAAAAAATAATTGGGGTTTGCGGAGAGCTTTCTCATGCCTAATTCTTGATTCAATATGTGACAAACACGTTCTTTGGACATATTATGGTCTCCGAACCAATGGAACTCCATTATTTGGAGTGATAAAACCAGATTTGAAGCATGCTTTGGTGAAAGTAGAAGTCGTGTCATAAAAACTAAAGAAGTATTTCAGGATGATTGTCTTAGGAAGAAAGTTAATTTTCCGGCTTCTGGTATAATTTGAGGATCCATGTCAACTAGTGTAGTGGGAAACTTACACTTTGAGGAACATATTATAAAGGCTAATAAGTACATTAATGTGCTTCAAAACAACTTGAAACCACGAATTGAACAAATGCGTTTAAATATTATCGATTTTATCTTCCAACAAGATGGCACCGCTTGTCATACGGCTAAAAAAGTCAAAGACTTGATGTTGCAACACAATATTTTAGTTTTAAATTGGACGTCTAGTAGTACAGATCTGTCACCGATTGAAACCTTGAGGCATATCATGAAGAACAAGCAAATCCCGCAAAAGGCCTGAAGACTGTGCGGCAATGATCCGGAAACAGTAAAACACATACTGTGCTGCTGCGAGGCACGGGACCGCAAAAGACAGGCAACTTTTGGGCAGCCATCCGGCAACCCAGAACTGCATTGTTCCCACCCAGTACAGATTTTATACAAGGTAGAAAAGTAATGGATTAGGTACAATGACAAAACCACATAGTGGCCCATATAATGGGCCTATCCTTGAAACATGTATGTATTCTTTTAAAATTAATTGTAATATTAAATAAGTTTATTGTTTTGAATGTGTGAGGGAAAGGTTTCTTATTTAAGTTATGCTCATCGTTTTAAATTGATTTTATTGTTTACCTATTAGCATAGTGTTGTTTACTTGTACACATTTTAAATGTTATTAATAAATAAACAAGTTAATATTTAAACAACATATTTTCTTAAAATACCAGGGCTAAATCCCGCGGATATCGGAGGCAGTGTTGAAAAGACCGGACGGGGTTCCTTACCAAGGTGTGCGCGGACCATTACTCAACCGTATATCTCATAATAATAGTAACTTCGTTACACGCTTAACAATAGTTTATTTAATGAAGCGCTTTGTCGGCCTCCGTCTAGTTAACTCTCGCCGCGACTAGAGACTTCCAGATGGTTCTGTCGCAATTTTAACACTATTAAGTTAGTTAGTTTGTTGGCTGACGAGCAAGAGACCGGGTTAGCACTTGACCTCCCTGTGACACTGCGACCAGTTGGGGTCTATTGTATCACTCTTTAGTCGGTGGTTCCTCACACGAACATTTAGTTAGTTTGTTGGCTGACGAGCTAGAGACCGGGTTAGCACTTGACCTCCCTGTGACACTGCGACCAGTTGGGTTCTATTGTATGACTCTTTCGCCAGTGGTTCCTCACAGGTTTGTGCCATTTATTACGTTCAATAGCCTGTTTATGAGGTTTTTCAGATTCGTGTCCGTTTCCGGGCTGATCTCTTCGAAGGTCCTGCATCGGATGTTGCTGATTCCAAGCACAGGTTCTGGCCCTGTGGATGGTGTTTCAGATGCTTGTCTTGCTCACTGGTCTGCTTTTTTATTGCCCGCTATTCCTCTATAACCTGGCATCCACATTAAGGTGACCTAATTGTGTTTTGCCAGCTCCAGAAGTCCCTGCAGGCATTGCCAGACCAGTTTGGACTTTATCTGTGTTGAGTTGAGGGCTTTTATTAACACTATTTACGTTTTTTTTATTTTATTACAATTTATATAGTGTTAATTATGTGTTTTGAATCGAAGAACAGTTGAATTGTGAAAAAAACAAGTTGTGTTTCCGGGGCAGTCAGAGAAAGGATATTTTTATCCTAGTCTTATTTCAATGACATCAAAATTGTTATTGATCAATTATTGTGAAAAACTGATTTTAAATTCATACCTATTTCTGCTTTGGGATAGATATTCACTTTGTTTCCACCAGTAGGAGACCATTCAGGATTATCCTTGCGCGGTGTTATCGTATTATTTTCAAAATAATAATTTTATATAATTAGCCTGAGCATCTTTTGTAGCATCATTGAATTGTATTAGTATTTTTGTGTTGATAATAAAACAGTTATTAGTATTTTTGACAACTGACTTATGGCCCCACCCTGTAGTTGTGAATTTTTGCTAATACGAACTATTTTTATTGCAGATATTCGAGATGTCGTTATTGTTATTATAAGTCAAAATAACAAATACAACTTACAGTTAGCAGAAAATTTGGAAAATAATATACTTAATCAATCTAATCATATATTTTATGTAAGTAGATACATCTTTACATTTTTGTTACTTATATATGAGTAAATTGTTAATTTGAGAACAGTAAATAAAAAAATGCAATTGGGTTATACACGTGATACAAGTAGCCATTCTCTAATTACACTCGGACAGGAACAGCTAAATCATACTAGAGTCTAGCGACCACAAATTTTACTTTATTTTCGGCAGTATTCGATACCACTTGGCCTCAACCCGCTTGCTATGCGATGTTGGGATCACGGGTTGCGATGCTCGCTAAACTCTTACTTAACTAAACTTCGCGCAGCTTGCGGCTTCAGATATTCCTGTCCCAATGTACCTGATAGTGACTTTTGACACAATAAAAATCCTAATTTAAATAGTATTTGTCGACCAAACTGCTTATAGAACACAAATTTTGCGCAAGTTTCATACGAGTACCTACTATCATTTTGTATCGTTAAAAATGCACTAGACAAAAGCCCTCAATTTTTTAAACAAATTTTGTATTATGCATGTCTACTGCATTCTGGCGCAGTCAATAGAATATTACGTGTACTTTTAAATATCTTAAATTCTAACCACTTAATGGAATTCGTGTCGGGCTAAAATAAAGCCGGAAAGTTTAAATCAAATCGACGAATAAAGTTCAATTTCCAATAATCTATAGAACGTAGTTTTCTGCTTTCTATTTATATAATCTTAATCGCAATCTTCTTTCAGTCGAAAACAAATGCTTTAGTATTTTAGAAATTGCGTCATTAATAAATTATGTGGTGAAATGGAGTTTACAAAGCACTTGGAGTAGAAAATTCGAGCTACCACAGTTACATGATTTTCCTTTATATTCTTTGGATATTTTATGTTTTGTCAATACTTTCCAAATTAGGGTTGTTTTATACACATACAGATCCTAAATTTTTGTGTCTAGCATGGAATGCAAACACAGTAATGCATAATATATAATTACTAACTACTTTCCAATTTCAACGTCCAAACATTCAGCATGATGCATGATCGTTTCACATAAATGATCCCCACCAGGGAATAGCGATGTTAGCAATATTATCGCAGAAGTAAGTAGTCAGAGAAGTATAGATGGAACGCTGTAGTGTCAAAGGAGATGTAATAACAAAGATAGATGAAGGAATGCTTAAATGGTTAGGACACGATGGATAAAAGAAAATTCACCAATCAGATTTAAAAGGCGAGTATGAATGGGCGAAAGTCCCTAGAGTTCGACGTAGGCGAACGTATCTCGATCAGATCGAAATTGTTTTGAAAAAAGGCAAGGTCAAAAGAACCAGCAACATACGAGCATGTATAAAAGCGCTGATGAAAGTGGAAGAACCGTAGCCATGGGCGCCGCCAGGATTATTTTCAGGAAGGTGTAATGCACTCTATACTATATCTATCTTCGTTCTATATTTAAAACCTTTCATTTCTTCTCTGGGAAATCGATTTTCTTTATCACTCAAAAAAGCATTTTCTTTACCAATAAAATAAAAGGAAATTAGACAAATCTTCATGCGGCTTTAAACGAATCGCTTGTTGAACCATCTTGGTGCCCTCTATCCATCGTTGATGTTTTTTTTCCCAATGGAACACGGTTGTTGTTATATCTTGAAAAATATCATGGCCCATGTCAGACACAAAACTTTAAAATCTGCATACCGGGTGTCTCAGTTGTATTAATTAAATATACATTGTGTCATTTAAATATCAAAAGTTCGTTTCCAGTCAAAGGAGAAGTGACTGAATATTGTTGTTATTTTTCTTTTACAGGACATAAGGTCTGTTTAAAACGTTTAAAATTTCGAATTTAAAATTACAAAACCACTGAAACACCCGGTATAATAAGTGTGTTTTCCTACTTCGCCCATTTTTTATTACATTGAACAATTTTGTATCTGGGATGTTTAAAAAATGTGAATATTAGTCTGTTAATGCGGAACTTCATGAAGATTAGATGATGGAATGACGAGATGTCTTGTAGTATCTTACAATTATGCTAAAAAAATAACACCGTATTTCCTATACAAAGTCAACAATTAAATAAAAATGTTTTAGAACAATCCAGTGGTTCATATTTCGAATAGAGATTTTCCAAATGTTGCCGATTGGACAGTACTACCTCTCTTCGCAAACTTGTCAGATTTACACAAAAATAATGGTTCCTGGATATTCTTCATACAAGATTACACGGAACTGAAAATAGAAGCACTATTAAATGTTTTCAAAAAGTACGACCATAACCAGGTAAGTTGTAAATATAACTCGTGGTCCACAAATTTTCGGAAAATATTTAAAATAAGTGACGCTTTATTGTCATGACTTAACACAAACAAAAGTCTTTATTGCTCAAGTTTTCCTAAACAGATCCTATCCGCCTCGACCACACATTAATAACATAGTCCATTGAAATGTTACATTTTTTAGGCCTTACCTTGCGTTTTTTAGAGGACGCAATTTTATTTTTTTGATGTGTAGGGGGGGTCAGTGCAAAGCTAAAACCAAGTTTGTGGGGTCGCCACCCTTGTCCCACGGCCGCCATCTTGAAAATAGGGGTTGAAATTGATTTTACGATATATCTCTTAAACTATTTATTTGATAAAAAAAATTTATTAACATTTTTTGTTGCAAACTAAATTCTCTACAACTTTGGTCCAGTAATTTTTTGTCGTAGAACTATAAATAAAAAAGTTATAAGCGAAATTCGAGAAAAAAATTTATATTTTTCGATATAACTTTTTTTTTATCATTTTACGAAAAAATGATATCCGACCATTTTTGTAGATCGTTTTTGGAAGAACAACTTTTATTTGCATCATTTTTTCATTAAGTCAATAGCTAAGGTTTTACAGCGCTCCGAAGTGAGTACTATTTTTCAATATTCTTAACTATACCTATATTATACGTGTGTATGTAATATGTCATCAGTTATTGTTTTTTTTTTTTATTTTTTTTTTATTTTGTTATTATAACTTTTTTAATTACAAATTTTGCAAAATTATTAATAATTAATTATTGACTCTTTTCCCCACCAACAACGAGGTAGAGTCTAGAGGCGCGTTTTTTTTTACGTGTTATCCCCAATAGGCATAATCCACGGTGATTTTCTAAATTAGAACTACTCCGTCCTCAGTCGTTTCGATGGACTAGGCTGCGGCTCAGCATCTGATCGGCTTTCTGAATTAAATACCAGTGGGAGAACTGGAGAAGGAAAGGGTGTTAATGTCGGCGGTTCATCATCATGATTATAAAAAAAAAGTTATATCGAAAAATATAAATTTTTTTCTCGAATTTCTGAAGATTTTCGCTTATAACTTTTTTATTTATAGTTCTACGACAAAAAATTACTAAACCAAAGTTGTAGAGAATTTAGTTTGCAACAAAAAATTTTTTTTATAAAATAAATAGTTTAAGAGATATATCGTAAAAACCATTTCAACCCCTATTTTCAAGATGGCTGCCGTGGGACAAGGGTGGCGACCCCACAAACTTGGTTTTAGCTTTACACTGACCCCCCCTACACATCAAAAAAATAAAATTGCGTCCTCTAAAAAACGCAACCCCAAATGTAACTTTTCAATGGACTAACAGCATATAGCATATTTCACGAATATTCGGTGGTTTCGGATTATCGTTAGAAACTCGATAACCAGTATTCAACTGTACATTTAAGAAGTACAAAAGTAATTCCCCTAATATTTTTAAACAAATTTCGTAGGTAACGAATTATTTGTTAGCAGGGTTAATTTTGCAACTAAATCTGTTCTTAATGAAAAAAGACAAGTGCTGTTAGATCTGGAAATCTTGCCGGCTATTAACCGCTTTTTCCAATCCAATGTCTTGGAAATCGTTCGTCCAGCCATTGTCTTACAGCTAGCGCGTAATGAGGTGTAGCTCCGTCCTGTTGAAGGTATATATTCTGTTCATCTAGCACCATATTTTCCTGTTCATCAACTTATCTTTCTAGTGACTCAGTAATAAGTGGATCAATTTCATTTTATAATGATTCCTTTCCTAGAATACCAGCTTATACATTTATCTTCGCTGGAAACTGAGTATTATCCGTGAGGATTTTCATCATCCCTGTACCTACAATTATGTTTGTTAACAAAGCCATTTGAATTAAAACGTTGATTCATCACTAAAACAAAAATTTTTGACTAAATTTGCGTCTTATTGTATTTTTTGGGACATTATTTCACCAAATTCAATTCTGCGGTCATAGTAGTATTCGCTAAGCTGATGATGAATTTGTAAGAAAAAACTTACGCAATTTTAACACTTTGTATATTTGTAAGGTTTTGATACTTTTGGAATGGAATAGGTAGGATCTATAGCAAAATGACCCAGTACTTCAATTTGTGCAGCTTTGTCGAGAACTCTGGGATTATTATTTTGCTATTTTTTTTTTACTGAAAATAGTCGCAAAAAGGGTAGACCTATCGTGTGGGCCGCGGACGGCCCGCACTGCGACTATTAGAAGGGGAAGGGATTATAGAAAGGAAATTATTGTGGACCCGCTATTTGAAAAGTTGCAGTTCATAGTTCTCTGGAAAAACTGATTTTGGAAGCTTGTTAAATTCCGTAGTAGCCCTGTAAAAGAAGGATTCTTGATGGAGATTGGTCCTTGTAGTGTCAATCTTGAAAGTAAATGGGTAAGACTGATCAGCGTGCCGAGTTCTTCGGCCGAATGTGGCCAATGGTGGTACAAGAGTTTTTATTTCTCTGGAGCATTTGCCATGGAAATATCTGTAGAGTAATGACTGGTCTGCAACTCTTCTTCTATGTTCTAGTGGGTAAAGGGTATCTGTGAGAGTTGAGCTGTTTATCAACCGAATGGCCCTTTTTTGAATGGAATCTATAAGACGAAGAGAATGCCTTGATGTCTTTAATTAAAAACTTGAGCTGTTCCTCGAGCGCACTTGTTTTGATGACCGTAAATCAGTATTATTTGTACCTGCCCAAAGCTAAAAAGTGTTTTACTCGTGATCAACTGTTGACGACGTACAAGGCTCAAATCCAATCTTTACTGGAGTATTGCTCGCACATATGCGGTTCAGCACCAAGGCATTCGTCTTCTAGATTCCATTCAGAAATGTGCCATTCGGTTGATAAACAGCTCAACTCTCACAGATACCCTTTACCCACTAGAACATAGAAGAAGAGTTGCAAACCAGACATTACTCTACAGATATTTCCATGGCAGATGCTCCAGAGAAATAAAAACTATAACTCTCAAGGACCAATCTTCATCAAGAATCCTTCTTTTACAGGGCTGCTACGAATTTAACAAGCTTCCAAAATCAGTTTTTCCAGAGAACTATGACCTGCAACTTTTTAAAAAGCGGGTCCATAATAATCTCCTTTCTATAATCCCTCCCACTTCTAATAGTGGCAGTGCGGGCCGTCCACGGCCCACACGATAGGTCTACCCTTTTGCGACTATTTTCAGTAAAAAAAGAAAACAATTTGTGTTGGAGACATACTACCCATTTTTGGTCTTGTTGCCACTTATAAAAATTGTAGACTTAATAAAAATTATATAAAAATTTTCCGCTAAGAACTAAAGAACGGTAAAAACCAACTAAAGAACAATATTCGATATTTTTGTAGGATATTTGGTTTGGACACGCATTGTTCGATGAAGTGGCTACGATAATACACCATTTTGCGTTTTATGAAGATCCGACGTTTTTTAGGTATCCAAATTTAGCGTCAGGCTTTGCCATCAGTATTCCATTAATAGAAAAGTAAGTTATTACAATTACCCTTCAAGCCTTTCATTACTGGCGTCCAATCTCGCACCCATTAACTTCCTTAAGTTTGCTGTATTAGATCGGTCAAAAAGTCTAGAGCGACTCGAACAAAATATCCGTACCAGTCAAAATTTTGTTAAATTCCAATTATAAGTCGTAGTGGTTTTAGTAGTGCTATTTTTATTATTTTCAAAATAATAGAAATGAGAAAAAGCTCAGAACCACACAAATACTATACTCTATTTCGAAATTTGCCCTTTTCCATCACTGAAATCGAAAATGTTTCAGAAAAGTTTGAAATGGAACCTTTGGCTTTCAAAGAGAGGGCAGATTTAACATTTATAGCTCTATTTTGAAATGGTGCGGAGTAATAAATCACACTTATAAATGCAAACAAAACTTCTATGATTTCTAAATGGTCCGCAACAGCTGTTATACAGGGTGTTTCTTAATAAAAGGTGACCCCGTCTCTAGGATAGGTAGAAAACTGAAAAATAATTGGGGTTTGCTAATTAAAAACTTCGTAACGCCTTCCTTATTCAAGATAAAGGCCGTCGAATAAACAAATTTATACATGCAACTTTCCTGCAAATAAAATAACTTAACAAAAAACATTAACCACTTTCTTCTTTAAAATGAGCAAATAATGGCGAAATGCCTCAAATTTTAATTTCTGTGTACTAAAAACTTTGGAAATCATGTAATTTTGATAAGATTTAAAAATAATTATATGCAGATAAGCTTGAATAGAACCATATTCACATAAATAGTATAAAAACATAATAACAAGAAACCAAAACTAACATTTATCCCGTATTTTTGACACGAACGAAAACTATCATATGTCCCACTCCGTTGTTTTGACACAAAACGATCAGGGGTAAACAGATTTGGAAGGTTGCCGATGTCAACTTTCGCAATAAATAGATTATAATGTCTAATGATTCGTGATTTTGTCTGTATCTGACTTCATGAAGAATTTTCATGAATAAATTGGAATTTTGCAAAAACGAAAACTTTTGCAGTAGTAAGACACTGGATTTTTTTGCATACATACATATAGTCACGCCTTTTACCCGTATGGGTAGGCAGAGACCACTTCCTTCCACTTGCTACTACACATCTGTCGCTTCTTCTACTTTCATCAGCGTTTTTATACATGCTCGTCGGTTGTTGGTACACTTGACCTGTCCTTTTTTCAAAACAATGTCGATCTGATCGGGATATGTTCGCCGAGGTCGACCTCTACCGACTTTTTGAATATATTCCGACTAAAAATTTCATATTTTTCTGCCATTCTGGACCGACGCAGAAATTTTTTTATCTGGTACCTTACAACCGAAGTAATAGAAAAAACATAATTCATACACAAAATATTAATACGCTTCACGTAAACGAAGCTTTCAATATTTTTTAATTTTTTTTACCATTTTCACGCAAACGAATTTTGTCAGGATTTCCAATCGATGGGAAGCAGATAAATTATTGAGTTCCAATTTCAATATCGATAGCAGTTACGAATTGTCGAGATTCGTTTGGAATGATGGCAAAGGTCCGATGCTGGCTCACGAAGATGCATTATGCAGCAAGTCTTCTCGTCAAAAATGTTTGTCGTTACCCAGTCCTGCACCTACCTGTGTAAGTTTTATATGAGTGATCATTTATTATTTAGCCGATTTCCTTATTAACTTCTGACCGAACTCGCAGGAGACATATTCAGCACAGTAGCTTATGAATCGAATAAATATTATATCTTTTAATACTCGCGGTTCACTTCTCAGAAGCGGTTCGGAGTTTCACGTGACAGTAAAGTGCTGTAGGGCTAAGCACCATGATATAATCGCAGATTAATGGTCAATGGTTTAATAATGCATCAACTAGATAAATGTCTACTTATAAAGCAGTTACTATTTTCGTGGAGCCCTTTTATGAAGTGTCTTTATCGGAAACAGTAAACTTCTGTTAAGTAAAGCACTGTGTTTAGACTGCATTTCGAAAATGATGCTTGAACTAGAAATATTTTTACTTGTAAAGCAGTGAATTTTTATATTAAAGCGATTTTTTTATTGAAACGTGCCGAGTCTTAGTTTCATAAAACAGTAAACGGCTATTTAGTGAAGCTTAACTGCTTAAAGTGTTTTAAAAATGATTCTGGTTAAAGCAGTGATAATGCTATGTTCGTGGTGCCTTTTTATGAAGATTTTTTGCAAGAGTAGAATAAAGCAATAAGACTGCTTCACTTAGTGACTAAGTTAAGACAGTAATTTCAAAAATTATGCTTTAACAAGAAACGTTACTACTTGTAAGGCAGTGAATTTTTATATTTGTGCAATTATTCAATAAAACGTGCTAAGTCGCAGTTTCACAAATAGTAAGCTAATTTTAGGTGAAACTGCTAAAACGCCACCTCAATGTTTTTTAAAATAATGCATCGACTAAAAATGATTTTATTTATAAAACAGTGAAAACAGTTATGAAAGGTATTAATTAGGAGTTTCATGTGACAGTAATCTGCATTTGTGTGAAGCACTGTGTTTAGACTGCTATTCGAAAATTATACTAGAAATATTACTACTTACTTATAAAGCAGTGACTTTCGATAGTGCGATTTTTTTACTGAAACATGCTGAGTAGTTGTTTCATGAGCAGTAAACTGCTTCTAGGTGAAGCTCTACTGCTAAAACTTCACTTCAGTCTTTTGGAGAATGATTCATCAACTAAAAATGATTTTATCTATAAAACAGTGACTATTTTCATAGAGCCATCTTATGAATGGTATTAATTAAGAGTTTCACGTGACAGTAAAGTGATGTAGGGTGAAGCACTGTGATTTTATCGCCATTTGAAAATTATACTTTAATTATAAATATTACTACTTATAAAGCAGTGACTTTTGTTAGTGCGATTTTTTACTAAAACATGCTAAGTAGTAGTTTCATAAATCATTAAACTGCTTCTAGATGAAGCTCTACTGATAAAACCTCAACTCGGTCTTTTTGAAAATGATGCATCGACTAAAAATAAAACCGTGACTATGTTCATGGAGCCCTTATATAAAGATTATTAAATTACTGTTGAGTGAAGCACTATATTAAGATTGGAACTCTGTGTTTTTTACAGTTGTGCATTAACAAGAAATATAACTATTTATGAAGCAGGGCCTTTTTTATTAGTGCGATTTTAATACTGGTACGCGCTAAGTCGTGGCTTTATGTAACAGTAAACTGCTGCTATTGAGTAAATCTCTACTGTCGAAACCGCAACTGTATTTTAAAAATTGATGCATTTATTACAAATAGTTTTATGCATAAAGCAGTGGTATTTTAGTTAAGTGTGATTTATTTTGTGTTGGAAAACATTTCTAACTTTTTTAAAACAGTAAAATATGTTCTTCGCGGTAATTCATCTGATATTTTTTTAAATTTCAGGATAGTTTGGTGCCACTCAGAAATATATATATTGCGGTAAAAACCTGTACAAAATTCCACAAAGATAGAATTTCTATAGTTAAAAAGACATGGGGCAGGCATGCTTCATTTATTAAATTTTTTAGTGATACAAAAGGTAAAATAATTTAAAGCTATGTTTTCCATCGAATAGTTCGTTCATGATATTGATAAGCATATAAGAATTAAATAATTTTTAGACGAATCGATTCCTACAATTAATTTAGGAGTTCCCAATACAGAAACGGGTCATTGCATGAAAACAATAGCAATCATAAAATATATTGTAAAGGATATAGAAAATAAAGATTTTATCTCGTGGATTGTGATAGCTGATGATGATACAATTCTCGGGTAAGTACACACGTATTTTAACTTTTCCTTGTCGGCATATTAACTTCCCAGTAGGAAGTTATAGTAATGGGTCCGATTTTGCGAATCCCGAATTTCGACATATCTCCACGTTTCAAGGTCCCCAGAGTCGAATACAAGAGTTTTTAAGTGGACGCCTGTGTGTGTATGTACGTATGTTTGTATGTGCGTCCGGAATTATTTTTCGTCTCGATTATCTCAAGAACAAAAAATTATATCGACGTGGGACCAATTGCATTCGACGCATAATTACGCAACTTAGAACCTATTAGATTTTCAGCAAAATCGGTCAAGCTGTTTTTTAGCGAGAATTAAAAACTGAAAAGAATGGTAAACTTTCGGATTTATTTTTCGTCTCGATTATCACGAGAACAAAAAATGATATCGATGTGGGGCCAATTAAATTCGACGCATAATTACGCAACTTGGAACTTATTAGATTTTCAGCAAAATCGGTCAAGCTGCTTTTTATGGAGAATCAAAAAACTGAAAAAAAAATAGTAAACTTTCGGAATTATTTATCGTCTCGATTATCTCAAGAACAAAAAATGATATCGATGTGGGGCCAATTAAATTCGACGCATAATTACGCAACTTGGAACTTATTAGATTTTTAGCAAAATCGGTCAAGCTGTTTTTTATGGAGAATAAAAAAACAGAAAAAAATAGTAAACTTTTGGAATTATTTGTCGTCTCGATTCTCTCGAGAACAAAAAATTTTATCGATGTGAGACCAATTGCATTCGACCCATAATTACGCAATTTAGAACTGATTAGATTTTCAGCAAAATTGGTTAAGCTGTTTTTTATGGAGAATTAAAAAACTAAAAAAAATGGTAAACTTTCGGATTTATTTTTCGTCTCGATTATCTCGAGAACAAAAAATGTTATCGATGTGAGACCAATTGCATTCGACCCATAATTACGCAATTTAAAACTGATTAGATTTTCAGCAAAATCGGTTTAGCTGTTTTTTATGGAGAAATAAAAAACTAAAAAAAATGGTAAACTTTCAGATTTATTTTTCGTCTTGATTATCTCGAGAACAAAAAATGATATCGATGTGGGCCAATTAAATTCGACGCATAATTACGCAACTTGGAACTTATTAGATTTTCAGCAAAATCGGTCAAGCTGCTTTTTATGGAGAATCAAATAACTGAAAAAAAAATAGTAAACTTTCGGAATTATTTATCGTCTCGATTATCTCGAGAACAAAAAATGATATCGATGTGGGGCCAATTAAATTCGACGCATAATTACGCAACTTAGAACTTATTAGATTTTCAGCAAAATCGGTCAAGCTGTTTTTTAGGGAGAATTAAAAACTGAAAAGAATGGTAAACTTTCGGATTTATTTTTCGTCTCGATTATCACGAGAACAAAAAATGATATCGATGTGGGGCCAATTGCATTCGACCCATAATTACGCAATTTAGAACTGATTAGATATTCAGCAAAATTGGTTTAGCTGTTTTTTATGGAGAATTAAAAAACTAAAAAAAATGGTAAACTTTCGGATTTATTTTTCGTCTCGATTATCTCGAGAACAAAAAATGTTATCGATGTGAGACCAATTGCATTCGACCCATAATTACGCAATTTAGAACTGATTAGATTTTTAGCAAAATCGGTTTAGCTGTTTTTTATGGAGAATTAAAAAACTAAAAAAAATGGTAAACTTTCGGATTTATTTTTCGTCTCGATTATCTCGAGAACAAAAAATGATATCGATGTGGGGCCAATTAAATTCGACGCATAATTACGCAACTTGAAACTTATTAGATTTTCAGCAAAATCGGTCAAGCTGTATTTATGGAGAATCAAAGAACTGAAAAAAATAGTAAACTTTTGAAATTATTTGTCGTCTCGATTCTCTCGAGAACAAAAAATGTTATCGATGTGACCCATTCGACCCATAATTACGCAATTTAGAACTGATAAGATTTTCAGCAAAATTGGTTTAGCTGTTTTTTATGGAGAATTAAAAAACTAAAAAAAATGGTAAACTTTCGGATTTATTTTTCGTCTCGATTATCTCGAGAACAAAAAATGGTATCGTTGTGGGGCCAATTAAATTCGACGCATAATTACGCAACTTGGAACTTATTAGATTTTCAGCAAAATCGGTTTAGCTGTTTTTTATGGAGAATTAAAAAACTAAAAAAAATGGTAAACTTTCGAATTTATTTTTCGTCTCGATTATCTCGAGAACAAAAAATGTTATCGATGTGAGACCAATTGCATTCGACCCATAATTACGCAATTTAGAACTGATTAGATTTTCAGCAAAATCGGTTTAGCTGTTTTTTATGGAGAAATAAAAAACTAAAAAAATGGTAAACTTTCGGATTTATTTTTCGTCTCGATTATCTCGAGAACAAAAAATGATATCGATGTGGGGCCAATTAAATTCGACGCATAATTACGCAACTTGAAACTTATTAGATTTTCAGCAAAATCGGTCAAACTGGTTTTTATGGAGAATCAAAAAACTGAAAAAAATAGTAAACTTTTGGAATTATTTGTCGTCTCGATTCTCTCGAGAACAAAAAATGTTATCGATGTGACCCATTCGACCCATAATTACGCAATTTAGAACTGATAAGATTTTCAGCAAAATTGGTTTAGCTGTTTTTTATGGAGAATTAAAAAACTAAAAAAAATGGTAAACTTTCGGATTTATTTTTCGTCTCGATTATCTCGAGAACAAAAAATGTTATCGATGTGAGACCAATTGCATTCGACCCATAATTACGCAATTTAGAACTGATTAGATTTTTAGCAAAATCGGTTTAGCTGTTTTTTATGGAGAATTAAAAAACTAAAAAAAATGGTAAACTTTCGGATTTATTTTTCGTCTCGATTATCTCGAGAACAAAAAATGGTATCGTTGTGGGGCCAATTAAATTCGACGCATAATTACGCAACTTGGAACTTATTAGATTTTCAGCAAAATCGGTTTAGCTGTTTTTTATGGAGAATTAAAAAACTAAAAAAAATGGTAAACTTTCGAATTTATTTTTCGTCTCGATTATCTCGAGAACAAAAAATGTTATCGATGTGACCCATTCGACCCATAATTACGCAATTTAGAACTGATAAGATTTTCAGCAAAATTGGTTTAGCTGTTTTTTATGGAGAATTAAAAAACTAAAAAAAATGGTAAACTTTCGGATTTATTTTTTGTCTCGATTATCTCGAGAACAAAAAATGTTATCGATGTGAGACCAATTGCATTCGACCCATAATTACGCAATTTAGAACTGATTAGATTTTTAGCAAAATCGGTTTAGCTGTTTTTTATGGAGAATTAAAAAACTAAAAAAAATGGTAAACTTTCGGATTTATTTTTCGTCTCGATTATCTCGAGAACAAAAAATGATATCGATGTGGGGCCAATTAAATTCGACGCATAATTACGCAACTTGAAACTTATTAGATTTTCAGCAAAATCGGTCAAACTGGTTTTTATGGAGAATCAAAAAACTGAAAAAAATAGTAAACTTTTGGAATTATTTGTCGTCTCGATTCTCTCGAGAACAAAAAATGTTATCGATGTGACCCATTCGACCCATAATTACGCAATTTAGAACTGATAAGATTTTCAGCAAAATTGGTTTAGCTGTTTTTTATGGAGAATTAAAAAACTAAAAAAAATGGTAAACTTTCGAATTTATTTTTCGTCTCGATTATCTCGAGAACAAAAAATGTTATCGATGTGAGACCAATTGCATTCGACCCATAATTACGCAATTTAGAACTGATTAGATTTTCAGCAAAATCGGTTTAGCTGTTTTTTATGGAGAAATAAAAAACTAAAAAAATGGTAAACTTTCGGATTTATTTTTCGTCTCGATTATCTCGAGAACAAAAAATGATATCGATGTGGGGCCAATTAAATTCGACGCATAATTACGCAACTTGAAACTTATTAGATTTTCAGCAAAATCGGTCAAGCTGGTTTTTATGGAGAATCAAAAAACTGAAAAAAATAGTAAACTTTTGGAATTATTTGTCGTCTCGATTCTCTCGAGAACAAAAAATGATATTGATGTGGGGCCAATTAAATTCGACGCATAATTACGCAACTGATTATATTTTCAGCAAAATCGGTCAAGCTGCTTTTTATGGAGAATCCAAAAACTGAAAAGAATGGTAAACTACCTGAATTCTACAATTTATAAATTATACTATTTTTAATACATAATTTCTAAGATCTTTTGAATAATATGATTATTGCATGTTAGGAATATTTGTATGAAAAATATGATGACAATATTTCATAAAAAAAGATATTTTATTTTTGGAAAACCAAAATCGGAATTGGAGAATTTTAAACTTGTGTCAGTAATGAGAGAATAGCATTGAAGACGCAATAACAGTGAAAAATTATTGTTAGTAATAATCAAGCATTGTTTATAATAATTGAATATTGTTACGAACAACTGATTATTGATCATAATAATTAAAAATAAATTTTCAATTTTTATAAACAATTGAAAATAGCTCCCGCTTTTGAAATGATAAGAAAAAGTTTGAAAGAATACGGTTGACTGACAGAATATTGTTAATGACAATTATAATTGGTTATAAACAATTTGAAATCGTTTTTTATAATAATTTTAATAATAATTATAACAACAAAATATTTATTTTTTTCATTCTTTACACTGCGAAGTTAGTCGTGCGGACCTCTCGGGTCGCACCCAGAACACCGGAGAGCACTGATATTTAATAAAATGGTTATTATTATTAATGTAACCATTCCAGAATGTTATACAAATATACTTACAAAAAATAGGTACCATTTGGGTACAGAAAAACTCCTTTGTTAACAGTTTTTTTGTTTTTTCTTTAATTCGCCTAGCATTGACCATGGAAAATTTTAAAAGGCACTTGAATAAAATAATTCATTTTTTAGTGTTTCCAATCTGCAGCGTATTATTTCTTGCTATGATCCATCGGAAAAAGTGGGCTTGGGTGAAAGATACGGCTATGAACTTCGCGATCCTAAGGGATACAACTACATTACAGGCGGAGGAGGAATGGTGTTCAGCAGACCACTTTTGTTGGCATTAGCGAAAGGATGCTCGTGTCCTTCTTTGAACACTCCCGACGATATGTATTTGGGAATATGTATGGCGAGAATGGGTGTCGAAGTGACGCATTCTCCCGGATTTCACCAGGTAAGGCTCGGCGTAGAACAGAAAAATATATGAAAACCGAACCGTGAGTCAAAAAGTAGTCACGCAAACGCAGAGGGTAGATAAAAAAACCGTGTGGTGTCATTGGACATTCGATAAGAACGAAGTTCCTTAGGCTATTTATAAATTTTGATCAAGGTATTTTGTAAAAAAAAATAATAACAAATATAATTGTTACTGATTCTCATACAAAAGATGTAAAATACCTGGCAAGATTCGAATTCAACGTTTCACTATTTTGTATCTTTTTTTTATTCTGCCGGAATTGTTGTTGGCATTGAGCATTGGTTTTCGGTATTTTATTTGCGCTCTGACGTTTGCGCTTTCCATACTCTTTTGGAACACATGATTTTACTATTGTCTCCCTATAATTTAAATAGGAAACATTCAAATCGCATGTACAATAAACGAATGTAAACATTAAATACTTGTATCAAGTTATACAATTTTATCAACTTACTTTTCTTAAACTGTATTACACACATTTGCTGCAGTTTCCATTTTTTAAAATTTTATTGCAATAATAAAACAAAAAAACTAAAAAAACACGCTTTTAGAGTTAATCAAACTAAAAAGTAAAAAATAATTCTTAACGTAAGAATAAAATTACTGACGAGAAAATTAATGTCACTGTTCTGTTTGTCATACAAAGCACCCCACGCTTTTAGAACAGTGACATTAATTTTCTCGTCAATAAACTATTCCATTTACCAAGAAAATCATCTGTCTCCGTTTTGATATGCCAAATAATTTTAAAATGTTGTTTGCGAATACCTTGACAATCTGTATATCAGCAGAAATGGATTAATAAGTATTCTCAAATGACTGAGTTGTGTTTTTTTTTTAATTCATTAGCAGAGCATTGTACAAGTGTAAGATATTTCTTCTTCTTTCGGTGCCATATCAGGTCATCCTAACGTTGGCAATTACATTGACAATTACAGTTGTTCGAGGTTTTTGGCTAATACACTGTCTAGCAAAACAGTTAGGTCACCTTAAATAACTTAAATGAATGAAACTATTCAAGGAGTCATAAATCTAGTAGGCGGTTACAGTTATATTGTTGGTTGGATGCTATCTGTCATAGTTGGCGTCTGTCACATTCTGTCACTGACGGTTCTGTCTTGACGGTTGTATTTATAATTTAATAGATTATAAAAAACTGAAAATATATACTATTTAAAAAAAATTGTCAATAGGTTATTTTGAGTAACGGTGCACCCTGTATACTTCTAATCGACATATGCAGATGGCCTGAATTATTTGAAAAAACTTTTATTCGACATTTTTTTTTGTAAACAGAAATCGAAATATTAGCAAGTTACGTTACTTTGTGTATATCGTCATGGAACATTCCCCAAATTTCCACAACACACGAATCTAGAATTATAGATTTTTGCGAATGCGCCAGAACACTCCCAAAGGGTGAACTGGATAGATACGGCCTTTAAGATGTTGGTCGTGATTCGTGACAATATGAATGGAATAATGTTTCCACATGTGAAAACAAAATTATTTATGATTTTCGTTTTTTAGGCCAGACCTTCAGATTACAACCCCGAATTTCTGGAATCTTACGAGCCGGTTTCATTTCACAAACACTACATGATAGATCCAGTTAAAGTTTACAAAAAATGGTTTGAATCCAGTGATGAGATGGGTAACTACACAAAATTAAATGCAGAAAATCGTCACCACAGCGAGCTGTAGTCTTGACGAAATCGTAAAACAAATTTAATTGTTAATAAAGTAAACTTTTTTTACCTTTAATTTTATTCCTATATCTTTATCCCATTATTAGCACTAGACACTTTCATGGATTATTTGAAAACAATTTCAGTAAAATTCTACGAAGCAGAAACCCTGGTGTTATTAAGGCTTGTTTTACATTTTTATAGCATCTGAATCCAATATTAAATACTATTTTATGGATTTTTTTATTGGAAGGTAAATGCAACTAATTACGTTATAAAAAGTTATCTACCTCATCAGTAAATTGTATTAAATTAAATGTATTAAATTTCTACGTCAAATAACACGTGAAAAAAGCATAAGCCTAACCCATATTTTGATCTTACGTTGGAATTATTAAGTTTTAACTCAAGTGGATCCAGATCCACGAACAGTGTGTGTTGTTAATAGACTAGAAGATCGCGCTTGTAGAGCGAACTGAAAATTCCAATCACCAGCTCCCTGCCCAGACGAGCATTCCAAGCTATCTGTGTACCACTCTTTCTTATACAAGATGTTTCACAAAAAGGTGACCCCTTCTTTAGGATAGGTAGAGAACTGAAAAATAATTGGGGTTTGCTTAGTAAAAAATTTTCGTAACGCCATCCGTAATCAAGATAACGGGCGTTGAAGAAAATAAATGTACATACATACATATAGTCACGCATTTTTCCCGTAGGAGTAGGCAGAGACCACTTCCTTCCACTTGCTACAGTTCTTACACACATCTTTTGCTTCCTCTACTTTTATCAGTGCTCTCAAACATGCTCGTCGGTTGTTGGTAACTCTTGACCTGGCCTTTCTTCAAAACAATGTTGATCTGATCGAGATATATTTGCCAAGGTCGACCTTTACAGACTTGTCCATTCACACTCGCCTTATAAATCTGTTTCGTCAATCTTCCTTTGTCCATCATTTCTAAGTGTCCAAACTATCTAAGCATTCCTTTATCTATCTTTGTAACCACATCTTTTACACCACAGCGTTCTCTTATCTCACTATTCTTTACTTTATTCAACCGAGTCACTCTGGCTATACTTCTCAGACTACTTAACAACTCCGCAGCATTAATCTTATTTTCATGCTTCTTCTGCCAAACCCAACATTCACTACCTACATACATAAGTATAGGAACCAACACACCTTTATGCACAGCTAGACGATTATTACGATTTTGCCGAAACTACTGAAAACATTGTAATGCAATTTCATACGATTATGTTTTGAAAGCTGATACATCCCATAAATTTGTTTTTATATCTGACTCTCATAGAGGGCTCTAGTTACACGGTTTCTACTAAGTAGTATTGAACATAACCTTTTTAAGGTTGGATTTAATAATAAAATTTAAAGTGAACTTAAACATCATTAAATTTTACACCAAAAAGGTACTCTTTGTAAAAGTCGATACTATGTAACGTTTTCGAAATATTTTTATTTAAATATTATGAAGTAATAACCAAATTTTTTTCTTTAACGCCCTTTATCTTGAATACGGATGGCGTTACAAAATTTTTTTACCAAGCAAATCCCAATTATTTTTCAGTTTTTTACCTATTCTAGAGACGGTGTCTCCTTTTTTTGTAACATCATTACTTTATATCAGCATCGGTTATTACTTTATAATTTTCAAATCAAAATATTCCGAAAACGGTACACAGTATCGAGTTTTACCAGGGAGTACCTTTTTGGTATAAAATTGAATGATGTTTAAGTTCACCTAAAATTTTGGTTAAAAAATTTAACCTTAAAAAACTAATGTTCAATACTACTTGGTACGAACCGTATAACTAGCGCCCTGTATGAGAGTCAGATATAAAAACAAATTCATGAGATGTATCAGCTTCTAAAACATATTCGTATAAAATTTTATTACAATTTTTCCAGTAGTTTCGGCAAAATCGTAATAAATGTGTATAAATTTGTTTCTTCAACGCCCTTTATCTTGAATACGAAAGGCGTTACGAAGTTTTTAATAAGCAAACCCCAATTATTTTTCAGTTTTCTACCTATCCTAGAGACGGAGTCACCTTTTTTTGAAACATCCTGTAGATTTGCATCGGCGTGTATATCGTTTATTTTTTTCAGTAATAAAACCACCCTTATTATTACAGTCCATTCAATCCCGAATTAGATTAAAAATTCAGTTGTTTCTCACCCAGATGAACAGAAGAAAACGTCTAATTGTAAAGGTTAAAAATATGGGCCCGCCCAGCAGAGGCGGAAAGGTCTTTCTCTTTATATTTTTTTTTGAAAAATATATCGTGGTACTCACTTTCAGAACAACAAACAAATTCGATACCTGTAAGGAATTGTGTTGCATATTTTTCCAACACAAATGCGCTGTATCGAACCAATTACACTTCTAAATAAACACAAGTAGCAATTCATAAGCAGAATATGAAAAAAGCAAAAATTTAATCGCATAAAACATACAAAATTAATGACAAGCCCTCTTTAAATAATTTGAAATTCGGAAGTGCAACATTTTTAAAAACTGACTTATGGCTCACTCTGTACTTTATGGTATTTTATTGGAAGGAAGTTTTTTGGACAACCTGTATGACATCGAATAAATTCCCTTTAAAATAAATACTCTGACGTGACCCGCTTTACGTTTCGAATTAATTGAGTTCGTTTTCATTAATATGTAAAAAAAGAGAAAACGAAATTAGAAAGCTGTCCATCTCAAACGTTCTCAAAGTTGAAGGCTTTTTAAAGATGTAAAAATAATTTACATATTTTATTGCGAGCTTTTTCGTATCGTGTAAGTCGTTTGTTCGGTATTATTTTTCAGAAGATGTTTCTACGATTTGTTATGTTGTTGGTTACACTGGGTGGAGTGTCGACAAAATATAGGTATGACCTGGAATCATTATTAATTTTTAATTTACTTTATAGGTAGTTGTATCTTGGATGCAATATCATTATTTTCGAGCATCAATAATGGTTAACTTGATTAAAGATAACTTCTTCCAGTATCTAGTTCATAAGCGGTAAACTGCAATACTTGGGACATGTTATAAGGGAAGATAAATACCAGTTACTGCAACTTATTATCCAGGGAAAAATAATGGGCAAAAAATCCATAGGAAGAAGCAGGAATTCATGGTTGAAGAACTTCAGAGAATGGTACAATTGCCAACTGTTTAGACTGCAAACTTCGGAACGAAGACGGCACCTAAAGAAGAAGAAGATCTAGTTCAAAGTTAGAGCGATACAAATAACACCAAACATTTTTTCTTCTTAATTGTGAATGCCAGTGATATAAAATGTTGAATTTGATCTTGTGGCAGCCAAAATCGCTGATTTTTCGCATTATCAATGGCCACATTGATTTTATTTGTGATTATACAAGATTAATTTGAAGCATTCCGTGCGGGTTCCGTGGACTGATCTGCTGTCCAATGACGTGTTGAGATGAGCCAGGGTGGAGCGACAAATAATGGTCACAGTGAAATGTCGTAAGATTGCTTACCTTGGCCACATCTTACGCGGAGAAAAGTATCATCTCCTCCAGTTGATTATGAAAGGAAAAATAGAAGGCAGACGGGGTGTTGGAAGAAGGCAAATCTCTTGGCTGAGAAACGTCAGGCATCCGGAACGCTGTTGACCTGTTCAGGGTTGCAGAAGATAGAGACGCACTCTCTGCAGTAATCGCTAACGTCCGGGCGACCGGACATGGCACATAAAGAAGAAGAAGATTCAAAGTATAAATATCATTGATATAAAATATTGGATTTGATATAATGATAACCAAAACAGCTGGTTTTAAGCATTATCAGTGGCCACATATCAAAAATAATAATATGGATTATTATCTTTTATTGAACAATATGAATTTATGGCATTCAATATTTTTTCTTCTTAATTTTGAATGCCAGTGATATAAAATGTTGAATTTGATCTTATGGCAGCCAAAATCGCTGATTTTTCGCATTATCAATGGCCACATTTATTTTTATTTTCCATTATACACGATTCATTTGAAGCATTCAAAGTATAAATATCATTGATATAAAATATTGGATTTGATATAATGATAACCAAAACAGCTGGTTTTAAGCATTATCAGTGGCCACATATCAAAAATAATAATATGGATTTTTATCTTTTATTGAACAATATGAATTTATGGCATTCAATATTTTTTCTTCTTAATTTTGAATGCCAGTGATATAAAATGTTGAATTTGATCTTATGGCAACCAAAATCGCTGATTTTTCGCATTATTTATTTTTATTTTTCATTATACAAGATTCATTTAAAGCATTCAAAGTATAAATATCATTGATATACAATATTGGTTTTGATATAATGATATCCAAAACAGCTGGTTTTATAGCATTACCAGTGGCCACAGAATACGAAGTTGTGGTACTCAAATTTTTTTTGGTGGCACTTATTATTTTTTATTTTGAATCGCAGTCGAATAAAACTTTGTTTTTCATCTTAAATACAATCAAAACAAATTATTTTGAGCATTTTCAGTAGCCATACGAAAGAGTAAATTAAAATTATATTTGTATTATCAATTCCAAAAAATGCGATTGTGAATTTACTTTAATCAAGATGATAGTTTTATAATATTTACGATGACTACGAATAAATAACCAAATTTATGTTTATCCCTGACTATTACTCTGGTATTAATTGTTTTTATCATTTTTAATATCCAATATTGCACGTGGGCATTAAAGTCCCAAAAAATTTAATGACAATAAAAACAATATCCGAACAATGAGTAAAGAAAAAATCTTACATAAATTTAAATTTCTTTTATGTTACCAAATTCTATATTTGTTTACTTCTTTGTTTTTCAGTATTTTAGATGATTTGAAGGAAACTAGTGAGGACGATACACTCGGTTTATTATTACAAGAAATAATGGTACGAACATTGCAATCTTACAAATGTGTCATGATATTCACGGACGACATGTACTCAGATATTTTCGATAAAGTTTGGTTTAAACGATTTGGCAATGCCATCTCTTTCATTGTAGTAAGTATCTACCAAAAAATAATGATAATGACATATAAATAATGCAACAAAAAGTACCTAAAATTTGAAATTGCACGATATTTTGTTGTAAAAATTTCACTAGGGCACAATTCGGGTACGTAGGAGAACCGTGGATATCTAAATGGTTAGTGTGGATTTTGCAACAAAGAAGTAAGTGAATACTTCAACTGGAAGAAGGTTTTTAATACGTGCTCCAGCTGTAAAAGATATAAAATATCCTGTATAATTATTAGTAAGGCTAATTGAGTGTAACACTCTTCTTGTTTTCCTCAAAGGAGTAATTATAAGAAGAAAAAATTTGTTAAACATAGGAGAAACAAATCTGTGGGGAGCTTGCCAATATAGAGATGTGATATTTTAGGATATTAACAGGTACTTATTATTATACTTAAATTTGGGGATGCAAGTGAAGATTTCAATGTTAAGGAAGCTTCTCAATATGTACTCTATAAACGTTGATTAAGATGAAGGAAGATCTTTTAGATGTTAATAGTGATATTAAATGCGTGTTGAAAATTCAGTTATTTTGCAACAGTAGAATTTTCTTCAATCCATTCCTTGATTTAAAAACCTGATTACGTCCGATAGACGCGTGCTATAGCAACCAATTATTCACTTGATTTCCTGAGATTATGCGCTTTGCTATAGGCAGCCCAACATACATAAAGTCACTAGCAAAACCAATTCGAAAAGCTGACATCAGCGCTGCTATTACTTAACTATTTTGACGACTTCCGTTTGGTGACTTAGTCCTTCGTCTTCGCAGAGAGAACAAGCAAGCTTCGCTTAGAAAACCCACGTGGTATCATGTATCATTAATTTTTAAGTTTCAACAAAAATGTTTATTTTTACTGCAGTAATAAAATAAAATGTGAATCATATTAAAAAAAATACAGTTTAGGGCGACAGCCAGTGACAAAATTCTACAGGATAAAAGAGACGTAAATTTGTAAATTGATCGAAGATTCAACATCAAATCGAGGCACGGCGAGATTCAACAGAGGCAGAAACATACAACATCCTACAACTTCTACATACATCTTCTAAATTCCTCCCTGTTGCTAGCCGGCCCGTCTTATGGAATAGTCATCAAAAATCTAAGATATGCGGACGACACGGTCTTATTAGCAACAGATAAAGATGATTTACAGGTACTCTTAGCATCAGTTACAGACCATAGCCAACAAATGGGTCTACGATTAAATATAAAGAAGACCAAAATATATCCGACAACTTAACAGTGGAACGAGTACAAAAATACAAATATCTAGGCTGCTGGGTGAATGACAAATGGGACTTAACTCAAGAAATCAAAAGCAGAATATAAAAGGCACGAACATCTTTCAAGAACATGCAAAAAGTGCTTACCAACAGAGCTCTAAGAATTCCCTTAAGAATACTATTACGTTGCTATGTCCTTAGCATATTGTTGGACCCTCACTGAAACAATGTGCAAGAGGATTGAGGCTTTCGAAATGTGGACTTACTGAAGAATGCTGAGGATATCGTGGATGGACAGGGTGACGAATGAAGCGGTTCTACAGCGTATGAATTAACAAAGAGAGGTACTTAATACCATAAAAAGAAGAAAGCTGGAGTACTTTACCCACGTAATGAGTAATCCGAAATATGTTTTGCTCCACATTATTATTCAAGGAAAAATTGAGGGAAAGCGTGGTCCTGGTCTCCGAAGAACATCGTGGCTCAAGAATCTTCGCCAATGGTATGAAGTAGACACCACGACACTCTTTAGGTCGGCTGTGGACAAAGTGAAGATCATGCCAATGTTCTAGCAGGACATGGCACTTGAAAAAGAAGACCAATCTTTATTCTTCCTAATGGGACGTACTACTTACACTAGTGGGCGTAGTTCACAATAATAAGACAAAAACATCATTTTTCTATAACAAAGGCACAGTAATAGTACCACAAAATCTAAATATTCGTAATCTTCAGATCATTTTGCTCCAGTACTTTTTTTACTATCTTGTAAAATAACTGGTAGGGGTGAGTGGGAAAGCTGACTCAATAAAACAGTTATAACTTTTGTACCGCTTTATGGATTTTAACAACCTTAGTCATTTTATTGGAAATTCAATTTTCAATTTACTTAAATATATAACTCGATCCACTAGTATACCTTTTTTTCTCGTATCTTCGCTTGTAAAATAGATATTTAGTAAGGTTTTTACCATTTTTTTTTAAATTCCATGCTCTTTTAAGTAAATGTTTAAGAAATATAGCATTTAAAGATTCCCAAAAAAAAGTTAAAAACAAAACAAATGTTCAATCAACGCCACCTAGCGATCGTTTTAACCACCGAAATAATACGATGATATTATATTTTATTAAGCATTAAATTCCCTTTCAAATGATAATAGGTTTGTTAAAATCCATAAAGCGGAACAAAAGTTATAACTGTTTTATTGAGTCAGCTTTTCCACTCACTCCTACCAGTTATTTTACAAGATAGAGGAATAAGTACTTGAGCAAACTTACGTAAAATAATCTGAAGATTACGAATATTTCTTCTTCTTCTTCTAGTGCCTATTCGTTTCGAATATTGGCGACCATCCTGGCTATGATGATCTTGATGACTGCTGCTTTAAACAGTTCTGTGGTTGTTTTTGAATACCGTGTTCTTAGGTTGTTGAGCCATGATATCCTTCTTCTTCCGGGCCCTCTCTTTTCAAACACTTTTCCTTGGAGGATGGATTTTAAGGGTTTGTATTTGTTGTCATTTCTCATTATATGTCCGAGATATTCCAGTTTCTTTCTCTTAATCGTTTTCATCACCTCTTTTTCCTTCCCCATTCTTTCCAGTATTGTTTCGTTGGTCTCTATCTACCCATGATATTTAAGGATCCTTCTGTATAGCCACATCTCGAAGGCTTCGAGCTTCTTTTGTGTTGCTTCGGTTAATTTCCAGGATTCCATGCCTTAGTACAATATAGAGTACACATAGCAGCGCAGGAGTTTTACTTGGATATCTAATTTGAGGTTATGGATTTTGAAGAGCTTAGACATTTTGATGAAGGCTTTTTCTATTCTACTTCTGATCTCTTGTGAGTGGTCCCACTGTTCGTTTATTAAGGTTCCCAGGTAGACAAGTTTGGATACCCGTTCTATTGGTATATTTTTAATAAATAGTTGGCAATATTCTTTCTTCTCTTTACTTATGACCATAAATTTCGTTTTGTTTATGTTCATTTTTAGCCCAAATCTTTCACTTACTTCATTCACTTTGTTCATTAGCTGTTGTAGACCTTCTATACTAGAATATTTCAGTTTTATAATACTATTGTGAACTACTCCCACTAGCGGTGGAGTAGAAAAATTGAAAAAAAATTTCAGCAATTGTACGATAAAAAAAACAGTGTTCTTCTTTTTCGGTAGCCTGGTTTCGCACAGTCCCAAGATATCCCATTTAATATGCTTTAGTTCTTCTTCCAATCTACTGAGCTGGTCTATTGTGCTCATTGTTCTAATGTTGTATGTTGCTATTTGGATCTTTACGTTCTTAGATATAGTACGTAGTCTCAGTCTATTCGAATTTTTGCCTTCCCCAGAATCCGAATTGAGGCAGACTGATTTTGCATCAGTGTGAGATTTTATGTGATTAACATTACTCACCTGGGGTAATCTTTTTCTTCTTCTTTCTTTAATGTAAGCAATTTGCTTGTTTTTCTTCGTATCCTCTGCCGTTCAATTATTAGAAAGGTTGTCGCTCCATCTCTTGCGGAGTCTTCCAACGCTTCGGCGCCCTAAGGGCGACTTGTCTCTAGTTATTTTGACCATTCTGTCGTCATTCATCCGGTCTATGTGTTCGTTCCACTCTCTCTTTTTTCCCAGTATCCATTCATTTACATTGTTTATTTTACATGTTCTTCTAATGTCCTCGCTTCTCTCCCTGTCAAAAAGTATTTTTCCAGCGATCCTGCGCACTATTTTCATTTCGGTGGTTTCTAATATTCTCTTTGTGTTCGATGTATCTGGTCTAGTTTCCGCTGTGCATAGGATTTTGACGTCTTTGTTCCCCATTTTATACCCTTCCAGGTTACGAGTGCTTTTTATTATTTCGTCCCTAACGATGTTGAACAATAAGGGGCTAAGGGAATCTCCTTGTCGAATACCACTATTTACAGGAATTTCTTGGTAGTTGTGCCATTAATTTTGGCTTGTATTTTGTTTCTCTGGTAAATATTGTCGATGGTTTTTATGATGTTGTATGGGATTTGCCTGTTGTATAGAAGGTGTACCACGTCCTCCAGTTATATTCGGTCAAACGCCTTTTCCAGATCTATAAAACACATGAAGGCTGGTTTGTTATACTCGATGGATTTTTCAGTTGTTTGTCGCAGGTCAAATATCGCATCAGTACAAGATCTTCCTGATCTGAATCCTTATTCATCGCCCAATGTGGTGAGTTCATTTATTTTATTTGTTATAATCTTTATAACTAGCTTTAAGGTTGTATTTAGAAGGTTTATGCCTTGGTAGTTTGCGGGTATCTTTTTGTCTCCTTTTTTAAACAGTAAAATTGTGGTGCTTGGCCGCCATTCGTCCGGAATTTTTTGATGTAAAAGGATTTTGCGAATTATGGCTGTTAGCTGCTGTTTCAGGCTTCTCCCGCCGTAATCTTTTTAAATTCGAAATTTCTTCATGCATACTTAAAAGGTTTGTGGCATTTAAAACGCCGCGCTTGCCGAGCGTGTTGGCGAGTGCATGTTTCAGCCGCCTATTCTGGGTTAGACGCTGCTGTGCTAGTTTTGGTTTGATTTCATTGGTACCTCTCATATCTGAGGGGCGTTCCCCTATCTGCCACCAATGGAGGCGCCCGATGGAGGACTAGCAACCCCTCACGGGCGACCAAGACAGACCAAACGTAGCGTAGGTAGAGCCCAGAAGATGTGGCTGGATGATGTCAAACAGATTGCGGGGAAAAGATGGTTCCAAACAGCACAAGACAGAAAGGCATGGAAACGGATGAAAGAGGCCCACGTCCAGGAGTGGACAAATGAGGGCTAAAGAAGAAGATGAATTGTACGATAAATAGTTTCTGAGATACAGCGGGTTACCTTTCTTAATCAGACATCCGGTACAATCTGAAGAAACGATAAAAAATGCATGCATGTTTTCCGTCGATTAAAAGTAAACTTTAATCTTTTGAGGAAACCAATTATACGAGGGTAATTTTTTTTGTTATCAAGAGTATTTATTCATTGAGATTATGTCACAGTTCTCTTGAAAACATTTCGTAAACATTTCGGTATTTTTTCTTATTTGGCATGGTACCTTTTCTATGTGCAATATGCAAATTTTAAGTGAAATTTCATAATAATTTACGTTAACAGGTAAAAGTGAATGAATACGATGATCTGTATGCCCCCGAGCCAGAAATTCAACGAAGCCTATTGGCATCGAAACGGGACGGTTGTCAATTGTACATATTCCTTATTGCAAATGGAATACAAATGAGAAGATTACTATTATTTGGAGATAAGTAAGAGATCTTATTTTACATTGTCCAAATCGATTTTGATACATACATACATATAGTCACGCCTTTTTCCCGTAGAGGTACGCAGAGACCACTTCCTTCCACTTCCGCTACAGTTCTTACACACATCTTTTGCTTCCTCTACTTTCATCAGTGCTCTCATGCATGCTCGTCGGTTGTTGGTACTTTTGACCTGGCCTTTCTTCAAAACAATGCTGATCTGATCGAGATCGATGTTCGCCAAGGTCGACCTCTACCGACTTCCGTCCATTCACACTCGCCTTATAAATTTGTTTCGTCAATCTTCCTTCATTCATTCTTTCTACGTGTCCAAACCATCTAAGCATTCCTTTGTCTATCTTTGTAACCACATCTTCTTTTACACCACAGCGTTCTCTTATCTCACTATTCTTTACTTTATCCAACCGAGTCACTTCGGCTATACCTCTCAGACTATTGTACTCATCTCCACAGCAATAATTCTACTTTCATGCTTCTTCTGCCAAACCCAACATTCACTACCGTACACAAGTGTAGGAACCAACACACCTCGATTTTAACTAGGATACATTTCGTCTATAGAAGGCTTTTTCAGATAACTTTGTAAAGTACCTTAAAAATATGCACAGAACTACTGTGATTGTTCGATTGTTCCCGAATAAGCCTCCTACTTTCAAATATTGGTGGGGATTACCATTATTTAGGGATAAGTAATTGATTTTAACTAGAATACGTTTCGTTTATAGGAGGCTTCTTCAGATAACATTGTAAAGTACCTTGAAACTAAGCACATAATTACTGTGATTGTTCCTGAACAAGCCTCTTAGTTTCTTAATATTGTAAGACGATTTTATATAAATGTTATTGTTACTTAATGTTGTTCTGGGATGATGCCTACCAAACGTTCTTTCAATGTGACCGAGCGAGATGCCTTGGGAGTATAATCCCACTGTCGTTGAGATTATACTTGGGAATCGAGAGAAATTATAGAAGGCAGCAAGTTTCTTGGAAACTGCACCTTTTTCAAGAAAATAAAGGGGCGGAAAATCCACTGATGGAACTTGTAGGCTACGACCGAAGTAATGCCTTGTGGTGGTATATGGATTGGGTCAAAACATCACAGAAAAGGAATGGGGAGTTTAGTTGGTGCAAAGCTGTCACTACCGTGCGACGTGTGGATCTTTTATGGTCCGTATGGACCCTGGCAGGCGATTGTCCTAACGACATCAACTAATAGAGATTCCTACCACCCAACCTAACCTAGCCACTCTTATAAGAAAAACCTTTTGTTGTTGGCGAATAAACTCTATAATAAATATTTCTGATAAACAGTTGTATTCGCTAAAAATGTGTACAAGTCTTTTGACTCGATTTTGCCATATTTGCGTAAATCAGGCTTTTCTCATCAACGCCGATAGACAAAACGAAAACATATAACATTTGATAAATGATTTTAATGTATTAGAATATTTCTACAACGCAAAATTTTAAACTCAACGTAACCAATAACAATAATAAAAACAGAAAACTATAATTAATATTTAATATACGAGTATGATTTATAATAAAATTACGAAATTTAGTTCTTTCTTGGGTTCGTCGATTTTAAACTCTCGATACAGTAACAGAACAATTTTTCTTCCAATACTCTTACACAATAAATTTTACTTTTATAAATCACATAGATATTCGACTAATTACAACTATTTACATTTCATAAATCATGAACACTTTTAAAACTTTACTGTCTTTTTTCACGACCGCCGTCCTTTTTATACCTCTAAATCATAATTCGACCTTTTTCGCGAAGGCGACAGAACCATCTCGACGCGGCGAGAATTTACTAGACGGATGCCGACAAAGGGCTTCATTAATAGGGACCCTCGTTGTGGTCAATGCTCGAATGCCGATAAATAAACAGGTCCGGACTGTAACAATACATTATTTTTAAGTTAAATTCAATTAAAACCGATTTATACACTATAACAATTTTAGTATACCCATTTTCTATGAATATAACTGTACTTACTACAAATTTTAGGTACCGCGCATTATCTACACAATCGAAATTTATTATTCGTTTTGATAATCGACTATTCGACAAAGAAATTTTATTTTTATGGAAAAGAATAATAAACGTGGTTTTTATAAAAAAACACGAAGGAAAAAGTGCTGTTGATTCAAAACACGATTTTTCGTGGTTTGAATTAACAACCGTTCCTTTCCCTATTCCTGTCAACAATATTTTGGCACCCAGAAGATTGGATATTTGGACTAAAACAAAATTTAGAAAAGGTAGGAACGTGAATGCATCGATATCATACATACATACATAAAGTCACGCCTTTTTCCCATGGGGGTAGGCAGAGACCATTTCTCTCATACATGCTCGTCGGTTGTTTGGTACTCTTGACTTGGCGTTTCTTCAAAACAATGTTGATCTGATCGAGATATGTTCGCCGAGGTCGACCTCTACCGACTTCCGTCCATTCACACTCGCCTTATAAATTTGTTACGTCAATCTTCCTTCATCCATCCTTTCAACGTGTCCAAACCATCTAAGCATTCCTTTATCTATCTTTGTAACCACATCTTCTTTTACACCACAGCGTTCTCTTATCTCACTATTCTTTACCTTATCCAACCGAGTCACTCCGGCTATACTTCTCAGACTACTCATCTCCGCAGCATTAATCCTATTTTTATGCTTCTTTTGCCAAACCCAACATTCACTACCGTACATAAGTGTAGGAACCAACATACCTGTATGCACAGCTAGACGTGCCTTTTTTGACACTTTCTGGCTATTCATAAAGCTATGCAGTGCCCCATTCATTTGTCTTCCTGCCAACACCCTTCGCTCAATGTCACTGTCATACTTTCCATCTCTCGTAAACTTTGAACAAATTCATTTACTTGTTCCGCTCTTTCTCCCTTAATCGAAACTCCTCAGTTTGTCATGCTTTCTTCTCTTTCAAAAACCATTACTTTCGTTTTGCTTACATCGATATCAATGTACAAAATACTATGATTGTTACTTTTATCGTTTGAGTAGAGTAAATACAAAACAAAATCCAAAGAACGTCATGAATAAAGTAGAATCTACCTGGTAGATGTTTCAACACAGTCATTCCATCTATTGATATACTATCTGTATATTGGAAACTCAATCAATCAAGCTGCCTATCCACTCAATGGATGTTGGCGGTGTTGGAATTGATCCCTGGCTGCGCTGACAAGTTCTTCTATCGTTCTTAATCTGGTACACTGTCTAATATTTATTGCCCATGATACCTGCTTTCTTCCAATTCCTCTTTTGCCGTCTTTTTTCCCCTCCAAAATTAGTTGCAGCAACTGGTATCTGTCGTGTCTAAAAATGTGACCAAAGTAAGCCGTTTTTGGTCGTTTAATAGTTGTTAACAATTCTCGGTTTGGATGGACTCTTCTTAATATTTCTTCATTGGTTACCCTGTCTGTCCAAGGTACTCTTAATAGGCATCGGTAAGTCTACATTTCGAAAGCCTATACTTTATTGATCATATTTGCCTTCATAGTCCACGACTCCACTCCGTGCAGAAGTACTGACCAGACATAGCATTTCGCAAATCGAATTCGAAAGGATATATTTAGATCCCGATTTCTAAGAATTTTCTCATATCTCATGGACGCCGTACGTGCCATCTCAATTCTACATCTAATATATTTTTCCGAATTCCAGTCTGTGTGTAGCCAACTTCCCAGGTATTTATACTGTGTTACTCAATCTATTGCTTAGCGTTTGCATATAATTGTTTTTTTCTGCTGATATAATAAATTTGATCTTGCTGGCGTTTATGTTTATCCCGTATTGATTGCTACTGTCATTTAAACGGGTACACACCTGTTGGAGTTCTTCCATATCATAAGCAATTAGGACAGTGTCATCTGCATACCGGATATTCGAGATTGGTACTCCGTTCACTTTTACTCCCATTTACTGATCTTCAAAAGTTTCAATAACTATATTGAAAACTACTCAATAGATATTTATAAAAATTTGTAGAAGTGGAACACATATTTTGTTTAAATTCGCCATAATTTATGATCCATTTCTTTCGTGTGATAGTTTAAGCTCGTTGTGACACACACACTGTATTCAGTTTGGCCGACGTATGTGCCCAAAGTTTTATGGAATAAACTTTTTAGTGCCAATTCCATAAGTCATACTTATGTCATAATGTCAACTTATACAGGGTGTTTTAAAAAAATGTGACCCCGTCTCTAGGATAGGCAAAAAACCGAAAAATAATTGGGGTCTGCTTTGTAAAAATTTTTCGTAACGCCATCCGTATTCAAGATAAAGGGCGTTGAAGAAAAAAAATGTATGCACATTTATTACGATTTTGCCGAAACTACTGGAAACATTGTAATGAAATTTTATACGAATATGTTTTAAAAGCTGATACATCCCACGAATTTGTTTTTCTATCTGACTCTCATAGAGGGCTCTAGTTAAACGGTTCGTACCAAGTAGTATTGAACATAATTTTTTTAAGGTTAGATTTATTAATCAAAATTTCAAGTGAACTTAAACATCATTTAATTTTACACCAAAAAGGTACTCTTGTTAAAACTCGATACTGTGTACCGTTTTAGGAATATTTTAATTTGAAAATTATGAAGTAATAATAACCCATGGTGGTATAAAGTAATGATAAAGTAATTAATTAAACAAAAAATCACAAGAAGAAAATTAAAATAAAGACTAAGAACATAAAATAAAATTCAATTAGAGTAAGTATTCAAAATGTCCTCCTTTTCACGAATACACAAGTCTATCCTTTTTTCTAAAGAATTCATTAATCTTCTAAACGGTTGGGGATCAGCTATAAGGTCATTAAAGAGAGGTTGAATTCTGTCTTCCAATTTTTGACGTGAATTTACCTCTGTAGCATATACTTTTTCCTTAAGATACGACCAAACTGTGTAGTCCAAAGGATTAAAATCGCATGACCGAGGAGGCCAATGAATCGGAGCCTCTGCACCTCTACCAATCCATCGATTTGGAAAATGGTTACTCAACCAATTACAACACCTTCTATCAAAGTGCGGTGGAGCTCCATCGTGCATATAAAATAGAGATCTTCGCTCGTTTAGCGTTAAATCTTCTAATAACTCGAATAAGTGATTGTTTAAAAAATCCAAGTACATATCACCATTTAAATTTCCAGGTAGAATGTAATAATAACCTATTAATTTGTTACTTAAAGTTGCTGCCCAAACATTAATTTTAAATGAGTGTTGGTAATGTGATATCCTTTTGACTTGTGGATTCTCATCACACCAGTAGTGTGCATTTTGGTAAAGGTGGCCTCGTCCGTAAAAAAAATACATTTTAAAAAATTTGGATTGAGGACTGTCCTTTCTTGTAATGTTTTTTTTCCCAATTTTTTAAAATGTATCCGTTTTATCGATGAAGTCTCATTTACGCGACAAAAAATTTTTAATTCACATAATGCATACTAATTAATAATAATAAGTAATAACTTTATTATTACTTTATACCAGCATCGGTTATTATTACTTCATAACTTTTAAATCAAAATATTCCGAAAACGGTACACTGTATCGAGTTTTACCAAAAGTACCTTTTTGGTGTAAAATTGAATGATATTTAATTCACTTGAAATTTTGATTAATAAATCTAACCTTAAAAAAGTTATGTTCAATACTACCTGGTAGGAACTGTGTAACTAACGCCCCCTATGAGAGTCAGATATAAAAACAAATTTATGGGATGTATCAGCTTTTAAAACATATTCGTATAAAATTTCATTACAATGTTTCTAGTAGTTTCGGCAAAATCGTAATAAATGTGTATACATTTTTTTTGTTTTTTCAACGCCCTTTATCTTGAATACGGATGCCGTTACGAAAATTTTTTTATGGAGCTCTCTGCATAATCGAAATATGAGATTTGGCTGCACATCTCTAGAGTTCTATTCCAAAGTCCAGATAGGTCTTAGAATGGTCTTATAAACGAGTAGTTTATTTTCAGGTTTTAATTTAGTGTCACGTCTAATCAACCAGTTTATTGATTTGACTTTTAGATCTATTTGTTTCCTTTTTTTTGTATATATGTTCTTTCCAACTAAGTTTGCTGAGTAGGTGTAGGCCAAGGTATTCGACTATTTGGACTTGCGGTATAATTTCTTGATTAAATTCAACTTTTCTGAGAGTAAATGTTACTTGAGAGGACTTCGGTGCATTCACTTTTCTTCTTCTTCTTGGTGCCTTGTCCGCTCAGCGAACGTTGGCAATCATCATTACTATAGTTACTCTGTTCACTGCTGCCCGAAAAAGTTCAGTCGATGTTTTGCCAAACCATTGTCTCAGATTCTTGAGCCAAGATGTGCGCCTTCTGCCAGGTCCTCTTTTTCCTTCTATCTTGCCTTGGATTATTAGTTGTAATATGTTATATTTTTCGTTCCGCATTATGTGTCCAAGGTAAGAGAGCTTCCGTATTTTAACGGTTCTAAGTATTTCAGGGGTCCGTATCTTAATTCTTCTCAGAACCTCTGCGTTGCATACATGATCTACCCAGCTAATTTTCAAAATCCGACGGTACGCCCACATCTCAAATGCCTCGATTCGTTTGCTTGTGGCCTCTGTCACTGTCCACGCCTCTACACCATACAGCAAAACCGAGAACACATAACAGTTGAGAAGCCTTTTCCTGAGTTTCAAGCTCAAGTTGTTATTACAGAACACACTTCTCATTCTTAGGAAGGTGGCTCTCGCTTTTTCTATACGTTGGCGGATTTCTCTTGAGTGGTCCCATTCTTCGTTTATCAGGCAGCCCAGATAGGAAATATGGTCAACTTTTCCTATAATAGTATTATTCACTAGTAGTTGATTCATTGTGGGGCGACCTTTACTTATTGTCATATATTTAGTCTTTGCAGTATTGAGCTGTAAACCATACTCATTTAAATGAACCATCAATTCATTCATGATATGCTGCAAGCCATCGAATGTGTCGGCTAAAATAACAGTGTCATCCGCGTAACGTATATTGTTGATCTTAAAAACATTTATAGAAATGCCTTCAGAAATGTTTTCCAATGCTTCAGCAAATAATTCTTCCGAATATATATTGAATAACAGCGAAGACAATATACAACCCTGTCTAACCCCACGTCTAATTTCCACAGCTTCGGTAGCTTGATCTCCCACTCTTATCGAGGCTTTTTGATTCACTTTTATCTTTCAATTTTTCAGCCATTTTTTCAGTGTTCTTGGAGATTAAGTGTTGCTGTGTTAGGATCTTCGTGTATTGACAATATGGATGTGTCATCAGCAAAAGTACCAGTGAAAATTATAAATGATCGCTGTTTTTAAAAAAGTTATTAAACCTTTCTTCTGACTCCTTACTATTTTCCTTTTTTATTTATTACCAATCAACCAATTATTTCTCTAATTACAGGTGGTGATCTTTTTACAGACAAAACACTAAATCTTCGAAATCAAACGCTGAAAGTGGTCGCTTTTGCCCATTTACCGGGCGTTGAAAAAATCCATACAAATTATGATACTTTAAGAACATTTCTGACAAAAACAGAACACAACGAGACTGTTTATTTTGCTGGAACAGAAATCGAGGTAAATTAATTACGAATTAAAGAAAAATAGTAAAATCAAAATTCGATTAAATTTATTTCAGATTGTGCAAACGATTTCAAAATTAATGAATTTTAAAATTAACATTTATGAGCCAGAAAACGTTGAAACGGAACTGTGGGGACAAAAATTAATAGGCGGTATATATACAGGGATAGTTGGAGAAGTAGTCAGCACCAAAGCGGACATTGCTTTGGGAGATTTATATAATACGCCTTATTTAATGGATTTAATGGACCTTACAGTACCCTACAATACAGAATGTTTGACTTTTATAACACCAGAAGCCCTGACGGATAATTCTTGGAAGACTCTGATACTACCGTTCGAGTAAGAAACACAAGTACAGCTGCAGTTGGGTTACGAAATTAAGGCAATCGGTCAAATTATACTGGACTAATTACTTGATTAGATACAGTTTTACACCATCTAGTAACTGACAAAGATTCATATATCACTAGATGACCCGGCAAACGTTGTTTTGCCATATAAATAATTTCCTAGTAAATTAGCACTTTTGAATGAGCATAATATTCAATATCGGGCTCATACTGGAATGCTAGACGCAGGAATGAATCAGATATAAATGCTCGATGTACTTGTTGTCGTTGTTGGTCATTTGTTCTTCGTCTATTGACTGTGAAACGGCGTGATTGTCGTTGTTCTAATCTTCTGACTTCATTGCGTTCAGCTCGTGTATCTTCTGGCTCTTCTTGATGCAATTGCGCCATTCTGATACGTGCATCAGTATTTTGTTGCTGGATTTGTTCTTCTGTTCTTTCGGATCTGCTATTTCGCAAGTTTCGAGCTTTACTTGTACTGCGGCTCAAATCAGCCCCTTTGCGTTTTCTTGGCATTGCTCACCCCGTACAAAACATACATAAATAGAATTAATGAAATTATTTAATGATGAAAAATGTTAAAAGTATAATTAGGGCCAGGATTTTTGCCGCAGTTTTGAAATGATTAGTTTTAATTTATGAAATTATAACAAAAATATAAGTTTTATGGAAAAAATTTTCAAACAAAAGTAAAAAATTAAATTTTATGAAAACATTGTCTCATAATTTTTTCATGCAACCAATATTTCCATTGACATTTCAAAATAAAGATTCATAATGATTGATTTTTTGGAAACTATGAAAATCTTAATTGTTCAATTACATTTTTTTTATAAAATTAAATTAAAATTACATTTTTATAAGATCAACAACATTTTCGATATAAATAAAAAAAAGTATACTTACAACACAAAATCCGTTGTTATTGGAAGCTCGTGTCACGTGTTGAGTACTTTTGAGGTTATAAAATCACTTGATTAACTAATCGTGCAAAATACACTCAAAATTGATAATTTAATTATTATTGATAAAATAGGAATGATTAAAAGTTAATATGAGAGTTACACTGAGATAGCAAAATAATAATTGTCAACGTTACTACTACACTTGATGCATAAACAATAATGATGGCCGACAACTGTGTAGGGAGTGAGAAAGAAAGGAGACCGGCTTCGTTCTCATCCCTACTCCGTGCTGTTTACTGGGTCAGAAGTGACACCTGTAGACATCTGGCGGGGATAACTAATTAAATGACGATTGATCAGTTTTCGACCGGAGAGGAAAAATGATTAAATTACTAAAATGGCTATTAAAAAATAAGGGTTGATCGTAGAAGGGTGAAAATTGAGGATTGTATGTATTTTTGTATGTTGTATCATAAAAAAATAGAAATTAAAAATTTTGTCTAAAAAATAAAAAAAAAATTTAGTGGTGGACTACCCCTAACATTTAGGGGGATGAAAAATAGATGTTGGCCGATTCTCATAGATACCGGATAAGCACAAAAAATTTCATCTAAATCGGTCAAGCCGTTTCGGAGGAGTATGGTAACTAACATTGTGACACGAGAATTTTATATATTAGATTACCACGCATTATCCATTGTCCAAAAACTAAAAAATATCGAATTTGTGGCGTTTAAACAATGACAACTGGTGGGTTAATATCTGAGCCTGTCATCATAAAAAAAATAAGCTAATAAACTAAATGAATAAGTTACTCGTCAAAATACAGCAAACAATCAGGTTACTCTGATGTGGGTTCCAGGACACAAGGGAGTTAAAGGCAACGAGGAAGCAGACTGCATTGACAAGGAAGGGGGCAAATACACAATTTTCCGGCCCAGAACCCTTCTGTGGACTCTCCAAAGCCCACTTGAAAGAAGAGGTTCGACGATGGGAAACAGATGAAATGAAATCTCACTGGCATAAAGTGCCAGGATAAAAACAAGCAAAAAGGCTAGTAAGCCTAAGCTAAACAGCTTCTTGAGTTGGACAAGAAAGACTTAAAACTGGTGACGGGACTACTCACTGGACACTGCAGTCTGAGATGTCACCTGAAAAAGATGGGCAAAACAGAGAGTGATAGTTGCCGCTACTGCGAGAACTTCGCTGGAACTGCAGAACATTTGCTTTGCGAATGCCCAGCACTTTTTTGCAAGAGGCTAAAGTTTCTGGAATTGGCCTTCCTAAAGCCCTCCGATATCATGAACTTAGTCCCCAGAAAACTGATAAAGTCTCGGAATCCCGGGCCTTAAATAGATTAAGGGTTATATACAAAAGATGTGATAGGTCGAGGTGCTTGAGAGGCTGCATATCCTTCACGACCCCCCCTACAATCTACAATCCACAATCTACTCGTCAAAATACAAGTTGACTCAATTGAGTAACTAATGAAGGAAATAAGGCGTTCTGGATCCACAGAACAAATCACTAAACAGTTTTACTATTACACAACTATACAATTAAATCTATGTTACAGGACCTCAACTTATGTACCTACATATATCCAGTCACGCTCTTTTCCCGTTGGGGTAGGCAGAGACCACTTCTTTTAACTTGTTACGGTTCTTACACACGTCTTTCGCTTCTTCTACTTTCATACATGCTCGTCGTTTGCTGGTACTCTTGTCTGGCCTTTCTGCAAAACAATTTCGATCTGTTCGAGATACGTTTGCCTAGGACCACCTCTACCGACTTGCCCATTCACATTCGCCTTATAAATATGTATCGTCAATCTTCTTTCATTCATTCTCTTTAAGTGTCCAAACTATCAAAGCATTCCTTTATATATCTTTATACCACAGCATTCCCTTATCATCTCACTTTGTCGAAGAACAGAAATGTTCATCACTGAATGTGTATTATAAAAAAGGTAAAAATTGTAACTATATAATTGATGACAATGATAGCTGACGTTATTGCCAATAATTTCGTAATCTGACTTTAGTATGCGATTTTATGTATACATTTTTTAGACCGATAATGTGGGGCGGTGTTATACTATCGCTAATAGTCACAATGGTAAGTTTCTACTACTTATCCCATTTTTACGTTAACACTAGGCCAGAAAATAAAAAACAGGAAGACACCGATCCAACGCAAGCTGTTCAAAAATTGAAAAAAGTAATTACCTTGTCACTGCATCCATCGATGGAAAAAATAGACGCAAACGCTAAATATATCTTGATGAAAGAAAAATATCGAGTAATTAAAGTGGAAGGCGAACCTGTCGGACTTTACCAATTCAGCGAACCAGTCAATAGCGCTCTTTACACTTATAGCATGTTATTGCTAGTTTCGTTGCCGAAATTGCCGACGGGATGGTCGCTGAGAGTGTTAACCGGATGGTACTGGTTGTACTGCTTGCTCGTCGTCACGGCATATAGAGCCAGTATGACAGCTATCTTAGCCAGGCCGTCATTAAAGTAAGGCTTCTTTTGTACAGACATTTATCATAAAATTCATTCCAACTATTCGAAGACGGTCACAGTCATGCGCATTACAAAGTACCTAGGTAATAAATAAGTGAAAACTTCTTTTGGCGCGTTGAGCAAAACTTATGGTTTCGCGTTACCTGACGTCAGCGTCAGTGACAGATGACATCATGGCTTCTTCTTCTATCTGTCTGTCAAATAGTGGCCTCGAGTTGGCGGCCCATTTTTAGGCTACTAATTATGCAATGATTTTAATATGAAGGGCACTTTTTTTAATTCAGTGATTGTTCTTCTTATCTCTACCCTCCATAGGTCAAAAAAACGGTGATTTCATGGCTGCTGCTTCTTCTTCTTCTATATGTCTGTCAAAAAGTGACCTTGACCTGACAGCCTTCTTTTATTAGGTTATTTATTATTCAATGATTTTAATACACAAATTATGAAATTTTAATTTTTAATACTACAATTAATTTTAAAATCTAAAAAAACCACTGTTATTTCATAGTTTTATGTTCCCACTTCTGTCGGCAGTCCCATTGTGTTCCAAACTTTTTGATTGCAATCTATTCTATTAAATATTTAGCAAATAGTTAGGGATGTACTATGTCTTGAAGGGCAAGCAGTCAAGTGGCACATGCCCTAATCTCATGTTACCTCCCTATATATTTCCAATAGCCTTTCTTTTTAGTCCCTGGAATTTCAAATCACTCTCTATCAGGTGGCGGTACAAAATGGGCAGAAATTTAAAAAAAGTTGCTAAATTTGTTGCCAAAGAAACGATTTTGTTGCTCGGACCGATCCCGAAAAATCGCCAACAATGGCTTCACGTTAAGCAGGCGAAGACATCAAATATCAAACGATCTGAAAAATCGGAATGGACCAAAATTTGTTGCTAATTTGTTGCTGAAAAACCATACTAAAAGAAAAAAATTTTTTTAAATTTACACCGAATATGCTAACTTAAATCGAGATTTCTACCTAATAAATAAAATATTTAATTTTGTTGCTCATCGCAGCAAAGATCCCTAGAGTCAGCAACAAAATAGAAAACTGGAAA
This sequence comes from Agelastica alni, assembly GCA_950111635.1. Taxonomy (NCBI): domain Eukaryota; kingdom Metazoa; phylum Arthropoda; class Insecta; order Coleoptera; family Chrysomelidae; genus Agelastica; species Agelastica alni. Next base: position 20,662,989 of record OX467717.1, on the reverse strand, counting down.
TCGGATGAGTTTTCGACCGGTATACTCAAAATACTTCCATACCAGCTTAAATCGCTATTATTATCATTTAAATAATCAGATTAATTTTATTGCGAATTGCAACGATTATCGTTGATGCCTGAACAGTCAGCAACAAAATTAAGAACCCGAGATCGGATAAGTTCACCGATCTTATGGTTATCAAAGATTATCATTGCAATTGTTATCAAAATTAATCCGATTATTTAAGTGATAAAAATAGCGATTTGAGCTGGCGTGGACGGTTTCTTAGTATACCTGTCAAAAACTCATCCGATCTCGGGTTCTCAAATTTTTTGCTGACTGTTAAGACATCACCAATTATTACTGTAATGAGCAACAAAATGACATTTATTATTTAATGAAATAGAAATTCCCAGAGCAGACGAGACTAAGTATTTGGGACTGCACATGGACAGTAAACTATCATGGAAGAAGCACATACTTAAAAAAAGGAAAGCCATGGATCTTAAAAAGTCATCTTTATCCATAGAGAACAAAATTTTATTGTACAAAGCTATAATCAAACCAATATGGGCATACGGAATATAACTATGGGGATGTTCCAGCAAATCGAACATAAATATTATTCAACGTTTCCAATCAAAGTCATTAGAAATAATCGCGAATGCTCCATGGTATGTATCTAACCACACACTGCACGTAGAACTTGACATATTGAAGAAGAATGCAAAAAAAGAACCCAAAAACACTTCGAAAGGCTTGAACACCATCCCAATGAACTGGCATCAGACTTGATAAATATTGTAAACCCGAGGCGGCTCAAAAGGAAATGGCCAATTGATCTTCTGCAGGTATATTTAGGAGGATTACTTATTGTATATAAGTTGTTCTGATTGTTAATATAAACAAGGTCGCGGTGGAGGGGCGACCACGCCCCACTCACATAAAACCTAATATAAACAAATCAATAAAAAAAAATATTTAAATAATGGAAATAGCAAATTACGCTGGCGTAGACGAACTACCATCAAGCGCCGCAAACTGGAATACTTGGGACATGTGATGCGTGGACCACGTTATAGTCTGCTTCGGCTTTTCTGAATGGCAAGATCGAGGGGGAAAAATTGATAGGCCGCAAAAAGCAAAAAGGTTTAACTGCTGAGGAACTTCTCCGCGCAGCTCAAGATAGATATAGATACAAAGAAGTAGTCAATACGGGAGTCGGCAACGCTTGAGAAAGCAAGACACTGTAAGAAGAAGAAGGACGGTTTCTGAGTATACCGGTCAAAAAATCATTAGATCTCAGGTTCTCAAATTAGTTGCTGACTGTTCAGACATCAACGATGATCATTTCAATTCGCATCAAAATTAGTCCGATTATTTAAATGATAAAAATAGCGATTTAAGCTGGCGATCAAAAACTCATCCGATCTCGGGTTATCGATTTTGTTGCTAACTGTTCAGGCATCAGCGATTATCACGCCATTAGCAACAAAATTAATTCAGTTATTTAAATGATGAAATTAGTTTATATATTAGGTATAAATCGCGATTTAAGTTAGCACGTTTGGTGTAAATTTAAAAAATATTTATTTATTTTAGTATGGTTTATCAGCAACAAATTTTGGTCCATTCCGATTTTTCAGCAACAAATTTAGCAACTTTTTTTTCAATTTCTGCCCGTTTTGTACCGTCAGTTTTATGGAGCTGATGTTTTACCAGTATATTAGGATGAATATCAAATCTCTTTTTGTAGCCTATTATTGAGTGTTTGATTTCATTTTTGGCCGTTCTGATCTCAAGATCGTGGCTGGAATCTTCTTTCTTTTTTTTCTTTCGGGAATGGTCGACGTTGAGGAATAATTATGTATCACCTTTTTGCTGTTCGACCATAGTCGTTTCCACTGGTGTTTTTATCCTACAATTACTTCATTAAAATTTCTTACCCATCTAGTCTGTCTGTACTTACACAAACATACATACATAAAGTCACGCCTTTTTTCCATAGGCGTAGGCAGAGACGACCACTTCCTTCCACTTGCTACGGTTCTTACACACATCTTTTGCTTCCTCTCATCAGTCCTCTCATACATGCTCGTCGGTTGTTGGTACACTTGACCTGGCCTTTCTTCAAAACAATGTTGATCTGATCGAGATATGTTCTCCGAGGTCGACCTCTACCGACTTGTCCATTCACACTCGCCTTATAAATTTGTTTCGTCAACCTTCCTTCATCCATTCTTTCTACGTGTCCAAACCATCTAAGTATTCCTTTATCTATCTTTGTAACCACATCATCTTTTACACCACAGCGTTCTCTTATCTCACTATTCTTTACTTTATCCAACCGAGTCACTCCGGCTATACTTCTCAGACTACTCATCTCTGCAGCATTAATCCTATTTTCATGCTTTTTCTGCCAAACCCAACATTCACTACCATACATAAGTGTGGGAACCAACACAAACAAAGATTTGAAATTCCAAAAAAAATTCACATAAAGGGGTATATTGTAACAATGATGTTTTAGGGTTAAAATCGATACTATTGATGAATTAGTGGATAGTCAACTAACCTACGGAGGTTGGGGGGAAATTAACAAAGAATTTTTCAAAACATCTTCTGATCCTGCTCTAGAAATGATATCTGAAAACTTTGTCATCGTTAACGACTCAAATTTAGCAGTAGATAAAGTATCCGAGGCATCATTTGCATTTTATGAAAATACTTATTTTTTAAAAGAAGCACTTGTCAAACGACAACAGAGATTCCAAAACCAGAACGGTTTTGAGGTCAACTCTACTTCAAATCAAATTAAAAGTGTAGAAGATGTAGGAGACGACAGAACTCTACACATCATGAAAGATTGCATTATAAATATGCCTGTTTCTATAGGTAAGTTCGAATGGCTGCATAGACGGTTGCTTGAAAAAAAAGTGAAAAAGGCGTGACTATATGTGTGTATGTATTTTTATGTAAGTACGAATACTCTTTTGCCAAAAATTCACTTTAACTGCTAGTGTTATTTTAGGACTTCAAAAGAATTCTCCGTTAAAACCTCGCATGGATAAATATTTGCGAAGAATTTTGGAAGCAGGGTTCATTAAAAAATGGCTTGACGATGTAATGCAAAAAGTTCTTACTACAGAAATTCAAATAGAAGACACCGGTACAACAAAAGCTGTAATGAACATGAAGAAATTTTCAGGAGCTTTGGTAGCGTTACTTCTAGGCTATTTTCTTGGCGTTATAACACTGATAGGGGAAAACTGCTATTTTTATTTTCAAGTTAGTCAAAATCCCAAATATAATAAATATTCTAAACAAATTATTAAGAAATCAAAGTAAAAACAACATCTTGCCGTTCTTATATTTGCAATCTATATTAGTAGTTATTGATAAGGTTACAAAATTTCCTAATATTTGTGTTAATTATTGTATTAAAGCAATTCAAAAATTAGATGGCTATTAGTTTAATATTTTTAACCCCTTTATATTGTCCTTAGTCTATTTCCATCATTATAAATATACCACGAAGGCAAAATCTTGATTGTTTAATATTTAATCGGAGAATCGGTAGTTAAAATATTTGCGCTGCTTTTAATATTCTGGTCAATCAAACAGGGTCGATAGTTAAACACTGGTTCGTTCGGTTAATTACTGAACATACCATGTAAAAATTTATCGTCTGTCAAGGTCACTAATGTCACAATTTATTTAAAATCGTCTCTTAAGGTCGTCAATGTCAAAATTTGTTTTCATTGAAAGTTGTCAAAGCAACGGATAAACCTTGGCAAATCGATTAGTACAATTATTTAAATTAGTGTAATAATCATTTCCATAGTTAATTTGATAAATCTTGTGCTCAGAAAAAATGGAAAAACAAAAGAAAATTAAATCAATGAGAAGGTGTTTAAATCCAGTGTTTCATTTGCAAACTAAAAACGAAAATGATCAACATATAACAAAAGACGTAATTAAAAAAGTCCGAAATACTGGTCAGTTAAATTTATCGTCTAGGCATTTATCTGAAGGTAAAGTTATGTAAAAAAACTAATATGTGATCAAATATAGCTGTTTATAAAGAGCTTATTATTTTAAATAATTCTTATACAACTATTTTTTTTATTTGTATCTTGAAATTTACAACTTGCAGATATTTATGCTATGATGTCATGAAAATTAAAATAATACCTTTAAGCTATATTTTTGTATTCAGTGTTTTTTTAATATAAGTTAATGATTACAGTTTTAAAACCTCTAGTGATAGGCTAAAATAAATAAAAAATAACTTGTTAATTATTTTATGTTAAACAATTCACTAAAAAATCTCATTTAAATGGTCTCTGTACATTATTCCTTGACAAAGCATGTTAAATAAAATTTACAGGCAATGTGGAGGTTTAATATAACTAAATTTGTAGTGCCAGAAAAAGTGTTTACAATCTATGAACTAACAAATGAAAATGAAATAAATATAGATTTAAGCAGAGTTGTTAAAGAAGAAGAAGCGTGGTGGAATATTAAACCATTAACACATCTAGATCTTAGTTCTAACGTTTTAACAAATTTACCAAAACAGATCAGCATGTTCCAGGATTTAATGGTCTTAAATGTAAGGCATTTTAGATTAAATTTTGGGCTACTAACAAATATAAAAGCATTGTAGGGTGTTTTGTTTATTAATTAACTAAACTTTCTAGCCATTGTTAATAATACAGTTCAATAGTGGCGCTAATGTAATTTTATCTCATTGGTTTGTACTTATTTAATATTTGTTAAGTATGCAATTGTTTTAAAATTATCACTATGATTTTATTGTTTTTTGTTTAAACAGCTCAATTATACAAGAATCTTTTTTTCAGTTACATGATAACTTATTAACATTATTACCTGATGAAATAAGTAGCTTGAAAAATCTAACAAAACTGTCTTTAAACCATAATAAAATTACTAATATACCCAAAAGTTTTTACAAATTATTGGAACTTAAACAATTATCTATTAGTTATAATTGTCTAGACTCTATTTCCAAAGATATTTCTGATTTGGTAATGCTGGAAAAACTGGTAAGTTAAAATTCATACAATTATTTGTACTACACTATACAAGTGTGTCTCATAACTAATGAAAAACATTTGAGAGCAATTATATAGTTAAAAACAAAATAATAACAAAAATAATATCAGTATTTTATTTAAAGGTTTGAAATACATACCCTCATCTGAAAGTTAAATGCCTTCAAAGTTGTACAAATAAAAATATTTTTCTAAAATGCATATATATATATATATATATATATATATATATATATATATATATATATATATATATATATATATATATATATTTAAGAAGTATAAACAATATAAAGGAAATGTATTATAAAACTATAAATTTAATAATAATTATCTTCTTTAATGTAATAATAATAAAAGTACCTACAGTAAAAGCTCCTTATTCGCGGGGTATACATTATGTAAATATATCTTAAATATAGAAACCGTGAATATGGAATGGTAATTTGTATAGAATTATATGAGATACGTTTCAAGGTTCCAAAAAATAAAAAAATTATTAAAATAAAATCAATTTAATTAAAGTTTTTAACAATATATATATATATATATATATATATATATATATATATAAATATATATATATATATATGTTCTTTGAAGCCTCTTCTTCATTGGAATGCAGATTCAACATTTCCTCCAAGTTGGTTTCAGTCAAATCATTGTCTTGGGATTCAAGCAACTTTTGAATGTTGCTAGATTCTATTTGCTCAAAGTCCTCTCCTCCTATTCCATTGGCAACTTGAGCAATGTTTGCTGGTAAAGTTTGAATTTGCACAGAATCTTCATCATTTCCGACAGTTAGACCGAGCCATAGTTTTTTCCAACATGATTTCAATGTGTATGGTTTAAGCTCTTTCAATGATTCATTTATGATAACAATGCATCTTGCAATGTTAAAATTTTTCCAGTATTGCATCACATTCATATCAGGATCACATTCCATGATCATATTCCATCTGATGTAATAGAGCTTGAACGCCTGGATTATTCCTTGGTCCATGGGTTGGAGTAAAGCAGTTGTGTTAGGAGGTAAAAATATCACCTTTATATTTGGATGCATAGTTTCAAGCTCACGAGGATGACCTGAAGCATTGTCCAAAACTAGAATGGCCTTAAAGTCTAAACAATTTTTTTTTCAAATAAGTCTCAACACCAAGAAAAAAATAATTCCGGAACCAATGAGAAAAAATAGCACTTGTAACCTACGCTATCTTATTTGCACGCCAAAACACTGGCAGGTTGTCCTAATCTAAATCCTTTCAAGATACCGACTGGAGCAGCGAATAAAGAAATTTCTTTTAACCCACAAATAGTGAAAACGCGAATATGGGAACCATAAATAAAGAGATTTTACTGTACTAATAAAATTTGACAGTACTGGGACATTTCATAATGCTTGTATTTCTAAAATGTAAAATTTAAATAATTTTTATTATAGGATTTGTCCAATAATAAAATATCAAGCTTACCATCTGGTATGGGTTTCCTAGTAAGGCTTACAGAACTTAATGTTTCAAATAATAATCTTGCTAAAGTGCCCCCTGATATTGTAAATTTACGAGGTTAGTATTCCAATACAAATAAAAGTTGATTTTTTTCAAAATTAGAATTAAAAAAAAAGGACAATAACATCTGGAGTATTTCAGTTAAAAATAGTTTAACAATAAAACAGGAAATATTTATTCTTGTGTTCTAGCTTTATTAAAACTTGATATTAGCCACAACAGTATTACTCACTTACCTGATATGGGAGAACTAAGAAAACTACAAATGTTGTATGCTCAACATAATGATATTCAAGAAATACCCGGTTTTATGGGGTGTCAGCAAATCCATGAAATTTATTTCGGTAACAACTTTATACAGGTATGTAATTGTTAAATGACACTAAAATTTGAATTAATCACTATTTTTAACAACTAAGCGCATGTAAATTAATAATTGTGTTGAACTCTTATCACTTCACGTTTGAATAAATTTATTTCCTATCCGAACTGACTGTACTGAAGACTCTTTATAGCATTCCTAGTATAATAAAGTGATTGTCAAATAATTATAAACGTAGAGGTCTTGGAAAATCTCATGAACTTGAGGCTTACAACTGCGCGCATCTATTTAAACGGCAACGTTGCAAAATTTGACACCAAAAGCACCTGTCTATGAGTGACGTGCAGCACATAACCACTTTTTTGCCATCGGTAGAAAGGGTGACGTACACGTGACGTCACTGCTTGAGGTGGGTAACGTGCATGTGGTACAACAAATGACATATCTTTCATAAGGTTATGTGTGTTCGGTTTTCTGAGCTTTTTGACAATTATGTAGCTTTAAGGAACAATATCAAGTGTTAAAAAGTAGTGTTTAGGTTATCTATAGCCGATGCCACATTTTGACAAATAGAATCTCAAGTTGTGACGTCACAGGTACGTCACTCTTTCATCCGTGTTCAAGCTGAAACGTCATGTACACGTTACCCATTCTTCTATGCTGTAATATAAGTACTAATGGTCCAGGCAAATTTAATTGGAGAAATATTAAATATAACTATGTACTTAATTTCGCTAGCAATTAGTGTTTAACACAAACCAACATTTTGTGATAAAATTTAAAAAAAAAAATTTAACGTTTATAAAAATTTCATAATTCTAATTACAAATTATTGCTATTAAGCGAGGACCTTGTAAAGGTAACATACCAACTGCGCAAGCTATAGCTACTCTTACACATACACTGATGGATCCAAGATGGATGAAAGGGTTGGAGTGGGCGTTACAGGGCCGAATTTTCGGCTCTCAAAACCTCTTGATAACACCCCAACCACCTTTCAAGCAGAATTACATTCCATAGAGATATGTGCCCAGGAGTGCATTGAAAGAAACATCCGAAGGGCAGATATCTATATTTTATCAGATAGCCAAGCAGCATTAAAAGCTCTGAAGTCATACACTTGCGAGTCTAAGCTGACTTGGGACTGTTAACAATCCCTGAGACAACTGGCAGCGAACAACCAGGTTACTCTGATGTGAGTTCCAGGTCACAAGGGAGTTAGAGGCAACGAGCAAGCAGACTGCCTTGCCAAGGAAGGGGCGAATACACAATTTTCCAGCCCAGAAAGAACCCTTCTGTGGACTTGAAAGAAGAGGTTCGACGCTGGGAAACAGATGAAATGAAATCTCACTGGCATAAAGTGCCAGGACAAAGACAAGCAAAAAGGCTAGTAAGCCTTTCGCCATTGAAAGCTAAACAGCTTCTCGAGTTGGACAAGAAAGACTTGAAACTGGTAACGGGACTCCTCACTGGACACAGCCCTCTAAGGTATCACCTGAAAAAGATGGGCAAAACAGAGAGTTATAGTTGCCGCTACTGCGAGAACTTCGCTGAAACTGTAAAACATTTGCTTTGCTTTTCTGCAAGAGGCTTAAGTTTCTGGAATGGGCCTTCTTAAAGCCCTCCAATATCAGGAACTTAGCTCCCAGGAAACTGATTAACTTTGTACAAAGTCTCGGAATCCCGGGCCTCGAATAGATTAAGTGTTATGCACAAAAGATTTGATAGGTCGAGGTGCTTGAGAGGCTGCATAGCCTTCACAACACCCCCTACAATCTACACATTTTTAGAGGGAGTGTAAGACATTGGTTTTTCTCGATTTTCATAAAGTTTACCTATATATATATATATATATATATCAAAACGTATTATCTACTTTTAGGAAATACCTGTAGATTTTTGCGAAAATATGAATCATCTAAAAATTCTAGAACTTAGAGATAATCAAATTAAAGCTGTGCCACATGAAATAACGAATATGGCTCATTTAACAAAATTTAATTTAACAAATAATAGCATTGAAGAGTAAGTATGGATTTATGCAATTGATCTTAATAATCATTTAACATAGTTCGCTTTTTTTCGATGAATACCAATAATTGTACCATCGATTACTTAATAGAGGACAACATAATTTTAGATTGCCAAATGTAATTGGTTTGATGCCGCACCTTCAAACGTTTAATATTGAAGGCAACAAACTGAAGCAAATAAGACCTGACATAATTCATGCTGGTACCAACAGAATACTTAGGTACTTGAGAGAAAAAATCAGCGAAGAAGATCTGCAAGCTTTGAATTTTCCTTCAGACGTATCATATGACAGTAAAATATATCCAGACAGGTAAAGATTGCACAAGCAACAAAAAATTATCTTTTTTTGGGGTTTCTATCTAAATTAATAAGTTTTGAGTCTATACATCTAATAACTAAAATTTGCATTTATTATAAAGGTTGCTTTCGTCTTTTTTACGTTGAAGTATTGAAGTTTTTGGTTGATAGTATCAGCAATAGGTGGCACAATTAAAAAAGAGGGCGGCGAGTGTGTGCGCAAATAGTATAGCATTCACATGCAACATAGTAATGGGTGTTCACTTGTACTTTACAGCGTTGTAACTGATTTCAGATTATAACAAAGTATAAGTGTAAATTGTGATAATAAGAAACCATATTAACAATTGATTCTTATGCCACCAGATGTCACTAGATGGATCATTCTCTTCTTTTAAGTCACGTCTATGGGCGGGCAGTTGTAAAGTGGGTTGTCAATAGAACACGTTAACAATCATAATTATTGTGGTACGTTGCAGTATTTTATTTAAATAAAGTTATCAAGAATGTTCAGTTGTTTTATAATTATAAACAAATAATACTAAATGTTACACAGATATGGAAAAATTATGTCAAATGGGAACCATATGTATTGCTGCCTCCATTGCATATAAAATTAGAACTTTAGAAACAATTTGTTTAAAAGTTTTTAATTAAGACTCTGAAGCTTCACAATATTTAAAAAAGTTTTTCCCCAAATTATCCGGAGCTAAATTGAAAGCAGGTGTTTTCGTCGGACCCCAAATAAGGAAAATAATGACCAGTGACGAATTTACACAGTTACTCAATACTCACGAAAAACAAGCCTGGAACAGCTTTCAAGTAGTATGTTGCAATTACAGATTACAACGGTTCATTTAATCTTGCTTTGATCTAATTTAAATCATTCTCGATCCATCCCAGAGCGCCAACGTCTTTAAACCCGTTTTTATTGTCCCAGGCGAATTGAGAATTTCCTTCCCCTTACCGCTCAAGGCGGCCGGACTATTCAAATTCCTAAAAGAGTATCTCTTCGACCGCCGAGAGCGACGATCAAATTCAATGTATTCAGAGCTTAGATTTATAAGACCTTTTATGAGGTATGACTTGATACCTAACGCCATTTGAAAAAATTTAAGGGGTATCTCCGTTAGGGAGGGGGTGAATCTGACATTTATGACAGCGCTAAAAAGAGTCCCCCTCAAGTTAAAAGTTGACGTGTTTCGGTATTTCTTTCTAATATGTCGCATTTCTGAAATATTAAGGGTGGGTCCTTTTCAAATGAACACAGTGTATATAGACGAATAAGAAAACAAAATTTGACACCGACAACCCAGACCCAAAACTCGTGTTGACCGGTATTATTTGCATTAAAACTGATAGTAAAAATTAGACTTTAACGAGGTTGTCGTGGTACAATATTGTCAGAAAATGTTAGATTATGCGTGCGGTATACAAGCTTGTAACGAAGTGAGACATAATTTTGATGCAAGACTGTACCCGTGGAGACGTTACCCATATAGTTTTCATATGTATGCATAAACTAATATTCCACATACTTTTAAAAGTTCTAACCCGGCAACGTCGATTATGCTCCACTAGAATGGATTTACAGAATAGATTGATACGTGATTTCACAGTGGAAAATTCCGTTTTATTATATGTTCTGTTTAATTTATATTTAATATAAAGATTATATTAATATTATTTTTTGTGTTACCAAAAATGCAATATATTTTATCTGTAATGACTGCATATTTAGTTTCACGTAAAATTCTGTTACATATTTATTCTTTTTTTTTTATAAGAATTAAGCGTATCGATGCGCATACACCTACACTTCTTAAAATATGAAAATAAATGTGATTGAAGGAAATATTTATAAGTCACGTAAAATTTATATTGTTTACTATCAATATTTATGAGTTACAAGCTTAAATTTCAGATAATCCTGTAAAACTTTATGCTGTGTTCCCTTTATATTTAATAAAAAAGATTATATTAATATTATTTTTTGTATTACTCAAAATTTGAAATTTTTTAACTGTAATAAATATATGTACTACTAAATATAATTTTAAATATTGATTTCTTGATCAGTCCTCGCAAGTAATATCTTTACTTGCGTACAGCGTTGCCAAGTTGTTGTCCAACTCGCTAGTATGTATACTAAATTGTTGAACTTACTATTATTATATAACTAGCTGGTCAATAACTTTTTTTTAAACTTAGAACAAAAATTTTAAAAGGCTGTTACTTTTTTGAAAGTTTCTGACAGTTTTTTTTTCTAGAACTACTGGTAAAGAAACAGAACTACAGCGAGCGTATACTCTCCGTGTTGATTATCCAATTTTTAATTGATTTTTTTCTCGGGTTATAGGAGATCAATTGACTTCAATTTTAAGGGTAATTGCATTATCATGTCCTTAATGAGTATGCAAACATTTAGAATTTTCTGACACTAAAAATAAGTATGAGGAATTTACTATTTTATTGTATTTCCAGTTTCTTTTTATCCTTTGCTCTCTTATTCAAAATTGTGTTATAATATTAATTAGTTACCAGGTCATATGGATATTGTTTTTGTAGGTATACAATGAAAAATGGGAACATTTTAAAATTGGCCATGAAGAACATTTCCGAAGTTCCAGAAGAATGTTTCATAGAAGCGAAAGAAGCCAAAGTTACAAATGTAGATTTGTGTAAAAATAAATTCGTAGATATTCCTTTGGGGTATGCAAATCAATTTTTGTTATTCATAAATCATCTTAGACGAAAATAATTTTCGTCTAATTCTGCCAAGGATGAGATTTATTTTTTTTCAGATTAAAATTACTGTCGGCGACTTTGATGGAGCTAAATGTATCTGGGAATAAAATTAGCAAAGTGCCAGATTTCCTTAAGGATCTCACAAGATTGAAATTCTGCGATTTCAGCAGCAACAACCTTGAAGATTTACCAGCATGTCTATCTAGATTGGTAAATATGCAAGAGTTGGTGTTAAGCAACAACAGGTAAGATATAATTTATATGATTACATTTTTCAATAATAATTGTGTAATTTTAGGTTTAAAAAGATACCGGATTGTATCTTTAAAATGAACGGATTGGAAATTCTACTGATGAATGATAATGGCATTCAAGAAATTCCCGTTGAGGAACTAAAGTTGTTGAACAGAATTTGTGTCTTAGATTTAAGCAATAATAACATACACTTGGTTCCTCCCGAACTTGGAAATATGACGCAGTTAAGGTATATTTTTCTTAATTTTAACTGGATATCTATGGGTATCTAACATCGTGGAAAATATGAAAACCAAAAAACGTACAGTAAATCTTGTTAATGTCCTCGTTATTTCTTTTGCATTTATCATAATTAAGTGACGTTGGTAAAGTTACTTTACATAAATCATGCATGAGAAAAAAACTCACACTAATAACAGGAACAAAGGGTGTCACATTTTCTTTTAGAACCGTTCTAATATAACTATCAGCTATCAGCGATCTCGATGAAATACGGTCAGCTCTGTGTCACCTTCAAAACAGATGCCTTCCAATATCATAGTGGAGCCACCTCCAAAATTCCTATCTGGTCTTATGGTCACCTTCGCGTCCATGGACTTGGATAGGTCTATCGGATCCAAAAAGAGCAAATCTGGGCTAACTGTAGAAAGGATATAAGCACAGTCGTTCACATTCCAATAAGCATGTTCTCCTGTGAATCTAAAACGTATCACACGATGTGCCATGGTTAACAAAGGTGCATAAACAAGAAGTCTGGCTTTATTACATACATATAGTCACGCTTTTTTCCCGTAGGCAGAAACCACTTCTTTCCACTCGCTACGGATCTTACACACGTCTTTCTGTTCTTTTACTTTCATCAGCGATTTCATACATGCTAGTCGGTTGCTGGTTCTCTTGACCTGTCCTTTCTTTAAAACAATTTCGATCTGATCGAGATACATTCGCCTACCGACTTCCCATACACACTCGCCTTATAAATCTGTTTCGTCAATCTTCTTTCATCCATCCTCTCTACGTGTCCAAATCATCTAAGCATTTCTTTATCTATCTTTGTTACCACATCTTCTTTCACACCACTGCGTTCCCTTATCTCACTATTCCTCACTTTATACATCAGTCACTCCAGCTTTTAATGTTCTACGTTTGGTTGATTAATATCAATAACTTTGCGAAATGGATGATATCCCCAATGAATTCAATTTAAATAGATGGCGACGCTTGAACTACTCTCCAACAGATGTCGCTAATGCATATCACCATTTTAAAGTAAAGTAGCAATATTTTAAAAAAAACTAGAATGAAAAAATGAAAACTAAATAATAGTTTAAAAAAATAAGACAACACGCTTTCTAAGAAAACCGAACTAAAAATAAAAACAACTTTTATTACTCTTTCAATTTGGATTATATGATGTGTTAAAATAGCATTTTTTAGCCACACATAATATACCCAATAATTTAATGTATGTTTATTTAATATAAATATTCCAATGAGTGATCTAAAAATAAAATGTTTTACACGCGATCAAAATTAAAATTAATTTCGTTGTTGAATAATCTTAACAAAGTATTCTAATAATTTTAGATCTCTGGAATTAAAGGGCAATCCTTTCAGACAGCCAAGATACGCCATTTTGGAACAAGGAACCGAATCTTTACTGTCGTATTTGAGAGATAAAATTCCCAAGTAATACTTTTTTAAATAATTTTGCTCAAATTATAAGCTTGTGGAACTTTCTTTAACTCTAAATCAACCACTTTACAAGCTTATGATACAACATTTACTAAGACTTTTAAGATTGCCAGAAAAATTATGTATTAATAGAATAAGTTTGCCAAAAAAATATTTTTTTAGGTGATAAAGCCAAAAATAATTAATTTTAGGTGGAATTTATGAGTTTTTGTTTTTAACTAGTAATAGTGGTTTTAACTAATTTTTAATAAGGAATTGTGTCTAGTCAATTTGCCATCTATTTTTATTTTATTATTTTTTTCATCTTTAAATTGTTATTTTTATTTTAAAATATTTTAGTCAATAAATGATGCCACAAATGTTCTAACTTATTTAAATTGTTTAATTTTTCCTGTATAAATCATTTTCATTAATTAAATGATCTACGGCACTATACAACATGCACACAGAATCGTAATAAAATCATCAAAAGTCTCGAGAAAAAGAAATTGAAGAACAACTACAGCAACATTTGCGGATGATACCAGCATAATATCAGTTAACAGCAACCCAATAACTGCTTCACAGAACCTAGATCACCTAGGCGTCCTACACGTCCATACGGGCAATTTAAACGCCCGCCATTTTGGTGCGCTTGTTGTGACGCAATAGTATATAACAAACAAACAAGTGGAAAGGTTAGGTTAAATACTATTGAAAAAGTATTGTGATTTGCTAAAAAGGTATGCAAAATAAAATAAACATTATAAATAATACGAATTTCATTAAAGTTTTGACTGCTTTAATTTTAACGGACGTGAAATCGGGATTTAAAAAATTTGGTCATCATGAACACATCCATTTTTGGCAAATTATCCGATTGCGCCTTCACAAAACCGCTTTCGGTAATTTTCCAAAGTTTTACGAGTTATTTCTTGCAAAACAAATGTAATTTTACTTCTAAATATGCAATAAAATCGTAATAAAACTGACTAAATCACAAACACTTCCAATCAAATACTTAACCTAACTACTCAGACTCACTCGATACGCGATGTTATTCACATTTGTTGATATATACTTTTACGTCACATTCGCTCTGCTCAATGACGTCCTTTTCAAATGTTTGAATTTCCCACAGTATTTTCGCACTTTTTAAAAATTAATTCCTTGCTCAAAAAAAATTATAATCAAAAATATTGATGACATAATTCTTGAGAAAAAAGTTTATTAAAAAAAAATATTTTACCCTTATTTGAATCACATGCATATTCCCTATTGGTTTGGAAAATGGAAAATCAAAATTAACGAGACGAAATCCGTCAGTCACATTCACTACAAAACGCACAGTACGCCCATCGATCGTCCAACACAACCCACAAATTCCAGTGAAGACTGAAGTAAAATACAGGATTATATCTCGACCTAAAACTCACTTGGCAGAACATATTAAAACTAAACGCCAGCAAATTAACTATTAAGAGAGATGTCATGGTTAATGGGACGAAAATCCAAACTATATTTAAACAATAAAATATTGTACAAGTGTATACTTAAGCCCATATGAACGTATGGAATCCAACTGTGGGGGTGTGCAAATCCATCACTCAAAAATTAATAAAATAATACAGTCTAAAATCTTACAATCTATCACCAATGTATGTATTAAACTACACAATGAGACGACTTGACAGGCCCGCCGTTGGGCGCTTCACCGCCCGCGTGCAAAACTGACAATGCCGCCCCCTCTTTACCCTCCTAGGGTAAATTGTTATGGAAGTGTATAAAAAAAAAGAACAACTCCAATCATCAAACAATTTATTTTAAAATCTATAATAAAACTTGGATGTAGGTACCTGAAAGATTTTACAAAAATTGAACTTTTCTATTTTTAAACTTGCGAAATCTGCTATTATTTGTTTTGTATCCAAACTATCTAATACTTTAGATTCTATCAAAATAATAGATAAATTGTTCAGTCTTGGTTGATGCACAATTGACCTTGAAATAATTTTCTTAAACTTGAATGAATGAGTAAATAGGAGTTGTGGAAGAGGTCTAATTTTTCCCTAGGCACTTCAGCATTGTCTGCTATTGGTACCTTTCCAGCTCCTTAGTTTAGTCCCATTTCTTCAATTCTCCTGTTAGGAGTAAAAGCTTATGTATTGCTATTGCCCCAGGTGGATCACTCCTTTGGTCTTGTATACAACCCAGGTAGTGCCTCCATTGGGCGGTGGCTTCACATTCGAAGATAATATGAGTGGCTATTTCCTCCTCCTCATTACATACATAATCTGTATACAGGTTCTGTGTCAAACACGCCTATATTGTGCAGATGTTTCCTTAAAGACCAGTGTCCGGTACAAAGCACTACAACTGTTTTAAGTTTTTCCCTACTTAGCGAGAGTAGCTTCCCTGTCTGCTTAGGTGAGGGTTCTTTCAGCATTAATTTGCTGCGCCTAGCTCCTCTGGCTGTGCCCACTTCAGCTGGTGCTGAGAGTGGATCCAGCCATTGATCGCTGCTTTAACGCTGGCCTTGGGTATCACTATTATTGGTTCTGGCTCAATAAATGGTGTTCCAGAGCCCCGCCTAGCTAGTTTGTCCGTTTCTTCGTTACCAGAAATACCTTTATAACCTGGCACCCATGACAAAGTGAACTTGTTATAGTTAGCCAAGGTTCGTAGGTTTCCGGCACATTCCCAGGCAATTTTTGAGTCTATTCTCCATGATGCCAAAGCTTCGAGTACCACTTGACTATCTGATCTAATGAAGATCGTTTTCTTTTTATGTCTCAGATTTTCAACAGCACAAGCGTTTATGGCATGTACTTTAGCTAGTAAGACCGAGGCATGTTTCCCCAATTTCTTTAACGTAGAAAAAGATGCAAGTGTAACTGGTAGAGTAAGATATATTCCAATATTATTGATGTGTTTAGAAAAGTGGATTTTAAATTATTTGTAAAAAGATTTTGCAAAAGCGTATATGGATCATCAGATTGATTTTTTTTAAAATGCAGCTTCAAAGCTTTAAATTTATTGTATAAATCAATATGAATGCCGATAAAAATTACAAGTGCTACTAAGTGCTTGTGTTAATTTGTGATGATTTTGACCAGGTGCCTTAAATGGTTGCCTGCCATTAAGACATCAACGAAGTCAAATAGCCTATTTATATTTTGAGTTTAAACAAACCATTTTCGTAGACGCCTTGAATATTCGTTTTTCAGATGTAATAAGTTTATAAGGGTCCACTAATGACATTTTAAAACATGTCACCTATGGCACAATAACGACCTTAAGATAAACCAAAATCCTTGATTGTTTAAAAGACTAATTAAGAAATAGTTACAAAATTCAAACATACATAAAAATAAATAAATGCATGAACAACCAACTAAAATTTGCATCTTTTAAACATTCCCTGTACTTTTTTGTACTTATATTGTATTTATTTGCTATAATAAAAAGAAAAACAAAAAAAAATACTTTTAATTACAAAAGTAACAATCTAAATGTGTATATAAAGAAATGAATAAAGTTTTTATAAGAGAAAAATTAAGATTGAAATTCAACCGTTGTAGAGTAAAATGTTTCATCAAATAGATCACTAGCACCTTCAGTTTCTAGAAGGCTAAAATTATAGTCCTGGTGTAGCGGTATAGGACTTAAATTGATAAATGAAGTTTCAACTAAAAAAGACGTTTTATTTAGAAAAATATTAAAATTTGAAAAACGTTTGTAACCTTATTTATCCAAACTAACCAATAAAATGTTATTTAATCTCTACTGGAAAAATGGGTAGCATGCACATGACATTTCAGCTCGACAATGGTAGGCAGGTAACATAAACCCTACTTTTTTTAACACTTGAATATTAATAGTATTTAAAAATCACCAAACCATTTCAAACGAAAACAATACCCTACAAAAATTTAAAAAACGCATATTGTTTTGACAACTGGGCTTTTCATGTAAAGCGGACAACGTAAAAATGCGAGGTTCTGAAATTTGTTCTTATTAGACCCAAAAAGTACTTCTAGATAGTATGAACGTGAACACACTTTTTTTTATATGAGTCTTAGTTGCTAAATTATGGGTTTCTAACATCCTCACCTTTACTAGGTACATATGAAGAACCGAACGCAGAGCGGTAGTCACGACATCTATACATTTTAACAAGCACTACCCGGAATAGCTTCTGAAGGAAGTATT
The DNA here is from genome assembly GCA_950111635.1 of Agelastica alni. Classification (NCBI taxonomy): domain Eukaryota; kingdom Metazoa; phylum Arthropoda; class Insecta; order Coleoptera; family Chrysomelidae; genus Agelastica; species Agelastica alni. Next base: position 20,644,879 of record OX467717.1, on the reverse strand, counting down.
AAAACATTATTACAATATAAATATTATAGAAAACTATATTATTTTTGTCAGCGAATAAACATGAAAATGTATAAATCTGATTTTTTAAAACCAGCTAATTTCGTCGCATGTTACCTATACATATAGGCATATGTGGGTCGACTATATATCAGAAAACAACTACTTTCCTGGCAATGTGCCTCGGTTTTTAATATGTACCTAGTAAAGGTAAGGATTTTTGATTTGTCTCTTCGAAGGGTAAATGTGAGTTTGCCAAGACCTACCATATGCTGATGAGTGGCAACACCCCGAAACCGGTCCATAGGTGGTCACTTCGAGTGGATACATTTAATAATTCTTTCTTTTCTGTAACAAGTATCTGCATATCAGCCGAAATGGGATAATGCACGATTATCTATCAGATATAATTCAATGTTCGTCGAGGCACATTGGCAGGAAAGTGGTAGTTTTCTGATATATAGTCGACCCACGTATACCTATATGTATCTATGTACATAGTGGTATGTTATTATCAATATTGCAAGCAATGTTTTGTAGATTATCTACCTGCTATGTTTCATAATTATTTCTGGTAACTATGCATTTAATTATCTATCAATTATCGGTTGTAAGTTTATCCATTTTCTCTTAATTCATTTATCTCTCATGAGAATGTACGTACCTATTATTTGCAATTATATATCACTCATTATCTTTCAATTATTCTCCACCTGTACAAAAGAAAGAATTGGGGTTCTCGTTCCCCAATGGTATATGTGTAGTTATCAACACTTGCAGAATTTATTTAAGCCAAAATTCTCGATTGTACTTCCTGATAGTTGATAGGGGACAGTTACCATCTCTCTTTAACGTTCGCGCATATCAGAGGGAAAGCTAGATTTGCCAAGTTGTACCTGGCGCTTACTTGGGTCAGCTGGTTGGCGCGAAAACACATTGAAACGTTGATATTAATATGTATTATGTTCTAAGCTATTTAAACTTATCAAGAGGATATTTAATTATTAAAAATTTTAAATAAAATGTACCTAACTATAATTTTGAAAAAAAAATGTTATTTCCCTTAAAGTAGATGACGGGAAAAGAACTCACATACAAAAACAGCCTCTAATATGCAACATTGATAAACCTAATCAGTTAAATAAAAATATTGATTACTCCTTAGTACTGCTTTTTACTAATATTTTTGTTCAAAGTATTATAGTTACATTAGTTAGCACATAATACACATCAATATCAACACTTTAATTGCTTTTTGAACCAACCAGCCTACCCAAGCAAGAGCCAGGTACCATGCTCAGTGCGACACATATGTACTTTAATTTATGTATCTCGTAAACTAATGTAGATCCTATTTTGAAACTTTTTTGGTGAAATTAATATTATTATATTATTATTATAAAATCGTTAACCAAACACACATAACCTTATAAAAGATATGTCATTGGTTTTACCACAAGCTGCACGCAACCCATTAAGTTTACCAAAAGTCTTACTTTTTTTTAATTACTGTTAAATGTTATGATGGCAAAGTACTTACAATCTGTTTGGTCCATCATATTTACTTTTTGACTATAATGACTGCTTTTATGTTTCTTAAATAGTATTTGAGCAGTTACTATATCTGAATCATCATCTTCATCAATAGTATACTGTATATTTGAAGACCCTAAATCTAATTCTGATTTACAATTCACTATCTGCAAAAAAAAACATACATTCAAAAATAAAGTCATTGTTAGAGAGTAAGACTTGCAAATCTATTGTGGATATCAATGTTAAAGTTCTATGTCTAACTTAGTTAACTTTAAAAAATACATACATACATATAGTCACGCCCTTTTACCGCAGAGGTAGGAAGGGACCACTTCTTTCCACTTGATACAGTTCTTACACACGTCTTTCGCTTCTTCTAGTTTTATCAGTGCTTTCATATGTGCTCATCGGTTGCTGGCACTCTTGACCTGGCCACACTTTAGAACAATTTCGATCTAATTGAGATATGTTCACCTACCTCTACCACCTCTACCAACTTCACATTCACACTCACCAAATAAATCTACTTTCTCTATCTTCTTTCATCCATCCTCTCAACGTGTTCAAACCATCTAAGCATTCCTTTATCTATCTTTGTTACCACATCTTCTTTCACACCACAGTGTTCTCTTATCTCACTATTCCTCACTTTATCCATCAGTCATTTCAGCTATACTTCTCAGACTACTTATCTGCGCAGGGTTGATCCTACTTTCATGCTTCTTCTGCTAAGCCCAACTCATTCACTTGTTCCACTCTTTCTCCTTTAATCAGTTTATCATATCTTCTTTTTTTAAAACCATTACTTTTGTCTTGCTTGCACATTCACTTTCATTCCTTTAATTTTTAGGACATCATGCATAAAATTAACCACTGCCTGCAACTCCTTCTCAGATGATACTAATATGACCTGATCATTGGCGTAAGGGAGGCATTTAATGATCAAATCATTTATTTTCAATCCATATGCACTCTTTTCAAATCTTTTAAACAATCTTCTATGAATAAGTTAAACAGCCATGGCAAAGCCACACATCCCTGTGTAACACCTTTTTTTATGTTAGACCAGTCCATGTTACATCTTTTTATCCTGACACAAGCAGAAAAAATGTAAATAATTTTAAACTATCATCATCATCAATCATGATCAATTAGCCTTCTGCGTCCACTGCTGGACATAGGCCTGCCCTATTTGAGTCCATTCTTTTCTGTCTTAAGCGCTACGAATCCAGTTTTTTGTAATTTTTGTAATTTCGGCTGTCTTCCTCTATTTCTTTTATCGGATCTGGGTCTCCATTCAAGTAATCATTTTTTCCAATTGCTATCTTGCATGCGAGCCACATGTCCCATCCACTTCCATTTGAGTTTTGCTACATGTAACGTAATGAAACACCAAGAATTGATCTCTCCATTTGACGCTGTGTTACATTTAGTTTCTTAGCAGAAGCGTTGGTAAGGGTTTCCTAGGTGGAACCTGTAACCCCTAGAGGGCGCATCCTCAGGTGGCGGATAGAGGAATGCCTATTGAATATGAGTGGTAGGAGGGAAATGAAATACATCCCGCGGACCAACAGGTAAAGTAGGGTCTGACCCAGAGTGGGCGGCTGAAATTCCAAACTCACCAAGAGGTCTATGATCGTGGCATAAGTAAAAACTGAACTACCCCAGGCGAGTAGAAAAGTACTTTCAAAATCTTGCACTGACAACAAGTCACTCTGCCCCAAGAATTCTGGATGGAGCAAACATATGGCAATGAGTACCAAACGTACCAACAACAAAATACTACATATTGCAACCTACAATGCCTGATCAATGTCAACAGATGAAAGATTAAAATATCATAATAATACAAATTTATTTAATTAGTTTATACTTACCCTCTTTCTTTTTCTGATGTTACCTTCTTCATCCTTAGGAATATCCCCTAAAAGACTGCCAGAAATAGGTGTAGTATTTGAATTAAATTGTAAATGGAATGAATTTTCAGAATTCTAAAAAAAGTTTATTAATTAAATATGAGTAGAAAAAATACTGCAATTATAATGCTAAAATTAAAAGAATATTAAAGCATATAAGTAATACTCCAACTTTATAACTTACTTCAAATCTTACAGTACTATTATTTACTGGTGCATTAACTATCATAACTGTATCTTTACTATCAAAATGTTTTGAAAAATCTTCATCTGTTATATATAAATATTTCTTAGTATCTAAATCTTCAGTGGTATTGCGTATGCTTTGCTCGATCCATAATTTGTGCAAATCTAATTCATGTTCATAATCATTTAATTTTGTTATTTTCTTTTTTAAATCTGATATTTTTACTGTAAATTCTTGAGTGTTTGTTCCTGGAAGACACTTGCAAGTATAAGGTCTAAAAATGTCATTAAATTGTTGTATTACATGTTTATAATTATTTAATGTAAAAAAAGGTTTACTCTTCTTTACATGATTAGACTAAGCTACGAGACCTTGTATGTGTAAAACATTTTAAAATTAAATAAGTACTTGTATTATATACTAAGCTTAACATACCTAATTAGGGTGCCTAACTTAACGACAAAAAAATATAAAATAAAAATTAACAAAGGGCATTGAAAGGAACTAAAAGTTCAATAAAACGACAAAAATAACAAAATATTTAAACCATTTAAAAAATTATTCCTCTAATTGGGACCATCTACAGGAGTAAGTTTTTGGCTATTGGTGTTTTTTGCATATTTGTCGCGTGTGCCAACATTTATTTTTATTTTTTAATGTTATTTATTTTTGGTGGAATAATTGGGCTAGGCTAAACGCAAAAAATACTCACTTCCATTGAATACTGTTCTTGCTTTTTTTCTCTATTAATCCTATACCTTCTAATACGTTGGTAATATCGTAAATTCTCCTTTTTTGTCTTACAGCTAATAAATCAGCAGCCTAAAAAACTTAAATTTTTTTGATGCTATTTACTTTAAGAGTATACTTACAAGTTTTAGATCTAAAACACCACCTGTAGATCTTTTTAATAAACCTACAAACTTTGTAGTCAATAAACCTAAAGATTTTTCAAACCTGCTATGTGAATTTTCACCCATTTTATTATTTGATTAATTCAAATACTTCGCCATAGCAATATTTTGGATTTGGCGTTTCTCTTCTAAAATGTTAAAAGTCAAATGTCATTTCTCACGGAAACGATTGTTCATAAAAAGAAGAAATGCGTGTTTGACATAGATAATAGATAATAAAAACTTGAGTTCATTCAATGAATAAATACTCGTTAAATTAAAATTCTCTGAAGCTTTCGTCTCAACAATATTTAAAATGTTTTATTTAATATTTTAATTTTAATGGTCAATATTTATTTAAGGTTTGCTTGCAAACACCTTTGGTTCACAATTAGTTTGTCACTATTATATCTATGAACGGATTAGTACACAGAAGAAATAAAACAATGATCCGCACAGTTTTGACATACGGAGCTGAAACGTAGACACTCTTAACCACTCTTAGCTTTTAGACTTATTCGAACGAAAAATCCTAATAAGAATTCTTGGTCCAGTATATGAAGGGGATTTCTGGAGGGCACGCATGAATCATGAAATATACCAGTTGTACGAAGAACCCAGAGTTTCAATGCATATAAAACTGATGCAACTGAGATGGGCAAGACATGCCCAAAGAATGCCAGACGACAGGGTCCCAAAAAAGGTGCTCACTGGAAAACCTGAAGGAAAGAGGCTGGTAGGAAAGCCGAAGCTGCACTGGGAAAATGGGATACGGAAGGATGCTGAAGAAATACTGGGTATAAGAAATTGGAGACATGCAGCGGTGGATCGGGACGGATGGGGAAGAAGGTTTGAGGAGGCCAAGGCTCAATATTGGCTGTAGCGCCATCGTAGTAGTAGTAGTATATCTTTGAATAAACAGAGAAGTCATATATCTAATACTTCTACACAAAGTAGAGAGGAACTCATACTCTGTGCCTTTATAGCCAGTCGGGAAAGGAAAAAACGTTCCAACATTATGGTGCCGACTGTATTTATTTCTCTTTCGAGGCAAATCTTCCGTAGTGCGCATGCTTTGCCAATTCTTGCATGCACAGAACAGAATTAGTCGCTCGGAAGAAAGAGAGTACGAGGCACTATCTGTCTCACTTTGTCGGAACGGCTTCTACTTATAGGGATAGTCCATATAGGAATCATAGATAAGGAATATTACATACAACACAAAATTGACTACTGAGGATAATACAATTAAACTAGTTATTTAGAGCAGTTCCGAATGAAGAACAGATTAAAACAATTATCAGTTTAATAAAATATCCATTACAAGGCTTCGACTGTTCCCAGTATCAAAACGGACGTTATGCATTTTTTCCGCATTAAGAAACAAAGAAACTGTTCTTAATTGGAAACATTTTTACATTGTACATAAAGTCGATTTTGATAGATATCACCATTGTATAAGGACAACATTGTTAAGCAATGATATCACACCATAACATTAACAACATGCCTTGAATACGGTATTAATAAATACTTATTATTGATTTATTCACTGTAGGCCAATCAAAATTGTAGAAAGAGACAAATACTATACCCTTTGTCTCTATCATTTCCGCCCGTTTTTTACTTCACAGCGGGATACGGAACGCTCTCTTAATTCTCCATGTTATAAGATATAATTTTTGATTGGCATTTCGTGTTACATGACAACTTAACCTAAAATATATCTTTTGCAAAATGAATTAATCGAGTTTTTTTTGTCACAAAACTTATTTTAATTTTAATTATGTAAATATGTCTGAATTTGAATTGCAAGAAGAAGAAAGGGAAGCATTATTGTCTATATATGATGGAGATGATTTGTTTAAACAAATTGACAACTCTACATATCAGTACAAAGTAAGTGAACTCTTAATTAATTTTAGTTGGTATTGTAATAATTGTTTTAGTACGGTGAACACGAATCCAATAAGTCGTTTGTGTTAGAAATAAAATGGGGTGAACATTATCCTAATCAGTTACCAGAAATTAATATGAGCACATTTTACAATAAACATATGTAAGTACTGCAAAATTTCTATCTTAAAATATTAAGCCATAAAAAAACATCTAATATAGTAGTTATTAATTTTCAATTAAAATATGTATTATGTTATGTACCATTTTGTAGTGTAACTACTCTAAAAGAAGAGATCATTGACATTGTAAGAGCTGAAGCTGAACAATACTTGGGAATGTCAATGACTTATTCATTATTTGAATATATTAAAGAAAAATTTGAAGAATTAATTAATAAACAACCTAATGAACCTGAAAAATTAGATATTGAGAAATTGTATATTTCTGAACAAGACCAGCAGGTAATATTAAAATACCTTTAACAAGTTTTTATTTATGATTCTTTTATTTTAGGATAATCAAAAAAAAGAAAAGAAAGAGCAACTAACAAAAGCACAGAAAAGAAGACAATGGAACAAAGTTGATTCCAAAGGTGAAAAACCAAGAGGATGGAACTGGGTTGATCTTGTAAAGCATTTATCTCAAACAGGTTCCAAAGAAGAACAACCAATTTCTTAATAATTGCTGTTTATTTAAAAACTAATAAATCAAATACATTTGTTTTATTTTAATATATTTATTTTTTATTGTTTAAATGGTATTTTTAAAATAAGTTTATTAGAATTTATAACATGTTATTAAGGGATAATTTTATTTTCCAACATGAAAAAAATTTAATTTGTAACATTAAAAGATGTAGAAGGTTTTCTTAGCAAATATGAAGAACTGGATGTATTTGAAGATGGCTTCACTCTTTTATTCTAAAAAAAGGTAATAATATTAATAGGTAAAAATATGTAAAAGCAACTTACCTTTTTCATCCTGTATAATTGATCTAAAGCATGGGGTAATATTGGTCTCATAGAATTAATTTCCATAATTGTTAGGTTATCTACAGTAGCATAGAATTCACTATTTTTAACAAGTTTAGTCACAGATGACCTAATTTTGGACATTCTTATATCCCATATATCTTTAATTATGGTTCTCACTTCATCAGCTTTGGGGATATCATCAGAAGCACAATCAAGGAGAACTTTAGCTTCGATCATATAGCTCTCACTAGGCATTTTTATAAACTCTCTGAAAAAAAGAGAAAATGTAGTACCATAAGCGTTTTTATAATTGTAATTTACCTATGCTTAGGAGCTGGAAGAACTCTTCTTAACAGTTTCAGACACTTATTTATTAGAGGTTAACAAGTAATTTGATTCTTTTTGTAATTCAAAATTAAGAAGAAATACAACTTACTTAGCTTTCTTTTCTTCCTCTTTAATCTTTTCCAACTTTTCAACATTCATCCAGTCTGGTGCTTGAATCTTGCATCTTTGTTGTTGTTTAAGAGTTATTGCTATCCAAAGGGGTACCATGACAGGTAAACTAGCACGAAAAGGTCCTACATCACCCATTATTAAATGAATTACATCATTATTAAATGTAGGTATAATTGATATATGTTGGTTTTCAGCTAAAAATTCAACTTCTTCTGGATCCATTATTTTTTTACAAGTACATTCCCGCCTTCTTCAAATGAGAGAAATGATAGCTGTCATGAAAATAGACAACTTCTCTTCTGTTTTAATTTCAAATTTATGGCTGAAACCAGGTTCATTGAATATTTGATGAAATGCGTTGAGAAAAAGGCATCTGGTTGTAAAAAATAAATTAAAAAGAAGCTATGACTCGTTAACTGCCTTGACAGATTAGATTGTTCGTCAAATTGCAAATGGCAGTATTGTCATGTTGTTGTAAGGTGTTACGTTATTTATTTGGTGAATATTAACATTGTAAAAGTTAATTAGACTGGGAATAACTAGAATTTTGTAACTTCATTGATATGAATAATAAGGAAAAGCTACCGAAACTGGTGGATGTATATCGTCAGTCAAATCCTCTTAGTAGGAGGCAATTGCCCCTTGTTGTTGATGAAAATTTAACGGTAAACTTCTTAATTTTTATTGAGTGCACGTTTTAATTAGTACCAAAAATTAACCCCTTAATTTTTTCACCTTTATTTGTTAAAATTAAAATTACCTAAAATTAAATTATTTGACCTAGAAAGTTCAAACTCTCCCTTTTTATTTCACTCTAAATTAATTAGAGAAACATAGGCAGATCTTTTTAGGAATTGTTTATTTAAGGGAAAATATTTTTTATATTATTAGGTTCATTGTCACATTATTTAAATGTTATTTTTGTGTGTAAAGAACGTTTTTTTAAATGGTCATTCATATGTTACTCATAGATGAAATTGTTGGAGTTTTTCAACTTATATGTTTATCAAGGTATATATTTACATGGTTGTCAACACGAATAAAATTGTGTAGAAGTAAGCAATTAATATAATTTTACAGGATACAAATTTATTTCAATATAACCTGTACACATTTAAAGTTCCTAATAGGAAGTAAAAATAGTTATAATTAATAGAAATTTTGTTAGTTTCAACTTTGAAACATTTTGTATGGTAAATATTTGCATTTTTTAGAACATTGTAATATGTACATTTTGAAAGGTAGCATATTTTTGTATAAAATGTTTTAATACAAAATAAAATCCCATTTCACCTGTTTTTCTTTTGGAAAGATAATTGTTTTTAATATTTTAGCTTGTAATGGATGTCAAAAGTTCTGGGATTATTTGTGATAATCAGGTTTTACGTGGAAAAGAACTTGACGAATTTGCTTGCAAATGGAGCGTTTTGTCAAGCTGTGAGTTACAAAATGCACTTCAAATCACTAAATCTGAACTGATGCATGTTTTGAACCAAAATGTGCCATGTGTTGGATGTAGGAGAAGGTATGTATTTATTAATAAATATCAATGAAGGAGTCTTTACTTTATGTACATTGATGTATTTATGATATATTTTTTTTATTAACACACGAAAGTTGTTTAGGACCAGTAAGCAGTTTAAAAATGATTAGTAAATGTTTTCCTGAACAGTTATCACACTTAATAAGTATGTTATAATTACAATTTTTTTTGATTATTTTATTAAGCATAAGTCAAGGTTATCTTCAAATTTTCTAAAATGAATACAACTTTTAATATTACAGTAAATTTATACTACTTCTAAAAACAACTAAAACAGGGCTAAAACACAAGATGTTTTTTATACAAATTAAATTTTTGATTATTAGCAGATAAGTGTATTTCTACTTTTGTTTTTGTCTTGAATGTTAATTATTAGTCATAAAAATATCAAAAATTGGTAAATATTTATTAATATTGCTTAACATTATAATTTGTCTCCAAAATCTGATTAGTTTGGTGATCCAATAACAGTTAATAGGTTAGTTGGGATTTGGATCAGTATGTGTTAAAAAGAAAACTATTGTTTTTTGTTCCAACAGATTTTATTAAACTTGTCAGAAGTTCACACTCACAATATGAAGAGTACTACTAGGATGAATTAAATAAAAAATATTAGTTTTTTCTTCAACTCTACTGATCTAAATAAATCCCGACTAACCCTATTTTGTATTACAGTGTAGATAGACTGTATTATCAACTTTTCAAATTTGGACATCCAACATTAGATCCTTTAATTGTGAAACCTGATGGAACAATTACTATTAGAGAAGACAAACAGGCTTATCCAATATTAGGTTCCATTTTTCATGATCATGCGTAAGTATTGCAAAGCATAACTACTTTTGTGTGTGTGTGTGTGTGTATAGTATAAGGGTTGTCTTTTTTGCTGCTATAACTGAAAACTTTTGTTCAAACCAACTATTGAAGTAGCTATTCCAGACAGTCGAGCATTATTAATTGCAAATTATTTCTTCCAGTGACTGGATCCTTTAGAGATCATTCTTAACTCATTTATCATCATCATCCAGCCATTAACTTGTCCACTGTTGAATGTAGGCCTCACATAACATTGCCCAGTTTCTTCAGTCCTGGACCTCTTGCATCCAATTTGTCTCCACTCACTTTAAGTTACGGCGTCGTTCACGCAGGAACGTTGCCTTATTATGTTATTGGCAATCTGGTCCCTCAATGACACTCCTAACATCACTCTCTCCATCTTCCTTTGTGCTATTTTGATTTTATTTTGAGATTGAACCGTAGGTCATGACTGGGACAACATTTCAGGCATACAGGAATGTTGGATGTAAAGACGTGTTTCAGTTTTCCATAAGCAGCCCAGATCAAACCAATTCTCTTGCCAAGTTTGTGTGTTTGGTTGTCTCTATTTACTTTTATTTCATGACCCAGGTATTAAGAACTCATTAGGAACATAAAAAAAATTCATTAAACTTTTTTATGATTTTAATAATTCAAGTTTTGCAGATCTAAATACATGCTTAGTCTTTTGAGAGTGTATTTTGACAATAGTAGTAATATCAATATGCAGTGACAAGTCTTTGTGTTTCTAATGAAACTTCTTTGAGACAAAATTGTGAAAGACTTCTTCACTATGATTTGGTAAATCATAAATTTTATTGAATGCTACTGAATTGAAACACTCTTGATTGTCATTTAATTTTAACTCCACTGCAATCAGTTTATCATTCTGTATCCATTTTTTAAACTTCCATTGTTAAAATCATTAAAAGTTTTGAGAAACCAATTAACGAGAAACGTCTTTTGTTCTTTATTTAAACAAATGGAACACCCAGTGGAAAACTAGCCATTGTACCCAATGCATCATGCAAGATTTTTCGAATTTGTACCTTAAATACCTAAGTATGATTCGAGTTTGTTATAAGTTCATTATCATTCTTTTATCACCAATGTTTTTTATGTTAGATTCGGAGAATCGTGTCTTTAAATTGTCGCTAAAATTCATGAAAACCACATTAGAATTATCAGAACTATTAGAAAATTGTCGACAGATGTGTCTCATACACAAAAAAAAAATTCGACCAATTAATTCTTCTTATTGATAGTTCTAATTAATAATTAAGCGTTTTGGATTAATTTACTTTTTCTAGTGACTTGTCAACTTAAAAAACTTAACTAATTAATTGCAAGTATCTTGGTCTTTAATGTTTTTTTTATTAGTACATAGGTAGGCAAAGATAGGTGTCTATCATGGCCATCTTATTTATTGCCTTACAATTCTCTTCAGATTGTAGCATTTTGTCGACAAGATTATTCTGCTTTGTGTTTCGGTTCTTACCTAGACCCACCTGCTACAGTTAAAAAACGTGTGTTCAGCAGTATCTTCTAGCTCACAGTACTGTAATTCATTTATCTAGCTAAGTTTAAACTGATGAAAATATACCTGAAAACTTCTGTATCCGGCTAGTATCTGGGATAAGCAGAAGTTAACCATACCCCACCTTCTATCTATCCACGGCCTTATTTCTTCCATAAGTCTTTTTGTCCAATTCATGTCTATTACTGGCATTTTATTTACCACCAGAAGTTTATAATAATAATAAATTCTCTACAACTATTGGATTCTACAACAATTACATATGCGTTATCTATTGATGAATGGATATGATTCCCTAGATATGTTGGATCCTGATACATTATTCAACAGCTGACAACCAACCACCATTTTCAATATTCAGGATCCAACAGGCTGAGACCAATGAGGAAGCTGCAATAGAACTGCTTTTTCATAAGGGGGCTCTGCTCCTCTAACTTTATCTCATGAATGTCATGTTCATTCTGATGAACTGTCATCTCGACTATTTGATTATGACAATAATATGGAGAATTTAACCAGTGATAGTGATGGTCGTAGAAAAAGTTTATTCTTCTGTGTGTATATAATGGCTATTATTCTCTCAGATGATTTCATCCTCAAGAATAATAGCCATTATTATACACTCATTGAAGAATATACTATTCTCTATGTGGAAAAACGCTAAGGTCCAACCGATTCCGAAAAAAGGAAAGAAGACTATTCCTGCAAATTATCGCCCTATTGCATTGCTCTAAGTCATATCCAAAGTTATGGAAAAAGCGATTAACACAGAACTTATCAAATATCTGGAGAAATTTGAGATAATCCATGACAGACAATATGGATTTCGACAACTTAGGTCTACTGGAGATTTGCTGGCTTATGTCACTCAGCTCTGGACAAACACTATTGAAAAGTTTGGTGAATCTCGTGCAATAGCCTTGGATATATCTAAAGCCTTTGACCGCGTTTGGCACCAGGCATTGTTAAGTAAATTATCTGCTTACGGTCTCCCAACCAAACTGCGCCAATGGCTCTTTAGCTTCATGCAAGATCGCTCCTTACATGTGGCAGTTGACGGTATTTCTTCTGATGCGTTTAAAACTAATGCCGGGGTTCCCCAGTGTTCCATCCTGTCCCCCACCTTATTTCTTTTACACATCAACGACCTCTTGAAAACCACCACGAACCCCATTTACAGTTTCGCAGACGATAGCACACTTGTCTCAACTTTCACATCCTATCGATCACTTTCGGTGAATGATACAATTAGACTCAGGCAGGAACAGGTTGATTCCATCAATAGAGATCTTGAAGCAATCGTCGAGTGGGGAACCAACAATCTTGTTCAGTTCAACGCCCAAAAAACACAAAGTGCCACGTTTTCCAAGAAAGTGAATTCCTCAAATCATCCCATCACAATGTCCGGAAATACCCTTGAACCAAGTCCCTCCATCTCGATTTTGGGAGTCACGGTATCCAATAATATGTCTTGGCATGACCATGTTGCTAACATCGCAAAGTCGGCAAGACAGAGGCTAGGTTTTCTGTGAAAAGCTAGAAAGTTTTTTACTCCTGATCAACTGTTGACGACGTACAAGGCTCAAATCCGACCTCTACTGGAGTATTGCTCGCACATTTGGGGTTCAGCACCAAGGCATTCTCTTCGTCTTCTAGATTCCATTCAGAAAAGAGCCATTCGTTTGATAAACAGCTCAACTCTCACAGATACCCTTCACCCTCTAGAACATAGAAGAGTTGCAGACCAGTCATTGCTCTACAGATATTTCCATGGCAGATGCTCCAGAGAAATAAAAACTCTTGTACCACCATTGGTCACATTCGGCCGAAGAACTCGGCACGCTGATCAGTCTCACCCATTTACTCTCAAGATTGACACTACAAGGACCAATCTTTATCAAGAATCCTACTTTTACAGGGCTGCTACGGAATGGAATAAGCTTCCAAAATCAGTTTTTCCAGAGAACTATGACCTGCAACTTTTTAAAAAACGTGTCCACAATCATTTCCTTTCTATAATCCCTTCCCCTTCTAATAGTCGCAGTGCGGGCCGTCCGCGGCCCTCACGATAGGTCTACCCTTTTTGCGACTATTTTCAATAAAAAAAAAAAACCATTGGATTCTAAAACAATTACATATGCATTATCTATTGATGAATGGATATGATTCCTTAGATGTTAGATCCTGATTCATTATTCAACAGCTGACAACCAATCACCAAGATCCTGATACAATATTCAGGATCCAACAGGCTGAGACCAATGAGGAAGCTGCAAAAAATAGCTTTTTCATGAGTGGGCTCTGCTCCTCTAACTCGATATTGCGAATGTCATGTTCATTCTGATGAACTGTCATCTTGACTTTTTGATTGTGACAATAAGATGGAGAATTTAACGAGTGATAGTGATAGCCTGCGATGGTTGTAGAAAAACTATAGTCTTCTACTCTCGTATAATGGCTATTATTCTCTCGGATGATTCCAAGACTCTGAATTAATTCATAATTTAAAACTGCCAGAATCAGGTGGGCGGTGCTATGACGTATTAGTGCCTAACATTATCTGTCTCTGAATTTACTATAATAAAACAAGATCCTATGATTGTTCAGCTCAAGGTCGATGGAAGTGTAGGACTAGCACATCACACTGCATTACACCAATGAGAGCAACCTATACAAATGGCGCATAAACATTTAAACTTGAAATGGTAACTATGTAATTCTTACTACAGAACGAATAAAAAATATAAAATTACATTACATGATAGTTTTTAAGCTTGAAGGTTACGATTATGCTGTTTCCAAAATTTAGTGGTCTTCCCCATTCATTGCGATATCTAGTCCTAGCATTAATGTTTACAGAATATTGATCACTGTTGGTTTACAAAAAGTGTTATGATTCAGTTTTAATATGCATCTAATAATTGTTTTCTGGGTCATAAATATTTTCTCTACTATTGTTGATGAGCCCCAAAACATTATACCATATGATATGATTGATTGTACTTGAGAAAATTAATATATTCCTAAGCTATTGGTTGATACTTGAATCCTCAGGTAGCAAGTTTATATGGGTTGCATCTACTATTACGCCCAAGAATTTGAAGTTGATATATTCATTTTATCAGAGACAGTTGGGGGTTCTGTTATACTGTTGCCCGTGACAATAACAGAAGTATAGTCAGAAAACTGGTATACACTACCAGGATATAAATCCTTGAGTAGATCATTCACACATATCAGAAAAAGAATTGGTCAGAGTATTGACCCCTGTGGCACGCCTTGTTTGATGGTAGCTTTATTTGAGAAGTATATTTGTTGGTCTTTTGTGACGCATACTGCCTGTGTGCGTTTCATTAGATAAGAATGAATAAGTTGTTGACATACCTTTCTAAATCTATAGCATTCGAGCTTGTTCAACAAGTTTAGTGTTTCAGAATTATTTAAAGATGTCAATATTTGTAGGTTACGATTGGCCAAATTAATTGAAAATCAACCAAAGAGAAACAAAAAGAGCGTTAGATGTCTATTACATTCTTTAGATTCCCAACGTAGCAGACCTTTAACGCCCGTGTGGCGTGATGTTTGGGAGTGCATGAAGCCAGAATGTAAAAAAGATATATGTATGATCAAGGCATCTAGTCTTCATACTACTCTCGAAACGTATCTGCGCAAGCATAGATTCTGTGGTGAATGTAGAACCAAAGTTTTAAAAGGTAATTATTCCCGAAGATAATGAAGCACATTACTTATTACTTAAAAATACACCATTCTGACGTAAATTTTTAATATTCAAGCATATAAAAACGAAACGACACTATTAAATATTAAATTTTCATTATTTTTAGCTTATTCTTTGTTGGTGGAGGAGCCAGAACCTACAAAAGAAAAAGGCTATGTTTCCTCTTTATATGCTGGCATCAAACGGTGCCTGCCTAATAAACACATTCACCTACAAACTAAGACTGATCTTATTACCAAGTTAATCAGTCGGGCTGAACCTGAACTTTTGGGAAGGTAAGTAACAACAACGAAGATATACTCTTATAATTGTTACGTTAAAAAGTTTACCGAAAATGTCTCGAGCTGGATGCAAGCTTTTGCATCCAGACGAGTAGTGATGCTGGCATAACTGAACGCCAATTGGTTGAGGGTCTAGCCGTAGTTTAAACTTTAGACAGTCCTGTACTTAAATTTTATCAATGCAAATCGGTATGTTCAGAACATTTAAAATATCTTAAAGCCAAAATAGTAGTAATTAATTAACAAAAAAATGGATGAACTGATGAATTTTTTGAATAAAAGTAAACATAAAGTTTGAGTGATTTAATGTGAGTGTTTTTGTGATAATGAAAAAATCAAGTATTGAGCTGTTATTAAATATTTGTTTTTGAAAGGCAATACGCCTACGCATTTCAAGTACCTGGGCTCATAGATAAACGAAACAAATGATGGTAGAAAAGAAATACAGTGTTGTATACATAGCGGAAACAGAGTCGTAGCTTTCCTGAGCAATTTGCTTCGACCACACAATCTACCAAGAAAAGTGAAACTGAAGATATACAATACAATAGTGATCGCTGTGGTCTTAAAGGGTGCGAGGCGTGGACCATGACTCTTGGAGAACAAGAAAGGTTACTCTCCTTCGAGAATAAAGTTTTAAGGAAAATATGTGGACCCATACATGATCCAGTAACACTAACCGTAACTAGGAATAAATGGCAAGGGGGTCTCGGAGGGGCTCGTATAGATGTGTTTGAGTAGATATGTATATGTATGTATGTATGTATACTCATTCATTTTTTTTATAAATATATTCTGATTGGAATATTATTTGAAATTGTCATATCCTTAAAAATTTTGACAGTCAAAAGGCTCAAAGAGTCCAACTATTTTGATGTAAATTTAACGTTTATTTGTAATGAAAATGTGAAAATATACTAATGATAGAGTTTAGTTTCGTGGTCTTGAATTTTATATTATTTTTTTAATACATCATTATTCATCTTCTTGCATGACACTAAATTTTAAGTGGGTCACCAAAAATTCCTCAAATTTCATGAAGGAATGTATTTCAAAATTCATGGGTTACAACATTTTTGAGGCTGAGAAAATTTTGGGGGGGGCTATGCCCCCATCTGGTTACGGCGCTGCAGTAAAAACCCAGTGGAAATGACTAAACAGCCATGGATCACTAGCACAATTAGATCCAGAAGGCTCACATGGGTAGGTCATGTAGTCAGAGCGGAGAATAGGGATATTGGGACCGTTTATAGAGGCAGACCAAATGCAAGAAGGCCACCAGGACGACCTAGACAAAGGTGGAAAGATAATGTGGAGAGAGACGCCAATATGATGGAAATACGAAATTGGGAAGAAGTAGCGAGAGATAGGACTAGATGGAGGGCGGTGGTCGAGGACGAGAATGCTTAAAGTGTTGTTTAGCCACGTTAAGTAAGTAAGTAATATGCCTACGCAACCACTGACAATAACATCGCTAAAGATCACCATATGGTGCTAAATGACCATCGAATTAAAGTGAGAGAGATAGCATAGGCTATGAATATGTCCAAAGAACGTGTTTGTCACATATTAAATCAAAAATTAGGCAAGAAAGCAAGAAAAATAATCGCGCGTTGGGTGCTGCGTTTGCTCACGTTAGATCAAAAAGGTGTTGAATGAACATTTTCGACGCTCTGTTGGCGCAGTTTAGGCGCAATAAATCGGAGTTTTGGCGCCGATTAATTACTGTAGATGAAACTTGGATTGTGAAGGGGGAATCGGCTCCAAAAAAAGTAAAAACTGTTTTTTCGGCTGGGAAAATGATAGCGACTATTTTTACGACATTCGTGGAGTTATCTTAATCGATTATCTTCAAAAATAAAAAACCATTACAGGAGCAAACTACGCATCATTACTTAACAAGCTAAAGGCAAAAATTGCGGAAAACGGCCACATTTGCAGACAAAAATTCTGTTTCATCAAGACAATGTGCCTTCTCACACTCAGTGGTTGCTATTAATTAAACATGATGAGAAAACTCAGATGAACTCTACAAAAATAACCTCTATTATTTGACATTTCATCTTCTCTTTTATTGGGCAATTTCCCTTTGACAATTAACCCAATATTTGACATTTAACAACATAAAATAGGTAAAATACCTTATTTTAAACAACAGCCAGAACTATAGACCAATACCCCTGTTGTGCGTGACCTATAAGATTTTTACAAACATACTTCGGAAACGCATACTGGACTACGCTGAAGAAATAATTGGGGAGTACCAGGCCATATTGGGGGATATTTTACCAGTTGGAGTTTTTTTTTTGGGGGATAATTTTATCTGGGGTATTTTTTGGTGGTTTTAAAATTATAACTGGAATATTTTTTCGCCAATCAGTTGTGAAAATATGCCAACAAAGAGGACAGGTCTCTTCGACTAAATAATAGCAGTTTGCCAAACACGTAGGTACTTTAATTCATTAAAAGTGTTAATTTTGGGGGATTGTAGACTTTGTGTTAAGTCCAAATTACTTACAAAAATATCATTATATGAACACAAAGGTTTGAAATTATGGTCAATAATAAAAAAAAAATTGAGGGATTTTTGTTAAAAAAGGTACAAATTTGTTGTTTTTCCATGTCAAATGGGGGATTTTTGATTAGTTGACCTGGCAACCCTGACTAAGCGGCTATCTTCGTTGGTAACAGTGATCCATGTTGTGTTAGTATGACTCAATATTACTCTTTTGTTTTCCTTTTTTCTTCTCATATTTCGACAGTAGAAGTTTGCGGTGTAAATGACTATTTTTATTATCTAGCCAGCAATTTGCTCCTTTTTGTTTCAAATTCGTTTAATTCTCAGTCGTAGGGAGCGGCATGCCAAAACACTGGAAATAGCCCAAGAAGAGGTACTAACTTGTTTAGGGATATGTATGTACGAGCGTTTGCATCGCGTCTATATGCGGATGCGCGAAGAGGAATGTACCTGTCAAGTGTTTGCCGCCGTAGCTGTTCACACTTTAAGTCGTAGTTTCGAAACGGCCGTCGAACGAATAAGGGGCGTGTCCCAATTAGAACTTCTCTATGCTGAATTTGCACGCGAAGAACAACAAAAACAAATTAGAAGGGAACAAAAGAAAATCAAGCGCAAGCGCAAAAAGGGTGAGTGTTTTTCTTTGCTCTCTTATTCGATTAAACTAATTAAATCAGTTTTTGTTAGCATTATCACTTTTAACTTATAGGGAAGGTAATAGACAAAGAAGGAAAAGAAAATTGCACCGATTGTGATCAAGATGAAGAGGATAAAGAAGAAGATACTGACAAAGAATGTTCATGTTCAAAAGACAAGTTAAGTGAACCTGAAGATTCTTTGGGGTGTTATAGTTGCGAACAGCTGCAACCGGAGAGTTTCGGGGATTCCAAAGTTCCAAGAAGTTTTGAATATGATGATTGTACTAAGCTCAACAATAGAGGTCAGTTGTATTTTAATTTTATACATATGGTAATGAGACTGATTAAATAACATTACATTACAATCTTGCAGTTGGGCCATTGGTGTAGGCACCTATGTCACCTAGATCTTTGATCCTCTGTGACTACCTCTGTGTCTTCATGGCATCAGAATTCCAGTCCGCTGGTTTTGGCAAACGCAGGATTTCTGTTGGCCCTGTCTTATTTAGATCACTTGGATCCATTATCATGCGGCCCCAGGTTTAGTACCTGTACATCGCTAGCACCGGGCAGCTACACAAAATGTGTGTATGCTGCTCTCTTCCTCTTCGCCGCATAGTCGGCAGTTTTTCTTAGCCGCCAGTTTAATAATAATAATTTTACGTTCTTTGCAAAAGGCCGCTTATGTTCTAAACCATTACTGTCAATCATATTTTATTGTAGTTATTACTTTCAAATACATTTTCTCATTTGAAATTTAAATATTTTAACACACCCTGCTAACGATTTTTAAAATTGATAATTTTATTTTTCAAACAAATCTGAATTCTGAACACAATTTTATTTTATGACATCTATTTGTCATGTAATCATGTGTTAAATTTTGACAAATATATTTATAATGACGTTACTATAAATTTTAATCGAGCCGAGTAGTTACGGAGCTGCCCGAAGCATTCATGTTACGGCGTCGCGGCATCAACAGTCGTTGTTACTCCCCAAGTGCGCCATTAGATGTTTCACATAAAAATTACAGTCTCATTACTTTTTGTCCAGTATAGTATTAGATTAATCAGTTTTTTTTATTGAAAAATAGTCTAATCACATATGCCGTTTTTCAGAAGGCAGTGTGGAAAGTGATGGATTGGCTTGTGGTAAAAAAGAAAAACTAAGATTTAGCAATGAATTATGGATAGACGATTGCAAATGTGAAAATGATGTCAAAGAAATGAAAAAGTCAGTATGTGGTGCCAGTTGTAAATGTGATAACAACAGGTAAGATAACAAAAGTTCCTATTTTACTTTAAT